>CM038145.1:9850209-10471014 GCA_021437245.1 Aegilops speltoides
CAAATCGAGAACCTGAAATTTGCCGGAACAGAAATGAATCAACATTCCGGCAAAACATAGGCCACTCAGCATCATTCCCTGGAAACAACAAGGCCACCACTTGGGCACAATCGAACAACTTCAATGAAAAGATATAACATGACCACTTCAATGAAAAATAAAATTTGCCTAAATTCTTTTCCTTGAAAAATAGTGGTCTTTGAAAATCAAAACCTTTGCCAATCTACTTAACCTAGCTTCTTAATCCAACGAACCTAATTAACCTACCTATTTAACCCAGTTAGTTAATCTAGTTTACCTAGATAATTAACCCTAATTAAACTAGTTAACGCAGCTAGTTCTTCGTCAAAGCCAAAAATAAATTTTTGCACTAATTAACATGGATAATTAACCTAATTAAACTAGTTAACTGACTAGTTCTCCGTCAAAGCCCTAACTAAGTTTTTGCACTAACCTAGATAATTAACCTAATTAAACTAGTTAACCTAACTACTTCTCTGTCAATGCCCTAACTAAATTTTTGCACTAACCTAGATAATTAACCTAATTAAACTGGCTAACCTATGCATGAGAGAGAGGAGGGGTGGGGGCTTACAGATGATGGCTCCGGTGGTGGTGACGGAGGCAGTGTGGTGGCGAGGGAGGCAGGGGCGTCTCCGGTGACGGCGAGGGAGGCAGGCGTCTCCGTGACGGCGAGGGAGGCAGGGCGTCTCCGTGACGGCGAGGAAGGTGGCGTCGACGGCGGCTCGGTGGCGTCGACGAGGCCGCGCTGCTGCGGGCGTTGGGGCGGCTCGGTGTCGCCGACGCAAGACGGCTCTGGCGCTGTCGTCGCGGCGAAGTGTGGGGCGAGGAATCGGGAGACGGCGCGCTGCTGGGTGGGTTTGAGGATTTGGGGAAGTGGTGGCGGGAGGGGAAACGGTTTTTGGCTAAGTCAAACTTAGCGGTAGCAGCGTTCGTAACAGCGCTATAGCTAAGTTAGCTATAGCGCTTTCCTCAAAAACGCTGCTGCTATAGCTAATTTCCTATTCTGCTTCTATAGCGGGGTCTAGGGCACGCGCTGCAGCCACGTTAGCTATAGCGCGTCCCACAAACAAACGCTGCTGCTATGCCTTCCACCATTTTTCACTTTTCGTTTATTTTGCTTTACATTTTATTTTTCCCTTTCTCCTTTTTCTATTTCTTTCATTTTCATTTAAATTTCTATTTGTTTATCATCTTATTTTATTTCCGTTAGTAGTAGCGTGCTTTTTCGAAACGCGCGCTAACTGTTCTCTAGCAGAGCGCTTTCATTAAGATCGCTACTACTATGCGTAGCCCAGCATTCTGCCAATGGGAATATTAGTAGTAGCGCTTTTTTCACAACAGGCGCTACTGCTAAGTTTGTGTCTGTAGCGCGGTTTTTGAAAGCTCGCTACTGCTATATAGCACTAGTGCAGTTTTTTGAACCGCGCTGCTGCTAAGATTCTGTGTATAGCCTTTTCCCTAGTAGTGCACGCTTGGTAATTATGGACTATTTATGATGTTGTGTGCATCACAAACATTTGCCCATTGAAGAATGTGTGCGATAGGTCTTCATCCGACGCGGGCATGGCAGATGAATCGCGTGAGATGTATTCAAACTTTGCATACAGTTTTATAGGGGCAACTATATGCGCTCTTACATCGAGAGCCGCATACAGTCGAGGAAAAGTAAATTTGTGTGATTGTCTTTTTATCGTACACGTTCTATAATCGTGAACTATGATGGGACGCGCATCGTAAATGTAGCATCATAGAATACCGACAGCGATGGCAATGAGAGCACAAACGAATTGCAAGGATGAAGCATTTTGGGTACTCGAGATAGCAGAAACAGTTTTATAGGGACAACTGTACGGTTTCTGGGCCGTGTGGGAAGGACCCCTATCGCTTGGCACTAGTAGAAAACGGAGCTTTAATACCGGTTCATAAGGGCCTTTAATACCGGTTCTGCAACCGGCACTAAAGAGTGGAGACTAAAGCCCCCCCCAACTTTAGTACCGGTTTGACACGAACCGCCACTAAAGACCCTCCATGTGGCATGAGCTCGCGCCGTGGTATGGGGGACCTTTAGTACCGGTTGGTTTTGAAATTTTTTTCTGAAAATTTTGTAAAAAATATTTGATTTTTTTTCGATTTTCAATTTTTTGAATTATTTTAACCTTTAATCTCTAATCACCCCTCACCATTGCTCAATTTCATATCTAATCTCTAATCACCCCTCATCATTTCAAGTCATCTAACTTCCTGGACAGTCACCCATCCTCTCACTACTCTAGCCTGAGCACGCTTAACTTTCAGGTTCTATTCTCCCTCGTTTCCAAGTCTGCACTTGTTGTTTTCCTGACAAATGTAAGCTGTCAATCCTATTAACACTCAATAGTTTAAAAAAGCTTGAGCATTAGGTCACACGTTTCACCGTTTGAGTTTGGAACTATTATTCTAAAAAACATTTAGTAACACTAATATTTCTTGAATAAGTTTGACCACAGTTTGACCATAGTTTGACCACAGTTTGAACATAGTTTGACCAGATTTGACCAAAATTCAAAAAATTGAAATAATTATTTAGTAACACTAATATTCTTAAATAATTATGTAGCAACATTAATACTTCTTGAATAAGTAGTTTGACCATAGTTTGACCAGATTTAACCAAAATTAAAAAAAACTGAAATTGTGTAGCAACATTAATACTTCTTGAATAAGTAAAACTAATATTATTGCGTAATTATTTAGTAACACTCTATATTTCTTGAATCAGTTGTTTGACCGGTTTGACAAGATTTAACCAAAATTTTAAAAAACATAAATTAGAGCATATTTTTTTCCTTTTACAGTTTTGTCATTTCAAAAATTGTCCTAAACCCTAAACCCGGGACTTAAAACATCGGAAACTCTATGCTAAACAGTAAAAACTAAGGGTTTAAACCATAAAACCTAACCCTAAACTCTGAAATCTAAACCCTAGGGCTCTGAAATCTAAACCTAACCCTAAATCTGAGTGCTAGGGTTTAGATTTCAGAGTTTAGGGTTAGGTTTTATGGTTTAAACCCTTAGTTTTTACTGTTTAGCATAGAGTTTCCGACGTTTTAAGTCTCGGGTTTAGGGTTTAGGACAATTTTTGAAATGACAAAATTGTAAAAGGAAAAAAATATGCTCTAATTTATGTTTTTTTGGATTTTGGTTAATCTTGTCAAACCGGTCAAAAAACTGATTCAAGAAATATAGAGTGTTACTAAATAATTACGCAATAATATTAGTGTTACTAAATAAGTATCTCAGTTTTTTTGAATTTTGGTCAAATCTGGTCAAACTATGGTCAAACTACTTATTCAAGAAATATTAGTGTTACTACATAATTATTGTTTATTAGAATAATAGTTTCAAACTCAAACAGTGAAACGTGTGACTTCATGCTCAAGCTAAACTCCTGAGGGTTAATAGGATTCACATCTTAGTATTGTCACGAAAATAACAAGTGCAGACTTGGAAATGAGGGAGAATAGAACCCGGAAGTTAAGCGTGCTCAGGTTGGAGTAGTGAGAGGGATGGGTAACCGGAAGGGAAGTTAGACGATTTGGAATGAGTGATCCACACTCGAGCAGTTAAGATGGGCGATTAGAGACTAAATCATCAAATAATTCAGAAAATTGAAAACCGAAAAAAAACAATTTTTTTCCAAAATTTTCAAAAAATAATTTCAAAAAAAATACCTTTATTACCGGTTGGTAACACCAACCGGTACTAAAGGTCCCCCATACCACGCAGCGAGCTCACGCCACGCAGGGTTTTAGTGGCGGTTCGCTACGAACCGGTACTAAAGGGGAGGCCTTTAGTGTCCACTCTTTAGTGCCGCTGCGAATCGCACTAAAGACCCTTATGAACCAAGATAAAGTCCGCTTACTAGTGCTTGAACCGGAAAGTAGTGCAGCTCAGGAAAATGTTCCTATGGTGCCTACACCGGCTGGAGACAAAATTAATGATGATGATCAAGGTACTTCGAATCAAGTTGCTACTGAACCTCGTAGGTCCACAAGGACACGTTCCACACCAGAGTGGTATGGCAACCCTGTCCTGGAAATCATGTTGTTAGACAACGGTGAACCTTCGAACTATGAAGAAGCGATGGCGGGCCTAGATTCCAACAAATGGCTTGAAGCCATGCAATCCGAGATAGAATCCATGTATGAAAACAAAGTATGGACTTTGACAGACTTGCCCGATGATCGGCGAGCGATAGAAAACAAATGGATCTTTAATAAGAAGACGGACGCGGATGGTAATGTTACCATCTATAAAGCTCGACTTGTCGCTATGGGTTATCGGCAAGTTCAAGGGGTTGACTACGATGAGACTTTCTCTCCCGTAGCGAAGCTGAAGTCCGTCCGAATCATGTTAGCAATTGCCGCATACTATGATTATGACATATGGCAGATGGACGTCAAAACGGCATTCCTTAACGGCTATCTTAACGAAGAACGGTATATGATGCAGCCGGAAGTTTTTGTCGATCCTAAGAATGCTAACAAGGTATGCAAGCTCCAGTGATCCATTTATGGGCTGGTGCAAACATCTCGGAGTTGGAACATTCGCTTTGATGAGATGATCAAAGCGCTTGGGTTTATGTAGACTTGTGGAGAAGCCTGCGTTTACAAGAAAGTGAGTGGGAGCTCTGTAGCATTTCTCATATTATATGTAGATGACATACTTCTGGTGGGAAATGATACAGAACTTTTGGACAACATTTAGGCCTACTTGAATAAGTGTTTTTCAATGAAGGACCTTCAAGAAGCTGCTTACATATTAGGCATCAAGATCTATAGGGATAGATCGAGACGCCACATAGGTCTTTCACAAAGCACGTACCTTGATAAGATATTAAAGAATTTCAATATGGATTAGTCCAAGAAAGGGTTCTTGCCTATATTGCAAGGTGTGAGATTGAGCTCGGCTCAATGCCCGACCACGGCAGAAGATAAAGAAGAGATGAGTATCATCCCCTATGCCCCAGCCATAGGATCTATTATGTATGCCATGCTGTGTACCAGACCTGATGTAAACCTTGCCGTAAGTTTTGTAGGAAGGTACCAAAGTTATCCCGGCAAGGAACAGTGGGCAGCGGTCAAGAATATCCTGAAGTACTTGAAAACGACAAAGGACATGTTTCTCGTCTATGGAGGTGACGAAGAGGTCGTCGTAAAGGGTTACGTCGATGCTAGCTTCAACACAGATCTGGATGACTCTAAGTCACAAACCGGATACGTGTATATGTTGAATCGTGGAGCAGTAAGCTGGTGCAGTTGCAAGCAGAGCGTCGTGGCAGGATCTACATGTGAAGCGGAGTACATGGCAGCCTCGGCGGCAGCACATGAAGCAATATGGATGAAGGAGTTCATCACCGACCTAGGAGTCATACCCAATGCGTCGGGGACGATCACTCTCTTCTGTGACAAATTTGGAGCTATTGCCCTTGCCAAGGAGCCTAGGTTTCACAAGAAGACCAGGTACATCAAGCGTCGTTTCAACTCCATCCGTGAAAATGTTCAAGATGGAGAAATAGATATTTGCAAAGTACATACGGATCTGAATTTCACAGATCCGTTGACTAAACCTCTTTCGCGAGCAAAACATGATTAACACTAGAACTCTATTGGTGTTTGATTCATCACAATGTAACTAGATTATTGACTCTAGTGCAAGTGGGAGACTGTTGGAAATATGCCCTAGAGGCAATAATAAAAGGATTATTATTATATTTCCTTGTTCATGATAATTGTCTTTTATTCATGCTATAATTGTATTATCCGGAAATCGCAATACACGTGCAAATACATAGACCACAATATGTCCCTAGTGAACCTCTAGTTGACTAGCTTGTTGATCAACAGATAGTCATGGTTTCCTGACTATGGACATCGGATGTCATTGATAACGGGATGACATCATTAGGAGAATGATGTGATGGACAAGACCCAATCCTAAGCATAGCACAAGATCGTGTAGTTCGTTTGCTAGAGCTTTTCCAATGTCAAGTATCTTTTCCTTAAACCATGAGATCGTGTAACTCCCGGATACTGTAGGAGTGCTTTGGGTGTACCAAACGTCACAACGTAATTGGGTGACTATAAAGGTGCACTACAGGTATCTCCGAAAGTGTCTATTGGGTTGACACGGATCAAGACTGAGATTTGTCACTCCGTATGACGGAGAGGTATCTATGGGCCCACTCGGTAATGCATCATCATCATGAGTTCAAAGTGACCAAGTTTCTGGTCACGGGATCATACATTACGGTACGAGTAAAGTGACTTGCCGATAACAAGATTGAACGAGGTATTGGGATACCGACGATCGAATCTCGGGCAAGTAACATACCGATTGACAAAGGGAATTGTATACGGGGTTGCTTGAATCATCGACATCGTGGTTCATCCAATGAGATCATCGAGGAGCATGTGGGAGCCAACATGGGTATCCAGATCCCGCTGTTGGTTATTGACCGGAGAGCCGTCTCGGTCATGTCTACGTTTCTCCCGAACCCGTAGGGTCTACACACTTAAGGTTCGGTGATGCTAGGGTTGTAGAGATATTTGTATGCAGCAAATCGAAAGTTTTTCAGAGTCACAGATGAGATCCCGGACATCACAAGGAGTTCCGGAATGATCCGGAGGTAAAGAATTATATATGGGAAGTCGAGTTTCCGCCATCGGGAAAGTTTCAGGGGTCACCGGTATTGTACAGGGACCACCGGAAGGGTCCCGGGGGTCCACAGGGTGAGGCCACCCATCCCGGAGGGCCCCATGGGCTGAAGTGGGAGGGGAACCAGCCCCTGGTGGGCTGGTGCGCCCCCCCTTGGCCCCCCTGCGCCTAGGGTTGGGAACCCTAGGGGAGGGGGCGCCTCGAGTTGCTACGGGGGCAAGGCACCCCCCTTGGCCGCCGCCCCCCCTAGGAGATCCCATCTCCTAGGGCCGGCGCCCCCCCCCTAGGGTCCCTATATAAAGAGGGGGAGGGAGGGCAGGCGCACCCCTTGCACTTGGCGCCTCCCTTCCCCCTTGCTACACCTCTTCCTCCCGCACACGCTTGGTGAAGCCCTGCCGGGATCCCTGCTGCATCCACCACCACACTGTCATGTTGCTGGATCTTCATCAACCTCTCCTTCCCCCTTGCCGGATCAAGAAGGAGGAGACATCACGCTGACCGTACGTGTGTTGAACACGGAGGTGCCGTCCGTTCGGCACTAGGATCTCCGGTGATTTGGATCACGACGAGTACGACTCCCTCAACCCCGTTCTCTTGAACGCTTCCGCTCGATCTACAAGGGTATGCAGATGCACACCTCTCTCTTGTTGCTAGATGAACTCATAGATTGATCTTGGTGAAACCGTAGAAATTTTTTATTTTCTGCAACGTTCCCAACATCAACAACCACCATATCCTCATCTATCCCCTGGGCAAGAGTTTCAGTTTTACTTTTGTCATCTAACTCTCCTCTGACTTTTTCTATTACTCTGATAATTTCTACCGAATCAAATTTATCATCAGGAATATCTACCACCATTTTATTGGCTCTACTAATCAATTCATAGTTGGATAGAACTTCAAAGGAATTTTTACAAGCATGCATGAGATTACCTTCCAGGTCTTTTTTGTTGGCTAGATCCACAGCCCTGTCCTCCATCTTGTCCTGCATCCTTGAGGTGTTATGCTTGCTGAACTTAAGCGCGGCTTTAGGGGTTAGTGGGGGAGTAAGAACGATCTCCTCAAAATGATCCGGAGATGGGAGTTGTACCACATAGTCAATTGAAGTTTTTAGGCCAGGATCTGTTTCACCCACCATCTCCATAACCTGAGCCAAGTTAGTAACAGTGGGTGAAGGGTTCAAATTTTTTTCATTATGTAAATCACCATTCACCTGAACATCTTGTGAACAAGCCCCCACAGCAACAGACTCCCTGGGGATGATCCACTTGGAAGAGTCCAGATTCTCCCCACATGCAACCTCATCAATTTCTCTCTGCATAGTTTCAATACGGAGGGATGTATCTTGTTCACTCTCAGATGAGATCTCCTCCTCTTTCTCATCTATGTCAGTAGGAAGCAGGCGACAGGCCTTGCCCCCACGGTAAGAACTATCAGGTTTTCCAGATCGATGAGTATCAGGAGGGCTTTCTTTTTTCTCCTGGTCAGTATGTTTCCTCTTAGGAGTATACTCAGGTTTACTTTTCTCATCAGCAACATGATCTACAGTTTCTTCCTCAACAAGATTTTTAATGAAGATTTCTTCAATCTCATAAGTAAACTTGTAAAAACGACCCCCCAACACTCCCTCAGCAGTAGCAAGCAGTTGGACCACAGACCTGCACCTAATTTTGGCCCTGACAGAAGAAGGGCGATTTATAGTAGACATGTCAACTTCCAGTGTGATCCCAACCAGGCCCCCCCCACATAAGCAACAATCTTATCAGATCTTTTGTTAGGATGGATTTTACCAATTCTAACCCAGGCAACTTCCAGCAGTCCCTCAGAATCAATATCTTCATACCAGTGGGAGAACTTAACACTAACTCCACATTTCTTGAGTCTAACATGTTCAACAAAAAGGGCTATGTCCACTTCTCTAGGGTTTGGCATTCTCATAAAAAAATTCTGAGGGGCAAAAAATCTAGCAGAGCATCGCCACCCCTGGCCAACGTAAACGCTCAGTTCATGCTCAATATCTTTAGGTTGAGCAGAACCCTCAGTAATTGAGACCACAACATTGTACACCCGCTCTCTTGGATGTCTATCAACACCAAAATCAGGAATATAAAAGAATCCTTGTCCTCTAGACTGGAAAGCACACATCATAGGAGTGTACTCCCAAGAAAAAAATTCAGTACAAACAACAGATAAGTGACCTCTCTTCTTGCAACGATCACAAAGAGCTTGTGGGCATCTAACAGTAAAATGGTCAGGGGAATTGCATATCTAACAAACATCATAAGGTGGGCAGTTTGTACCAGAGGAGGTGGGGAGCTCACGATTCCCTGCGTGGGCCTTGTTCTTGGTGGAGGCGCGCGGATCCTTGTCGGTGCCGCCCAGGGCACCCTGCCTCCCAAGATGCGGAGGAGGGGCCGTCGCCTTCCCCGTCGCCTCCACCTCACCGTCCTCCGGCTCACCCTCCGTGCCCTCATCCCAGCGTGATGGACGAACATGACCAGCTTGATGTCCGCCAGTAGCTTCCTCCCATTTCTCGAATCCAGATCGAGAAGCCCTCGTCGAGGACGAATGCACCACCTCCAGCTTGCGCTTCCACAACTGGGAGTCGAAACCACAGCAACGGTCGCGGTCGAAGCGACCAGCCCCACCGCCATGGCGGCCCGCACCAAAGCCCTCCCCTCTCATCTCAGCAGCTCTCTGCGAATCAGGTGGGTTTGTGGAGGAGGAAGAAGCAACTACTGGAGCAAAGGAACGGACATCACAATGGATTTTACCCTCCCACTAGGTATATGATCGACGAACCCTAGATCTGGCGATAGGCGGAGCGCTCCAGAAATGGGCGAAGATCTCGTCCAGATCCAAAATGGGGAGAGGGATAGCGGTCGCGTGTTTTATAACAGCGGCGCCCCCGGAAACCCTAGGTCCACCTTCTCCATGGCGGTCAGATGAGATCCCACCCACGTGGCGCACATCCGGGTAATGGTGGTCCGGTGCGCGCCCGAGAACCCCCGGCACGTTTGTCATTGGGGGTGGGC
Source organism: Aegilops speltoides (assembly GCA_021437245.1). Classification (NCBI taxonomy): domain Eukaryota; kingdom Viridiplantae; phylum Streptophyta; class Magnoliopsida; order Poales; family Poaceae; genus Aegilops; species Aegilops speltoides. Next base: position 9,859,965 of record CM038145.1, read on the forward strand.
GGCGACGCGACCCCAGGAACGTGCGCTCGTTCCCGTGTACCGCAGGATCGATCGGTCCCGCACGTGACGTCCCCGCGCCATGCAGCTGCACGTTCTCGCCGGAAAACGTGGAGTTCGCGGGACTCCGATCCAGAACCCTAGCAAAATGACACGGAAGGGAAACGATGTCGCCGATGTCAATGGACTCACCTGCCTTAAGGAATCGCGCATCTACCGTGCGCCCCGCGGTGTTGAGGAGAACGATCTTGAGCGCCTCAGCGCGTAGCCATAGCTCGCCGTCGTCGAGCCGGATCTGCTTCGCGGTCACGAGGTCCGCCACCTACCGGACACGCCAGCGTACGTCACACGCCATCACCTGCTTTGACTGATGTGCACGTAGACTACGTATACGGCTGCGCTGGCTAGCTAGCTTTGCAATGTCTCGAAATGATCTTTGACGGAGCGACTCTTCGACGTACACTTGCGAACGAAACTGAACAGAGGAAAACTGATTTTGCGGTGCGGAAGAGTTGCATCTTTTCGTATATTTTCTCCAGTATATAGAGGGATACAACCGCCCCGTCCAACACGTTGTCGACCGAGTCGGCGACCAACACGATGAAGACACGGACTCGTACTAGCACTTGTCCGGCTTACTGATGTGAACATTAAAACGACTAGTACTAGGACTCGTTGGACTAATACGTGACCACCTAATACTACAACTAGATTAACTCTTAAACGGCCAGCTCATGAGAAACAGAGTTTGCACTACGTCTACAAACAGAGATACTAAACCTAGAGAACCAAAGCTTCAGTTGGTATTTCATGTCCTCAATAACTGCCGCGTATGTCGAGGTATCGGCCAAGGAGTATGTCTTGTTAAAATCCGGTGCCTCGGCCACAAGTTGCGAATCTGTTACAAATTCCACACGGACCAGGCCAAGATCTGCAGCAGTATTATCGATGAGGCACTGCTGACACCACACCACATATGCACAAATTCAAGATGGCCCAATAATGTCAATATTAGTTCACACCAAGTGGCTGATACAGCTAAGGCGCTAGTTGGAGATTATATGCACAAATTTACCAGCAGCCAGGATTAACAAATGATGATATGTGCCATGTGTAAGACACGTGCGACATCACACTACTATATATAATTTTTATGAAGATTAAATGTGGCATCTCAAATGTATATTTCACGTCACTGATCTGTCGTAGGTAACATGGAATGGCTCCGACGCTGGTAAGTAAAAAATATCAACCTCGAAATTAAGTAGTAGGATTCTCAAAATCCTTGAGTACTTAATGCAATTGGGCAAACACTCGAAGACTTGAACAATGCACCATATAACTCATGAATTATTATCTGGACACAGGACTGTGAATCACACATATGAGAGACTAACCTAAACTTGACAGAGTTCTGTACATTATCCTACTACTTTTTTTTAGAAAAGGAGGATGATCCCCGGCCTCTGCATCTGGGCGATGCATACGGCCACTTTATTAATTATTCTCATAAGACCTTACAAAAGCAATACAATAGTAAAACTAAAGCTGCCGTCTAAGCAACAAACTGTCGCTACACCTATCCAGTTGATGAAGGGGCGCAGATAGTCTGGGCCTAATACCAAATAGACATTGCAGTTAAGCCTAACATCTAAGACCTGAAACCCCAACCTAGCCACTTGCCGGGTCTGGGTCACACACTGGTCCGGCGTGCTCTCAGAGGCCGCCGCTACCAACCGCCACCGCTCCATCTTCAGAATTGTACTGATGCATCAACCTTGCTCGGTCCAGCTATCGTCGACGCCACCACGGCGCCCAACGGCACCTCCTCTCTGCGCGCAAACAGCTGAACACGTCGCGGTCGCCACTGATACACCTCAGCACCATGCTGCCAAGTATCACCAGCCGACACAGCTTGAATTCCTTGGAGGATCTGTGTCGGCGTAGCACCCGCCGACCGTGCATGACCAAGCGTAGCACCCGCCGATCAGCAGACTTGACATCTCCACCGAAGCTCTGTGCAAGACGAAGCCGCTCCACCTATTGCCTCTGACTTCCAGCGCTGCTCCACAAACGATGCTCCCAAGAGAGAAATGACACTGCAGTGCCGCCATCGTCCGATCTTGAACACCAGATCCTATGGTTTCTCCCGGAGCAGCACGAGTGGGTCGACACTAGTTACACGACGATGCCTTCATCAAGGTAACGGCGTAGAACGCCGCCATCGCCTGCCGTCAGCTCGGTTTTCACCGGCAACCATGTCTCCCCAACTCGCAGCCGGTACTAGATGATGGGTCTCGAAATCCGATCACCAAGCTTTTGGCCGGCCACCGCCGACGAAGAAGATGACCACCACCACTGGCTACACCGGCCAGAACAGATCTGCCATGGGTGCCGCCAAGCAGTCCATCAAGCCCTCGACGCCGCCGCCGATCTAAAGCCAGATGATATGCCGCCGAAGACCGCATCGCGCCGTCGCCCGATCCAGGCCAGCCGCCGCAGCAGCCGCCCGTGGCCCAAGGCAGGGCCGACCGTCGCCGCCGTCGAAGCCAACGCCGTCGCTTGTAGATTGGCTGCACCTCCACGCATGTTGGGGACCCGCCACCCTTGAAAAGCGGGAGGGAGGAAGAGCCCCCGCCACCGCCGTCGGCTTCCGGGCGCAAGCCAGCGGCGTCCTCCGACGGCGGCGGGAGGAGGGGAGTAGGATGGGGTAGGCCCCGGTGGCGGCTAGGGTTGGGGAGCCACCCGATGTCGTTGCACACTAGTATAAAACCACCAATCAGTCCCGGTTCGTAAGGGCCTTTAGTCCCGGTTCGGGAACCGGGACTAATGGGTCGTTACTAATACCTCAACTCATTAGTCCCGGTTCAGAAACGAACCGGGACCAATGAGCCTCCACGTGGCCCCAGGCGCCGAGCCCAGCTGGGGTTTTGGTCCCGGTTGGTGGCTCCAACCGGGACCAAAAGGCGCCCACGTGTCTGCATTCCAAATGGCCTGGTTTTTGTTTTTTTTGAAAGGAGGGGGTTGGGGGTTTTGGGGGTTAATTTAGGTGTTTCGTTAGCTAGCTAATTAATAGAGAGAAGTGTCTCTCTTAATTATGTCCGTGCTTGCTCGACGCCACGTAGTAAATATACATAAGTGATCGAGAGAACCATTCAAGATGAAGTTCGCCATGCATACCGAGAGAAGTGATCGATCGACCTCTCCTTCTACGTAGAGATTGGTCGAACAACAAGTTTTACTGGCTACATACATGTACAATCTATATAAGATCTCTTAATTACAAACCACTAGGATTTGAATTCAAGTTCCACATGGTATTCTCCGGCTTTATCGATGACGTGATCAAGAAAGAATCCCGCCAATTCCTCTTGAATTGCTTTCATGCGGTCCGGTGGTAGGAGTTCATCCCAGATCCGCCAAGTCTAATTAATTTAAAGAAGGGGTTAATTAATACATATATATGAATGAAACTCAACAGAAATGATGGTGTAATAAAATGAAATTGCGAATATTATTGCTTACGCACTTCATATTGTCTTCTAGAGTAGCCCCGCTTGTTTTTCAATGTCGCGTTGCCAGGATGAACTCGCACACGTAGTATCCACGTAAATCATTCCTTCCTCCTGCCACAAGCACTTTACGAGAAATAGAGGTCAATCAAACTGATAATGAAGCATTATATAAATGGCATTGATGAAAGTATAGCTATAGAATCAACGGAGATGCACGCCAAGAGTACTTACTTTGGTATGTATATCGCAGCTCCTTCGGCAGTCCCGAGCTTGTGCGGTGAACTGTTTCCAAACCCTGCAAGACAAAGAAAATATTTGTTATTACTTGAGATATCAAGAAATGAATAAAAAGTTGCCGATATGGTGCGATAATGATCGATTGAACTTACTTGCTGAGCATGTCACCATGTCCGCATAGGTGCTGGGATCTTTCCGTCTCGAGTCTAAGACGGTTACTAGTCCACGCCAAGCTTAATCTCCGTAAGAATATAGTGGTACCTACACGCAAGCATAACTCATCAATTACATTAACCTCGCCGAGTAATAAGGAAAACCGAATATGCACACGACAAGAACACTCACGGGCCGTGGTAAGGAAAGAGTATGGTATCTTTGTTTTGATTTTTGATCAATGATTGTAGCAAGTTGTCCTCGGCCTCTTGGGCGCGCTTTTTAACTAGAAAACATCTATGATATTTGTGTTAATGAACCCAATATCATAGATTTCATTTTTTTGCACTCGATTTATCTTCAATCTGCATAATATATTGAGGATAATTAATTATAAATACATGCAATGAAAGAGCCGAGCTATATATACAGACTAATGATGTAAATAGTACTTACAGCAGTAGCAAAAGACCATTAATTTATCGAGGGCCTTTTGATTGAAGAACTCAAGAACTCCTCAAATGGAATAGACAACAGATCATTTGAAACGAGGTCGTGCTCCTCTTTAATATTCAGATACAAAGTGTTCATCCCCTCGACTCTCGCAGGTTTTCATGTACCAACCTGTGGAATCTTCGTGATCATTGTTGTCGAGACTTTTCATCTTTGACGAGAGGCTTCCCGTGATCAGATCTAAATAAGTCCACCTCCATGAAATCAGGAAGTGCATCGTCAGGCAGGTAATCTCCAAGATTGCCATAACCGGCCACCGTGCCCGGAGGATTAGACACATTCAGCGAGGGGCACGATTGCTGTGCTTGTTCGCCGAGCTGGGCAATTTTTTTCCCCTTGCCCGTTGTTCTTTTGACCTTTTATCCCCGACAGTAGTTCCCACCGCTTGGCTTGGAGATATGTCTGCTCAAGAATGCGCCATAGTTGGTTCTCGGCGGAGACTTTGGTGGTTTCCTCGTGGCATCGAGAGTGCGCTTTGCTTTCACCGGATCGACCTTCTCCTCCGGAGGTGGATGTATCTTTGCTTTAACCCCTTCAAAGAACTCCTTCACTTGGCTCGCACGATCGATCGCTTTCCTCCTTGCTCCTCTCATACGGTAACTTCTCTACAGGCTTTAGAGGTGGACCGATCAGATTGCCTCTCTCTTCTTGTGCTGCTAGACGCCGGAGCAGACGGAGCGCTGCTGCAAGGCCTGCCTTCCTTCGTGCTTGCTTACGAGGCGGAGGAGAAGGACTACGACGCGCCGGAGCAGCCGGGCGGGCGGGTCTCTTCCGCCCTTGTCGGGCGAGGCGGAGAAGGAGGAGGCGGAGTGCCGCCACGCCCGGAGAAGGGGCGGAGTGCCGCCACGCTGCGTTCTCGATCTTCACTCACGGAGGAGGAGGCGGTGGAGGAGGCGGAGTGCCCCGACTCGCCGGATGAGGAGGAGGAGGCGGAGGCGCCCAGCCTGAAGGTCGATGAGCTCCTTCCGCCATAGGCATGGAGTCTTCAGAGCAGTAACCCAGCCTAGTCTCCCTTCACCGTAGGGTGCTCTGCCGAGGTCCTCAAATCCTCCGTTATTTCATCAACCATCACCTTAGCAAATCCTTCCGAATCGGTGGCAGTGATAAGTTGTGCCGGTCCACTAGGATAAACTTGGCCAACAGCCGCCTTTGACCTTCAAATTCATGCATCGCGCCATAATGTGGCAATTTTGAGACTCCGTGATACCATCCACGGATAGCTGGCAGAGCCGCCAAGACATGCTCCGCTGAAGCAGCTCGGTGGAAGCAACGCTGCTTCGCGCTGAGATGGCGGGTAGCTTCGGGAAGCTTCGCATGTCGCTTGTTGCGATCCGCCGCTTCTCGGTCCTCTTCTCGATCCTCTAGCCCCATTACCCTTCCAAGCAGCGCCAGATTTGGTCATGCTCCACTTTCTTCCTCCTCTCGTGGGTTTTGTAACCCCGCGTCCGAAAACCAACCTTCCACGGAAGCGAGCCTGGCGTGCCTCGTGTCCGCCCAGGTGCTCTGGATTCCTAAGGGCCATTGTGAGCTCGTCCTTCTCCCTGCTTGGAACGAACGCCCTCGCTGCAAGCAGCAGCAATATATTGTCAAGTTTCTTGACTGGTGTTTGCAGCTGCTCGCTCGCCCATCGACATCGCCCTATTACAGGTCCAAGGTTCCGCCAGCCTCAAGAACCAAGTCCGCAACGGTCCGCCGCCAGCGATCGCCTCTCGGTTCGATCCCTTTTTCAAGCAGATCATGCTCAGCCTTGGACCACTTAGGCCGGGCTTTGAGGTAGCCACCGACCCGCGGCGATGGTGAAGCGCCTTCTTCGCAGCATTTTTCTTGTTTGTCTCCGACATCTTCTTACTCTTTTCCGATGTCATGTGGGCCACAAATGCGGCCGCTGATCTTTGATCTTCTCATATTTGCCGATGAATTCTGGTGTCTCTTTTTCTCGACAAACTGGTTCAGCTCTTTCCTCCACCTCCTCATTAGGCCAGCCATCTTCTTAAGAGCACAAGACTTGATTAATTGCTCTTTAACGGCTTCTCCGGATCCTCCTCTGGCGGTAGGGTGAAATTTGCCTTCAGCTGATTCCAAAGATCTTCTTTTCAGATATCATTGACATAAGACACCTCGGCGTCTTCATCCTTAGCAGTGCTTATACCATTGCTGGATGTTGATCGATCCTGTCCCTAACAAGAACCCCGTGACCGAAAGCGAAAATGCCTTCTTTGTCCGGTTGGGTTCAATCGGTTCGCCGTCGGGCGCGATTTCTATGATCTCAAACTTTTCATCCGAGCTCAACTTTTCTTCGGCCTCGCCTCCGCATCAAGTTGTGCTCGATCCGAGGGCTAGAAATTATAAGGAAGAAAGACGACAAGATTTAATATGTGTACATATACCAAAACAATGGATGCATCAATTAACTTGTCAAGACGGGCTTAACTAATATATATATACCTGGCGGACTCGGTTCGGTGACTCGCTCGCACGGTCTCCTTCGCCTTGTACCTCCATTGTGTCACCGAGCCATCATGAACATAGTCCTCCTCTTGTACCGCATTAATGCAGGGTCGGCCATCATAATCATAGCCCTCTTCTTCATCCATCGACCAACGGTGTCGATGAGAAATGACGCAACATCATCACTTCCATTTGCGATTATTTCCAACATCGCTTCGCTTTCTTCGCCTCGGAGTGCTCCATAGTTTCGCAAATATTGACAACATGTCAATTATTATTCAACATCGTTTTTCTCTAGGGTTTGGGTGTCCTCGAGAGTTTTGGTCGAGCGAGAGGGCCGAGGGGCTGCTGCAGTTGTATCTAGAGGGGTTAATTATATCGACAACACGCGACATACATATACATATCGGGAGGGGTATCGGTACCACCCCTCGTGTTTAAGTTTCTTCTTTCTCCTTTCCTTTCTTTCTTCTTCTCCTCTTCTTTTCTTCTTCTCCTCGAGAAAGGAAAATAATTAAGGAAAAGGAAGAAAAAGGAAGAAGAAGGAAGAAGGAAGAAGAAGAAGAAGAAGAAGAAGAAGAGAGAAGAAGAAAAAATAGAATTTTTTCTTCTATTTTTTCTTCTTCTCCTCTATTCCTTTCTTCTTCTCCTCTTCTTTTTCTTCTTTTTTCCTCTTCTTATTTATTTCTCCTCTTCTTCCTCTCCTCTTTTTCTCCTTTCTTCCTCTTCTTATTTTCCTTCCTCTCATTCTTTTTCTTCTTCTTCTTCCTTCTTCCTTCTTCCTCTTTTCTTCCTTTTCCTTATTTTACTTTCTCCTCTACACTAACCTAAAATGCACTAACCTAAAATCGATCGATATCTACTAACAACCTAAATATAAAATTAATACATATATGAAAAACATATATAAACAAAAAAATGCTATATGAACATTATATTCATACATACATATATAGCCACATCCATTCATCACATATATATATAGCTACCACATACATATATACATTATACATATGAAAAAATGCAATGAACAAAAAAAATACACTTATGAAAAAATACTATGAATATGTACACATATATATACATACAAACACATATACACACTTCTTCTCCTCTTTTTTTCTTCTTTTCTTCTTCTTCTTCTTCCTTCTTCCTTCTTCCTCTTTTCTTCCTTTTCCTTATTTTACTTTCTCCTCTACACTAACCTAAAATGCACTAACCTAAAATCGATCGATATCTACTAACAACCTAAATATAAAATTAATACATATATGAAAAAACATATATAAAAAAAAAATGCTATGAACATTATATTCATACATACATATATAGCCACATCGACCATTCATCACATATATATATATAGCTACCACATACATATATACATTATACATATATGAAAAAAATGCAATGAACAAAAAATGCAGGGCAGGGCAGGCGGTGGGCGGTGGGGTGGGCGGCTGCAAGCAGGGGGGGCGGCGGCGCACCGCCACAGAGACAGGGGCGGCAAGGTGGTGGCAGACAGGGGGATGGCGCGGCGGCTGCAGGGCGGCGGCGGCGGTGGACGCGCAGGGCGCTGGACGGAGGGCGCGGAGCAGGCTATGCTCACAGGGGCGGCGGCGACGGCGAAGGCGAGTAGTTCTGACGGCGCGCGGGCGGCGGCGGCGACGGCAAGGTGGAGTAGGGCGCGGGCGGCGGCAATGACGAGGAGGAGCAGGGGCGCCGGGGAGAAGTGGGCGATTTGGCCGAAATCGCCAAGTGCTGCTTATATAGCACATCTTAGTCCCGGTTGGTGGCACCAACCGACTAATGCCTTTAGTCCCGGTTGGTGCCACCAACCGACCAAAGGCCTCTTTTTTCGCAGCCCAAAGGGCGGGAAGTCTGCGCCTTTGGTCCCGGTTGGTGGCTACAACCGACTAAAGTCTCTTTAGTCCCGGTTGGTGCCACCAACCGGGACCAAAGGCCTCACGCTGCCAGCGTCGGGCCAAAGTTTAGTCCCACTCGCTAGTTGAGAGGGAGCGCAGTGGTTTATAAGCCCCACCGCCTCCCTCTTGAACTCCTTTTGAACTGCAGGCTTACGGGCCTATTTGCTCCTTCGTTGCTGTTGACCTTCTGGGCCTTCAAGGGCCTCAATCTCGGCCCAAATAGGATACCGGTCGATTCAGCCGTGTATGCCCAAGAGGGTGGCATTTTTTTTTCTTGCTTTATTTAATTTATTTTGTTTCTACTTACAACAAAATACTTATTGTTGTTTTTTTGTTTTGTTTTCTGCATTATTTATTTTCTTTTGTTTTTGCTCTATTTTTAAATCTTTTTGCTTCTAGTTTTAGGAAAATTATAAACTTTCTGTTAGTGCCATTACTAATTTTCAAATTTGAAAACACTTTTTTTTGTTTTCTTTCTTGCTTTATTTAATTTATTTTGTTTCTACTTACAACAAAATACTTATTGTTGTTTTTTTGTTTTGTTTTCTGCATTATTTATTTTCTTTTGTTTTTGCTCTATTTTTTAAATCTTTTTGCTTCTAGTTTTAGGAAAATTATAAACTTTCTGTTAGTGCCATTACTAATTTTCAAATTTGAAAACACTTTTTTTTGTTTTCTTTCTTGCTTTATTTAATTTATTTTGTTTCTACTTACAACAAAATACTTATTGTTGCTATTTTTAATTATTACGAGGGTCGAACCATAAGACATTTCAAATGAACTCTCAAAAAGTTGAAAGTTGGCATGGTATATCATAAATTGACCCACACATAGCATGTGCATGTACAAAACGAAAAATGGTATCATACTCATCGCCATAATATAATGGTATCATAAACTAACAATAGTTATGGAGAAAGTCTTCACTTTTTCTTCGCTTGTGTCATTTGCTTATTGCGCCAGAACCATGGATAATCTTCATCGCTTATCGTGATGTGGGTCAGCCTTGACTTTAAAGGAGGAATTTCATGAAACTTTTCATAATCTTCGACATGTCTGCCTTTGTCCTCCACTCCCACGATGTCCCTTTTTCCCGAAAGAACTATGTGGCGCTTTGGCTCATCGTATGATGTATTTGCTTACTTATCTTTTCTCTTTCTCGGCCCATCGACATGTCCTTCACATAGATAACCTGTGCCACATCATTGGCTAGGACGAACGGTTCGTCGCTGTACCCAAGATTTTTCAGATCCATTGTTGTCATTCCGCATCGTGGGTCTACTGCATACCCGCGCCCCGACAGATTGACCCATTTGCACTTAAACAAAGGGACCTTAAAATCATGTCCGTAGTCAAGTTCCCATATGTCCACTATGTAACCATAATATGTGTCCTTTCCCTCTCGGTTGTTGCATCAAAGCGACACCGCTGTTTTGGTTGGTGCTCTTTTGATCTTGGTCAATCGTAAAATGTATTCCCATTTATCTCAGATCCTTTCCAAATCAATACGGTCAAAGATGGTCCCTCGATAACAAGTACAGCTCCTCACAAACAGTGCTGTCACCTCGACACGTGCTTCCAACCAACTGCTGAAAGTCCCGATGTGTTCACATAATCCAATCGTCGACCGCTCCGGTGTTTGAAGCGCAGATCGTTCTTGTGTTCATCGACATACGGGTCACCAAGGTAGAGTTCTCAGAGAACTGTAGTGGGCTTGAGACCAAGAATATCCGCCCCTCGCATATTATTGAGTCCTTTCCAAGCGTGTTTTTCCAATCAGTCTCCCCTCATACCGCGATTTAGGGAGACCTATCTTCTTAAGGCCAGGAATGAAGTCAACACAAAACCCGATGACATCCTCTCGCTTGATGGCCCATGGAGATGCTTCCTTCGCCTAGCGACACGGACATATTTCTTTAGGACTCCCATGAACCTCTCAAAGGGGTACATATTGTGTAGAAATACGGGTCCCGTAATGACAATCTCGCCAACTAGATGAACAAGAACGCAAGGCCATGATATTGAAGAAGGATGGTGGGAACACCAGCTCAAACCGACAAGACATTGCACCACATCACTCCTTAGCCTTGGTATGGTTTCGGATCGATCACCTTTCGAGATATTGCATTGAGGAATGCACATAGCTTCACAATGGCTAATCGGACGTTTTCCGTAGAAGCCCCTCAATGCAACCGGAAGCAGTTGCGCCATAATCACGTGGCGTCATGAGACTTTAGGTTCTCAAACTTTTTCTCCGCCATATTTATTATTCCTTTATATTCGACGAGAAGCCGCCGACCTTCATACTAAGCAGGCATTCAAAGAAGATTTCCTTCTCTTCTTTGGTAAGAGCATAGCTGGCAGGACCTTCATCTCGCTTTGGAGGCATGCCGCCTTTTTCGTGCAAACGTTGCAGGTCCTCTCGTGCCTCACCTGTATCTTTTGTCTTCCCATACACGCCCAAGAAGCCTAGCAGGTTCACGCAAAGGTTCTTCGTCACGTGCATCACGCCGATCAAGAGCGGACCTCTAGGTCTTTCCAGAGGGTAGGTCCCAAAATATAGATTTCTTCTTCCACATGGGTGCGTGTCCTCAGCGTCACTCGAACAGCTAGTCCGCCGACCCTTTCCAAAGATTACGTAAATCATTGACCATAGCAAGTACGTGATCACCGGACGCATGGCGGCTTCTTCCGTGATCTGCCTCGCTTTGAAATGCTTGCCTTTCTTTCGACATTGATGGTTGGTCGGAAGAAATCGACGATGGCCCATGTACACATTCTTCCCGCAGCTTGCCGTATATACTATCGATGTCAAGTAAACAAAGTGCGTGCATGCGTGGTATCCCTTGTTTGTCCGTCCCGAAGGTTACCGAGAGCGGGCCAAGCGTTGATGGTCACGTAACAGCAACGCCTTTAGGTTAAATTCTCCTGTTTGTGCTCATCCCACGACGCACACCGCTTCCATTCCACAGCTGTAAAAGTTCTTCAACTAATGGCCTTAGGTACACATCAATGTCATTGCCGGGTTGCTTAGGGCCTTGATGAGAACTGCATCATAATGAACTTCCGCTTCATGCACATCCAAGGAGGAAGGTTATACATACATAGAGTCACGGGCCAGTGCTGTGATTGCTGCTCGCTCCCGAAAGGATTAATGCCATCCGCGCTTAAAGCAAACCATACGCCCTTGGCTCACTTGCAAACTCATCCCAAGATTTCTCTCGATTTTTCTCCACTGCGACCCGTCCGGTGCTCTCAACTTCCGCCTTTCTTACGGTCCTCACTGTGCCATCGCATCAACTTGGCATGCTCTCCGCTTCAACAGACGTTTCAACCGTGGTATTATAGGAGCATACCACATCACCTTCGCAGAACCTCTTCCGGGGCTCGCCACAACATCACTGTGGTCATCTCGTCGATCTTATACCGAATGCACCGCATACGGGCATGCGCTCAGATCCTTGTACGCACCATGTAGAGGATGCGGTCATTAGGGCATGCATGTATCTTCTCGCACCTCCAATCCTAGAGGGCATACGACCTTCTTTGCTGCGTATGTACTGTCGGGCATTCGTTATCCTTGGAAGCTTCTTCTTCAATATTTTAAGTAGCTTCTCAAATCCTTTATCAGCACAAGATTCTCTCGCCTTCCATCGCAGCAATTCCAAAGACGGTACCTAGCTTTGTGTTGACATCTTCGCAATTGGGGTACAACCCTTTTTGTGGTCCTCTAGCATGCGATCGAACTTCATCTTCTCTTTTGACTTTCAGATTGCGCCCTTGCATCGACAATGACCCGCGGAGATCATCATCATCGGGCACATCATCTGGTTCCTCTTGATCTTCAGCAGCTTCTCCGCTGCAGCATCATCGCACATCGTCTCGTTCCTCTTGATCTTCCGAGCATCACCGTATTCAGGGGCACATAGTTGTCATCGTACTCTTCTTCTTCGCCGCCTTCCATCATAACCCCTATTTCTCCGTGCCTCGCCCAAACATTATAGTGTGGCATGAAACCCTTGTAAAGGTGGGTGTGCAGGATTTTCCGTCGAGTAAGACTTCAGATTCTACATATAGGGCATGGACAACACATAAAACCATTCTCGCTTGTTTGCCTCAGCCACTTCGAGAAAATTATGCACGCCTTAATGTACTCGGAGGTGTGTCTTGAACCGTACATCCATTGCCGGTTCATCTGTGTGCATTATATATAATTATGTGTCAAAAATCATTAGAGAGATCATGAATAGATAATTAATTAAGTGACCAAATTAATAGAAGTTCATCATCACATTAAAACCAAAGTACATACATAGTTCTCATCTAACAACATAAAGCTCGCAGAGCATCTAAATTAATTAAACCATACATCAAACTATGTAAAACATTTCAATGCGAAACAAATGCGATCATAATCGCAACCAATGTAACAACCGATCCAACGACATAATGATACCAAGCCTCGGTATGAATGGCATATTTTCTAATCTTTCTAATCTTCAAGCGCATTGCATCCATCTTGATCTTGTGATCATCGATTTACATCCGCAACATGCAACTCCAATATCATCTTCTCCTCCTCAATTTTTCTAATTTTTTCCTTCAACAAATTGTTTTCTTCTTCAACTAAATTTAACCTCTCGACAATAGGGTCGGTTGGAATTTCCGGTTCAACAACATCCTAGATGAATAAAATCTATGTCACGTTGGTCGGCATAATTGTCATAAACAATAAATGAACCAATAGTTATGAAAAGATAATATATACCACATCCGAATCATAGATGTGACGAGGGCCGACGGGCGGATACCAAAACCATCGCACTATATAAGATGCAATAATAAAAGTAAGAAAATTATACAAGTATATATCTATCTAAACATACAAATAAGAATATTTTTCCTTTCGAAAGAAGATAAGAACAAGAGGCTCACCACGGTGGTGCCGCCGATGAGATCGGTGCGGGTGATCGACGACGCTGAAGACGGGATGGGGCGTGACGGACCGCTAAACCTAGACAAATATGGAGGAAAATGGAGCTTGGCGGTCGAGCTTGGAGAGGAGAAACCTTAAGTAGTGTGGCTCGGCATTCCATCGAACACCTTGTGTGCATATGAGGTGAGCTAGAGCACCACCAAGCCCTCTCCCTCGGCCAGAAAAAACAGAGCGGTGTGCTCGCTTCTTGCGCTGGGGGTATATATAGGCACCACCATTGGTCCCGCTGGTCGCATTTAACCGACTAAGGGTTTTTGGTCCGTTCGTGCCACGAACCGACGAATGGTTGTTGGCCAGAGCGGGATCATTGGTCCCGTTCATCCTACCAACGGGACCAAAGGTCCAGACGAACCGGGACCAATGGCCCACGTGGTCCGGCCGCCCTCGGCTCACGAACTGGTCCGATGTTTCATTGGTCCCGGTTCGACTGAACGGACTAATGGGCTGGACCGCCCGACCATTGCCCCTTTTCTACTAGTGGCGATGGCTGCCGACCGTCACGAGAGAGAGAATTTCGCGAGAGAAGAACAAGTCCGACAGAGGTGGTTTTGTGTTGCGACCGAATCGCAGCTTTTCTCTGCTTTTCTGTTATTATCAGGCTAGCTCCAACGGCTGCCGAATTACAAAGGAAATAACCACGCCTCTAGCTGGCCTCATTGGTCGTGCCATCCCACGACGCCTAGCTAGGATCGGTCGACTACTTTGCCCGCACGAATCATGGCGATCATGCCATCCCATGACCTGGTAAGGCGAGCAAAATCAGCTAACGAGACTAACTGAAAACTCTTGCGACGTAAATAAAGCCTAACTGAAACTTCTGAAACCGTACGTGCACATACACACGCTGACGGTCTGTGTTTATTCAGAACGCTGTAACCTGAAACCTGAATGTGTGTGTGTGAGCAGATTATCTAACAAATCACCCCCTAATCTGCCACACACTGGATCACCCCTAACTTGTGCCGTAGCTCAGAGTACCGGCTCCTTCCAACGGATTTTGTGAAAATGTCTGCAACTTGGTCTCCAGTTCTGACATTGACGACATCCACTCGCCCCAGCTCAACACACTCTCTGATATAGTGATACCTGAGATCAATGTGTTTACTCCTCTCATGATGCACCGGATTTTTGCTCAATTCAATTGCAGATCTGTTGTCAACACGCAGCTTGACCTTCTGAACTTTTGTGCCCAGCATTTCAGCAAGCAACCTGCTCAGCCACACAGCCTGACTTGCTGTTGTTGCTGCTGCTATGTACTCGGCCTCGCATGAAGATTTTGCAACCACCTTCTGCTTCTGGGAGGACCAAGTAATAGCACCCGATCCGAGGAAGAACACAGTACCCGTGGTACTTTTCCTGTCATCAAGATCTCCTGCGTGGTCACTGTCACTGAAACCAGCGAGAACAGTTTCCCCTTCTGCTATGTAGATACACCCAAGATTCAGGGTGCCCTTGATGTACCTCAGAACTTGCTTGATTGCAATCCAATGCTCCTTTCCTGGTGCTTCCATGAAACGGCTTAGAAGCCCCACTGCATATGCAATATCCGGTCGTGTGTTTACCAAGTACCGCAGGCTCCCAATGAGGCTTCGATATTCAGATGCATCCACTGCTCCTCCCTGGTTCTTCCTCAATTTCAGACGATTTTCCAGTGGTGTATGACTGGCATTGCACTGATCCATACCAGCATCTTCCAGAATCTTCTTAGCATAGCTGGATGGCAAACACTGATTCCATCCTTGTCCTGCTTCACTTCTAAACCCAGATAGTAAGTCAGGAGACCAAGATCGCTCATCTGAAACATGTCCTGCATCTGCTGCTTGAACTGCTTGATAGCATCTTCAGACAACCCAGAGATGATCAGATCGTCAACGTACACCCCAACTAGCAGATGATCTGTTCCTCTGCCACGCTTGTATAGGGCATGATCCAACTGACACTTCTCAAAACCAAGGGAAACCAGTGTAGTGTCCAGCTTGGTATTCCATGCTCGGGGTGCCTGATGGAGCCCATACAGAGCCTTCTGCAGCTTCAGAACCTTGTTGGGGTTGCAGCTGTCGATGAAACCTGCAGGCTGATGCACATATACTTCTTCCTGCAGTTCTCCATTCAGAAAGGCAGATCGCACATCCATGTGATGCACTGACCATCGCCGTTGCGCTGCTACTGCAAGCAACAGTCTCACTGTTTCCAGACGAGCTACGGGAGCGAACACTTCGTCAAAGTCCACCCCCTGTGCATATCCCTTTGCCACCAGACAAGCTTTGTATTTCACAATGTTTCCATCTGGATCGCGCTTCACCTTGAACACCCACTTTAGTCCAATGGCGCGATGTCCGGCGGGCAGGGAGGCAAGAGACCAGGTGCTGTTGGAGCGGATCGAGTCCATCTCCGCCTCCATTGCGCTGCGCCAGGCAGGCTCATCCAGTGCATCTTCGACAGACGCGGGTTCCTCTGCTGCGGAGAGACAGAGCCCACTGTACTCCAGAGTGCATGCCGGAGCGTGGTCGATGATGTACTCCATGGATTTCCAGCGGACTGGCACCCCCTCGGCGTCGAAATCCTCGCCGGTGGGCGGCGTCACCCACCCGTCATCAGAGTTGTAGGGAGTAACTGGTGTGGACGGGCTTGAGTCCGCCCATGCCTGAGTGCTCGACGCGCTCGGCGTGTCCGCGGCGGATCCGCTAGACGTGGGCGTCTGCGGCGTGCTTGGAGCAAGCGGTGAGCCTGACGCAGTTGGTGTTGTCAATGCACCAGGTGGCGTCACCGGGGCGGGTGACACGGAGTAGGTCGTGGTTGTGGGCACGCCCGTGTCGGAGTACACGACCGTGAACTAGTTGGCGCGCTCCGAGTCGCCACCATCCTTGCTCCAGTCCCAGCGCCGATCCTCCTCGAAACACACATCACGTGTGATGTACAAGCGCTTGCCAATCGGGTCATACACCCGATAGCCCTTTGTGCCCGCCTCATAGCCCAGAAATATGCCCGGCCGTGTCCTGTCCGCCAGCTTGGTCACGCCAGGGCCGACGAGCTTGACGTGCGCGACGCAGCCAAAAGTGCGGAAGTAGTCGACCCTCGGCTTCTTCTTACGCCACGCCTCATAGGGCGTCATGCCCTGCAGACTCCTCGTCGGTGAGCGGTTGAGGATGTGCACCGCCGTGCGCACTGCCTCGCCCCAGAATGTGCTCGGCACGCCCATGCTTTTCATCAGGCTGCGAGCCATCTCGACCACGGACTGGTTGCGGCGTTCGACGACTCCGTTTTGTTGAGGAGAGTACGGAGTCGTCGTGTTCCTTAGGATGCCGAGCTCTTCGCAGTACGCGGTGAACTCGCTCGAGTTGAACTCCCCGCCGCGGTCGGTGCGGAACGCTCTGAGCTTTGCACCGCACTGTGTCTCCGCAGCCGCCTTGATCTTTCTGAATAACTTGAACGCCTCATCCTTGCTCCTGAGCACTTCCAACCACATGTATCTACTGTGATCATCAACGATGAGAAGAAAGTACTTGTTACCGGACGTGGTCGCCGGTGTGATGGGCCCGCAGAGGTCGCCGTGGACGAGATCAAGCCCCTGCTCCGCGCGGTACGGTGACGCGCGTGGGAATGGCGTACGGTGCATCTTCCCGAGTGTGCAGCCCTCGCAGAACTGTTCGACATGCTGAATCGCCGGCATGCCACGCACCATCCCCTTCGCGCCAAGATCGTGCAGTGCCCGGAAGTGGAGGTGGCCGAAACGTCCATGCCAATGCCACGCTTCGTCGCCGCCGTGCGCCAGGAGGCACACGGGCGCAGCCAAGTTCAGAGCCACGGCGTAGAGCCGGTTGCTCGTCCGCTGCACCCGTGCCAGAAGCACGCGCTGCCTGTCGTAGAGACAGAGCACGCCGCCCTCGATCACGGACTTGCACCCGTGCTCGTCGAGCTGTCCGAGGCTCACGATGCTCGTCCGCAGTTGGGGGATGTAGTAGACGTCCGAGAGTGCGCGGTGCTCGCCGTTCTTACAGGAGAACATCACCACGCCGCGTCCGCAGATCTGCACGACAGAGCTGTCGCCGAAACGCACCGAGCCGCGAGCGGACTCATCCACCTGCGCCAGCATGTCAAGCCGCCCTGTCATGTGATTGCTAGCGCCAGTATCCAAATACCAGCGGTCGTCGTTGGTGGCGACCGGCACCACGCGAGCTTCGTTGAGGAAGATGTCGGTGGACCGCTCACATATGTCGCCCACCGCGCTCGCCGCGCTCTCCATCGTGCAGGTGGCGAGGAGCAAGCCCGGCTGCTCAACCTCGACCTGGGCGACGTTCGCCTGCTGGTCCGGCTGTTCGCGCTGGTCCCTTTCCTTCTTCCGGCACTCCTTCGCCCAGTGCCCTGGGATGCCGCAGTAGCGGCAGTTGCCCTTTCGCCTGGGCGCCACCAGACCGCTGTTGCCGCGGCCACCGCCCTGGCCACGGCCGCCCCCGCCTTGGAGGTTCTTCGGCTTGCCGTTTCCGCGCCCGCGCCGAGCTCCAACTCCTGAGGACGCGCCGCCTTGGTCCAGCGACTTCTCGTGCGCCCGCCACTGGTCGATGGTGTACAGTAGCTGCGCTCCGGGCGCCGGGGTCTCCTCGCGCTCACGCTCCTCGACGACAAGGAGCCGGCCGCAAAGTTCCTCGAGGGAGAGCGCCCTGGTGTCGACGAGCGACTCGATCGCCACGGCCATCTCACGGTACGGGCGCGGCACAGTGCGAAGCACCTTGAGGACGGCCTTGTGCTCATCCACTGGATCACCGAGCGCTTTGCGCCGCCGATGATCGCCCTTCGTCCTTGTACCGAGCGCCAGTACGAAAGCGGCGAAGTTCTGCGCTTTGCCTCGCGACACGCCGACGCCGACCCGCATGGTCTTCAGAGTGTCCCATGCCTCCTTGGCAGTGGCCTTGGCTCCCAAGATCCGCATCAGCTCCAGCGGCACCCCCTTGAGAAGGGCGATCATAGCGCGCCGATCGTCGCGGTCCGTGCCTTGGCCAGTCTCCACCACGCGCCACAGCTCATCAGCATGCAGCTGTAGCTTAGTGATCATGGCCCAATCAGAGTTATTGGTGCGTGTGAGCATCATAGGAGGCGCGCCGCCGCCGCCGCCGTGCACGATGCGCTCGACGACGCGCACCCCCGACCCCTCGTCGGTGGCGAGACGGGCCAGGGACTTGCCAAGCGCCGACGCCTCCGCCGCGGCCTCTTCTTCTTCCTGTTTCTTCTGCTTCGCCTTCTCGTCGTCGCTGCCGGCCATCTCTCCGACGGATCAAACACCGCCGGCGCTCAGGATGGATCGAACACCACCGAGGCTCTGATGCCACTTGTCGTTGCAGATGGCTGCCGACCGTACGAGAGAGAGAATTTCGCGAGAGAGAAGAACAAGTCTGACAGAGGTGGTTTTGTGTTGCGCACTGAACTGCAGCTTTTCTCTGCTTTTCTGTTATTATCAGGCTAGCTCCAACGGCTGCCGAATTACAAGGGAAATAACCACGTCTCTGGCTGGCCTACTGGTCGTGCCATCCCACGACGCCTAGCTAGGATCGGGCGACTATTTTGCCCGCACGAACCGCGGCGATCATGCCATCCCATGACCTGGTAAGGCGAGCAAAATCAGCTAACAGACTAACTGAAAACTACTGACAGAAATAAAGCCTAACTGAAACTTCTGAAACCGTACGTGCACATACACACGCTGACGGTCTGTGTTTATTCAGAACGCTGTAACATGAAACCTGAATGTGTGTGTGAGCAGATTATCTAACACCCGAGTCGCCCCAGCGCGCGTGGTGGTGGTGGGGGGGGGGGGGGAGCAGCACGAACAATCACATTATCCTACTACCAGGGAATACATTTCGACTTGTTTTCCAATGTTTACTATGCCGCCATACTTCTGTACATCCCGCAAGGCTCTCCCGCTAAGTTGGAGCGCACACAACCATTATCCCCGAGCGAGGAGGATAGTAGCACTGCATCGTGGACTTTTTCTGCCGGCCTTGTGCGGAAAGACACACATCTTGTCACCACATTGGCGATGTCGACAAGAAAAAATGGCTCCCTGACAACACCCTCGTCTCATTTGGGAATTGTTATTTTCTGCAGCACCATCACAACGACGTGAAGACTGCGAGAAGAAATACAAAGCCCAAACCTTTCTATAATAAACTTAACATGTAGAATGTGTTCTCCATGTTCCCGCCACCATACTTCCGGGAAGTGGAGCAGGGAACCCACGGCATGGAAAGGTTCGACTCGATCTGCTTGTTAACCATCACTAGTAGAAAAGGGGGCAATGGTCCAGGCCGGGTCAGCCCATTAGTCCCGGTTCAATCCAGAACCGGGACCAATGGGGGCGTTGGACCCGGTTCGTGAGCCCCGGGGGCCGGCCGGGCCACGTGGGCCATTGGTCCCGATTCGTCTGGACCTTTTGGTCCCGGTTGGTGGGACCTTTTGGCCTGAACCGGGACCAAAGGCTTCCCTTTAGTCCTGGTTCAAGCCATGAACCGGGACCAATTAATTGCCTATATATATCCCTCGCTCGCGAGCAGAGCACTCTCACTGCTCTGTTTTTCGTGGCCGGCGAGGAGAGAGCTTTGTGGTGCTCTAGCTCACCTCCTATGCACACGAGGTGTTCGATGGAATGCCCGAGTCACACTACTTAAGCTTTCTCCTCTTCAAGCTCGACCTCCAAGCTCCATTTTTCTTAATATTTGTCTAGGTTTAGCGGTCTGTCACGTCCCGTCCCCGTCTTCACCGCCGTCGATCGCCCGCGCCGATCTTGTCGCCGGCACCACCGTGGTGAGCCTCTTGTTCTTATCTTCTTTCTGAAAGGAAAAAAAATATTCTTACTTGTATGTTTATATAGATATTTGTATAATTCTTTTACTTTTATTATTGCATCTTATATAGTGCGATGGTTTTGGTATCCGCCCCCGTCGGCCCTCGTCCTGTCTATGATTCGGATGTGGTATATATTATCTTTTCATAACTATCGGTTGATCTATTGTTTATGACAATTATGCCGACCAACGTGACATAGATTTTATTTATCTTGGAGGTTGTTGAACCGGAAATTCTAACTGACCCTATTGTCGAGAGGTTAAATTTAGTGGAAGAAGAAAACAATTTCTTGAAGGAAAAAATTAGAAAAATTGAGAAGGAGAAGATGATATTGCAGTTGCATGATGCGGATGTCGTGGATGATCACAAGATCAAGATGGATGCAATACGTTTGAAGATTAGAAAGATTAAAAAATATGCCATTCATACCGAGGCTTGGTATCATTATGCCGTTGGATCAGTTGTTGCATTGGTTGCGATTATAATCGCATTTGTTTTCGCATTGAAATGTTTTACATAATTTTAATGTATGGTTTAATTAATTTAGATGCTCTGCAGAGCTTTATGTTGTTAGATGAGAATTATGTATGTACTTTGGTTTTAATGTGATGATGAACTTCTATTAATTTGGTCACTTAATTATCTATTCATTATGTTCTGTAATGATTTTTGACACACTTAATTATATATAATGCACGCAGATGAACCGGCAATGGATGTATGGTTCAAGACACACCTCCGAGTACATTAAGGGCGTGCATGAATTTCTCGAAGTGGCTGAGGCAAACAAGAAGAATGGTTTTATGTGTTGTCCATGCCCTATATGTGGGAATACGAAGTCTTACTCTGACCGGAAAATCCTTCACACCCACCTACTTTACAAGGGTTTCATGCCACACTATAATGTTTGGACGAGGCACGGAGAAATAGGGGTTATGATGGAAGATGGCGAGGAAGAAAAGTATGATGGCAACTATGTGCCCCCTGAATACGGTGATGCTACTGAAGATCAAGAGGAACCAGACAATGTGCACGATGACGCTGCAATAGGCGAAGCTGCTGAAGATCAAGAGGAACCAGACGATGTACCCGATGATGATGATCTCCGCTGGGTTATTGTCGATGCAAGGACGCAATGCGAAAGTCAAAAGGAGAAGCTGAAGTTCGATCGCATGTTAGAGAACCACAAAAAAGGGTTGTACCCCAATTGCGAAGATGGCAACACAAAGCTCGGTACCGTACTGGAATTGCTGCAGTGGAAGGCAGAGAATGTTGTGCCCGACAAAGGATTTGAGAAGCTACTGAAAATATTGAAGAAGAAGATTCCAAAGGATACCGAATTGCCCGATAGTACATACGCAGCAAAGAAGGTCGTATGCCCTCTAGGATTGGAGGTGCAGAAGATACATGCATGCCCTAATGACTGCATCCTCTACGGCGGGGCGTACAAGGATCTGAACGCATGCCTGGTATGCGGTGCATTACGGTATAAGATCAGACGAGATGACTCTAGTGATGTTGACGACGAGCCCCCCAGGAAGAGGGTTCCTGCAAAGGTGATGTGGTATGCTCCTATAATACCACGGTTGAAACGTTTGTTCAGAAACGAAGAGCATGCCAAGTTGATGCGATGGCATAGTGAGGACCGTAAGAAAGATGGGAAGTTGAGAGCACCCGCTGATGGGTCGCAGTGGAGAAAAATCGAGAGAAAGTACTGGGATGAGTTTGCAAGTGACCCAAGGAACGTATGGTTTGCTTTAAGTGCGGATGGCATTAATCCTTTTGGGGAGCAGAGCAGCAATCACAACACCTGGCCCGTGACTCTATGTATGTATAACCTTCCTCCTTGGATGTGCATGAAGCGGAAGTTCATTATGATGCTAGTTCTCATCCAAGGCCTTAAGCAACCCGGCAACGACATTGATGTGTACCTAAGGCCATTAGTTGAAGAACTTGTACAACTGTGGAATGGAAACAGTGTACGTACGTGGGATGAGCACAAACAGGAGGAATTTCACCTAAAGGCGTTGTTGTTCGTGACCATCAACGATTGGCCTGCTCTCAGTAACCTTTCAGGACAGACAAACAAGGGATACCATGCATGCACACACTGTTTACTTGACACCGATAGTATATACCTAGGAAGCTGTAGGAAGAATGTGTACCTGGGCCATCGTCGATTTCTTCCGACCAACCATCAATGTCAAAAGAAAGGCAAGCATTTTAAAGGCGAGGCACCGGAGGAAGCCCGCCATGCGTACCGGTGATCACGTACTTGTTGGGGAACGTAGTAATTTCAAAAAAATTCCTACGCACACGCAAGATCATGGTGATGCATAGCAACGAGAGGGGAGAGTGTTGTCTACATACCCTTGTAGACCGAAGCGGAAGCGTTCACAACGTAGAGGAAGTAGTCGTACGTTCTCCTCGCGATCCAACCGATCCCAGCGCCGTTACTCCGGCGCCTCCGAGTTCTTGACACACGTACAGCTCGGTGACGCTCCTCGGGCTCCGATCCAGCAAAGCTCCGGGGAGAGAGAGTTTCATCAGCACGACGGCATGGTGACGATCTTGATGTTCTACCGACGCAGGGCTTCGCCTAAGCACCGCTACGATATGACCGAGGTGGAATATGGTGGAGGGGGGCACCGCACACGGCTAAGGAACGATCTCAAGGATCAACTTGTGTCTTGTGTGTCTAGAGGTGCCCCCCTGCCCCCGTATATAAAGGAGCAAGGGGAGGGGCTGGCCGGCCAGGTCCTTGGCGCGCCAGGGAGTCCTACTCCCTCCGGGAGTAGGATTCCTCCCCCCAATCCTAGTTGGACTAGGACTTGTCAAGGGGAAAGAGGGGAAGAGGAGAGAGGGGCGGCACCTCTCCTAGTCCTAATAGGACTAGGGGAGAGGGGAGGCGCGTGGGCAGCCCTAGGGCAGCCCCTTTCTCCTTTTTCCCTAAGGCCCACTATGGCCCATTAAGTCCCCGGGGGGTTCCGGTAACCTCCCGGTACTTCGGTAAATTCCCGATTTCACTCGGAACCATTCCGATGTCCAAACATAGGCTTCCAATATATCAATCTTTACGTCTCGACCATTCCGAGACTCCTCGTCATATCCGTGATCACATCCGGGACTCAACTTCTTCGGTACATCAAAATACACAAACTCATAATATAACCGCCATCGAAACCTTGCGTGCACGGACCCTACGGTTCGAGAACAATGTAGACATGACCGAGACACGTCTCGGTCAATAACCAATAGTGGGACCTGGATGCCCATATTGGCTCCTACATATTCTACGAAGATCTTTATCGGTCGACCGCATAACAACATACGTTGTTCCTTTGTCATCGGTATGTTACTTGCCCGAGATTCGATCGTCGGTATCCAATACCTAGTTCAATCTCGTTACGCAAGTCTCTTTACTCGTTCCGTAATACATCATCTCACAGCTAACTCATTAGTTGTAATGCTTGCAAGGCTTAAGTGATGTGTATTACCGAGAGGGCCCAGAGATACCTCTCCGACAATCGGAGTGACAAATCCTAATCTCGAAATACGCCAACCCAACATCTGCCTTTGGAGACACCTGTAGTACTCCTTTATAATCACCCAGTTACGTTGTGACGTTTGGTAGTACCCAAAGTGTTCCTCCGGTAAACGAGAGTTGCATAATCTCATAGTTATAGGAACATGTATAAGTCATGAAGGAAGCAGTAGCAACATACTAAACGATCGTGTGCTAAGCTAACGGAATGGGTCATGTCAATCAGATCATTCAACTAATGATGTGACCTTATTAATCAAATAACAACTCCTTGTTCATGGTTAGGAAACATAACCATCTTTGATTAACAAGCTAGTCAAGTAGAGGCATACTAGTGACACTCTGCTTGTCTATATATTCACACATGTATTATGTTTCCGGTTAATACAATTCTAGCATGAATAATAAACATTTATCATGATATGAGGAAATAAATAATAACTTTATTATTGCCTCTAGGGCATATTTCCTTCAGTCTCCCACTTGGACTAGAGTCAATAATCTAGATCACATCACCATGTGATTAACATCGATAGTTCACATCATCATGTGATTAACACCCATAGTTTACATCCCCATGTAACCAACACCCAAAGGGTTTACTAGATTCAGTAATCTAGTTCACATCGCTATGTGATTAACACCCAAAGAGTACTAAGGTGTGATCATGTTTTGCTTGTGAGAGAGTCTTAGTCAACGGGTCTTTCACATTCAGATCCGTTATGTATTTTGCAATTTTTCTATGTCTACAATGCTCTGCACGAAGCTACTCTAGCTAATTGCTCCCACTTTCAATATGTATCTAGATCGAGACTTAGAGTCATCGGATCGTGTCAAAACTTGCATCGACGTAACCCTTTACGACTAACCTTTTGTCACTTCCATAATCGAGAAACATATCCTTATTCCACTAAGGATAATTTTGACCGCTGTCCGATGATCTACTCCTAGATCACTATTGTACTCCTTGCCAAACTCAAGGCAGGGTATACAATAGATCTGGTACACAGCATGGCATACTTTATAGAACCTATGGCCAAGGCATAGGGAATGACTTTCATTCTCTTTCTATCTTCTGCCGTGGTCGGGTTTTGAGTCTTACTCAATTTCACACCTTGTAACACAGGCAAGAACTCTTTCTTTGACTGTTCCATTTTGAACTACTTCAAAATCTTGTCAAGGTATGTACTCATTGAAAAAAACTTATCAAGCATCTTGATCTATCTCTATAGATCTTGATGCTCAATATGTAAGCAGCTTCACCGAGGTCTTTCTTTGAAAAACTTCTTTCAAACACTCCTTTATGCTTTGCAGAATAATTCTACATTATTTCCGATCTACAATATGTCATTCACATATACTTATCAGAAATGCTGTAGTGCTCCCACTCACTTTCTAGTAAATACAGGCTTCACCATAAGTGCAGATAAAACTATATGCTTTGATCAACTTATCAAAGCGTATATTCCAACTCCGAGATGCTTGCACCAGTCCATAGATGGATCGCTGGAGCTTGCACATTTTGTTAACACCTTTAAGGATCGACAAAACCTCTTGGTTGCATCACATACAACTCTTCTTTAATAACTCCATTAAGGAATGCAGTTTTCGTTTATCCATTTGCCAGATTTCATAAAATGCGGCAATTGCTAACATGATTTGGACAGACTTTTAAGCATCGATACAAGTGAGAAAATCTCATTGTATTCAACATCTTGAACTTTGTCAAAAACCTTTTTCGACAAGTCTAGCTTTGTAGATAGTAACACTACTATCAGCATCCGTCTTTCTCTTGAAGATCCATTTATTTTCTATGGCTTGCCGATCATCGGGCAACTCCACCAAAGTCCACACTTTGTTCTCATATATGGATCTCATCTCAAATTTCATGGCCTCAAGCCATTTCGCGGAATCTGGGCTCATCATCGCTTCCTCATAGTTCGTAGGTTTGTCATGGTCAAGTAACATGACCTCCAGAATAGGATTACCGTACCACTCTGGTGCGGATCTCACTCCGTTTTACCTACGAGGTTCGGTAGTAACTTGATCTGAAGTTACATGATCATCATCATTAGCTTCCTTACAAATTGGTATAGTAGTCACAAGAACAGATTTCTGTGATGAACTACTTTCCAATAAGGGAACAGGTACAGTTACCTCATCAAGTTCTACTTTCCTCCCACTCACTTCTTTCGAGAGAAACTCCTTCTCTAGAACGGATCCATTTATTAGCAACGAATGTTTTGCCTTCGGATCTGTGATAGAAGGTGTACCCAACAATTTCCTTTGGGTATTCTATGAAGACGCACTTCTCCGATTTGGGTTTGAGCTTATCAGGATGAAACTTTTTCACATAAGCATCGCAGCCCCAAACTTTAAGAAACGACAACTTTGGTTTCTTGCTAAACCACAGTTCATATAGTGTCGTCTCAACGGATTTAGATGGTGCCCTATTTAACGTGAATGCATCTGTCTCTAATGCATGATCCCAAAACGATATTGGTAAATCGGTAAGAAACATCATAGATTGTACTATATCCAATAAAGTACGGTTATGACGTTCGGACACACCATTATGATGTGGTGTTCCAGGTGGCATGAATTTGTGAAACTATTCCACATTGTTTTAATTGAAGACCAAACTCAGAACTCAAATATTTGTCTCCGCGATCAGATCGTAGAAACCTTATTTTCTTGTCACGATGATTTTTCACTTCACTCTGAAATTCTTTGAACCTTTCAACTATTTCAGACTTATGTTTCATCAAGTAGATATACCCATATCTGCTCAAATCATCTATGAAGGTCAGAAAATAACGATACCCGCCGCGAGCCTTAACACTCATTGGATCGCATACATCAGTATTTATTATTTCCAATAAGTCGGTTGCTCGCTCCACTGTTCTGGAGAACGGAGTCTTAGTCATCTTGCCCATGAGGCATGGTTCGCAAGCATCAAGTGATTCATAATCAAGTGATTCCAAAATCCCATCAGCATGGATTTTCTTCATGCGCTTTACACCATTATGACCTAAACGGTAGTGCCACAAATAAGTTGCACTATCATTATTAACTTTGCATCTTTTGATTTCAATATTATGAATATGTGTATCACTACGATCGAGATCCAATGAACCATTTTCATTGGGTGTGTAACCATATAAGGTTTTATTCATGTAAAGCAGAATAACAATTTATTCTATAACTTTAAATGAATAACCGTAGACGCAATAAACATGATCAAATCATATTCATGCTCAACGCAAACGCCAAATAACATTTATTTAGGTTCAACACTAATCCCGAAAGTATAGGGAGTGTGCGATGATGATCATATCAATCTTGAAACTACTTTCAACACACATCGTCACTTCACCCTTAACTAGTTTCTGTTTATTCTGCAACTCCCGTTTCGAGTTACTACTCTTAGCAACTGAACCAGTACCAAATACCGAGGGGTTGCTATAAACACTAGTAAACTACACATCAATAACATGTATATCAAATATACCTTTGTTCACTTTGCCATCCTTCTTATCCGCCAAATACTTGGGGTAGTTCCGCTTCCAGTGACCAATCCCTTTGCAGTAAAAGCACTTAGCCTCAGGCTTAGGACCAGACTTGGGCTTCTTCACTTGAGCAGCAACTCACTTGCCGTTCTTCTTGAAGTTCCCCTTCTTCCCTTTGCCCTTTTCTTGAAACTAGTGGTCTTGTCTACCATCAACACTTGACGTTTTTCTTGATTTCTACCTTCGTCAATTTCAACATCACGAGGAGCTCGGGAATCGTTCTCGTCATCCCTTGCATACTATAGTTCATCACGAAGTTCTACTAACTTGGTGGTGGTGACTAGAGAATTCTGTCAATCACTATCTTATCTGGAAGATTAACTCCCACTTGATTCAAGTGATTGTAGTACCCAGACAATCTGAGCACATGCTCACTAGTTGAGCGATTCTCCTCCATCTTTTAGCTATAGAACTTATTGGAGACTTCATATCTCTCAACTCGGGTATTTGCTTGAAATATTAACTTCAACTCCTGGAACATCTCATATGATCCATGACGTTCAAAACGTCTTTGAAGTCCCGATTCTAAGCCGTAAAGCATGGTGCACAAAACTATCAAGTAGTCATCATATTGAGCTAGCCAAACGCTCATAACGTCGATCCGCTCCTGCAATAGGTTTGTCACCTAGCGGTGCATCAAGGACATAATTCTTCTGGCAGCAATGAGGATAAACCTCGATCACGGATCAAATCCGCATCATTGCTACTAACATTTTTCAACACAGTTTTCTCTAGGAACATATCAAAATAAACATATGAAAGCAACAACGCAAGCTATTGATCTTACAACATAATTTGCAAAATACTACGGGACTAAGTTCATGATAAATTTAAGTTCAATTAATCATATTACTTAAGAACTCCCACTTAGGCAGACACATCTCTAGTCATCTAAGTGATCACGTGATCCAAATCAACTAAACCATAACCGATCATCACGTGAGATGGAGTAGTTTTCAATGGTGAACATCTTATGTTGATCATATCTACTATATGATTCACGCCGACCTTTCGGTCTCCGTGTTCCGAGGCCATATCTGCATATGCTAGGCTCGTCAAGTATAACTGAGTATTCTCGTGTGCAAAACTGGCTTGCACCCGTTGTAGATGGACGAGAGCTTATCACACCCGATCATCACGTGGTGTCTCGGCACGACGAACTTTGGCAACGGTGCATACTCAGGGAGAACACTACTTGATAATTTTAGTGAGAGACCATCTTAAAATGCTACCTTCAATCAAAGCAAGATAAGATGCATAAAGGATAAACATCACATGCAATCAATATAAGTGATATGATATGGCCGTCATCATCTTGTGCTTGTGATCTCCATCTCCGAAGCACCGCTGTGATCACCATCGTCACCGGCGCGACACCTTGATCTCCATCGTAGCATCGTTGTCGTTTACGCCATCTATTGCTTCTACGACTATCGCTACCGCTTAGTGATAAAGTAAAGCAATTACAGGGCGTTTGCATTTCATACAATAAAGCGACAACCATATGGCTCCAGCTAGTTGCCGATAACTTTGGTTACAAAACATGATCATCTCATACAATAAAATATAGCATCACGTCTTGACCATATCACATCACAACATGCCCTGCAAAAACAAGTTAGACGTCCTCTACTTTGTTGTTGCAAATTTTACGTGGCTGCTACGGGCTTAAGCAAGAACCAATCTCACCTACGCATCAAAACCACAACGATACTTCGTCAAATAGACTCCGTTTTAACCTTCTCAAGGACCGGGCGTAGCCATACTCGGTTCAACTAAAGTGAGAGAGACAGACACCCGCCAGTCACCTTTAAGCACGAGTGCTCGAGCGGTGAAACCAGTCTCGCGTAAGCGTCGCGTAATGTCGGTCCGGGCGCTTCATCTCACAATACCGCTAAACCAAAATATGACATCTTTGGTAGGTAGTATGACTTGTATCGCCCACAACTCACTTGTGTTCTACTCGTGCAAAACATCAAACCATAAAAACCTGGCTCTGATACCACTGTTGGGGAACGTAGTAATTTCAAAAAAATTCCTACGTACACGCAAGATCATGGTGATGCATAGCAACGAGAGGGGAGAGTGTTGTCTACATACCCTTGTAGACCGAAGCGGAAGCGTTCACAACGTAGAGGAAGTAGTCGTACGTTCTCCTCGCGATCCAACCGATCCCAGCGCCGTTACTCCGGCGCCTCCGAGTTCTTGACACACGTACAGCTCGGTGACGCTCCTCGGGCTCCGATCCAGCAAAGCTCCGGGGAGAGAGAGTTTCGTCAGCACGACGGCATGGTGACGATCTTGATGTTCTACCGAAGCAGGGCTTCGCCTAAGCACTGCTACGATATGACCGAGGTGGAATATGGTGGAGGGGGGCACCGCACACGGCTAAGGAACGATCTCAAGGATCAACTTGTGTCTTGTGTGTCTAGAGGTGCCCCCCTGCCCCCGTATATAAAGGAGCAAGGGGAGGGGCTGGCCGGCCAGGTCCTTGGCGCGCCAGGGAGTCCTACTCCCTCCGGGAGTAGGATTCCTCCCCCCAATCCTAGTTGGACTAGGACTTGTCAAGGGGAAAGAGGGGGAAGAGGGAGAGAGGGGGCCGGCCACCTCTCCTAGTCCTAATAGGACTAGGGGAGAGGGGAGGCGCGTGGGCAGCCCTAGGGCAGCCCCTTTCTCCTTTTTCCCTAAGGCCCACTATGGCCCATTAAGTCCCCGGGGGGTTCCGGTAACCTCCCGGTACTTCGGTAAATTCCCGATTTCACTCGGAACCATTCCGATGTCCAAACATAGGCTTCCAATATATCAATCTTTACGTCTCGACCATTCCGAGACTCCTCGTCATATCCGTGATCACATCCGGGACTCCGAACTTCTTCGGTACATCAAAATACACAAACTCATAATATAACCGTCATCGAAACCTTAAGCGTGCGGACCCTACGGTTCGAGAACAATGTAGACATGACCGAGACACGTCTCTGGTCAATAACCAATAGTGGGTCCTGGATGCCCATATTGGCTCCTACATATTCTACGAAGATCTTTATCGGTCAGACCGCATAACAACATACGTTGTTCCCTTTGTCATCGGTATGTTACTTGCCCGAGATTCGATCGTCGGTATCCAATACCTAGTTCAATCTCGTTACCGGCAAGTCTCTTTACTCGTTCCGTAATACATCATCTCACAGCTAACTCATTAGTTGTAATGCTTGCAAGGCTTAAGTGATGTGTATTATCGAGAGGGCCCAGAGATACCTCTCCGACAATCGGAGTGACAAATCCTAATCTCGAAATCGCCAACCCAACATCCGCCTTTGGAGACACTGTAGTACTCCTTTATAATCACCCGATTACGTTGTGGACGTTTGGTAGTACCAAAGTGTTCCTCCGTAAACGGAGTTGCATAATCTCATAGTTATAGGAACATGTATAAGTCATGAAGGAAGCAGTAGCAACATACTAAACGATCGTGTGCTAAGCTAACGGAATGGGTCATGTCAATCAGATCATTCAACTAATGATGTGACCTTGTTAATCAAATAACAACTCCTTGTTCATGGTTAGGAAACATAACCATCTTTGATTAACAAGCTAGTCAAGTAGAGGCATACTAGTGACACTGCTTGTCTATATATTCACACATGTATTATGTTTCCGGTTAATACAATTCTAGCATGAATAATAAACATTTATCATGATATGAGGAAATAAATAATAACTTTATTATTGCCTCTAGGGCATATTTCCTTCAGTCTCCCACTTGGACTAGAGTCAATAATCTAGATCACATCACCATGTGATTAACATCGATAGTTCACATCATCATGTGATTAACACCCATAGTTTACATCCCCATGTAACCAACACCCAAAGGGTTTACTAGATTCAGTAATCTAGTTCACATCGCTATGTGATTAACACCCAAAGAGTACTAAGGTGTGATCATGTTTTGCTTGTGAGAGAGTCTTAGTCAACGGGTCTTTCACATTCAGATCCGTTATGTATTTTGCAATTTTTCTATGTCTACAATGCTCTTGCAAGCTACTCTAGCTAATTGCTCCCACTTTCAATATGTATCTAGATCGAGACTTAGAGTCATCCGGATCGGTGTCAAAACTTGCATCGACGTAACCCTTTACGCATTTAACCTTTTGTCACTTCCATAATCGAGAAACATATCCTTATTCCACTAAGGATAATTTTGACCGCTGTCGATGATCTACTCCTAGATCACTATTGTACTCCTTGCCAAACTCGGTGCAGGGTATACAATAGATCTGGTACACTGACATGGCATACTTTATAGAACCTATGGCCAAGGCATAGGGAATGACTTTCATTCTCTTTCTATCTTCTGCCGTGGTCGGGTTTTGAGTCTTACTCAATTTCACACCTTGTATCTTTCTTTGACTGTTCCATTTTGAACTACTTCAAAATCTTGTCAAGGTATGTACTCATTGAAAAAAACTTATCAAGCATCTTGATCTATCTCTATAGATCTTGATGCTCAATATGTAAGCAGCTTCACCGAGGTCTTTCTTTGAAAAACTTCTTTCAAACACTCCTTTATGCTTTGCAGAATAATTCTACATTATTTCCGATCTACAATATGTCATTCACATATACTTATCAGAAATGTTGTAGTGCTCCCACTCACTTTCTAGTAAATACAGGCTTCACCATAAGTCTGTACAAAACTATATGCTTTGATCAACTTATCAAAGCGTATATTCCAACTCCGAGATGCTTGCACCAGTCCATAGATGGATCGCTGGAGCTTGCACATTTTGTTAACACCTTTAAGGATCGACAAAACCTCTTGGTTGCATCACATACAACTCTTCTTTAATAACTCCATTAAGGAATGCAGTTTTCGTTTATCCATTTGCCAGATTTCATAAAATGCGGCAATTGCTAACATGATTTGGACAGACTTTTAAGCATCGATACAAGTGAGAAAATCTCATTGTATTCAACATCTTGAACTTTGTCAAAAACCTAAAGTCTCATGACTGCCACGTGATTATGACGCAACTGCTCCCGGTTGCATTGAGGGGGCTTCTACCGGAAAACGTCCGATTAGCCATTTTGAAGCTATGTACATTGCTCAATGCAATCTCTCAGAAGGTGATCGATCCAGAAATCATACCAAGGCTAAGGAGTGATGTGGTGCAATGTCTTGTCAGTTTCGAGTTGGTGTTCCCACCATCCTTCTTCAATATCATGACGCACGTCCTAGTTCATCTAGTTGACGAGATTGTCATTCTGGGCCCCGTATTTCTACACAATATGTACCCCTTTGAGAGGTTCATGGGAGTCCTAAAGAAATATGTACGTAACTGCGCTAGGCCAAAAGGAAGCATCTCCATGGGCCATCAAACAGAGGATGTCATCGGGTTTTGTGTTGACTTCATTCCTGGCCTTATGAAGATAGGTCTCCCTCAATCGCGGTATGAGGGGAGACTGACGGGAAAAGGCACGCTTAGAAGGGACTCAATAATATGCAGGGACGGATATTCTTGGTCTCAAGCACGCTACACAGTTCTACAGAACTCTACCTTGGTGACCCCGTATGTCGATGAACACAAGAACGATCTGCGCCCAAACACCGGCAGCGGCGACAACTGGATTACATGTGAACACATCAGGACTTTCAGCAGTTGGTTGGAAGCACGTCTCAGAGGTGACAACACTGTTTGTGATGAGCTATACTTGTTGTCCAGGGGACCATCTTCGACTGTTACGATTTCGAAAGGATACGAGATAAATGGGAATACATTTTACACGATTAATCAAGATCAAATAAGCACCAACCAAAACAGCGGTGTCCGCTTTGATGCAACAATCGAGAGGGGAAATGACACATATTATGGTTACATAGTGGACATATGGGAACTTGACTACGAACATGATTTTAAGGTCCCTTTGTTTAAGTGCAAATGGGTCAATCTGTCAGGAGGCGGGGTACAGGTAGACCCACAGTACGGAATGACAACAGTGGATCTGAAAAATCTTGGGTCACTGACGAACCGTTGGTCCTAGCCAATGATGTGGCACAGGTTATCTATGTGAAGGACATGTCTACCAGACCGAAAAAAAGAAAAGATAAGGAAGCGAATACATCATACGATGAGCCAAAGCGCCACATAGTTCTTTCAGGAAAAAGGGACATCGTGGGAGTGGAGGGCAAGACAGACATGTCTGAAGATTATGAAAAGTTTCATGAAATTCCTCCCTTCAAAGTTAAGACTGACCCCAAAGATCCCGATAAGCGATGAAGATTATCCATGGTTACGGCGCAATAAGCAAATGACACAAGCGAAGAAAAAGTGAAGACTTTCTCCCGCAACTATTATGATGATACCATGCCAACTTTGTAACACACGAGTACGATACCATTGTCCGTTTTGTACATGCACATGCTATGTGGGTGAATTTATGATACCATGCCAACTTTCAACTTTTTCATAGTTCATTTGAAATGCTTTAATGTCTTATGGTTCGGCCCTCGTAATAATTAAAAATAGCAACAATAAGTATTTTGTTGTAATTAGAAACAAATAAAATAAATAAAGCAAGAAAGAAAACAAAAAAACAAAAACAGTGTTTTCAAATTTGGAAACTAATGGCACTAATAGAAAGTTTATAATTTTTCTAAAACTAAAAGCAAAAAAGAAATTAAAAAATAAAGAAAAAAACAAAAGAAAATAAATAATGCAGAAAACAAAACAAAAAACAATTAAAAATAGCAACAATAAGTATTTTGTTGTAAGT
Source organism: Aegilops speltoides (assembly GCA_021437245.1). Lineage (NCBI taxonomy): Eukaryota > Viridiplantae > Streptophyta > Magnoliopsida > Poales > Poaceae > Aegilops > Aegilops speltoides. Next base: position 9,894,479 of record CM038145.1, read on the forward strand.
AGAAACAAAATAAAATAAATAAAGCAAGAAAAAAAACAAAAAAACAAAAAAGTGTTTTCAAATTTGAAAACTAATGGCACTAACAGAAAGTTTATAACTTTTCTAAAACTAAAAGAAAAAAGAATTAAAAAATAAAGCAAAAAACAAAAGAAAATAAATAATGTAGAAAACAAAACAAAAAAACTGGAAAATAATTAAAAATAGCAACAATAAGTATTTTGCTGTAAGTAGAAACAAAATAAAATAAATAAAGCAAGAAAAAAAAAGCCTCCTACTGGGCCCCACGGCCTGAATACGACTAGAAACCCTACCATGGGCCAGGATTCAGGCCTGCAGTAGGCCCAAAAGGCCCATCAGGCAAAGCAGTAGCAAATAGGCCCGCAAGCCTACGGTGGAGAGGAGCTCGAGAGGGGTGAGGCAGTGGGGCTTATAAACCACTGCGCCCCTCTCAACTAGCGAGGTGGGACTAAACTTTGGCCCTGCACTACAAGAAATATGTCAACTTGTGACCCTCACTATTGGTCGCTGAAAGGTCATAGTTTTTCATTTGCGACCTTTTTGTGACCAAAAACAGAAGGTCAAAAGCTGAGGGTCATTAACTGACTATAGCGACCTTCTCTGTGATATGTAAAAGGTCGTTGGTTCTTTGACCAAAATTTTGGTCACTAGCAGCCTTCCCAAGCCACGTAGGCATCCAGCGTGGCAAGCTGATGTGGCACAAGATTCAGCCCGGTCCAATTCGGTTTTCTACATGGGCCTAGCCCAACAATTCGGCCTTTTCAATATATATTTTTCCTATTAAATTTTTGCTAGCTACATGGGCCTGGCCCAACAATTCAGCCTTCTTATTTCATTCCATTTCGCAGTCCATTTCATTAAGCCGTTTTTATGTGTTTTTCATAAATCTGAATATTCAGTCCACTATTGTTTGGGCCATAGCCTTTTAGAGCCAAAATACTAATCGATCCAAGAGAACATTCATCTTTTTCATTCACATATTTCATTTTACACATTTCAAATGCAAACAATCAATAATTCTCTCAATGGTGCACATACATGTGTGCACATACATGTATGCACGATCCACTAACTGTACATGTGTGCACGATCAAATCCACAAACTCACAACAGCACATACATGTGTGCACGATCCAACAACTGTACATATACAATAAAAAACAAATACACAGGTACCATCAACTAAAACTATGGTGCACATATCGAGTCTTCTTCTGATCTTCTGTTAGAGCAGCAGCAACCTCGACGACATTAGATCTTGATCTACATAAATTATTAGTGAGATACAGTGGGAGTTAAATCATTGCCAATAAAAGATATCCATTCAAGAGAATAAAAATTATACATAAATGCCCAAATGCCTCAGTTCAGCAAGCACTAACCATGGCATAGCAAAACATCCAAAACTTGACTGCAGCACGTTAACATATGAAGCATAATGATAAAACAGAACAATGGATTTACTGTGTCTATATTCTGGTGACCCTGTCATTTGTTACATGATACACTCATGTGTACATATTCTGATAACCATTACAATCTAGCCAAGAACAACATGGACATGATACCAGTTACCTACAAAGACATAGAAAGTCATTCACTACAAACAATAAACAGAAAATACAGCAGAGAGAGTGTCTCTCTCACCAGATGTGGTGGTGGCTGCTGGAATTAGAGAGTTCAATACAGACAAGGCAGCTTAATAGAAGATAAGATAAAAAATAAGCCACATATTTTCTGCTAGCAAACAATAGGTTGAAACCATGTCATGGCTAAGCATACAGGAACTAAGTTATAATGACACCTGGCCCTTTAATGTTTTACTTTATCGTCCATCAAGACTGAAAGTTCAAGAGAACTACTTGGATGTTATAACAGTTTCAACGCATTTAAATAACAGTGTAACAAAAGCCAACCATGCCTCGATGATCGTGGTATCAAAGACCACGTAGGCAAGAAAGGAGAGGGACCAAAGAACTCACCTAAACCACTCATGCTGCATCCAAAGCAATACTGAACCACCTATTCCTGCTCAAATAGAGTAGTATGTCATGGGACGTTGACTTATCAATAATAGCATTTCAGGAAAATAGGAGTTTTACATGATAGTATATAATGGGACAGCGACCTATCAATCACATAACACAGTCCAATGTAAACATCTCTATTTGGCCCTAAACTAAACCAAGATAGTATGTATTGCAGATAAAACCAACCTACAGCAGCCATGGTACTAAGAAGAGCAGAGGTCATCCTCCTATACACCCAATCTACAGCAATTGCGGCTACACCCAAACTACATCAGCAGTTCTACCGATAGAAACAATCGAGTCAATTGTCTCACCTACAGCAGCTCACCATGAGCGAAGTTGAGGAGGGCCGGGGCAGGAGCAGCTGGGTGTAGGTCGCGGGCATGGTCGGGGAAGGACGTAGGTCGTCCGAGGATCCCGTCGACGCTGTCGCCGTCTTGGTTGCCGGAGAGCTGTGGCCGTGGCTGTGTCCACATGCCTGTATCCAGCCAGTAGCCATCATACATACATTCAGTTTATTCAGCATAATCCTCTTGTCATTTCCAAGCTTAACTAGCAAGAGTTCTGTAGTGTAAATATGTATCTGAAAATTGAATTATTTGTATCAAGGATAGCACTATGAAATAATTTCTCGCAAACTGGTTCAGATTGCCTTCTAGCATCTTTACGGTAGGCATAATGCAAATACCAATTGTTTCCATTCAACTCCTTCTACTTATGTATAATACTACAAGAGTCCGCATAGCTCCCAATTTCTAAATCAAGATTAGCAGCAGTTCAGTTTGAAGAATTGTTCTTGAACAGTTTCATTACATCGTCTTCCAAAGACAAGCTGGTCATCTCAATGCAGAAAGAGTATCGACCAAGAGGAACAAGGAATCTGGAAAAGGCACATACCTTGCAGGACGGGCCTTGATGACGATGTGTCCACCCTTGCGGATGGCGCCACCGCTTTGCGGGTAGGTCTTGAGGCGCGGAGTTGGCCTTGGACTCAAGTGGTGCTCATCGGTGTCTGACATCTCCGATGATCCTCCTGAGTCCTGGAACAACAACGAGGAGGTCAACGAAAGCAGGAGGTGCGAAGGGCAAACTCGAAATCGACTGGATTTTCTAGCGGATCTGGGCTAGCAAGGGGGGCGCTGCTCACCTACAGCAAAGCAGGAGGCATCGGCGGCGGCTGCGTGGGAGGAGACGATGCGCTAAGCGGAAGCTCCTCGCTGCTTGTTCCGGCAAAGACGCGACGGCGGCAGCCCTCGTGCACCACTCTGGCGCCGACCCCACGGAACAGCCTCCCGCGACGGTAGAAGGGCACAGCGCTGGTGGGCCCGTTAGCGCTGTCGCTGTCGCCTGGTGCCGGGCGCTGCTATTGGGAGACGACGTGCGCTGTGGACACACCCCCACGACGGATGGTGGGTTGGTGTGGGGATCCTTAGCGGGAGGAGGAGGCGGCCATGGTGGGCAAGATGTGGTGCGGGGCGGCGGGGTTGTGTCGATTGGATCTAGGGATCGAGGCAGGAGGCCGAGGCGGAGGGTAGGGAGAGATGGTGAGGAGAGGGACGAGGTGGGCGGTGGGTGAGGAGGACGGCGAGGTCGGCGGTGGGTGGATCGGATCTCCGCGTCCTTGGTTGAGGTCGGCGGTGGGAGGGAGGACTGGATCGGGAGGGGCGGGCGCGAGGAGATGGGGGGATCTGAGCTAGGGTTTAGGTGGGGGAAGGGGAAGGGCGTGCGGGAGGCCATGGACAGCGGCCAGCTCCGCCGGAGGGAGGTGCCAGCGGCGATCGGGCAGCGAGGAGATCTGGAAGGGAGGAGGCAGCGAGGAGATGGACGGATGTGGGAAAGAAAGGAGGCGGGGGGGTGGATGGAAAATGACCAGCTAGGGTTTCGGGGTTGGTGTGGAAGGGTTGAGGACAGCCGTTGGATCCACGAGCATCCGACGGCGTATGATGCACGATCCGCGTGAAACGTCTACAAGCCAATCAGAATGCAGTATGATGCTATGACCATCTAAACTGGTCATAGTTGTCTAAAAATAATATGTTAAAATCATGTCAGCTATTTTATGATCTGAGAAATTCAAAAAGAAAATAGAAAACCTTCTCATTGTGTCACCAAAATGTGAACGAGTTTTTAGAAAAAATAACAAACATGAAAAAAGATAAATATCTTCAAAAAGGTGTAGTGAGAAATGAGATTTTTTTGCAAAAATAAACATTTTTCATTTTTTGAGAGCCCAAAATGAGTTTTTTTGTGAAGGACCTCCCAAATATTTGTTGTAAAATTGGACCAATCATTTTTCTAAAATACTAGGACATATTTAATGCACAATTGACCAAATGGTTGGGTGTAAAAAGTTTTGATCCACCTCTCGTGAAAAAGACAAATTTCCACCGATTCAGCTGGAAGCGGGTCAAATTTGAACTGCAGCTGCCTCATAGTTTGCTATTTATTTTTTCCAAAAATTATTTCTAGGTACATAAGTACCTATTTAATCAGAGAAACACCAAAAAACTTCCAAGATTCAACAACTAGCTAGGAACGGTCATTCCCGCCGTTTTGACCGCATTTTGAAACGGGCATAAAAAATTCAAAAAAAATCAAAAAATTGGGAAACCTTCGCATTGTGTCATTATATGTGGACAAGTTTCCAGGAAAAATAACAAACTTGTAATACGACAATTATTTTAAAAAAGTGTTCTCAGAAACGATCTATCACGTGTGGAGATCAGTGGCTTTCAAGCCAAATGATCAATCTTATGGCCACATTCATGGCATAGTTTGTTCAAATGATCTCATATTGTGCACAAGGGTGCATATTAGAATGGCAAACAATGTTGCCTAAGGAAGTTTTCATTTTCTTTGGACGAAAAAACCATTTTTCATTTTCCGAGTGCCCGAAAGGAGGTTTTTTTGTGAAGGAACTACCAAATAATTGTTGCAAAATTGGACCAAATCATTTTTCTAAAATACTATGACATATTTAATGCACAATTGACCAAATGGTTGGGTGTAAAAAGTTTTGATCCACCTCTCGTGAAAAAGACAAATTTCCACCGATTCAGTTGGAAGCGGGTCAAATTTGAACTGCAGCTGCCTCATAGTTTGCTATTTATTTTTTCCAAAAATTATTTCTAGGTACATAAGTACCTATTTAATCAGAGAAACACCAAAAAACTTCCAAGATTCAACAACTAGCTAGGAACGGTCATTCCCGCCGTTTTGACCGCATTTTGAAACGGGCATAAAAAATTCAAAAAAAATCAAAAAATTTGGAAACCTTCGCATTGTGTCATTATATGTGGCCAAGTTCCTAGGAAAAATAACAAACTTGTAATACGACAATTATTTTAAAAAAGTGTTCTCAGAAACGAGCTATCACGTGTGGAGATCGATGGCTTTCAAGCCAAATGATCAATCTTATGGCCACATTCATGGCATCGTTTGTTCAAATGATCTCATATTGTGCACAAGGGTGCATATTAGAATGGCAAACAATGTTGCCTAAGGAAGTTTTCATTTTCTTTGGACGAAAAAACCATTTTTCATTTTCCGAGTGCCCGAAAGGAGGTTTTTTGTGAAGGAACTACCAAATAATTGTTGCAAAATTGGACCGAATCATTTTTATAAAATACTAGGCCATATTTAATGCACAATTGACAAAATGGTTGGGTGAAAAAAGTTTTGATCCACCTCTCGTGAAAAAGACAAATTTCTGCCGATTCAGCTGGAAGCGGGTCAAATTTGAACTGCAGCTGCCTCATAGTTTGCTATTTATTTTTTACAAAAATCATTTCTAGTTACATAAGGACCTATTTAATCATAGAAACAACAAAAAAATTCCAAGATTCAACCACTAGATAGGAACGGTCAAGCCCGCGGTTTTGACCGCATTTTGAAACGGGCATAAAAAATTCAAAAAAAATCAAAAAATTGGAAAACCTTTGCATTGTGTCATTATATGTGACCAAGTTTCCAGGAAAGATAATAAACTTGTAATACGGTAATTATTTTAAAAAGTGTTCTCAAAAGGAGGTATCAAGTGTGAAGTTTCATGGCTTTCAAGCCAAATGATCAATCTTATGGCCACATTCATGGCATAGTTTGTTCAAATGATCTCATATTGTGCACAAGGGTGCATATTGGAATAGCAAACAAGCTTGCCTAAGGAAGTTTTCATTTTCGTTGGACGAAAAAACCATTTTCCATTTTTGAGTGCCCGAAAGGAGGTTTTTTTGTGAAGGAACTACCAAATAATTGTTGCAAAATTAGACCAAATCATTTTTATAAAATACTAGGCCATATCTAATGCACAATTGACAAAATGTTTTGGTGTAAAAAATTTTGATCCACCTCTCGTGAAAAAGACAAATTTCTACCGATTCAGCTGGAAGCGGGTCAAATTTGAACTGCAGCTACCTCATAGTTTGCTATTTATTTTTTCCAAAAATCATTTCTAGTTACATAATGACCTATTTAATCATAAATACATGGTTTGGTGGCGATACGTCGAGGTTTGGGCGGTGGCCGAGGGCCCCAACTCTAGAGCGCGTAAACTCGCATGCCCACCGCGTGGTCACCGCGTGACCGTGGCGTTGCCATGTGTTTTGGGAGGCCTAGGCATGTCTAGTGGGTTGGGAACTCCCCAGGTTGGTGCTACGAAGAAAATTACAACATAAGATTCTCACGAGGAGACCAATCGATGCTCAAACATGAATTAGCATCCAAGTGTTTGATTAGCGGTACGGGAAATGTACATGGCTAATGGGCATGAGTTTTGGCTGAGGATGATCAGTTACTAAGAAGACCGTTTTCACAAATTTTCAGCTCAAAAGGAGGAGCCTAGGTGGTACTTGCTTTGCAAACCACCACTTTGGACATAAATCTGAATGTTGAAGCTCGGCTCAAAATAATGAATGGATTGAGCTGGCATTTGGTGGAGGATGGTTATTTGGGCATAGGAAAGCACTGTAGAAAATGGATACTATTTGGACATGCCAAAGTGGTACTTCCTTCACAAATTACTCTGAACAAAATAGGAAAATGAATATTTTGAATTATTTTGAACTAGTCAAGGAAGGTTTTACATATTTGACGAAGATATGACCCAAAGAATTTATGAGATTTTTTGGGAATTTTGGGAATGACAGAAATATAGGTTGCTTCACAACCTAGGGCAAAACTGCCACATGGACATGACACATAGGCAAAATCGATGAGGTGGCGCCTAGTCATAGCAACCCACCACAATTTACAAGGCTATGACCATCTATATTGGTCGTTAACAACTAGAAATAAGGCAGCGGACTAGCACTATTTGCTTTGTGACCATTTCGTGTAAGGAAATTACGACCTTTCTGACCAAAATGGTCGCAATGGTTCAGGGTTTGGAGCCCCCTGAACAGCTTTTGACCAATTGTTCTAAAATGGTCATAGATTTATGACCAATTCTTCGAGGGTCACTGACAGAAGGTCATAAGTTGACATATTTCTTGTAGTGCTGACGCGGACAACACATGGTCCTTTGGTCCCGGTTGGTGGCACCAACCGGGACTAAAGGGGGAGGCATTAGTCCCGGTTGGTGCCACCAACCGGGACCAAATGCTGCCGCTTCCCACCCTTTGGGCTGCTGAAAAGAGGCCTTTGGTCCCGGTTGGTGGCACCAACTGGGACTAAAGGGGGCATTGGTTCCGGTTGGTTTCATGAACCGGAACCAATGCTCTTGATATATATACAACACTTAGGAAAATTTGACGAACACATCGCCAGTTGCCATCGACGCCGCTAGGCTGCCCAGATCGACGCCGTCCGCTGCCCCGACGCCGCCCGTCGCCCAGACGCCGTCCGCGCGCCCGTCATCGCCCTGCCTCGTTGCCAGCGCTGCCCGACGACGCCCACCTCCCGCCGCCGCCGCCCGCGCCCGTCGTCGCCGTCACCGTCGCCGGCGTCGCAGCGGCAAGTAAGCCCTGCCCGCCGTGGTCGTCGCCGCCGCCCTCGCCCTCGCCGGCCGCCCCTGTTGTGAGCCGCCGCCGTCGAGGCTCTGTGTTCAGTGCTTTTTTTCATACATACAAGTGTATTTTTTTGTTCATTGCATTTTTTCATATATATAATTAATGTATATATGTATGTGGTAGCTATATGATGAATGGTTGTGGCTATGTATGTATGAATATAATGTTCATAGCATTTTTTTGTTTATATATGGTTTTTCATATATGTATTAATTTTTTATTTAGGTTGTTAGTAGATATCAATTTTAGGTTAGTGCATTTTAATTAGGTTAGTGTAGAGGAAAAAGTAAAATAAGGAAAAGGAAGAAGAAGAAGAAAAAGAATGAGAGGAAAAAGGAAAATAAGAATAGGAAGAAAGGAGAAGAAGAGGAGAGGAAAAGAAGAGGAGAAATAAATAAGAAGAAGAAAAAAGAAAAAAAAGAAGAAGAGAAGAAGAAAGGAACAGAGGAGAAGAAGAAAAAATAGAAAAAAAATCTATTTTTTCTTCTTGTCCTCTATTCCTTTCTTCTTCTTCTTCCTTCTTCCTTCTTCCTCTTTTCTTCCTTTTCCTTAATTATTTTCCTTTCTCAAGGGAGAAGAAGAAAAAGAAGAGGAGAAGAAGAAAGAAAGGAATAGAGGAGAAATAAATAAGAAGAACAAAAAAGAAGAAAAGGAAGAGGAGAAGAAGAAAGGAATAGAGGAGAAGAAGAAAAATATTTTTTCTTCTTCTCCTCTATTCCTTTCTTCTTCTTCTCTTTTTTTTCTTCCTTTTTCTTCGATCTTCTCCTATTCCTTTCTTCTTCTCTCTTTTATTTCTTCTTCGCTTTCTTATGTTTTATCGGTCTCAGGGTCGCCGCTGCTCGCTCGCTTCGCCGCCTCAAATAACTTCGACATGAGGGGCGGTCGATATATATACCCCCTCTCAACCGTGATAACCCTATACAACGGCAGCACCCCCCTCGGCCCTCTCGCTCGACCAAAACTCTCGAGGCCACCCAAATTTACCAAGTTAAAAGAGCATTGTCATCGAGGCCACCCCAAACCCTTGCAGCGTTGTGTCGAGGCGATCCCAAACCCTAAAGAAGCAGCATCGAGGCCACTAACATGATTCCTTATTGTGATTAGCTAGCTAGTTCTACGTTTGCCACTAATATATATCCATCTGTACCATGTTTGAATAATAATTGACATGTTGTAAATATTTGCAGAAACTATGGAGCACTACCGAGACGAAGCAACAGAAGCGATGTTGGGGGAGATAATCGCAGAAGGAACTGATGTCATTGCGTCATTTTTCAACGACGTCGTTTGTCAGGAAGGACTGGGTGAAGAAGAGGGCCATGTTCATGATGGCTCCGGCCCATTAATGCCGGTACAAGAAGAGGGCTATGTTCATGATGGCTCCGCTGATGACCCAATGGAGGTACAAGAAGGAGACCGTGCTGACTGCTCCGATGACCGGACCGAGTCCGGCCAGGTATATATATAGTTGTTAAGCCCGTGCTGACTACTTAATTGATGCATTCATTGTTTTTGTATATGTACACATATTAATTACTCTCGTCTTTCTTCCTTTTAATTTCTAGCCCTCTGGATCGAGCACAACTTCGGTAAGGAGACGAGGCCCGAAGAAAAAGTTGATCTCGGATGAAAGGTTTGAGATCATAGAAATCGCGCCCGACGGTGAATCGATTGAACCCATCCGGACAAAGAACGCATTTTCTGCTCAGTGCGGGTTTCTTGTTAGGGACAAGATCCCGATCAGCATCCAGCAATGCTATAAGCCTAAGGACGACCCTGAGGTGTCTTATATCAATGATATGCAGAAAGAAGATCTTTGGACTCAGCTGAAGGCAAATTTCACCCTACCGCCAGAGGAGGATCCGAAGAAGCCAGTTAATGAGCAATTAATCAAGTCTTGTGCTCTTAAGAAGATGGCAACCCTATTCAGGAGGTGGAGGAAAGAGTTGAACCATTTTGTCGGAAAAAAGACACCAGAATTCATCGGCAAATATGAGAAGATCAAAAATCACTGGCCCGCATTTGTGGCCCACAAGACATCGGAAAAGAGTAAGAAGATGTCGGCGACGAACAAGCAAAATGCTGCGAAGAAGAAGCTTCACCATCGCACGGGGTCAGGTGGCTACCTCAAAGCCCGGCCTAAGTGGTCCAAGGAGGAGAATGATCTGCTTGAAAAAGGGATCGAACCAGAGACAATGAGATGGCCAGACCGTTGCCAGACTTGGTTCTTCGGGGCTGGCGGAACCTTGGACCCTGTATCAGGAATGTGCCATTGGACGGACGAGCAACTGGAAATACCAGTCAAGAACCTTCGACACTATATCAATGCAGCGCAGAAAGGGACGTTCATACTAGACAGGGAGAAGGACGAGCTCACAATGGCCCTCGGGAATCCTGAACACCCTGGACGGACACGAGGCATGCCAGGCTCCATTCCGTGGAAGGTTGGTTTTCCGGACGCAGGGGGTTACAAAACCCACGAGAGGAGGAAGAAACTGGAGCAGGGCCAACTGCAGGCGCTGCACGAAAGGGTAATGGGGCTAGAGGAACGAGAAGAGGAACGAGAAGCAGCAGAACAGCAAACGACCTGCCGAAGCTTCCTCCACCGCCTCCTCCTCTGGCGAGTTGTTGGCTCTGTTTATCCTACTGGATCCGGAGCAACTTATCACCGCCGGCCGATTCCAGAAGGATATGCTAGGGTGATGGTGGATGAAATAACGGAGGGATTTGAGGACCTCCTGCTTGACCACCCTACCGGTGAAGGGGAGACTAGGCTGGGTTCTCGCTCAAGACTCCATGCCTATGGCGGAAGGAGCTCATCAACCTTTCGAACTGGACGCCTCCACCTCCTCCTCCTCCTCCGGCGAGTCAGGGCACTCCGCCTCCTCCACCGCCTCCTCCTCCGGCGAGTGACGATCAGGGCACGTGTGGCGGCACTCCGCCTCCTTCTCTGGTGCGTGGCGGCACTCTGCCTCCTTCTCCACCTACGCCGGCGCTCCCGAGCAGCCATCAGCCTCCTCCTTCTCCGCCTCGCCAGCAAGGGAGGAAGAGACCCGCCGCCGCCCCGGCTGCTCCGGCGCGTCGTACTCCTTCTCCTCCGCCTCGTAAGCAAGCACGAAAGAAGACAGACGCCGCAGCCGCTCCGTCTGCTCCGGCGTCTAGCAACACAACCAGAGGTGGGAGGCAATACAGATACGGTCCATCTCTCAAGCCTCTAGAGAAGTTACCGTACGAGAGGACCGAGGAGGAAAACGATACGATTGTGCGGACCCACGTGAAGGAGTTCCTTGAAGGGGTGAAAGCAAAGAGACATCCACCTCCGGAGGAGAATGTAGATCCGGTGAAAGCAAAGCGCACTATCGATGCCCTGAGGAAATCACCAAAGTCTCCGCCGAGAACCAACTATCAGCACATTACTGAACAGACATATCTCCAAGCCCAGTGGTCGAGAACTACTGTCAGTGATAAAAGGTCAAAAGAACGAGCAAAGGGGAAAAAATTTGCCCAGCTCGGCGAACAAGCACGGCAATCGTGCCCCCCGCTCATTGTGTCTAATGCTCCGGGGACGATGGCTGGTTATGGAAATCTTGCAGATTACTTGCTTGACAATCAACTTCCTGATTTCTTGGAGGTGGACGAACACAGATATGAGTACGGGAAGTCTCTCGTCAAAGATGAAAAATCTCTGACAACAATGATGCGAAGATTCCATAATTGGTACATGGAAACCTGCAGAGAGTCTAGGGGAACGAATGCTTTGTATCTGAATATTAAACAGGAGCACGACCTCGTTGCAACTGATCTGTTGACTGTTCCATTTGATGAGTTCTTCGCGTTCTTCAATCAAAAGGCCCTCGATAAACTAATGGTCTTTTGCTATTGTCTGTAAGTACTATTTCTGTCATTAAGTCTCTATATATAGCTTGGCTCTTCCATTTCATGTATTTATAATTAATTATCCTCAATATATTATGCAGATTGAAGATCGTCGAGTGCAAAAAACAAGAAATTTATGATATTGGTTTCATTAACACAAATATCATAGATAAATTTCTGGTTGAAAAGGACGTCAAAGAGGCCGAGGACAACTTGCTACGATCGCTGATCAAAAATCAAAACAAAGATATCATACTCTTTACTTACAATGGCAAGTGAGTGTTACTGTCGTATTCGGTTTCCCTTATTACTCGAGCGAGGTTATAGTAATGTAATTGATGAGTTATGCATGCGTGCGCAGGTACCACTATGTTCTTCTGGAGATTAAGCTTGAGCGGGGACTATTAACCGTCTTAGACTCGAGATGGAAAGATCCCAAAACCTATGCGGACATGACTGAATTGCTCAACAAGTAAGTTCAATCGATCATTATCGCACCATATGGGCAACTTTTTGTTCATTTCCTGATATCTCAAATAATAATAATTATTTTCTTTGTCTAGCAGGGTTTGGAAACAGTTCACCGCTAAAGCTCCGGGACTGCCGAAGGAGCTGCGATATACATACCCGAAAGTAAGTACTACTGGCTAGCTAGTTGCGCGCATCTCCCATTGATTCTATAGATATACTTTCATCAATGCCATTTATAATGCTTCATTATCAGTTTGATTGACCTCTATTTCTCGTAAAGTGCTTGTGGCAGGAACAAGGGAATGATTTCTATGGATACTATGTGTGCGAGTTCATCCACAACGCGACTTTGGAAAAACAAGCGGGGCTACTCTCAAAGACAATATGAAGTGCGTAAGCAATAATATTCACAATTTCATTTTATTACACCATCATTTCTGTTGAGTTTCATTCATATATATGTTTTAGTTAACCCCCTTCTTCAAATTAGACGTGGCAGATGTGGAATGAACTCCTAGAACCAGATCGCATGAAAGCAATTCAAGAGGAATTGGCGGGATTCTTTCTTGACCACGTCATCAATAAAGCCGGAGAATACCATGTGGAAGTTGATTTCAAATGCTAGGGGATTGTAATTAAGAGATCTTACATATTGTAAATGTATGTAGCCAGTAGCCTCGGATACATGATACGAAAACCTGTTGTTCGACCAGTCTCTCCGAGAAGAGAGGTCGATAGATCACTTCTCTCGGTATGCATGACGAACTTCTGTACTCAATGGTTCTCTCAATCACTTATGTATATAGTACGTAGCGTCGACCAACCATGGACATAAGAGAGGACACTTCTCTCTATTAATTAGCTAGCTAACACAGTATATGAAACACCTAAATTAACACCCCAAAACCCCCAACACCCCCCCTAAAAAAAAACAAAACCCCAGCCACTGGAATGCTGACGCGTGGATGCCTTTTGGTCCCGGTTGGTGCCACCAACCGGGACCAAAGGCCCCCCTGACTGAGCTCGGCGCACAGGCCACGTGTAGGCACATTGGTCCCGGTTCGTTTTTGAACCGGGACTAATGGGTGAAGGTATTAGTAACGACACATTAGTCCCGGTTCATGAACCGGGACTAAAGGCCCTTACGAACCGGGACTATTAGGTGTTTTTCTACTAGTGCATGTCTCCTAGCGGAGCAGGGGAATGGTAATCCATTTCTTGACACGTCTCATTCCCAGCTATTTTCACCTGTAATTCATCACAGAGGAGGAAATCATGGGGTGCAATGGAGATATCATAATTCTCCATTTTCTATCACGATGTGTAGTTCTGTAATAGAGGAGGACAACTTGTTGGTTCAAGAAAGTATGTGTGAATATGCGAATATCTAAGAATCAGAGTCCAAAGTTGTGGGTGAGATACAAATATATGCCGTGATTTATAGAGTTATATAGTACTGCTCAGGAAAGCTACACATCAGAACAGAATTGTGATCGCCCCCACCCCCACCCCCCACCTTAATGTTGGGCATTGTGGCTTACAAGGAATGATGTGGTTTTTAACAATAAATGTGTTTCATCTCCCGTGCAGGTTATTCACGCATATACACGATGGCTCCGTACTTGATCTATCTTGCAGAGGTCGAAGGACAGAGACCTTTTTATGATGGTGTCTACATGGCTAGAGCATACAGCCAGGTAGGTTTAAAGCGATGTAATCTCCGGATACGAACTGCCGCACCCTAGGGTGGATTAATTTGTTTTGTACTTTAAAACGATGTTTATTTCTGGGTCTGTTGGACTTGTTGGCTGTGTGCATCTTGCTATGCAGAGGCCAGGCATTCTTTTGATGCTTTTGTATCACCTCGATATAGCAATTCAATGAAATGTTGTATATGAAAAAAAAGTCTTGCTCATTCCTCAACACATATCATATGAATGGTCTGAAAATGAATTGAAGGAATCACCATACACACATGTACACACCAATCGACATCTACTCAACATGCATCAACACTTAATTTGAAGACTTATACTCATGCCAAGTACTATTTGATATATGAAGAACTCATAACTTTAAGACCGAGATGGTGTTGTACCAGAATAAATGTGTAGATCTTTCATGATATTCTCCGTTCAACAGTCCTTTTATTTCAACCAATCGTAGTGACTAGATCTGTCTACACCACAAGAAATGGATGTAGTAAAATGATTTTATGAGTAAACAAGAAGAGTGCATGAATTAGTGATGCAAAACCCTTGTCAAATCATATTGATTGCTCCGTATCTCTTCTTTACGAGAAGAAACCTGAATAGGTCTCTCTAATGTATATCTGGAGAGTCATGTGAGCAAAACTACCACATGGGAGTTGATGAAAGAAGGAGATGGTTGAGGTTGCCAATGGAAAGATGATGATTTGGTGAAGATTTATAGTGTTTAGCACAAAGTGGTGGGATGAAATGTTTATTCAAAGGTACACATCACATGTAAATTACACACACCACGGAAATAATAGAGGCCTCTCCCTTTAGATAAGTTATCTAGCGAACAAAATGGACACTTCTTATATAATGGAGTACCGAAATAAACATATGATGTCCCATTTGCTCCTTGGAGACAGATCTAAATATTTTAGACATTTACAAAAAGGCTTTAGCCCCGCTTTATAAATAAAGCAAACCGGCATAGAGCACACATACAGGAACTAGTCCACAACACACATACACTCGAGTCGCACAAAAGGAAATACAATAGGTTCTGCTGAGGGCACAGCTCAACAAGCTAAATAAAAGAAAAAACAGAGGCCGGAAGCCTGGAAATATTTTAGACATTTCTCACCTGTAGTTGCTGTAAAAATTAACCTATGCCGTTACTGAACACGGGGCATGGAAAATGGAAATACAATAGAGCAGAATCAAACTGAAGAAAACAAGCCAATAAAAAACAAATGACGTGAACCATCAGATAGCCAACCCAAAAATAGAATTACATACATTTGTGATGAACAGAGGGATTAAATGTTATCATTGGAAGCTCACGAACCTATTCATAAACATACTTAAATTAAATTACAATGAAAAGTAATAAATTAAAAATCACCCGTATGTGAAACCATGCCTAGCATATGCTCAAATTCTTGGCATGAGAATCGAAGTGCGTACCACGATATTAAGAAACAGTAAGATGTAGCTAGCTACGAGCCACCTCAGCGATTGAAGTTAGTCAGCCCTTGGATCCCGCAAATGAACGCCCCATATTACCTGGTTGGTCCACCGTGCACCCCAGGTCTTTTCTTCACCCGTACCTTCCCTTCACACAAGCCTCGATGTCCCTGGGCCATTGCTCCAGGAACTGATCAGGACGTGCAGTCATAAATTGGGCCAAGAAACTTCCGTATCACTAGCTTGGACTTCTTCGACCCATGAGTTTACAAAAGTGTCGAGCCTGCATGCGTGTGGCTTCTCGAAACGATGTGTTACGTCCTCATTGCAGCTTCTATCTTCCATGCGAAGCAGCAGATCTGGAGACAGGCGGTGGTGGAACGACAAGGAAGATTTACTGCCCCCCTTTCTGTCATAGCGCTCGTGGAACCTAATTGTGATCTTCGACTAGCGGCAGTAACAGACAACGCCCAGTTGCCAGTGGCCCTCTCCTCCCTTCCATCAAGGTATGTACGAGCTATCATTTGCTCTCTAATTTCGTTGTCACTCACATGTTTGATCGAATCACTCAACTACGGGCCAAGAAGAATGACGTGGTCTGGTATTGGTTTGTTCAAGTTGCAGTATGTACAAGAATTCAATTTTGTTGATCGATTCATGCTTTTGTTTTATAAACGCTTTGGCTGCAGCACACTGGACACCGTGTATTAGAAGGAGGGCTTCACCAAGGTTAAGTACTGCATTAGAATGGTGCTTAATCTAGATATTCATAACCCACCTCAGGTCTCATCTTTCATGTTCGTTCCTGTAGAGATCTCTTGTGCCCTCACTGGAAGAAATCTATTTTATATTGCTCGTTTATGTCGCGAATTGCAGAGGCACTGAATGTCGTTGAGAGGAGCTATATGTGGCTCTAATTCGGTAATTCATTTTTCCTAATGCAAATAGTTGAAGGCACAACTTATTAGAGTTTAATTTTGTGTAGAGGTATAAGATTCTAACCTCTAAGATGATATATGTTTCATTTTTCTGGCGCCGTATTGTTGACAGAAAAACCGAGCCTCTCTCTAGTCCTCTCATGCACTTAATGTTTCTGGCTGTCCGATTGAGTATCCCACACATTTACAAAATGATTGTCATGGACCAAAAATTTGGAAAATGAAAGCATTTACCTGACGCTAGTGTAGAAAAGTCTAGTGCTAGTGTTGCAAAAATGGCCTTGCTGGCATGGGATCCCAATGCCACAAATATGGCGCCAGTGTTTAAATATAGTGGTGGCATTGGTGCGCATGTCAGTAGTATTGGTGTGATAATGCCGTGCAACGTGGCCAACGTCATCAATAAGTATATGTTAGCACTGACATGCCATGTTATCGCCATGCCACCAAGTAGATTTTTCGCATATAAAATATATATATACAGCTAGGTAATCCATCAACTAATTTAACAAAATACTTCATCAACTATCATAGAACAGTTAAGATTGCACTAATTTAACACAACAGAAGTTCAACATTTATGCCTACACCAACATAACTAATTTAAGGTACTACAATAACTTAATTAACAAACTTAAGAGGTAGGATAGTTTGGGTAGTTGATCACTCATGATCAAGGATTGCCTGATCTATCGAACCATGTGCCTGTTGTCTTATTCCTCCTTGAGAAAATGAGCTTTCACCATTTTGAGCTCATTTCTTTCGGCCCCGAGGAGCTTTATCTTCTTTTTTAGCTGATCCCATTCCTAAATCAGCTGACCCCTCGGCTCATTCAACTCAAGGTTCTGATCGGCGAGATCATCCTTCTCGTCAATTAGGAGATCCATCTCCTGTTGTTGTGTGGCATTCACCTCCTTGAGGGCCTTCATGGTACTTTCAGGAGAATCCAGAATTTGACGGTTGAGCATGTCCACATAATACGCCTTTTCTTCAACGGGTTTCGGAATCGGTATTTATCCCAACCAAGTCCATTGTTTGAAATCCTTAGATACGCACGTGTTTGCAATGATCATGAATCGTTAGATATGCATGTGTTTGCAATGATCATGAGTGTGCTTGGAATCTTACTCCGTTGCTGCTCGCATCGGCTTTGTCGGCATATGCCACGAGGTTACGAGAAAATATGTAGTGGTTGTTGTAAGAACTCGTCGCAGCAAACTACAAAGTAATAACAAGTCAAACATTAACTAGCAATGTACGCCACTAAATGAAAAATGCAGCCATGCGTGGACTAACAATGTATATAACTAATTAAACTATGAATACTACAGGTACTGCCAATTGAACTATACCTAGCCATGTATATAACTAATTATGACTAAGCAAGACCTCGGCTCTTTAGAAAATGGCTAGTACTTTCCAGGAATTACTATGACAACATATATTCTATGCAACTAAAAATTTATACTAGTTTTGCAACTATCAAATTAACCAAAATTTGCAATATAACTAATTTTCACACTGATTTGGCACTATCATATCTTTGGTAATAAACTAGAACTAGAACATGAATTAGAGTGACTAGGCCATGGCAATGTACCGACGACAATTTCATAGTTAACACTAGTTTTGGCACTGTTTTGACACTAGTTTCAGCACTGTTTTGGCATTGTCCAAGCTTTGGCAAACCAAAAATATATTTAACACTAGTTTGGAGCTATCAAATTAAGTAAAGCTTTGGCACTGTCAAAGCTTTTGCCACTAGTTTTCGCGCTATTTGGCTCTTGTTTTGGCATTGTCAAAGATTTGCAAAAAAAAAATAACTCTAGTTTGGAGCTGTCAAATTAAGTAAAGATTTGGCACCATCAAAGCTTTTGGATTCTTAGGACCCATTGAATTCACATGAGCCACAGTACAATAGCAAGTCCAACGATATGATACAAACCATAAACACTAGTCAATTGAGTAAATGGAGTTTAACAGGGCATCTTCAACCAAGCACAAAATCGCCACGGCCAGTGGCGTTAACCCTAAACACAACATCGTGAGGCATAAGCTTTAACCCTAAAAGCACAAAATTGCCACGACCATAGGCTTTAAACTAAACAAAAAAATTCACCTCAGCCATAGGATTTAATCCTAAACACAAAATCTCCATGGCCATGGCTTTAAACCTAAACACAAAATCACCATGGCATAAGCTTTAACCCTAAACCAAGCACAAAATCGCCACGGAAGAAGACCCCTTTATATAGTGGGGGAACACATCCAACCATTACCCCACTAAGCAGCCCCGCAGAGAGCGGTACTACCGCTGGGGCAGGGCGGTACTACCGCTGAGAGCTGTACTACCGCTGAGAGCTGTACTACCGCTCCCTGCCCAGCGGTACTACCGCGCGGTAGGGGGAAGCCAGGCCACTGGCCCTAGAGCGGTACTACCGCGGGAGTAGGAGCGGTACTACCGCTTCTACTACCGCTTGTAGTGCCGCAAAACCCGACACGAGAAAACACCATCTCGAATCGAGGCGGTAGTAGGCGCGGTACTACTGCGGTACTACGGCCAAACCCTCGAGCGGTACTACCGCTCAACGGAGTGGTACTACCGCTGAGAGCGGTACTACCGCTCGGAGGAGCGGTACTACCGCTGTGGGGCTTCGGCGGTACTACCGCTATAGATCGCGGTACTACCACTGGCACAGGGCGAAGCAGATAACGGAAGTGAAGTGCAGCTCCAATGATGCGAAGGGAAGACGACGGGTGTGATAGGGATGTGTACGTGTTGATTCCACCCTAGTCTTACCAAAGCGGATCCCCTCTTAATAGTACGATGACTCCTACGAAACTAGTCCACCAACAACGAAGCGCAGGAGTTACACCGTCTTGGATAAAACACTGAGGGGAGGAAATCGTCTCGTGCCAATGGATGATTCTCTGAAAGAACTTAACGCACACGATTAGTCCACAAAAGCATTGTCATCAATCACCAAAACTACTGGGGAATAAATATGCCCTTACAATCTCCCCCTTTTTGGTGGATTGATGACAACACGGGATTTGCATAAACACGATATATATATGTAAGCATACAAACCCCACGGTCCTAACATGTAGATGGGCTCCCCCTAGATGTGTGCTAGTTTAGATAAGCGCTTTGGACTGCACAGTACACATACTAGGAACAAAGCTCCCCCTACATTTTAGAGACCAATAATCTAAGCATGGTGTATGAGAGCAGCACAAATGATATAACAGGATAAGTACGCAACTCATAAGCTAGATAGACATAGATAATGATACTGGAAATGAAGGTAGCATATGTCTTACACCATATGACTCGAACTTAGGTATTAGGACTCACAGACAAACCAACCAAAGCAAATGCGAGGAAAACACAAACAAGACACGAATAGGAGACGAAAGACACACTCGCAAATCCCTAAACTCTCTCCCCCTTTGGCATCGAGACACCAAAAAGGAGAGGGAGTGTTGCTACGGCTCCAGGTGAGAGCAAATGAGGAACACATGCATCAGAGCCCAGCGGAATCATCGGCACCACCATCGTCAGTCTGGAAGTGCTCGGCCTCAGAATCAGTCCACGGGCAGTGCTGCTGAATCCATTCCTCCTCCTCAGTAAGCTGGTCCTCAGATCCACTCTGGACAGAAGCACCCAACTGGCGCATGAGCTCCTTGTGACGACCTCGAGCCTTCTTCTCAGCCACATGAGTCATGTACTGACCGTGAGCCTCCATGCAGAACAGCTTCTTCATCTTAGACTAGAGCTTCTTGGCCCAAGAGGGCTCTGCCTCAGAAGGCATGTAGTCATCATCCTCATCATCATCAGCTGCAGGCTCCTCCTCTGTCTCCATGGCAGCAGCAGATGAAGGGACTCCAGTCTTAGGAGCCTGAGTGCCCCAGTTATTCTTCTTCCTCAGACGCTTGACATCATGGGAGATCAACTCTCCACACTCCAGTGGCACATTAGGATATATATGATCCCAGGCTCTCTCAATCAGCAGCATGATGAAGGGACCATAGATCGGGCACTTGCGCTCGGAGATAGCAGACAACAGCTCAGACCACATCACATGAGAAATATCCAAAGACTCTCCGGTGGGATTTTCCTTCTCACGCTGGCAGAAAAGGAGCATGTCCACAAGATAAGAGTGAACCTAGTCCAGATTCCCAATGCGAGGGAAAAGAGTCTCTCTGAAGATGCGGTGAAGGATATCCAGAAAGGTAGGCAGCTCATTGGTTTCCTTCTTTGTCTCCTGGTTGACCTTCAGAGTGTAGTAGAGCCATAGAGCTTGCTTGTGGGTGCAATGGGCGCGGGCGTGAGGGCGAAAGCCAACAGGAGACTCAAGTCCAAGATCTTGCACCCCAATCAACTGCATAAACGCTTTCCACTTGACGGAAAGCAACTTGCCATTGGTCATCCAGGTGAGAGTCCTGTCGTCATTAGTCCCAAGGTGAACCGTGGCATAGAATTGGGCCACAATATCAGCATCAAAGTCCTTGGTGAATTTCATGACCCCAAGAATGTTCAGTTGAGTGCACATCTGAAGAGCTTCACCAAAGTAGTCAGGATCTTGCTCCATATGGTCAGTGTCGATGGAGTGCACGTTGACAAAGAAATTCTTCTTGGCTTTGAGAACATCAAGAAGATGGCAAACTGGAACTTGGACCAGAACGGACGGTTGACCAAAGTGGGTTCTTGGGCATTTTCATATGGATTGCGGCGGCGCCTTGCCTAGAACTCCTTTTGTGGCATCTGTGGCACAGTCTTGCCGGGCTTGGGCTTGACCCCTGACTTCTTCTAGAGTTGAGGTGGAGGTGGAGGTGGAGGTGCAGCACTTGAGGATCCTCCGGCAGGCTCGGTGGTACGGTACCGCTTGGACGTGGCACGTCCAGGATTGACACGACGAGCCTGATGCTCAGGGATCTCATCACCTGGAACCACACACAAGAACACGCAAACAACCACAAAGCACAAGCATAAGCCACAAAACACGAGCAAAAGATCAATGAAAGGTAGAAGTGGAGTGGAATGTGGTAGAGGGCGGTAGTACCGCGACATGCTAGCGGTAGTACCGCCATGAGCGGTAGTACCGCTCCCTGTGGAGCGGTAGTACCGCTCCAAGCGGTAGTACCGCCCTGGAGAGGGCGGTAGTACCGCTCGGGGCGGGGAAACAGTAGTTTCCTACTACCGTGGACAGATCCGGCACTACCGTCCTACCAAATTCAAAAATACTCCAACCAAACATCAATCCACTCTGCCTAGAAGCATTCTCCATCCTACTCAAGCCTATATTTGGCCAAAAATCTAAAGATGCAACTGCTACTGCCCCTAAAATGCTAGATCGGAAACCTAGACAAAAGGAACAAGAGAACGGGGGCAATACCGGCATCCATGGCAAGAGGACGAGGTGGGGATCGTTTCCACCGAAGGGAATGGAGAGGGACGGCCCGGAGAGGGAGATCCGCCGGAGCCCTCCCCCAGCGCCGGTTGCTGCAGAGAGAGAAGAAACAGGAGAGGGGGCGTGCGAATGGGTATGGGGGAGAAGTAACTCCCCCTGCCCCCGATATAACCCCCGCTCGTGCCTCTCAGCGGTAGTACCACGCTGGAGGGCGGTAGTACCGCTTAGAGAGGCAAGACTGCCGCCAACGCGTGTAGTAATCTTACCAACAACCAAACACTGCTACTAGACCAAAAAAACGCACGAAAAAGACGGGAAAGCAAAGAAACCAAAAACAAAGATCAACAAGACACCAAAAACACGAATAACGAACCGGAACCCACTCCTTCAAGGCAACCAAACAAAAGAGAAGCGGGCTCTGGCCTCTCTCAAGAGAGGGCGGTGGCCGGAGCCACCTATGTGTGAGT
The DNA here is from genome assembly GCA_021437245.1 of Aegilops speltoides. Classification (NCBI taxonomy): domain Eukaryota; kingdom Viridiplantae; phylum Streptophyta; class Magnoliopsida; order Poales; family Poaceae; genus Aegilops; species Aegilops speltoides. Next base: position 9,916,859 of record CM038145.1, read on the forward strand.
CAATTGGTATGGCACCGCGAAGAATTATCCTTGGGCCCATGACCAAAACTTGTCTTTGAAGCACAAATACCATCAAAAATGGCTAATGTGAAAGAGTTGATCGTTTTATGCATAATGGGGGAGGGAGAGTTCATTGAGAGAACAACACTCCCCCTATGTCCATGCCTACATCTAAACTAGACAACAAGTTGAGTGTGGTGGGGGGTGCACGGGTTCAAGTCACATTGCTCAAATCAATGATATTTAGCTCATGCCTTAACTCGCAAAAATCTTGCTTCATCCAAGGGCTTCGTGAAAATATCGCAAGGTTATCATGGCGTTGACATACTTGAGCTCGATCTCCCCTCGCCTAATGTGATCCCGGATGAAGTGATACCGAATCTCAATGTGCTTCGTCTTGAAGTGTTGCACCGGGTTGAGAGAAATCTTGATGGCACTTTCATCATCACACCAAAGAGGCACTTTGTCACAAATGACACCGTACTCCTTTAAAGTTTGCCTCATCCATAGGAGTTGAGCACATCAACTACCGGCCGCCACATACTCTGCTTCGGTGGACGAGAGAGACACACAACTTTGCTTCTTGGAAGACCAACTTACCAAAGAGCAACCAAGAAATTGGCACCCTCCGAAAGTGGACTTCCTATCCACTTTGTCTCCCGCCCAATCGGAATCCGTGAAACCTTCAAGCTTGAAGTTTGCTCCTCTTGGGTACCATAAGCCAAAGTTTGGGGTATGAGCCAAATATCGAAAGATTCGCTTGACCGCCACAAAGTGACTTTCCTTTGGTGCGGCTTGAAAACGTGCACACATCCCCACACTCAACATGATATCCGGTCTAGATGCACAAAGGTAAAGCAAGGAGCCAATCATGGAGCGATATACCTTTTGATCCACCGCTTTACCATTGGGATCGATGTCAAGTTGGCACTTGGTAGGCATTGGTGTAGACGCCGGCTTGACATCACTTAGCTTGAATCTTTTAAGCATGTCTTGAGTGTATTTGGCTTGGTTGATGAAGGTTCCTTCTCTTCTTTGTTTGATGTCAAAACCAAGGAAGAAATTCAACTCTCCCATCGAAGACATCTTAAACTTGGAGGTCATGAGAGCGGCAAATTCCTCATTGAAAGCTTTGTTAGGAGAACCAAAGATAATATCATCAACATATAGTTGGCATACAAACAACTCCCCGTTGACCTTCGTAGTAAAAAGAGTGGGACCGATTAGCCCTACTTCAAATCCACGATCTTGTAGCAACTCGGTAAGGTGGTCATACCACGCACGTGGAGCTTGTTTAAGGCCATAGAGTGCCTTATCGAGTTGATACACATGATCCGGGAAGTAGGGGTCCTCGAACCCGGGGGGTTGCTTGACATAAACCAACTCATTAATAGGACCATTAAGAAAAGAACTTTTCACATCCATTTGTTGCAACTTAAAGTTGTGATGAGAATCATAGGCAATCAACAAACTTATGGATTCAAGACGAGCAACGGGAGCAAAGGTTTCACCGTAGTCGATACCCTCGACTTGGGAGTAGCCTTGTGCTACCAATCTTGCCTTGTTGTGAATGATGTTCCCATGAGCATCTTGCTTGTTCTTAAAGATCCACTTGGTTCCAGTGACATTGTGGTTCCCCGATGGCCTTGGCACCAATCTCCATACTTTGTTGTACTCGAAGTTGTTGAGTTCTTCATGCATGGCATTGAGCCAATCCGAGTCTTGGCGCCTCATAGACCTTTTGGGGTTCAACACAAGAGACAAGCGCGTGATGTTCACAATAGTTTGCTAATTGTCTACGAGTGCTTACCCCCTTTCTTAGGCTTCCAACTACATTTTCCATGAGATGGCCTTGAGTGGTGAGCTTGGAAGCAATCTTCGCGGTGCGATGCTCTAATTCCTCCTCGGATGTGGAGGGAGGAGGGTTGACTTGACCATCTTGAGCGCCGTCTTGAGCTTGTTCTTGATCTTGAGTTTGCTCTTGATCTCGAACGTGCTCGAGGGGAAGAACTTGACCTTGGGCATCATTTAGAGGTTCTCCACCATCTTGAGGTTGATCTTGCCCTTGGTCTTGTTCACAAGGTTGAGGGCCTTCACATTGTTCTTCGGAAGTGTGTGGGTCTTGATGAGGTGATGGCTCTACTTGAGTAGAGCATTGTCCTTCTCCTTCGGCCACAAGGGGTTACTCAATGGGTAGAATTTGACCAATACCCATTCTTCTTATGGCTTGGGGAGGAATTTCATCACCTTGAATGCAAGACACAAGGCCTTTCTCAAGTTGATCCTTCAACTTGGCATTTTCCTCCACAAGATGCACATGCTCACAACAAGGGTTAGTAGCACATGCATTATCAATTAATACCATATGAGGAAAGGTGGCCTTTTCCTTGATTAGCTTGACTTGGAGTTGAGCATGAGACTCTTTGAGACTAGCATGAGTACCCTTCAAGACCTTGTGGGCCTTGTCAAGTATCTCAAACTCCTCTTTGAGTCTAGCATGATCAACCCCAAGTTTAGCCTTCTCGGAGGTTAGCACACGAGACATAACAAGAGCATGATCAAGATCTTTCTTTAACTTAGCATGGTCATCATTGTGTGACTCCTCAAGAGTCAAACGATGCACACGCTCTTCCTCAAGAGCATTAGAGAGATCCGATATCTCATCGGCATAGTCACGACTATGACCTTTCATCTTGGAGATGGTTTCTTCGTGAGCCTCGATCATGTCATTGGCCTCACCAAGTTGTTCCAAGAGAGCAACAAAGTGCTTCTTGGACTTTCCCTTGAGCTTACTCATAAAAGACTCAAATTCATTCACTTCCTCATTAGACTCAACATGCCCATCAACGCGATCCTCCAAGGAGGGATTAGTAATGATGGTGGTTTGTATGTTGGGGGTTACCTTGTTTGAAGCTTTAGCCATGAGGCATCTAGCGGTGATGTTTTCGTTGGGTGATTCGAAGAGAGACACCCGGGGAGTAGCAATGGCAATGGACGCCATGGCCGTTTCTTCTTCATTTTTATCATCATCGTCATCCTCTTGGTATTCTTCTTGAACCACCAACCCACGAGTGGGAGTCTTCTTGGCGAAGTTGCTCTTGTTGGGGAAGGACTTGGCTTTGTCTTTCCGAATGAACTTGCCACCATTGTCTTCCCGCTTCTCGTAAGGACAATCCGCAACGAAATGGCTCACATTGCCACAGTTGAAGCAAGTTCTAACTCGTTGCTTGCCCTTGACGCCACTTGAGTTGTTCTTGTTGAAGTTGGGTCTTGAGCTCTTCTTGCTCCAAAATTGTCTTGAAGCAAGGGCCAGGTGCTCATGGTAGTCAAACTTGGTGTCTTCGGGGTTGCTTTCCTCATCTTCCACTTCTTCCTCTTCTTCCATAGTAACCTTGGCCTTCAAAGCAAGGTTAGGCTTCTTTGCTCTTTGAGAACGGAGCACCGCATTGTCGGCAGTCTTGTCCAAAATGCTCATTGCAACGAACTCATCCAACACTTCACTTGAGGTCATGGTGTGGAAGTCCGGTCATTGACGAATGACGGAGGACATGGCCTTGTTGTAAGGCATCATGGCCTTGAGGAACTTCCGCTTGATCCAATTGTCATCCGTGTCCTTGCTTCCATGATCTCGAAGTGCCACCGCGAGTTTGGTCACTCTTCGAAAGAGCTCACGAGGTTCTTCATCTTCTTTCATTGCAAACTCATCGGCTTCATCTTGCACCACTTCATAGTTGGAGCGTTGAATGCTAGCACTTCCACGATAGAGACCCTCGACACATTTCCATGCTTCTTTAGCCACGACATGGGGTCGAAGGTGAGGAGATCTTGGGAAGGATTGCATCTTGGATGATGAAGAGCACTCTCATTGAATTGATTGTCCACGGCTTCTCAAGGGGTGAAGTTGCTTGGGTCATGAGGATAAAAACCTTCTTCAATGACTCTCCAAAGGTTAGTGTTCACATGTTTCAAATGACGCTTAAAGCGATAGACCCAATTATCAAAATCTTCATGTTTCTCATATTTAGGAGGTGGACTGGCATGATTCAAATGAGTGGAGGGGATTGGCCCTCCATAAACCGGGGGTTCCACATGGGCAAAGATGCCGGTGCTATTTCTACCACTAGTAGAAGGACTCTTTTCATTGTTAGCTTCCCCCTTGTCGGAGATAGCATCCGTCACCTTGTTAGTAGGATCACCCAGTTTCATAGGCGCGGTAGATAGTTTAAGTCCCTCTAGAAAATCATTAAACATGCTTTTAACCTCAGCCGTCATGGAGGTTTTCAATGTGTCTAAAGCCACATTGAATTCCTCACGAGAGACCGAGGTTCCCCCTTCGGCCGAAGACGAGATAGGATTCACACCGGAGTGTTCCCCCGCACCATCGTTGGTGTCAACCATACTCTTCGGACGGCAAAGTCCTTAATAAAGAGACGAGGCTCTGATACCAATTGAAAGGATCGATATGGTTGACTAGAGGGGGGGGGGGTGAATAGGCAACTAACAGTTTTTAACCTTTTCTTTACCAAATTAAACTTTGCAACAAAATAGGTTGCCTAGATGTGCAACTAGGTGAGCAACCTATATGATGCAATAACCACTAGTACACAAGCAAGCAAGGGATGTAACAACAAGTAAGCTTGCAAGAGTAAAGGCGCGAAGGAACCAAGAGTGGAGCCGGTGGAGACGAGGATGTGTTACCGAGTTCCTTCCTTTTAAAGGGAAGTACGTCTCCGTTAGAGCGGTGTGGAGGCACAATGCTCCCCAAGAAGCCACTAGGGCCACCGTATTCTCCTCACGCCCTCACACAATGCGAGATGTCGTGATTCCACTATTGGTGCCCTTGAAGGCGGCGACCGAACCTTTACAAGCAAGGTTGGGGCTATCTCCACAACAATTGGAGGCTCCCAACAACAACAACAACACCATAAAGCTTCACCACAATGGAGTATGGCTTCGAGGTGACCTCAACCGTCTAGGGTGCTCAACACCCAAGAGTAACAAGATCCGCAAGGGATAAGTGGGGGGAATCAAATTTCTCTTGGTGGAAGTGTAGATCTGGGCCTTCTCAACCAATCCCGAGCAAATCAACAAGTTTGATTGCTAGGGAGAGAGATCGGGCAAAAATGGAGCTTTGAGCAACAATGGAGCTTTGGGGGAAAGAGGTAAATGAACTAGGAGGAAGAAGACCCCTTTATATAGTTGGGGAACACATCCAACCGTTACTCCCATCGAGCAGCCCACAGAGAGCAAGATTACTCGCTGGGGCAGGGCGGTACTACCGCTGAGAGCAAGATTACCGCTCCTGCCCAGCGGTACTACTGATGAGGGGAAGCCAGGCCACTGGCCCTAGAGCGGTACTACCGCGGGAGTAGGAGCGGTACTACCGCTTCTACTACCGCTTGTAGTGCCATAAAACCCGACACGAGAAAACACCGTCTCGAATCGAGGCGGTAGTAGGCGCAGTACTACTGCGGTACTACGGCCGAACCCTCGAAGGTACTACCGCCAACGGAGTGGTACTATCGCTGAGAGTGGTACTACCGCTCGGAGGAGCGGTACTATTGTGGGGCTTCGGCGGTACTATCTGAGATCGTGGTACTACGGCACAGCAGTGTAAGCAGATAACGGAAGTGAAGTGCAGCTCAATGATGCGAAGGGAAGACGACGGGTGTGATAGGGATGTGTACGTGTTGATTCCACCCTAGTCTTACCAAAGCGGATCCCCTCTTAATAGTACGATGACTCCTACGAAACTAGTCCACCAACAACGAAGCGCAGGAGTTACACCATCTTGAATAAAACACCGAGGGGAGGAAATCGTCTCGTGCCAATGGATGATTCTCTGAAAGAACTTAACGCACACGATTAGTCCGCAAAAGCATTGTCATCAATCACCAAAACCACTGGGGAATAAATATGCCCTTACACCGTCGCCGGCACCACCTTGTGGTGAGCCTCTTGTTCATGAAATTTTATATAAAAAATTGATCTTTGTGTCATTTGGATATATAGTTACTCGTATAATAATTATCTTACCCGTACGTTGTTTGTTATACATAGTTCCATGGTTTTGATATCCGTCCCCGTTGGCCCTCGTCCTTGTTATGATTCGGATGTGGTATATTCTCTTTTAAAACTATTTGTTGCATTTCGTGTTTATGACAAATTATGCCCATCAAGTTGACATAGATATTTTTATCTAGGAGGTATGTGAACCGGAAATTCCAACCGACCCAATTGTCGAGAGGTTAAATTTAGTTGAAAGAGAAAACGAGTACTTGAAAGAAAAATTGAAAAGAATTGAGGGGGAGAAGATGGAATTGGAGTTGCATGTTGCCGATGTCGTCGATGATCACAAGATCAAGATGGAGAAAATGCGCTTGAAGATTAGAAAGATTAGAAAATATGCCATCGATAGTGAGGCTTGATATCATTATGTTGTTGGATCAATTGTTACCTTAGTTGCGATCTTGATCGCATTTGTTGTTGCATTTAAATGCTTTAGTTAGAGAGTTATTTGTTTGTTGCATTTAAGTGTTGTATGAACTTTATGTATGAACTTTTATTAATTTGGTCTATTCGATTGTTGTGTAATGAAGATGAGCCGCAATGGATGTACGATGACCGATGCTCTCCCGAGTTCGTTGAGGCGTGCATACTTTTACGCTATGGCTGAAGCAAACAAGCGGGCGGATGGTTTTATGCCTTGTCCATGTGCTAGCTGTAAGAATGGTCGCAATTACTCTACGTCAAGAACCATTCACGTCCACCTGTTTGAGTCCGGTTTCATGCCCCACTATAATGTTTGGACCAAGCACTGAGAAAGAGGGGTTATGATGGAAGACAATGAAGAAGAAGAGGATGACGACAGCTATCCTGGCCATGGGTTCCCTGAATACGATGATACAACAATGCGGGAAGAAGCTGAGCCGGCAATGCGGGAAGAAGCTGAAGAAGAGGCATCAGATGAGCCCGTTGGTGATTTAGGTCGGGCCATTGCCAATGCAAAGAGAAACTGCGCAAGTGATTTGGAGAAGAAGAAGTTGCAGCGCATGTTAGAGGATCACAAAAAATTGTTGTACCCGAATTGCATGGTGACAAGAAAAAGCTGGGCACCACACTGGAATTGCTGCAATGGAAGGCAGAGAATTGTGTATCTGACAAGAGATTTGGAAAGTTGCTGGTAATGATAAAGGACAACGAATTGCCCGAGAGTACGTACGAAGCAAAGAAGGTTGTCTGCCCTCTAGGGTTAGAGGTGCAGAAGATACATGCATGCCCTAATGATTGCGTCCTCTACCGCGGTGAGTATGAGGATTTGAACGCTTGCCCAGTATGTGGTGCATTGCGCTATAAGATCAGCCGCGATGACCCTAGTGATGTCGAGGGCGAGCGCCCCAGGAAGAAGATTCCTGCCAAGGTGATGTGGTATTCTCCTATAATACCACGGTTGAAACGTTTGTTCCAAAACAAAGAGCATGCCAAGGCGATGCGATGGCACAGAGAAGACCGTAAGAAAGACGGAAAGTTGAGAGTACCCGCTGACGGGTCGAAGTGGAGAAAAATCGAAAGAAAGTACGAGAAGGAGTTTGCAGATGACGCAAGGAGCGTATGGTTTGGTCTAAGCGCAGATGGTATTAATCCTTTTGGGGAGCAGAGCAGCAACCATAGCACCTGGCCTGTGACTCTATGTTTGTATAACCCTCCTCCTTGGTTGTGCATGAAGCGGAAGTTCATTATGATGCCAGTGCTCATCCAAGGCCCTAAGCAACCCGGCAACGACATTGATGTGTACTAAGGCCATTAGTTGAAGAACTCTTACAACTGTGGAATGGAACAGGTGTACGTGCGTGGGATGAGCACATGGGGGAAGAATTTGACCTAAAGGCGTTGCTCTTCGTGACCATCAATGATTGGCCTGCTCTCGGTAACCTTCGGAGACAGACAAACAAAGGATCTGTGGATGCGCGACCGTATGGATGATACCGACAGATATATTTGAATAGTTGTAAGAAGAATGTGTACAGGACATCGCCGATTTCTTCCGAGAAGGCATCCCGTAAGAAAGAAAGGCAAGCATTTCAAAGGTGAGGCGGATCACCGGACGAAGCCTCGCCACCGTACTGGTGCTGATGTACATGATATGGTCAAGGATTTGAAGGTGATATTTGGAAAGGGTCCTGGCGGACAACCTGTTCCGAAGGACGCTGACGGACGCGCACCCATGTGGAAGAAGAAATCTAAATTTTGGGACCTGCCATATATGAAAGACCTAGAGGTCCGCTCCGCAATCGACGTGATGCACGTGACGAAGAATCTTTGCGTGACCCTGCTTGGCTTCTTGGGCGTGTATGGGAAGACAAAAGATACACCTGAGGCACGGGAGGACCAGCAACGTATGCACGGAGAAGACGGCATACATCGTGGTCATGCAAGCTACGCTCTTACCAAAGAAGAGAAGGAAATCTTCTTTGAATGCCTGCTCGAGATTAAGGTACCGTCGGCTTCGTCGAATATAAAGGGAATAATAAACATGGCAGAGAAAAGTTTCGTAACCTAAAGTCTCATGAGCGCCACGTGATTATGACGAATCGCTTCCGGTTGCATTGAGGGGCTTCTACGGAAAACGCTCGATTAGCCATTGTGAAGCTATGTGCATTTCTCAATGCAATCTCTCAGAAGGTAATCGATCCAGAAATCATACCAAGGTTACAGAATATTTGGTGCAATGTCTTGTCAGTTTCGAGTTGGTGTTCCCACCATCTTCTTCAACATCATGACGCACGTCCTAGTTCACCTATGCAAAGAGATTAACGTTTTGGGTCCTGTATTTCTACACAATATGTTCCCTTTTGAGAGGTTTATGGGAGTCTTATAGAAATATGTTCATAACCATGCTAGGCCAGAAGGAAGCATCTCCAAGGGCCATCAAAATGAGGAGGTCATTGAGTTTTGTATTGACTTTATTCTGACCTTAAGCCGATTGGTGTTCTGAATCGCATGCATAAGGGCGATGGATGGAAAAGGCATGCTAGGAGGGGAACAAATAATATGTATGGACGAACATTCTCTCACTGAAGCACACTACACAGTTCTACAGAATTCTGCCTCGGTGGCTCCGTATATGGATGAACACAAGAATTTGCTACGCTCCAAACACCCAGAGCGGTCTGATGATTGGATTACACGTGAACAAACCAGGAGTTTCGCCAGCTGGTTGCAGACACATACCATCCATGACACCTCTATTGAAGATGACCTGTACTTGCTGTCCCAGTTACCATCTTCGAATATAATGACTTTCAAAGGGTACGAGATAAATGGTAATACATTTTACACGATCGCCCAAGATAAGAAGAGCACCAACCAAAACAGTGGTGTCCGCTTTGATGCAGAAACCAAGACGGGAAAGGAAACATATTATGGTTATATACAGGACATATGGGAACTTGACTATTGACGTGGTTTAAAGGTCCCTTTGTTTCGGTGCAAATGGGTCAATATGACACGAGGCGGGGTAACGGAAGACCCGCAGTACGGAATGACAACAGTGGATCTCAACAATCTTGCATATGCCGACGAACCATTCGTCCTAGCCAATGATGTGGCACAAGTTTTCTATGTGAAGGACATGTCTACCAAGCCAAGAAAAAGAAAAGATAAGGAAGCGAATGCATCGTACGATGAGCCAAAGCCGCATAGTTCTTTACGGGAAGAGAAACATCGTGGGAGTGGATGACAAGACAGACAAGTCAGAAGATTATGAAAAGTTTGATGAAATTGCTCCATTCACAGTGAATATTGAACCAAGCATCCCGTTAAATGATGAAGATTTTCGATGGTTACGGCGCAAAGGGACACACGCGAAGAAAAAGTTTCACACCCAAAGATCTGGGATGTGATCGGCTTCACTATTATCACTTTCTTCTGTGTTTCACACCCAGAGGAGAATCTCTATAATGTTAGGGCAGTTATGTGTTTTGGCATTTGAAACACGGAGAAATTTTATGTGCAAACAAATTCTTTCATGCCTTTACTGATTTTTAAAGTTAAGTTATTCACAAACTAGTGATTCACACTAATTTCAAATAATTCAAAATTTAAACTATTCAAATTTGAAAACTACGGGCACTAACAGAAAGTTTGTCATTTTTTGTACCTAAAGCAAAAATATTCACAAAGAAACTCTAAATACATAAAAAAACACAAAAATAAATAAAGCAAAAAAAAGCCCGCCTACTAGGCCAGAGCGGCCTGCATATCGACTAGAAACCCAACTTTGTCGTTGGGCTGGGATGCAGAGCCCAAGAAGGCCAAGTGGGCCTGAGGCAACAAAGAATACGAGGCCCAAGAAGCCTGCTTTGGAGAGGAGCTCGAGAGAGCGACCGCCGACGGGGTTTATAAACCGGTCACGATCGCCCCTCGGCTAGCGAGGTGGGACTAAACTTGCCGCACCGCACTGCGCCAACAAGACCCCTTTAGTACCGGGTCGTGGCACAAACCGGTGCTAAGGAGGGCCTTTAGAACCGGTTTGTGCCACCACCGGTACTAAAGGGGTCGCTTCCGCCGCTTGGCTGGCCTAAACTGGCCTTTAGTACGGTTGGTGGCTCCAACCGGTACTAAAGGTGCCTTCTATATATACAACACTTCGAAAAATTTCATTCTCCCTCTGTTTCTTCCTCTGTTTCCACATTGAAGCACCGCCCGCCTCGATCGATCGACGCCGTCACCGACCCCGTCGCCATCGCCGCCCCCGTCCCCGTCGCCGCCCGTCGCGTCGCCGCCCGTCCCGTTGCCGCCCTCGTCTCGTCGCCGCCGCCGGCCCGTCCCCATCGCACCGTCCCTGTGTCGCCGCCCCTGCGTCACGCCCCGGCCCGTCGCTACCCCCGGCCGTCGCCTCGCCGTCGCCCCGCTGTGAGCTCTCCCCCTCTAACCCCTCTCCCTCGCCCCCGGTGGCCACCATGGGCGCCGCCCCTCCCCGAGCCCATACACACACACACAAGCATGATGAACACACACACACACACACACACACACACGTATATATGTATGAATGCATGTATATATTAGTATATACGTATTTTGTATGTTTAATTAGTTTAGATTTTTTAGATTATTGTTTTTTCACTAGTATATATGTATGAATGCATGTTAGATGGATATAATTAGTGTTTAATTAGTATGGAATTTTTTATATAATGTTGTTTTTCTGTTTTTTAATGGATGTATAGAAGTTGTTTTTTCTGTTTTTAGTGTTAGATGCTTAATTATTATGAAATAGCATATAGAATTTTGGCATATGCAATGATAGCATAATTAGTGTTATATAGAAATGTTAGTTATCAAAATCCAATCATTAAAAAAATGTTACTTTTTGCGGGCATATAGCTAGTATTTGTTCTCGACGATGCCCGCCCGCATCCTCGCCGTCGACCCTTCCGCGACGACGTCCGGCTGACCCATGTCCGGGACTGGGCTCCGCCGGGCTGGCACTGGGAGGTGCTGCCTGGAGGGGCACGCCGCTTGATGAGGAACCCGGCCCCGGGTCCCGTCGTCAACCCTGATCTCGTTTGGTGGCGTTCGCGTGGGCCATTTGCCAAGAGAGGAGCGGCCCAGCCGGAGGTGGTACGTCGCCGTGTCAGGGAGGAGGACGAGCACGTCCATCGCTACATGGTTGCGTTAGAGGGGGGCAGGTTCTCCAATACCTGGCAGTTTCTTCAGGGATCTCACTTCAGCTATGATCCTGTGAGGGTTCCTTCTCTTTGGGTGTCCACCTCCCGCGCTGCAAGAACCGCGAGTGTCCTAGATTCTTCTGTAGTATTCGATCTTTATTAGCTACCTAGCCAGTGATGTATTCGATATTATATCTATTATTCGAGACGATGTATTCGAGATTATATCTATTATTCCAGACGATGTATTCGAGATTATATCTATTATTCGAGACGATGTTTTCGAGATTATATCTATTATTCGAGACAATGTATTGGAGATTATATCTATTATTCGAGACGATGTAATTTGAATACTAAATTGTTTTATATTTCTTTTGGATTAGTTAAATAAAAGCTATGGCGGACAATACCGGCAGAGAGGGAACATGCCATGTTTGATATGATATGCCATCCTCACGGGCCAGATGATGATCAGAATGAAGAAGGTTATGACGGCTCCGAATTTCTAAACAACACCGGAGAGGGTGATATTATGATGACGAAGAAAATGTTGGTCTTGAAACAATAAAGACCGACGAGGTATATATATTTATATAAGCAGACATCTGGTGATCATCACATGTTTTAAATGACTTGAAGATATATTAACGAATCGATCTTTGTTCTTTCAGCCATCCGGATCGAGCAAATCTTCAGGCAAAAGGACGAAATGACGCCCGAACAAAAATTTGAAGGAGGGCGTAAAGTACAATATCAAGGCAATCAGACCTACTGTCGAACCATTAGTGCCTAAGAAGATTGCGGACAAGTTCGTTCGTCAGTGCGGAGTTCTTGTGAAGGACCAACTCCCAATCTCCCTTCAAGAATGGAGAGAGCCAACAAAAGACAAAAGACAAAAAGACAAAGAGGACGCTGCTCCACGTCCAGATGTTACTTTTGTTGACAAAAAACAAAAAGATCTGCTTTGGGATACTCTCATGGAACATTTCACCATACCAGATCATTTCACAGAAACAGATGTGCAGAAAGTCAAGGACGCTGCTCTTAGGAAGATGGCGGTTGCATTCAAGAACCACAAGAATCGTGAATGGGACAAGTACGTCAAGGGAGGAAGGAAGACTCCAGTATTCGAGGGAACACTAGAGAACCAACGTGCTCATTGGGACGATTTCGTGAAATTCAAGGATTCGGAATTAGCTAAGGAACGGTCGAGAATAAACAAGAAGAATGCCGAAAAAAAGGATAAGTTCCATAAGCTGGGGCCAGGTGGCTATGCGGTGGCAATGCCTAAGTGGGATAAGTCTGAGAATGCAGGTGTCACTCCGGTTACTAAGAGCTGGCCCCCCAGGGTCAGGACATGGTTCTATGCGTATGGGGGGGAGTTGGACCCGAAGACAGGCAATGTTTCGACGAGGGCAAGTCTGAAGGGAGCCGACAATGCGATACTTGTTGCAATAGAAGAGGCACGATTGGGGTTGTTCTAGCCCAACAGAGAGAACGACGAGCTTACGCGTGCCCTGGGAAATCCTGAACACCCGAGAAGAACATGAGGCAAGGGCGCTATTCCGTGGTATGAGGGGTTTTCAGACTGGAACACCGACTACAGAACCCGTTGAAGAAATAAGATTGCGGAGGAGAAGAAGAGGAAGATGGAGGAGGAGCAGAGGAAGCGGGACTGAATGCCTTCAAGGCCTAGAAGCAAGTCAAGCGGAATTGGCAGTCAAATTCCAGCGGCAGCAGGAGCAGATCGACTCACTTACCCAGCAAAGGGGTCTCAAAGAGCTGCAGCAGCTAGCTTAATGATCCAGCATTGGATAGCACCGCCCCATCCATGCCGAGAAGCAGCGTGGGTTCCGCCCCGGACGACGCAATGCTGGATAGATACCCCGTGGATGACATCATGGAGAACACTAACTACGACCTACACGTCAAAATGAAGAACATACCCATTAATGTGGCGGACGCCGTTGCTTTTACAAATCTCCCCGAGGCAACCTTCCATTGCAACCCGATTCCAGCGGGCTATGCTTGTGTCTTGGTTGATGAGGTGGTGGACCCATATTCGGAGCTACAGCTTGACATTCCTGGAGGTGACAGCGAGCACTTTCTCGGAGAGGCCAAACATCATATCATCCTATGGAAAAAGGATTGCATCATCCTTCGGAGGCCACCGACACCGCGTCAGCCGACTCCTCGTCGAAGTCCGCCACCGAGTCAGCAGACTCCCGCTCCTGCAAGTCCACAAAGTCCGGCAAAGTGTCAGGCCACTCCTCCTCCAAGTCCGGCAAAGTGTCAGGCCACACCTCCTCCCAAGTCCGGCAAAGTGTCAGGCCACTCCTCCTCCTCCAAGTCCTCCACAGCCGACGCCCTCCTCCTCCAAGTCCGCACAACCTCAGGCCACTCCTCCTCCAAGTCCGCACAACCTCAGCCCTCCTCCTCCAAGTCCGGCACAGCCAGCCACTACTCCTCGTCCAACTCAGCCCGTCGCTGCGTCTCCGCCGCCAAGAATCGCAGAAGAGACACCCCGCAGCTATGGTGCGTAGCGGTACGAGTCGAGGTAGTACAGGAAGTACAGGCGGAGGCAAGCGATATAAATATGGTCCAAGCCTCACGCCTCTTCCGCAGAGGCCTTATGACAGGTCCGAGGAGGAAAACGCAGCCATATCGAAGGCCGAGGTGGAAGCCCATTTTGCACCGAAACCGCCACCGCCGCCAAGGGAGAAAGTGCCTGAGGAAACGATTGACCACTTCATTCGTATGGCTCAACCACTAGCTCCCAAGCCTGTTGACACAGACTATGAGCGCCACATCAGGAAGTTAAATCGAGCACGTCTACATAAGGAGGCGAGCTCGGGATCGAGCAAACAACAAGCATTTGTCAAAAATGCGGGAAAACCATTCCCCAGCTAGGAGAACATGCGGCGCAATCGATCCACTCGCTTGTTGTGCCAACAACACGTGACAGTACGTACGCCCAATATTATTGTGGGCAAACAGTTTACATTCCCGAGGTGGGCAATGTGGTAATAACCAAGGACCATATAATGCAGGATGAAGTTCTCAGCATCACTGTTGGACAACTCCTCGAGATCGAGCCCATGCTTGTGCTTAGAGAGGATGAAATTAAACGGAAATATGTCTGGGGCCAACCTTTGGTCGAGCCAGACAAGGTCAAGAACCTCCCAACGAGAATGTATAAATTGCATCAATGGTACATGAACATTACCAAGATTTCAGATCGATTGTCCCTCATGGTGAATGTCAAGGAGGAGCATTACTTCCATGAGAAAGCTCTGTCCGTTGAGTATTCCGAACTGTTTCAGTTATACAATCAAGACGCACTCGACAAATCTATCGTCAGTCGCTATTGTCTGTAAGTGATTTCTTTCTGTAATTTAAGTCTCAAGCTAGCTGTAGTGATCCTTTTGACCAATCATTACCTGTAATTATCCTCACTATATTCTTTTTTTTGGTATTATGTAGGATGAAGATGTATGAAATGAGAAAAGGTGGACGCTTTGGCATTGGGTTCATTGACCCAAACACCGTTAATGAATACATATGGCTAATAAATCCACATCATCAAAAGGACGTAGAGGACAACATGCTAGAGTTCTTGAAGCGCCTCAAATACAATGAAGATATACTACTTCCTTACAACTTCCAGTGAGTCACACTGTCTTGTACTACAAATTCTCTGTTTTTGCCTACTAGCTAGCTACATGTTTTTGTTTACATATGCCCGCTTAATTAAGACATGCAAACGTGTGTGCATGCAGATTTCACTGGATCTTGTGTATCATTAAAATTGACGCTGGAACAGTTGAAATACTGGACTCACTACTCAAAGCAAATACTGACTACAAGATCTTGTTTGGGATGGTCAACAGGTAATTTCAATCATTATTAACTATATATCTCGGCCTTTTTAGTTCATCATTTCATGATATGAACTATTTAATAACCCCTTTATTCATTTTCTTTGTCGGCGGGCCGGGCTTGGGCAAGGTTCATCAGCGTCACGGAAGGCGAATGGAAAAAAAGCTTAAATGGTTTCGACCCAAGGTAAGTAATTAAGTAGTACTAGCTAGCTAGCTAGCTGTCATCTCTTTAATTATCATGCTTGATTAATTATTATCTGATCAAATTCCATTCTCGTAAAGGCCTTGAAGCAGGCGCATGGGACTGATCTGTGTGCATTCTGCATTTGCGAGAACATTCGCATGATGGCGTCCGAAAGAAACAGATCTCAAAGACAGGAATGGGTACGCTTGTCAGAACACTATTCACAATTTTTACACCATTATCGATATCTAGTCACACAACTAATACACATGCATATTGATCTCCTTCTTAACAGTTCAAAGAGGTGCGGAGAAGCTCCTAGAAACGGAGCGCGAGAAGCACTCGCAAGAGGAAATAGCAGGATTTTTGCTCGACCAGGTCATAAACCAAGGAGAATACTATTACCGCCACGCCCCCATGAAAGCCACTTCCAATTGTCATCGTGTTCAAGGCACCAATTAGGCTAATGCCACTGGCTCAAGGCAACATGCATATGTAGGAGAAATTGTATATAGCTATACATGTGTGTATGTGTGAATTAATTAATATGGTGGTTTGTGAGACATTGATGATATATATATGCATGATTGGTTCTACTAGAAATTCTATTTATATATATATATATATATATATATATATATATATATATATATATATATATATATATATATATATATATATAACGTGTACAATGTGTAGTATCGTAAAATACCAGCAAACGAAAAAGAATTAAAATGGAAACACAAAATTAAATGAAAAAGAAATCATAAAACTAAAAACCCCCCCAAACCTTATAGTACCGGTTGGTCTTACCAACCGGTACTAAAGGGCTCCAGGCCCCCGGAGCTGGCTCGAGCCACGTGGTTGCCCTTTAGCACCGGTTCGTGCTGAACCGGTACTAAAGGGGGGGGGCTTTAGTGCCCACACTTTAGTGCCGGTTATGGAACCGGCACTAAAGGGCCTTACGAACCGGTGCTATTGCCTGGTTCTGCACTAGTGAGCCCTGTTGGGGAACGTAGTAATTTCAAAAATTTTCCTACGCACACGCAAGATCATGGTGATGTATAGCAACGATAGGGGAGAGTGTTGTCTACATACCCTTGTAGACCCGAAGCGGAAGCGATCACAACGTAGAGGAAGTAGTCGACGTTCTCCTCGCGATCCGACCGATCCCGCGCCCGTTACTCGACGCCCCGAGTTCTTGACACACGACAGCTCGATGACGCCTCAGACTCGATCCAGCCGAGTGTCGAGGGAGAGTTCCACAAGACGACGGCGTGCAGGACGATCTTGATGTTTCACGGCAAGCAGGCTTCGCCTAAGCTTCGCGACGGTATAACCGAGGTGGAATATGGTGGAGGGGGCACCGACACGGCTAAGGAACGATCCAAAGATCAAACTTGTGTGTTCTAGGGTGCCCCCTGCCCCTCAGATATAAAGGAGGGAGGGGGAGGCCGGCCGGCCTAGCTAGGCGCGGCCGAGGAGTCCTACTCCTACGGGAGTAGGACTCCCCCCTTCCTAGTTGGATTAGGTTTGGGGGGGGAAGAGGAGAGGGGCGCCGCCTCCTTGTCCTATTCGGACTGGGGGAGAGGGCGCGGCCACCTCTGGCGGCCCCCTCCTCTACTCCCTCGAGGCCCACCGAGGCCCATTTACCTCCGGGGTTCCGTAACCTCCGGTTTTCCAGAATTCCGCCGCCGGAACCATTCCAACTCCAAACATAGGCTTCCAATATATCAATCTTTATGTCTCGACCATTCCGAGACTCCTCGTCATGTCCGTGATCACATCCGGGACTCCAAACTTCTTCGTACATCAAAATACATAAACTCATAATAAGCATCATCGATACCTTAAGCGTGCGGACCCTACGGTTCGAGAACAATGTAGACATGACCTAGAACTATTCACGGTCAATAACCAATAGCGGACCTGGATGCCCATATTGGTTCCTACATATTCTACGAAGATCTTTATCGGTCGACCGCATAACAACATACGTTGTTCCCTTTGTCATCGGTATGTTACTTGCCCGAGATTCGATCGTCGGTATCCAATACCTAGTTCAATCTCGTTATCGCAAGTCTCTTTACTCGTTCCGTAATACACCATCTCACAACTAACTCATTAGTTGTAGTGCTTGCAAGGCTTAAGTGATGTGCATTACCGAGAGGGCCAGAGATACCTCTCCGACAATCGGAGTGACAAAACCTAATCTCGAAATACGCCAACCCAACATCTACCTTTGGAGACACCTGTAGTACTCCTTTATAATCACCCAGTTACGTTGTGACGTTTGGTAGCACCCAAAGTGTTCC
Organism: Aegilops speltoides; assembly: GCA_021437245.1. Taxonomy (NCBI): domain Eukaryota; kingdom Viridiplantae; phylum Streptophyta; class Magnoliopsida; order Poales; family Poaceae; genus Aegilops; species Aegilops speltoides. The sequence goes on from CM038145.1 coordinate 9,934,914, forward strand.
TCCGGTAAACGGGAGTTGCATAATCTCATAGTTACAGGAACATGTATATGTCATGGATAAAAGCAGTAGCAACATACTAAACGATCGTGTGCTAAGCTAAGGGAATGGGTCATGTCAATCAGATCATTCTACTAATGATGTGACCTCGTTAATCGAATAACAACTCTTTGTTCATGGTTAGGAAACATAACCATCTTTGATTAATAAGCTAGTCCAGTAGAGGCATACTAGTGACATATTGTTTTGTCTATGCATTCACACATGTATCATGTTTCCGGTTAATACAATTCTAGCATGAATGATAAACATTTATCATGAAATAAGGAAATAAATAATAACTTTATTATTGCCTCTAGGGCATATTTCCTTCAAGCCCACCTATCATGCAATCATGGGTCCCTCACTTTAACATTTTGAATATCCGCGAGGGCAAGGATTCGGGGGAAACTAGGCTATAAGGGTCTATACCAGAGACAATAATGAAGCCAAAAATAGGTTGAACCGGAAATTCCAACCGACCCTATTGTCGAGAGGTTAAATTTAGTTGAAGAAGAAAACAAGTACTTGAAGGAAAAAATAAGAAAAATTGAGGAGGAGAAGATGATATTGGAGTTGCATGTTGCGGATGTCGTCGATGATCACAAGATCAAGATGGATGCAATGCGGTTGAAGATTAAAAAGATTAGAAAATATGTCATTCATACTGAGGCTTGGTATCATTATGCAGTTGGATCAGTTGTTACCTTGGTCGCGATTATGATCGCATTTGTTGTTGCATTGAAATGTTTTACATAATTTCAATGTATGGTTTAATTAGATGCTCTGGAGAGCTATATGTTGTTCAATGAGAACTATGTATGTACTTTGGTTTTAATGTGATGACGAACTTCTATTAATTTGGTCACTTATCCATTTATGATAGTGTTGAAAATTGATGATGTGGCTTTGAATGGTGCATTTTGAACACAGAAAAACTATGGAGTTCAAATATGTTTAAAAAAATGAAATCCCTTTGTAACAAGCGAGTTTCCGTATGAAACTCTGATACTTCGAAAGAGATTGTCCGTTTTGTACACGAAGTGCATCCAGTTTTTGCCGTAACCCTCTCTACTTTGTTGCACATGCTATGTGGGTGAAATGATGATACCATGCCAACTTTCAACCTTTTCAGAGTTCATTTCAAATGCTTTTCAATTTCATGGTCTTATAGCTCAAAATAATCAGTAAATGTATGAAAAATAACAAATGAAGTCAGAAAGGGTTGAAAATTGATGATGTGGCTTTGAATAATGCATTTTGAACACAGAAAAACTATGGATTCAAGAAAAATAACAAACGAAGTCAGAAAGGTTTTTCTTCAATAAAGTCATATTCCACTTTTCTGATTCAATTCAGATTAAAGAAAATCTCACTGGATTGGAAATTAGGCAAAACTATTCAAATTTACTACAAAGGATGGGATTTATTGGCTCAAAATGGTGCATCAAGTGGATATAAATACCATGAGTACACATCTAGCCCCTCCATAGCTAGGATCCACATAGCCAACAAAAATACCGACATACAAAACCGGTTGAAAATAGCAAATATATATAAGACCAAAGCCATGCCTAAGCGAGGGAAAATATAAATCCCAAACAAACAAATCTGGGATCAACAAACTTCAGGAATGTCCATATCTGCACCAACCATCTCATGACATCACAAGTACAACAAGGTTCTTCAACAACTACGTCTTTAGGAATGGAGCGACGCCGTCACTGGATCCGACCACAAAAGGCAAGAGTCTAGGTTTTCACCCTAAAGAACCAATCCGAGCATTTCCCAGCAATGCCTTTAACTAGGTAACAACACAAAAATATTGTCATTGCCAGGTATAACCAACTCTGGCCAGACCTAGATTTTCATCATGAAGCTTGAGAACGTACTCAAAAAGCGACCACCATCGGAGCCAATCATGTTTTGTCGCCACCACTTTTCCATCAACCTAGCAGCTACAAGGCACGGGGCTTTAAAAGCTACTACCACCACTTCACAACCACCCCTCTGTGTCAACTCATCGTCCATAGATTATATCTGATCGCCAAAGGGAACCAATGGATATGGATATAATAGCCATCATAAAGACCTTTTTATGGCTATCACAATCCGTAGAGGGCGTATGCCTGAGCTGACATCACATGGACCGGCACCGACGACAGAGCACCTCACCGCCGGCTTCCATGTCGCTGAAGAGAGCCTAGCCCAGCCCCGTTGGCCCACATGTAGACATGCCCGGATCTAGAGAAAGAACGGAAGATCAGTCCGCTTGCCAAGAACCAAAGAGACACAGCCGTCGTGACTGCAACACCCATGACGCCTCGCCCATCTCCATAGAGCGTCTGTTGGCAGCGCCTAGTTCCTAGCATCACCCAATGGAGCAGCCGCACCCGAGCCACGCACAGCTCAGGCCGATCCCGCAAAACCGCCGAGGTCGAGGAAGCCTCCGGGAGTGTAGCCGAGGAATCCCGATTTAGATCAACAAATGGGAAGTGACCTTGGCTACCTAGGGAGCATGGGACGACGAACATTCAGGGCTAATTTGGTCGCAGAGGATCCCCCCGGGATCCCTGCCTATTTCCTGGGTGGAGCAACCACAGGCTGATTCACTCCTGGGATGGCCGCCGCTGCATTTGGATGCCCATCAGATTGGGCCACCCCCGCCCCTTCCACGTCCTTTCCTTGGGAGAGGCTTCCACGCCTCGATGGTTCGGGGAGGAAACCCAAGCTAGCTCTCGCGAAAAAGAGGTGACGGGTAGCACTCCCTCCCTACGTCGTACAACAACTTCCTCACGTGGATCTCAGCTTCCTCGCCTTGGCGCCAAATGGTGACAGAAATTCTCCCTGCGGTTTACAGGGAATTCCATGTATACGTGAAAATTACACCTAGGGGCTTGTTGCCCTGGGTTTTCTCCCCCTTGATACCAATCAAAGACTCAGGGCAAAAACAGAAGATGAGCGCACCCCGCTGCCGCTGTCCGCCAGTGACAGCCTACATAGCACTGATACGGCATAAATTGGTGTATCGGCGTACTGAATGTTGCCAATACAACAATACACATGATACGGCCGTGATACGGGTATCAACGGAGTATCCTATTTTCCGATTTAAAAAGAAACAAAGGAAAAACGTCGATACGTCCTGTGCAACGTCTACGATACGGGAGCGACACGTCAAGCTCAGTAGAAGGCCCATGGCTAACCCTAGTATTTTCCCTGCCTGTCTTTTGGTTGCTTGCATGTTCGAGCCGCCGCCGCTGCCTGCAATTGCCTCGCTGCCGCTTCGACTCACCACGCTGCCGCCTCTGTTGACTAGAATCACTAGTAGAAAAAGGACCTAATATGAGACACATTAGTGCCGGTTTGGTTTTGAGCCGGCACTAATGTGTCCAATAGTGCCGGTTCCAACGGCTAGCCGGCCGTTCTCATTAGTACCGGTTCGTGGCTAACCTATTGTACCGGTTCGTGGTATGAACCAGTACTAAAGAGGGTGGTGGCAGGGTGTTGTCAGTCTGGGGCCCCTCCAGCACCTTTAGTACCGGTTCGTGGCATGAACCGGTACTAAAGGCGACGTACATAAACCCTTCGCCCCGAGACACTCTGTTCTTCCCCTTTCCCCTCACTTCCTCTGTTCTTCCCCCTCTCTCCTCGAGCTCCTCACAAATTTAGCCCAAAATTTGTCAAGATTTGAAGGCCCCCATCCATTCAAATGATCACAAAGGTTAGCAACTTTGTCCTTTCAACTCTCATTGCTAGATTAGCTCTTGCAATGCTTTGTATAGTGATTAATTTGGGAGGAATAATTATATTTGCTAGTATTTGATTTATATGCAATTTGAGCACAAAAATAACACTTAGTTTGCATATGTAGGTGTGGTTTACTTAGTGCCTTCTAAATCTCCGTCGTAACCACCGTCGATCGCCCGCACCGTCCCGTCGCCGGCACCACCTTCTGGTGAGGCTCTTGTTCATGAATGTTTTACATTACCAAATTGATGTTTATGTGATTTGGATATATAGTTACACGTATAATTATCTTACCCGTACGTTGTTTGTTATACATAGTGCCATGGTTTTGATATCCGTCCCCGTCGGCCCTCGTCCTTGTTATGATTCGGATGTGGTATATTCTCTTTTAAAACTAGTTGTTGCATTTCATGTTTATGACAAATTATGCCCATCAAGTTGACATAGATATTTTTATCTAGGAGGTATGTGAACCGGAAATTCCAACCGACCCTATTGTCGAGAGGTTAAATTTAGTTGAAAGAGAAAATGAGTATTTGAAAGAAAAATTGAAAAGAATTGAGGGGGAGAAGATGGAATTGGAGTTGCATGTTGCCGATGTCGTCGATGATCACAAGATCAAGATGGAGAAAATGAGGTTGATGATTAGAAAGATTAGAAAATATGTCATTGATAGTGTGGCTTGTTATCATTATGCTGTTGGATCAATTGTTACCTTAATTGCGATCTTCATCTCATTTGTTGTTGCATTTAAATTCTTTAGCTAGAGAGTTATTTGTATGTTGCATTTAATTAAGTGTTGTATATGAACTTTATGTATGAACTTGTATTAATTTTGTCTATTCGGTGTTGTGTAATGAAGATGAGCTGACAATGGATGTATGATGACAGATGCTCTCCCGAGTACATTAATGGCGTTCATACTTTTCTGCTTGCCGCTGAGGCATACAAGCGGGCGGATGGTTTTATGCGTTGTCCATGTGCTGGCTGTAAGAATGTTTACAGTTACTCTACGTCAAGAACCATTCACGTCCACCTATTTGAGTCCGGTTTCATGCCCCACTATAATGTTTGGACCAAGCACGGAGAAATAGGGGTTATGATGGAAGACAATGAAGAAGAAGAGGACGACGACGGCTATCCTGGCCATGGGTTCCCTGAATACGATGATACAACAATGGTGGAAGAAGTTGAGCCGGCAATGCAGAAAGAAGCTGAAGAAGAGGCATCAGATGAGCCCGCCGATGATCTAGGTCGGGCCATTGCCGATGCAAAGAGAAACTGCGCAAGTGATCTGGAGAGGACGAAGTTGAAGCGCATGTTAGAGGATCACAAGAAATTGTTGTACCCGAATTGCGAAGCTGACAAAACAAGTTGGGCACCACACTTGAATTGCTGCAATGGAAGGCGGAGAATGGTGTATCTGACAAGGGATTTGTAAAGTTGCTGGTAATGATAAAGAATATGCTTCCAAAGGACAACGAATTGCCCGAGAGTACGTATGAAGCAAAGAAGGTTGTCTGCCCTCTAGGGTTAGAGGTGCAAAAGATACATGCATGCCCTAATGACTGCATCCTCTACCGCGGTGAGTACGAGGATTTGAATGCTTGCCCGGTATGCGGTGCATTGCGTTATAAGATCAGTCACGATGACCCTTGTGATGTCAAGGGTGAGCGCCCCAGGAAGAAGATTCCTACCAAGGTGATGTGGTATGCTCCTATAATACTATGGTTGAAACGTTTGTTCCAAAACAAAGAGCATGCGAAGGCGACCGTAAGAAAGACCGTAAGAAAGACGGAAAGTTGAGAGCACCCGCTGACGGTTCGCAGTGGAGAAAAATCGAGAGAAAGTACTGGGAGGAGTTTGCAGGTGACCCAAGGAACGTATGGTTTTGTGTAAGCGCAGATGACATTAATCCTTTTGGGGAGCAGAGCAGCAACCATAGCACGTGGCCTGTGACTCTATGTTTGTATAACCTTCCTCCTTGGTTGTGCATGAAGTGGAAGTTCATTATGATGCCAGTGCTCATCCAAGGCCCTAAGCAACCCGGCAACGACATTGATGTGTACCTAAGGCCATTAGTTGAAGTACTCTTACAACTGTGGAATGGAACAGGTGTTCGTGCGTGGGATGAGCACATGGGGGAAGAATTTGACCTAAAGGCGTTGCTGTTCGTGACCATCAATAATTGGCCTGCTCTCAAGAACCTTCGTGACAGATAAACAAGGGATATCGCGGATGCACGACCGCTTGGATGATACCGACGAGATATATTTGAATAGTTGTAAGAAGAATGTGTACAGGACATCGCCGATTTCTTCCGAGCAGCATCCCGTAAGAAAGAAAGGCAAGCATTTCAAAGGTGAGGCGGATCACCGGATGAAGCCTCGCCACCATCCGGTGCTGATGTACATGATATGGTCAAGGATTTGAAGGTAATCTTTGGAAAGTTATCCCGCGGACAACCTGTTCGAAGGACGCCGACGGACGCGCACCCATGTGGAAGAAGAAATCTATATTTTGGGACCTGCCATATTGGAAAGACATAGGGGTTCGCTCCGCAATCGACGTGATGCACGTGACGAAGAATCTTTGTGTGACCCTGCTTGGCTTTTCGGGCGTGTATGGGAAGACAAAAGAAACACCAGAGGCACGGGAGGACCAGCAACGTATGCACGGAAAAGACGACATACATCGTGGTCAGCCAGCTACGCCTTACCATAGAAGAGAAGGAAATCTTCTTGAATGCCCGCTCAGCATGAAGGTACCGTCTGGCTTCTCATCGAATATAAAGGGAATAATAAATATGGCAGAGAAAAAGTTCCAGAACCTAAAGTCTCATGAGCGCCATGTGATTATGACGCAACTCCTTCCGCTTGCATTGAGGGGCTTCTACCGAAAACGCTTGATTGGCCATTGTGAAGCTATGTGCATTCCTCAATGCAATCTCTCGAAGGTAATCGATCCAGAAATCATACAAAGGTTACTGTAATGATTTGGTGCAATGTCTTTTCAGTTTCGAGTTGGTGTTCCCACCATCCTTCTTCAACATCATGACGCACGCCCTAGTTCACCTTCTTGAAGAGATTAACGTTTTGGGTCCTGTATTTCTACACAATATGTTCCCTTTGAAAGGTTCATGGAGTCTTGAAGAAATATGTTCATAACCGTGCTAGGCCAGAAGAAAGCATCTCGAAGGGCCATGAAAATGAGGAGGTCATTGAGTTTTGTATTGACTTTATTCCTGACCTTAAGCCGATTGGTGTTCCTGAATCGCGGCATAAGGGCAGACTGGAAGGAAAAGGCACGCTAGGAGGGCATCAAATAATATGTATGGACGGGCATTCTCTCACTGAAGCACACTACACAGTTCTACAGAATTCCGCCTTGGTGGCTCCGTATATGGAGGAACACAAGAATTTTCTACAGTCCAAACACCCGGAGAAGTCTAATGACTGGATTACACGCGAACAAACGAGGACTTTTGCGGTTGGTTGCGAGCGTGTTCTGAATGATGGCGATATTCAAAATGACCAGATTTCGCTGTCCCGATTACCATCTTCGAATATAATCACTTTCAAAGGGTACTGGATAAATGGGAATACATTTTACACGATCGCCCAAGATAAGAAGAGCACCAACCAAAACAGTGGTGTCCGCTTTGATGCAACAACCAACACGGGAAAGGAAACATATTATGGTTACATAGAGGACATATGGGAACTTAACTATGGATCAGGTGATTTGAAGTTCCCTTTGTTTCGGTGCAAGTGGGTCAATATGACACAAGGCGGGGTAACGGAAGACCCGCAGTACAAAATGACAACAATGGATCTCAACAATCTTGCGTATGCACACGAACCATTCGTCCTAGCCAATGATGTGGCGCAGGTTTTTTATGTGAAAGACATGTCTACCAGGCCGAGAAAAAGAAAAGATAAGGAAGCGAATGGATCATACAACGAGCCAAAGCGCCACATAGTTCTTTCAGGAAAAAGAAACATCGTGGGTGTGGATGACAAGACAGACATGTCAGAAGATTATGAAAAGTTTGATGAAATTGCTCCATTCACAGTGAATATTGACCCGAGCATCCAGTTAAATGATGAAGATTTTCCCTGGCTACGGTGCAAAGGGACACACGAGAAGAAAAAGTTTCACACCCAAATATCTGGGATGTGATCGGCTTCACTATCATCACTTTCTTCTGTGCTTCACACACAGGAGGGAATGTCTGTAATAGTTAGGGTAGTTAATTATGTGTTTTGGCATTTGAAACGCGAAGAAATTTTATGTGCAAACAAATTCTTTTTAATGCATTTACTGATTTTTTTTCCAGCTAAATGACCCTGAAATTGAAAAGCATTTGAAATAAACTCAGAACAGGTTGAAAGTTGGCATGGTATCATAATTTCATACAAATAGCATGTGCAAAAAAGTAGAGAGGGTTACGACAAAAACTGGATACACTTCGTGTACAAAATGGACAATCTTTTTCGAAGTATCACGGTTTCCGACAAAAACTAAAATGTTACAAAGGCATTTCATTTTTTAAATAACATAAGCATTACCAAATTGAATATAATGATAAAACACACTAATATTAAACATAAGAAAAAAATCACCGAAAAATCTTTTTCCAAAGTTAAGTTATTCACAAACTAGTGATTCACACAAATTTCAAATAATTCAAAATTTAAACTATTCAAATTTGAAAACTACCGGCACTAACAGATCAAAGTTTGTAAATTTTTGTACCTAAAGCAAAAATATTCACAAAGAAACTCTAAATTCAGCAAAAAACAACTCAAAAATAAATAAAACAAATAAAAAAGCAAAAAAAATTAAGAAAATAAAAAAAGCCCGCCTACTGCGCCAAAGCGGCCTGCATACGACTAGAAACTCAACCTTTTGTTGTGCCAGGATGCAGGCCCGCAAAGGACCAGTAGGCCCACATGGCAGCAATGAATTGGTAGGCTCAGTAGGCCTGCTTAGGAGAGGAGCTCGAGAGAGCTACCGCACTGGGGCTTATAAACCAGTGCAGTAGCCCTTCGACTAGCGAGGTGGGACTAAACTTGCCGCACCGCACTTTGCCAGCGCACCCCCTTTAGTACCGGGTCGTGGCACCAACCGGTACTAAAGGGGGGGGGCCTTTATTACCGGTTGGAGCCACCACCCAGTGCTAAAGGGGGTGCGCTTCCTGCCGCTTGGCCTGGCCAAAACAGACCTTTAGTACCGGTTGGTGGCTCCAACCGGTACTAAAGGTCCATCCTATATACAACACTTGAAAAACAAATCAGTTTTCCTCTCTGTTCTTCCCTCTGTTTCCTCCCTCCGTCGCGCCGCCCTGCCCCGATCGTCCCGCCCCGCCTAAATGCCGCCGACCCTGGCCGTCCCGCCCTCGTCGCCGCCCGCCGACGCCGCCGCCTGCCGTCCCGTCCCGTCGTCCCGTCGCTGCCGCCGCCCGCCCATCATCGCCGCCGCCGCCGTCCGTCACCCCGCGCCCTCCCCATCGTCGCCGCCCATCCCGTCGCCCCGTCGTCGCCGCCCCATCCCGTCGCCCCGTCTTCGCTGCCCCGTCCCGTCGCCCCTTCGTCGCCTCGCCGGTGAGCTCGCCACGGCCGCCAATGTCCACACACACACAGTACTACACACACACGCACACACACAAACACACAAACACACACTACACACATTAGTTTGTTTGTTATAAATTTTTCTGTTTTTTAGTTATAGAAATGTTAGAAATTATTCTGTTTTTTAGTTATATAAATATTAGAAATGTTAGTTTTATAGAAATGTTATAAATATTTTCTGTTTTTACTTATAGAAATATTTATAGAAATGTTAGCAATTTTTCTGTTTTTTAGTCATATAATTATTAGAATTGTTATGGAAATGTTAGTTATATAATCATGAAATTTTAGAATTAGTTTTAGTTAGATGAATTAGATTAATGTCAAATTGTTAGAATTTGCATATATATAGAATTTTAGTTATCACAATCCAATCATTTAAGAAATGTTACTTTTTGCGGGCATATAGTATTTGTTCTCGACGATATGCCCGGCCCGCATCCTCGCCGTCGACCCGTTCGCGACGACGTCATGCTTCAGGGGCCCATGTCCGGGACTGGGCTACGCCGGCTGGCACTGGTAGGTGCTACCTGGAGGGGCGCGCCGCTTGGTGAGGAACCCGACCTCGGGTCCCGCCATCGACCCCGATCTTCTTTGGTGGCGTCAGCGTGGGCCACATTCGTGCAGAGGCAGCGGCCCCGCGGAGGTGGTGCGTCGCCGTGTCCGGGAGAAAGATGAGCACGCCCATCGCTACATGGCTGCTATGGACGACGCCAGTTCTCCACTACTTGGCGGGTTCTTCGCGAGATGACCGGAGATATGATCCTGTGATGGTTCCTTCTCTTTGGGTGTGCACCGCCCACGCCCAGAACCACAGTGGCGCCCTAGATTCTTCTCGTAGTACTCGATCTTTATTAGGTACCTAGCCAGTGATGTATTCGATATATAGTATTCGAGACGATGTATTCGAGATTATATATATTAAGACGATGATGTATTCGAGATTATATATTCGAGAGGATGTATTCGAGATTCAGATTTTCCTTATTGATTAATTGCATCCATGCATTGTAATTTGAATACTAAATTGTTTTATATTTCTTCTGTATTATTAGTAAAGTAAAAGCTATGGCGGACAATACCGGCAGAGAGAGAGAAGAGGAATTGTTCGACATCATACGTAGCCCTCACAGGCTAGATGATCTGAATGAAGCAGATGACGGCTCCCAATATCTTAACAATACCGGAGAGGGTGATGAAAAGATATTCGATCTCGACGACCGGGCTGATGAAGTCATGAACTATGATTATGATTATGACATAGACAATGTTTGTGATGACACAGACAATGCTGATCTTCAAATAACAAATACTATCGGTGAGGTATATTTATATAAGCATGCATCATGGTGATCATCACGTGTTTTTTTATTGAAGATATATTAGCGAATCGATCTTTCTTCTTTCAGCCCTCCGGATCGAGCAAATCTGCTTCTACAGACAGCAAGACAAAGCAAGGCCCGGGCAGATTGTTGAAGGATGGTGTAAAGTACCACATCGAATCCATCAAACCTAGTGGCGAACCCCTCACGCCTAAGAACATTGCGAACAAGTGGACTCGTCAGTGCGGAGTTCTTGTGAAGGACAAACTCCCGATCTCCATTCAAAAATGGAAAGAGCCAAAGACTAAACGTCCAGGTGTTACTTGGGTCGATGGCAGAGCCAAAGAAGACCTGGTGAAATCTCTGATGGAACATTTCACCCTACCAGATCATTTCACTAAAGCAGATGTGGACAAAGTCAAGGCCGCTGCTCTTAAGAAGATGGCAATTGCAATCAGCACCCACAAGAAAACTGTATGGGCCAACTACCTCGCTAATGAAAGGAAGACTCCAGATTTCAAGGGAACACTGGAGAAGCAAAGAGAACATCGGGACGATTTCGTGACCTTCAAGGATTCAGAAATATCTAAGGAACGGTCGATGAAAAAGAAGGCAAATGCCGCAAGAAAGACGCAGTTCCATAGGCTGGGTCCAGGTGGCTACGCGGTGGCATTGCCTAAGTGGGATAAGTCTGAGCAAGAGATGGAGGATGCAGGGGTCACTCCGGTTACCCGGCACTGGCCCCCCAGGTGCAGAACTTGGTTCTATGCGCATGGGGGGGTGTTGGACCCGAAGACATGCATGGTTTCGAAGAAGGCATGTCTAAAAGGAGCCGAACAAAAGATAATTGACGCAATAGAAGAAGCTCGAGTAGGGGTGTTCACGCCCAACAGAGAGAACGACGAGCTTACGCGCGCCCTGGGAAATCCTGAACACCTGGGAAGAACACGAGGCATGGGTGTTATTCCCTGGTGTGAGGGCTTTTCGGACTGGAATGACGACTACAGGTCCTGTGCAAGAAAGAAGATGGAGGAGGAGTAGAAGAGGAAGCTGGAGGAGGAGCAGAGGAAGCAGGACGCAGAATGCCTTCAAGGCCTAGAAGCAAGGCACGCGGACCTGGCACTCAAATTCCAGCAGCAGCAGCAGTAGATCAACTCACTTAGCCAGGAAAGGGGGTCTCAAAGAGGCAGCAAAGAAGCGGATGATCGTCCAGCATTGGATAGCACCGTCCCATCCATGCCGAGAAGCAGCGTTGGTTCTGCCCCGGGCGACACACTGCTGGATAAATACCCTGTGGATGACATCATAGAGAACACTAACTGCGAGCTACACTCCAAAATGAAGAACATATCCATGAAGGTGGTGGACGGCGTTGCTTTTCTAGTTACCCCCGAAGCAACCTACCATTGCATCCCGATTCCAGAGGGCTATGCTCGTGTCATGGTTGATGAAGTGGTGGACCCATATTCGGGGCTAACGCTTGACATTCCTGGAGGTGAAGACGAGCGCACACTCGGAGAGGCCATACATCATATCATCCTATGGAGAAAGGATTGCATAATCTTTCGAAGTCCACCGACACCGCGTCGTCTGCCGACTCCTCGAAGTCCGCCACCGAGTCAGCAGACTCCCGCTCCTCCAAGTCCACGAACGCGTGAGACGACTCCTCCTTGAAGTCCGCCACCTCCTCCAAGTCCCCGAACGTGTGAGCTGACTCCTCTGGGTTCAAGCCCGGCACAGCGTCACGCCACTTCTCCGGTTGCAAGTCCGGCACCGTGTCAGGCCACACCTCCTGCTTCAAGTCTGGCACATCGTCAGGCCACTTCTCCTGCTCCAACTCCACGTCAGCCGTCTCCATCGTCTCAGCAATCGCAGAAGAGACATCCCGTAGCTTTGGTGTGTAGCGGTACGAGTCGAGGTAGTTCAGGAAGTACAGGCAAAGGCAAGCGATATAAATATGGTCCAAGCCTCGCTCCTATTCCTCAGAGGCCTTACGACATGACTAAGGAGCAAAACACAGCCATAGTGCAAGCCCAAGTGGACGCCCATTTTGGACCGAAACCGGCACCACCGCCAAAGGAGAAAGTGCTTGAGAAAGTAATTGACCACTTCATTCGTATGGCTAGAGAACCAGCTCCCAAGCCTATTGACTCGGACTATGAGCGCCAAATCAGGAAGGCACATAGAGCACGACTACAGAAGGAAGCGAGCTCAAGCTCGAGCCAAAAAGCAGCTGGCAAAAAATGCGGGAAAACCGTTCCCTAGTTGGGAGAACAGGCGGCACAAGCGATCCCCCCGCTTGTTGTGCCAACAACACATGAGAGGAGTAGTACGTGCGCCAAATATTATTCTGGGCAAACCGTTAGCGTTCCCCAGCCCTCCAAATCGAGCCCACGTCTGCGCTTAAAGAATCGGAAATAGCATGGCAATATGTTCGGGGTAAACCTTTGGTCCATCCAGACAAGCACTAGTAGAAAAGGGGGCAATGGTCCAGGCCGGTCCAGCCCATTAGTCCCGGTTCAATCCAGAACCGGGACCAATGGGAGCATTTGACCCGGTTCGTGAGCCCCGGGGGCCGGCCGGGCCACGTGGGCCATTGGTCCCGATTCGTCTGGACCTTTGGTCCCGGTTGGTGGGGCGAACCGGGACCAATGGGCCGCACTCTGCCCACTCACAATTGGTCCGGTTGGTGGCATGAACGGGACCAAGGCAAACCTTTAGTCCCGGTTCATGCGACTAACCGGGACCAATGGTGGTGCCTATATATACCCCCTCAAGCAAGAGCAGAGCACACTTTGCTCTGCTTTTTTCCGCCGAGGAGGAGAGGGCTTGGTGGTGCTCTAGCTCACCTCCTATGCACACCGGTGTTCGATGGAATGCCCGAGCCACACTACTTAAGGTTTCTCCTCTCCAAGCTCGACCGCCAAGCTCCATTTTCCTCCATATTTGTCTAGGTTTAGCGGTCCGTCACGCCCGCCCCGTCTTCAACATCGCCGATCACCCGCACCGATCTCATCGCTGCACCACCGTGGTGAGCCTCTTGTTCTTATCTTCTTTCGAAAGGAAAAATATTCTTATTTGTATGTTTAGATAGATATATACTTGTATAATTTTCTTACTTTTATTATTGCATCTTATATAGTGCGATGGTTTTGGTATCCGCCTCGTCGGCCCTCGTCATGTCTATGATTCGGATGTGGTATATATTATCTTTTCATAACTATTGGTTCATTTATTGTTTATGACAATTATGCCGACCAACGTGACATAGATTTTATTCATCTAGGAGGTTGTTGAACCGAAATTCCAACCGACCCTATTGTCGAGAGGTTAAATTTAGTTGAAGAAGAAAACAATTTGTTAAAGGAAAAAATTAGAAAAATTGAGGAGGAGAAGATGATATTGGAGTTGCATGTTGCGGATGTCATCGATGATCACAAGATCAAGATGGATGCAATGCGCTTGAAGATTAGAAAGATTAGAAAATATGCCATTCATACCGAGGCTTGGTATCATTATGCCGTTGGATCAGTTGTTACATTGGTTGCGATTATGATCGCATTTGTTTTCGCATTGAAATGTTTTACATAGTTTGAGTGTATGGTTTAATTAATTTAGATGCTCTGCAGAGCTTTATGTTGTTAGATGAGAACTATGTATGTACTTTGGTTTTAATGTGATGATGAACTTCTATTAATTTGGTCACTTAATTATCTATTCATGATGTTTCTGTAATGATTTTTGACACTTAATTATATATAATGCACACAGATGAACCGCAATGGATGTACTGTTCAAGACACACCTCCGAGTACATTAAGGCGTGCATAATTTTCTCGAAGTGGCTGAGGCAAACAAGCAGAATGGTTTTATGTGTTGTCCATGCCCTATATGTGGGAATCTGAAGTCTTACTCGACCGGAAAATCCTCCACACCCACCGCTTTACAAGGGTTTCATGCCACACTATAATGTTTGGACGAGGCACGGAGAAATAGGGGTTATGATGGAAGACAGCGAAGAAGAAGAGTACGATGACAACTATGTGCCCCCTGAATACGGTGATGCTCCAGAAGATCAAGAGGAACCAGACGATGTGCACGATGATGCTGCAACGGGCGAAGCTGCTAAAGATCAAGAGGAACCAGACAATGTGCCCGATGATGATGATCTCCGTCGGGTCATTGTCGATGCAAGGACGCAATGCGGAAGTCAAAAGGAGAAGCTGAAGTTCTATCGCATGCTAGAGGACCACAAAAAAGGGTTGTACCCCAATTGTGAAGATGGCAACACAAAGCTCGGTACCAGATGGAATTGCTGCGGTGGAAGGCGAGAGAATGTCTGTGCTCGACAAAGGATTTGAGAAGCTACTTAAAATATTGAAGAAGAAGCTTCCAAAGGATAACGAATTGCCCGACAAGACACACGCAGCAAAGAAGGTCGTATGCCCTCTAGGATTGGAGGTGCGAAGATACATGCATGCCCTAATGACTGCATCCTCTACCATGGTGCGTACAAGGATCTGAATGCATGCCCGGTATGCGGTGCATTACGGTATAAGATCAGACGAGATGACCCTGGTGATGTTAACGGCGAGCCCACCAGGAAGAGGGTTCCTGCGAAGGTGATGTGGAATGCTCCTATAATACCACGGTTGAAACGTCTGTTCAGAAACGGAGAGCATGCCAAGTTGATGCGCTGGCACAGTGAGGACCGTAAGAAAGACGGGAAGTTGAGAGCACCCACTGACGGGTCGCAGTGGAGAAAAATCGAGAGAAATTACTGGGATGAGTTTGCAAGTGAGCCAAGGAACGTATGGTTTGCTTTAAGCGCGGATGGCATTAATCCTTTCGGGGAGCAGAGCAGCAATCACAGCACCTGGCCCGTGACTCTATGTATGTATAACCTTCCTCCTTGGATGTGCATGAAGCGGAAGTTCCTTATGATGCCAGTTTTCATCCAAGGCCCTAAGCAACCCGGCAATGACATTGATGTGTACCTAAGGCCATTAGTTGAAGAACTTTTACAGCTGTGGAATGGAAACGGTGTACGTACGTGGGATGAGCACAAACAGGAGGAATTTAACCTAAAGGCGTTGCTGTTCGTGACCATCAACGATTGGCCCGCTCTTAGTAACCTTTCAGGACAGACAAACAAGGGATACCACGCATGCACGCACTGTTTACTTGACACCGATAGTATATACCTGGCAAGCTACAGGAAGAATGTGTACTTGGGCCATCGTCGATTTCTTCCGACCAACCATCAATGTCGAAAGAAAGGCAAGCATTTCAAAGGCGAGGCAGATCACCGGAAGAAGCCCGCCATGCGTACCGATGATCACGTACTTGCTATGGTCAATGATTTACATGTAATCTTTGGAAAGGGTCTCGGCGGACTAGCTATTCCGAGTGACGCTGGGGGACACGCACCCATGTGGAAGAAGAAATCTATATTTTGGGACCTACCCTACTGGAAAGACCTAGAGGTCCGCTCTTCGATCGATGTGATGCACGTGACGAAGAACCTTTGCGTGAACCTGCTAGGCTTCTTGGGCGTGTATGGGCAGACAAAAGATACTGGTGAGGCACGGAGGACCTGCAACGTTTGCACGAAAAAGACGGCATCCTCCAAAGCAAGTATGAAGGTCCCGCCAGCTATGCTCTTACCAAAGAAGAGAAGGAAATCTTCTTTGAATACCTGCTTAGTATGAAGGTCCCGACCGGCTTCGTCGAATATAAAAGGAATAATAAATATGGCAGAGAAAAGTTTCGAACCTAAAGTCTCATGACTGCCACGTGATTATGACGCAATCGCTTCCGGTTGCATTGAGGGGCTTCTACCGGAAAATGTCCGATTAGTCATTGTGAAGCTATGTGCATTCCTCAATGCAATATCTCAGAAGGTGATCGATCCAGAAATCATACCAAGGCTAAGGAGTGATGTGGTGCAATGTCTTGTCAGTTTCGAGCTGGTGTTCCCACCATCCTTCTTCAATATCATGACGCACGTCCTAGTTCATCTAGTTGACGAGATTGTCATTACGGGCCCAGATTTCTACACAATATGTACCCCTTTCAGAGGTTCATGGAGTCCTAAAGAAATATGTCCAGAATCGCTAGGCCGAAGGAAGCATCTCCATGGGCCATCAAACAGAGGATGTCATCGGGTTTTGTGTTGACTTCATTCCTGGCCTTAAGAAGATAGGTCTCCCTAAATCGCGGTATGAGGGGAGACTGACCGAAAAGGCACGCTTGGAAAGGACTCAATAATATGCAGGACGGATATTCTTGGTCTCAAGCCCACTACACAGTTCTACAGAACTCTATCTTGGTGACCCCGTATGTCGATGAACACAAGAACACTCTGCGCTTCAAACACCCGGAGCAGTGTGACGACTGGATTACATGTGAACACATCCGGACTTTCAGCAGTTGGTTGGAAGCACGTATCAGAGGTGACAACACTGTTTGTGATGAGTTGTACTTGTTATCCAGGGGACCATCTTTGACTGTATTGACTTGGAAAGGATACGAGATAAATGGGAATACATTTTACACGATTGACCAAGATCAAAAGAGCACCAACCAAAACAGCGGTGTCCGCTTTGATGCAACAACCGAGAGGGGAAAGGACACATATTATGGTTACATAGTGGACATATGGGAACTTGACTACGGACATGATTTTAAGGTCCCTTTGTTTAAGTGCAAATGGGTCAATCTGTCAGGAGGCGGGGTACAGGTAGAACCACAGTACGGAATGACAACAGTGGATCTGAAAAATCTTGGGTACACTAACGAACCGTTCGTCCTAGCCAATGATGTAGCACAGGTTATCTATGTGAAGGACATGTCTAGCAGACCGAGAAAGAGAAAAGATAAGGAAGCAAATACATCATACGATGAGCCAAAGCGCCACATAGCTCTTTCAGGAAAAAGGGACATCGTGGGAGTGGAGGACAAGACAGACATGTCTGAAGATTATGAAAAGTTTCATGAAATTCCTCCCTTTAAAGTCAAGGCTGACCCCGGCATCCTGATAAACGATGAAGATTATCCATGGTTACGGCGCAATAAGCAAATGACACAAGCGAAGAAAAAGTGAAGACTTTCTCCCGCAACTATTATGATGATACCATGCCAACTTTGTAAATGACGAGTATGATACCATTGTTCGTTTTGTACATGCACATGCTATGTGTGGGTCAATTTATGATACCATGCCAACTTTCAACTTTTTCAGAGTTCATTTGAAATGCTTTAAAAGTGGAAATTTATAATTTTCCTAAAACTAAAAGCAAAAAGAATTAAAAAATAAAGCAAAAAACAAAAGAAAATAAATAATGCAGAAAACAAAACAAAAAAACAACAATAAGTATTTTGTTGTAAGTACAAAAAAAATAAAATAAATAAAGCAAGAAAGAAAACAAAAAAAGTGTTTTCAAATTTGAAAAGTAATGGCCCTAACAGAAAGTTTATAATTTTCCTAAAACTAAAAGCAAAAAGAATTAAAAAATAAAGCAAAAAATAAAAGAAAATAAATAATGCAGAAAACAAAACAAAAAAATGAAAAAAAAAATAGCAGCAATAAGTAAAGAAAACAAAAAACAAAAAAAAGCGCCCCCTACTAGGCCCCCACGGCGTGAATACGACTTGAATCCCTACTTTGGGCCAGGATTCAGGCCCGCAGAAGGCCCAGAAGGCCCATCGGGCAAAGCAGTAGCAAGTAGGCCCATAAGCCTGCAGTAGAGAGGAGTTCAAGAGGGGAGCGGCAGTGGGGCTTATAAACCACTGCGCTCCCCTCTCAACTAGCGAGGTGGGACTAAACTTTGGCCCCAATGCGGGCAGCACAGGGGCCTTTGGTCCCGGTTGATGGCACCAACCGGGACTAAAGGGGGGGGCATTAGTCCCGGTTGGTGCCTCCAACCGGGACCAAAGGCCGCAGCTTCCCGCCCTTTGGGCTGCCGAAAAAGGGGCCTTTGGTCCCGGTTGGTGCCTCCAACCGGGACTAAAGGGAGCATTAGTCCCGGTTGGAGCCACCAACCGGGACCAATGCTCCTTGTATATAAGTAGCACTTCGCAGTTTTGCAGAGTTCCATCGCCACCAGTTGCCCCCGACGACGCCGAGCACATCGACGCCGCCAGGCTGCCCCGACGCCGCACGCTGCCCCCGCCGTCGCCGTCGCCGTCGCTCGCGCCCGTCGTCGCCGCCGTCCTCCCCGAGCCCAAGGCTGTCCTCCCCGAGCCCGAGCCCGCCGTCGTCGCCGCCAGCTCCTCGTCGCCGTCGCCCGCCCGCGCGCCCGAGCCCCTGCCCGTCGCGCCGTCGCCGCCTCGCCAGCGCATTGCCATTGTGAGCTGCAGCAAGCACCGGCTCTATTTTTTTTCATTTTATTAGTTTAATTTTTTGTTCAATGTATATATATATATGTGTGTATATGTATGCTATATATATATATATATATATGCTCTGTTTTTTTCATTTTTATTAGTTTAGTTTTTTGTTCATATACATATATATATATATAATGTATATGTGTATGTATGTGGCTATGTGTATGTAATGTTCAAAATTGTTCAGATTATGTTTTTGTTGATATATGTATTTATTGTTCATATGTGTATTAATGTTTTCATATATGCAAGAGATAGATTTTAGAAAAGTTAGGTTTTTTCTGTTCATAGATTTTTTGTTGATATTAATTATTGTAGAATATGCAAATGTTTGTATATTCATATGAACAATGCATTAGTTAAAACAAGCAATACTAAAAGAATGAGAGGAAAAAGGAAAATAAGAAGAGGAAGAAAGGAGAAAAAAAGGAGAGGAAGAAGAGGAGAAATAAATAAGAAGAGGAAAAAAGAAGAAAAAGAAGAGGAGAAGAAGAAAGGAATAGAGGAGAAAGAAGAAATTCTATATTTTCTTCTTCTCCTCTATTCCTTTCTTCTTCTCCTCTTTTTTTTTCTTTTACTTCTTATTCTTCTTCCTTCTTCCTTCTTCCTCTTTTCTTCCTTTTCCTTAATTATTTTCCTTTCTCGAGGGAGAAGAAGAAAAAGAAGAGGAGAAGAAGAAAGAAAGGAAAGGAGAAAGAAGAAGCTTCAACACGAGGGGGTGGTACCGATACCCCCTCCCCGATAACATTATTTTCCCATGTATATGTATGTCGCGTCGTTGTCGATATAACCCCCTCTAGATACAACTGCAGCACCCCCCTCGGCCCTCTCGCTCGACCAAAACTCTCGAGGACACCCAAACCCTAGAGAGAAAACGATGTTGCAGGTCTCCTACGTACCCCCTCCCGCCGCGCCCCTACCCGACAAATTAACTCTATCGAGGCCACCCAAATTTATCACGTTAAAAGAGTGTTATCGTCGAGGCCACCCCAAACCCTTGAAGCTTCGTGTCGAGGTGACCCCAAACCCTAGAGAAGCAGCGTCGAGGCCACTAACATGATTCCTTATTGTGATTAGCTAGCTAGTTCTACGTTTGCCACTATGTACCATGTTTGAATAATAATTGACATGTTGTCAATATTTGCAGAATCTATGGAGCACTCCCGAGACGAAGAAACAGAAGCGATGTTGGGGGAAATAATCGCAAATGGAAGTGATGATGTTGCGTCATTTCTCATCGACACCGTTGGTCAGCTGGATGAAGAAGAGGGCTATGATTATGATGGCTCCGGTGACACAATGGAGGTACAAGACGAAGGAGACCGTGCTGACTGCTCCGGTCACCGAACTGAGTCTGGCCAGGTATATATATATATATTAGTTAAGCCCGTGCTGACAAGTTAATTGATGCATCCATTGTTTTGGTATATGTACACATATTAATTACTGTCGTCTTTCTTCCTTATAATTTCTAGCCCTCCGGATCGAGCACAACTTCGGTACAGAGACGAGGCCCGAAGAAAAAGTTGAGCTCGGATGAAAGTTTGAGATCATAGAAATTGCGCCCGACGGCGAACCGATTGAACCCATCCGGACAAAGAAGGCATTTTCTGCTCAGTGTGGGGTTCTTGTTAGGGACGGGATCCCGATCAGCATCCAGCAATGGTATAAGCCTGCTAAGGATGAAGATGCTGAGGTGTCTTATGTCAATGATATGCAGAAAGAAGATCTTTGGACTGAGCTGAAGGCAAATTTCACCCTACCACCAGAGGAGGATCCGGAGAAGCCAGTTAAAGAGCAATTAACCAAGTCTTGTGCTCTTAAGAAGATGGCAGGCCTAATGAGGAGGTGGAGGAAAGAGCTGAACCAGTTTGTCAAGAAAAAAGAGACACCAGAATTCATCGGCAAATATGAGAAGATAAAAGATCACTGGCCCGCATTTGTGGCCCACAAGACATTAGAAAAGAGTAAGAAGATGTCGGAGACAAACAAGAAAAATGCTGCGAAGAAGACGCTTCACCATCGCACGAGGTCAGGTGGCTACCTCAAAGCCTGGCCTAAGTGGTCCAAGGCTGAGCATGATCTGCTTGAAAAAGGGATCAAACCAGAGACAATGCGCTGGCCAGACCGTTGCCGGACTTGGTTCTTCGGGGCTGGCGGAACCTTGGACCCTGTAATGAGGCGATGTCGATGGGCCAGACGAGCAACTCGCAAACACCAGTCAAGAACCTTCGACACTATATCGGTGCAGCAGCAGCGAGGGACGTTCCTTCCAAACAGGAGAAGGACGAGCTCACAATGGCCCTTGGGAATCCACGAGCACCCTAGACGGACACGAGGCACGCCAGCTCCGTTCCATGGAAGGTTGGTTTTCCGGACGCAGGGGTTACAAAACCCACGAGAGGAGGAAGAAATCGAGCAGACCAAATGCGAGCCTTGCTTGGAAGGGTAATGGGGCTAGAGGATCGAGAAGAGGAACGAGAAGCGGCAGATCGCAACAAACGACATGCGAAGCTTCCCGGCTACCCCGCCATCTCAGCGGAGAAGCAGCGTTGCTTCCACCGAGCTGCTTCAGCCGGAGCATGTCTTGACGGCTCTGCCAGCTATCCGTGGATGGTATCACGAGTCTCAAAATTGCCACATTATGGCGCGATGCATGAATTTGAAGGTCAAGGCGGCTGTTGGCCAAGTTTATCCTAGTGGACCCGACACAACTTATCACTGCCAGCCGATTCCAGAAGGATTTGCTAAGGTGATGGTGGATGAAATAACGGAGGTATTTGAGGACCTCACGCTTGAGCACCCTACCGGTGAAGGGGAGACTAGGCTGGGTTCTGCTCTGAAGACTCCATGCCTATGGCGGAAGGAGCTCATCGACCTTCTAAACTGGACGCCTCCGCCTCCTCCTCCTCTGGCGAGTCAGGGCACTCCGCCTCCTCCACCGCCTCCTCCTTTGGCGAGTGACGATCAGGGCACACGTGGCGGCACTCCGCCTCCTCCACCGCCTCCTACACCGGTGAGTGACGATCAGGGCACACGTGGCGGCACTCCGCCTCCTTCTCCGGCGCGTGGCGGCACTCCGCCTCCTCCTTCTCCGCCTCACTAGCAAGGGCGGAAGAGACCCGCCGCCGCCCCGGCTGCTCCGACGCGTCGTAGTCCTTCTCCTCCGCCTCGTAAGCAAGCACAAAAGAAGATAGACGCCGCAGCCGCTCCGTCTATTCCGGCGTCTAGCAGCACAAGAAGAGAGAGGCAATACACATACGGTCCACCTCTAAAGCCTGTAGAGAAGTTACCGTACGAGAGGACCAAGGAGGAAAACAATACGATTGTGCAGGCCCAAGTGAAGGAGTTCTTTGAAGGGGTGAAAGCAAAGATACATCCACCTCCGGAGGAGAAGGTAGATCCGGTGAAAGCAAAGCGCACTCTCGATGCCCTGAGGAAACCACCAAAGTCTCCGCCGAGAACCAACTATGGCGCATTCTGAGCAGACATATCTCCAAGCCAAGCGGTCGGGAACTACTGTCAGTGATAAAAGGTCAAAAGAACAACGAGCAAAGGGGAAAAAAGTTGCCCAGCTCGGCGAACAAGCACAGCAATCGTGCCCCCCGCTCAATGTGTCTAATCCTCCGGGGACGGTTGCCGGTTATGGCAATCTTGAAGATTACCTGCCTGACGATGTACTTCCTAATTTCATGGAGGTGGACTTATTCAGATACGAGTACGGGAAGCCTCTCGTCAAAGATGAAAAATCTCTGACAACAATGATGCGAAGATTCCATAATTGGTACATGGAAACCTGCAGAGAGTCGATGGTAAGAATGCTTTGTATCGCATATTAAAGAGGAGCACGATCTCGTTGCAAATGATCTGTTGACTGTTCCATTTGAGGAGTTCTTCGAGTTCTTCAATCAAAAGGCCCTCGATAAATTAATGGTCTTTTGCTACTGCATGTAAGTACTATTTCTGTCATTAAGTCTCTATATATAGCTCGGCTCTTTCATTGCATGCATGTATTTATAATTAATTATCCTCAATATATTATGCAGATTGAAGATCGCCGAGTGCAAAAACAAGAAATTTATGATATTGGGTTCATTAACACAAATATCATAGATGTATTTCTGGTTGAAAAGCACGTCGAAGAGGCCGAGGACAACTTGCTACGATCGTTGATCAAAAATCAAAACAAAGATACCATACTCTTTCCTTACAACGGCCCGTGAGTGTTCTTTTGTCGTGTGCATATTCGGTTTCCTTATTACTCGGCGAGGTTATAGTAATGTAATTGATGAGTTATGCATGCGTGCGCAGGTACCACTATATTCTTCTAGAGATTAAGCTTGAGCGTGGACTAGTAACCGTCTTAGACTCGAGACGGAAAGATCCCAAAACCTAGGCGGACATGACTGAAATGCTCAGCAAGTAAGTTTAATCGATCATAATTATCGCACCATATCGGCAACTTTTTTTTCATTTCCTGATATCTCAAGTAATAATAATTATTTTCTTTGTCTTGCAGGGTTTGGAAACAGTTCACCGCAGAAGCTCCGGGACTGCCGAAGGAGCTGCGATATACATACCCGAAAGTAAGTACTACTGGCTAGCTAGTTGCGCGCATCTCCCGTTGATTCTATATATAGCTATACTTTCATTAATGCCATTTATAATGCTTCATTATCAGTTTGATTGACCTCTATTTCTCGTAAAGTGCTTGTGGCAGGAGGAAGGGAATGATTTCTGTGGATACTACGTGTGCGAGTTCATCCACACCGCGACTTTGAAAAACAAGCGGGGCTACTCTCAAAGACAATATGAAGTGCGTAAGCAATAATATTCACAATTTTATTTTATTACACCATCATTTCTGTTGAGTTTCATTCATATATATGTATTAATTAACCCCCTTCTTCAAATTAGACGTGGCAGATGCGGAATGAACTCCTAGAACCAGATCGCATGAAAGCAATTCAAGAGGAATTGGCTGGATTCTTTCTTGACCATGTCATCAGTAAAACCGGAGAATACCATGTGGAAATTGATTTCAAATGCTAGCTAGGGGTTTGTAATTAAGAGATCTTATACATATTGTACATGTATGTAGCCAGTAGCGTCGGATACATGATACGAAAACTTGTTGTTCGACCAACCTTTCGGAGAAGGAGAGGTCGATCGATCACACTTCTCTCGGTATATATGCATGACGAACTTCTGTACTGAATGGTTCTCTCGATCACTTATGTATATATAGTACGTAGCGTCCAAGCACGGACATAAGAGAGGACACTTCTCTCTATTAATTAGCTAGCTAACACAATATATGAAACATCTAATTAAATTAACCCCCCAAAAACCCCAACCTCCCCTCCTTTCAAAGAAAAACACAAAAACCCCAGCAACTGGAATGCTGACGCGTGGATGCATTTTGGTCCCGGTTGGTGCCACCAACCGGGACCAAAGGCCCCCCTGTCTGGGGTGGGCGCACAGGGCCACATGGAGGCACATTGGTCCCGGTTCTGGATTGAACCGGGACTAATGGGTGGAGGTATTAGTAACGACCCATTAGTCTCGGTTCATGAACCGGGACTAAAGGCCCTTACGAACCGGGACTAATGGGTGGTTTTCTACTAGTGAAGGTCAAGGACCTCCCAACGAGAATGTATCAATTGCATCAATGGTACATGAACATTACCAAGATTTCCAATCGAGAGTCCCTCATGGTGAATGTCAAGCATGAGCATTATTACCATGAGAAAGCTCTGGCCATTGAGTATCCAGAACTATTTCAGTTATTTAATCAAGACGCACTCGACAAGTCTATCGTCACTTGCTATTGTCTGTAAGTGATTTCTTTCTGTAATTTAAGTCTCAAGCTAGTAATGCAGTGATAATTTTGATCAATCATTACATGTAATTATCCTCACTATATTCTTTTTTTGTGGTATTATATGCAGGATGAAGATGTATGAAATGAAAAAAGCTGGACGCTATGGCGTTGGGTTCATTGACCAAAATACCATTAATCAGGACATATGGCAGATTGAATGTTGTCGAGATGATGTAGAAGAAAGCATGCTAGAGTTCTTGAAGCGTCTCAATACCAATGAAGATATACTACTTCCTTACAACTTCCCGTGAGTCACACTGTCTTGTACTACAAATTCTGTTTTTGCTTACTAGCTAGCTAGATGTTAATAATTAAGTGTATACGGTTTACGGTAGTTGATTAATTTTATGCACATGCCCGCTTAATTAAGACATGCAAACGTGTGCGTATGCAGTTGGCACTGGGTCTTGTTAGACATTAAAGTTGAGGAAGGAAAAGTTTAATTACTGGACTCACTAACTAAAGAAGATACAGACTACACCATCGTGAAGGGGATAGTCAACAGGTAATTTCAAGCATTATTAACTATTAATTAGTTCCTGATATGAACTATTTAATAACCTCTTTATTAACTTTCTTTGCCGGCGGGCAGGGCATGGGCAAAGTTCATCAAGGTGACTCCAGGCACATGGCCAAAAAAGTTGTATTGGCATCGACCCAAGGTAAGTAATTAAGTAGTACTAGCTAGCTACCATCTCTTTAATTCTTGTTTCAATATCATTATCTGATTCAATTCCATTCTTGTAAAGGCCCTGAGGCAGGCGAAAGGGAATAATCTGTGTGCATACTACGTTTGCGAGAACATTCGCATGATGACGTGCGAAAGGAGCAGATCTGATAGACAGGACTGGGTACGTTTTTGTCAGAACACTATTCACACCATTATCGATATCTAGTCACACAACTAACACACATGCATATTGATCTCCTTCTTAACAGTTCAGATCGGTGCGGGATAAGCTCCTACAAGCACTTCAAGAGGAAATAGCCGGATGTTTGCTCGACCAGGTCATAGATCCGAAAGGAGAATACTATTACCCGCTACCGCCCCCATTAACCACTTGTCATCGTGCTCCGAAGGCACCAAGGCAACATATATATATATATATATATATATATATATATATATATATATATATATATATATATATATATACGGTTCTACGTACGAGAAAATCTATTTAATATATATGCATAACGTGTACAATTTGTAGTATCGTGAAATACCAGCAAACAAAAAAGAATTAAATGGAAAATAAAGCCAAATTGAAAACACAAAACTAAAGAAAAAATAAAATAAAACACCCAAACATTTAGTACCGGTTGGTGTTACCAACCGGTACTAATGTTCTACACGCACACGGGCCTGGCTCGTGCCACGTGTTTGCACTTTAGCGCCGGTTCGTGACGAACCGATATTAAAGAGGGGGGGGGCTTTTAGTCTCCACTCTTTAGTGTCGGTTCGCCAACCGGCACTAAAGGCCGTCACGAACCGGCACTAAAGCCCGGTTCTGCACTAGTGAATCTTCTCCGGCACCATCGCCAGTCACCAACAAAACGAGGCAAGATAGATCAAGTGACGTTGCTGCTCTCTGCTAGTTGATCTATCCATTCATTTTTTTTTTGTTCTTCAATAATTCTTGGCTCCCTGTTCTTGTTACAAACAGGTCGACGATGCTTGGCTGGCTGCTTGGTGCTTCTGCATTGTTTCTCTATGGCCATTGATAATTCAGAATTGCAACTTCTTTGAACTTGGAAGTTTGGAACAAGGAAGTATATATTAATATGATGTATTTTGTATTTTGCATACACCACGATGAGTTGAGCACCTGGATGATCATTTAGGACTTGAAAAGAGGCATGGAGGAAATTAGGAAACCAAAATTTTGCTCCGACTGTTACTAAGGTGGGCAACCGGGTCCTGCCGTGGAGAGGTCGCTACAATACCCAAGCGGCAAGGTCGCCCTAACCAACGCTTGCCTATCCTCCCTCCCCATGTTCCTGATGGGCTTCTACCTCCTTTCGGGAGGGACTCACGTTGGTTTTGATAAGCACAGGGGTGCCTTTTACTAGAATTCGGCGAACAACAAGCGCAAATACAAAACGGTGAAATGGAAATACATCTGCAGACCTAAAAACCTTGGTGGGTTGGGTATTATTAACACGGCTGTCACGAATAAATGCCTCATTTGAAAGTGGGGGTGGAAAATCATGTCTTCTGTGGATACCCCCCTGTGGCTCACCATTCTCAAGGCTAAGTACTTCCCTACGTCGAGTCCCATGTTTGCTTCTTCTTCTGGTGGTTCCCAATTTTGGCATCAATTCGTTAAAGTTCGCCAGGTTTTCCAATCCTTGGTCAAATTTACAGTCCTAGACTGGTGGTGTGGGGAGGCCACCCTTGCGGTGTCATTCCCGATCCTATTTTCTTACTGTTCTAATCCGGAGATCTCTATCTTTGAGCTCTCTCTAAATAATTGGGATCTAGACTTTCGTAGCTCGCTATCTTCTATAGAGTTGGAAGACTGGCATTGCCGTATTGCTTGCTTCCCCTTGCTCTCGAAGGGAGAGGACTCGGTGGTCTGGCCCCATTCTTCTTCGGGTCGCATTTCGGTTAAGTCTGTTTATGCTAAACTTATCTCTAGCTCCCCCACTTCCAAGTTAAAGTGCATTTGGAGTGCCCGTGTCCCTCCTAAGATCAAAATTTTCCTTTCGCAAGCTTTTCGTGGAAAGCTTCCCGTCGCGGACCAAATCTATAAAAGGAACGGCCCGGGCTCGGACATATGCGCCTTGTGTTAGGACATTGAAAGCACTGATCATATCTTCTTTCTGTGCCCTTTGGCTAAGTTTGTGTGGAGTTGTATCCGTTATTGGCTGCAAGTGGATTGGAACCCCTCGTCTTTTGTGGATCTACGGAGATTGGCCAGCGGCCTATCTGGGGCTTCTAAAAGGGTCTTCTGGGTTGGGTTTGCAGCGATCTTTTGGTCATTGTGGACCACTAGAAACAAGTTTACCATTGAACATATCTTCCCGGCTAATCCTGTTGGTTGCTTATTTAAAACTGGTGTATTCCTGCAGTAGTGGAGATCATTGATTAAGGATGCGGACCACGAGGCCTTCGACGCTATGGTGTACAAGATTCGGGCTACGGCTTCCTCCTTGGTGCGCAGGCATCGCGAGGGGTCTTAACTCCTAGCATCTTACCTATCTTATCTTATTAGGGCTGGCCTGCGTGCCCTGACTGGCTGGGTTGCCTTGTATACGAACTTATTGTATCTGCTTGTTCTGCTTGTCCTGCTACTGTGTGTGATTTGGTGTTGGATGTGCTACTCTGTCTGGTGATTTTATTTATAAAGTCGGGCTTATGCCTTTTTATCTATAAAAAATGAAGCAATATTTTGATTTTATCTCACACGTTCTATTATGTTTTGTTTTTATTACTTCTCAGTTTATAAATTATTATTTATATATACTCGCCGTATCACCGTATTGATGTTTTTAGAAATTGCCGTATCCCGTATCGCCATATCGGAGTTGCCGTATCGGGCTTCATAGGTGGCAGCACCCTCTGGTGGTAGCGAGGGAACCGCTGAGCTAAAGCTCTTTTTACACCACCGAGTCATAAACGCAGCCATGCATGCGCAGATACATCTGTTACCAACAAACGGCATCTGCCGTCTCCAAGGAAAACAAAGAAGAAGCTGGTCGTGCTGGTAGGTATATGCATGTATTTTCTTTCTCGGATTTGTTCACCAACATAGAGACACAGATGGAAAAGGGGAAGACGAAGACCGTACTTGTAGTGAGGCGAATTGACTGCCACTAGGCTCTGCTTTCTCAGCTGAATTTTGACATGCATTGTAAAGTGATGGTGTTAGATGGAGCCGCCTATCCACCCCCACGCACTCTTGTCACATCTTTTTTCCCACCAACTTCACACTATAAATCATCAGCACACAAGCATCTTCTTCTCCGTCCCCAACCCACGTCCCTCCACGATGGAACGCAAGCTCATGTACCCACGTAGCCTCGCAGTGCTCGCACTCGTCATGGCGGCGGCGTGGACGCCGTGCTCCGCCCACACGACGGTGCCAACCATAGCCACAGCAGCGGCAAGCGGAGACAGCGTACCCGTCCCAGCTGCTGCAGGTGCGCCGGTAAGTTCAACAGTCGCCGTACCCGCAGCCGGTGCAGCGACAACGCAAGCCACGGCCATGACGTCCAAGAAGATCCCGCTGGCGCCTCCGGACGTGGTCGAGCCGGCGGCGGAGGTGGTGTCGGCGCTGCCGGTGCCGGTGCCCGAGACACTTCCGAGCGCAGAAGGCCTTGGCTTCGGCAGCAGCGGCTTCAACGGTGGCCAGGGCGGCTTCGGATGCTGCGGAGGGTTCGGGTACAACGGTGGGCTGGGCTACAATAACGGGCCGTTGTTCTTCAACTCGGCGCCGGCGAGAAGATTGAGCCTGAGGAGCATGGCGACGGGACATGGCCTAGTGGTGCTGCTGGTTGCTGGTGCTGCGGCCATGTTTTACGTCTGATTTACATTGCAGTTCCTATTTTATTTTCTAGCAAGGGGCATGCATGTATATTTGCATCAACTGACATGTATCACTGGTTAATACTTCAGCATTTGTAAGATCATACGATTATAACGATACGACGTTAGGAACATGTTGTTTTTGCATCCTATTAGCCCGATCAAACGAACTATCTAATATCAGTTACCATGCCAGAGCAGCCCAGATTCACCAAGCTGGCCACGGGAAACAGAATAACCAGGCGCAAGCGCTGCAAACACCTATACCGAATAGATCATACACAAAACACACCATGATTACAGGAACTAGTAACGTTTTAAAACGTCTTCCTCTAATTCTTCTTGAAATGGTGCACATCCCACTCTTCGTACCCTTTTAAGTAACGCCCAAGCCCCGCGTATGACCCAGGGGGAAACAGTAGCTTGCACCGCCGCCGGGCATCCCTACCTCCTCTGCCCCCTCGCCGCCGCCCGAGGGTGCGGCCGGGCGAAGCCTGGTCATCATGAGCGGCGGCGGGAATCTTCTCATCTCCTCGTGAGGAGGCCTTGGTGCGGGCCGAGGCGGCTGGGCTAGGACGGGACGTTGGACGGCGGGCGTGGCGGCGCCAAGGCACACCGGCGTAGTGGTGCGGTGACATGTGTCGGTAGCATGCCGGGCGGCGTGGTGGTGGTGCACGCGTGCTGGTTGGTGATAGCGGCGCAGCAGTGGTGACCTCCTACCTCTTCTGTTCAGGTGCGAGGTACGTCCTCTGGTTACTGCCTTTGTCTAGTGTTGTTCGTGGCCCAAAGCGGGGGTGCGGTGGCCGGCCGGTGGTGGCGGGGGCGCTCCGGGGAGGGAGGTAGGGGGGCCTCCCGGCCTTGTCGTCGCCGAAGTTTGGAGGAGCCAGATGGGTCTGACGGTGGCCCTGGTCAACAGGGGTGGGGTGCGGTGGCTGCGGCATGGCCGACGGCTATCGGCGACCTATCCCTACCAGATTCTGGCCGGCTTGGCCGCTTTCCGACCAACAACGCAGGTTGGGGCGAAAATAGGCATCTTTTTCCCTTCATCGGTTGGGCAGCATCCATGTACACTGTTGGACGCATGCATCCGCACATGCAGTCCATGCAGCTCCGACGTGACCACGTCCCTGCTCCCGACTGCGTGCGCTCCTTCCTCCACTCTGATCGCATGCAGCTAGCATCTAGGGACTTAGTTAGTCAGTTAGTGTGTGCACGTTGTGCCTTTGTACTGGTATATATATAGCATAGCCCGCGCGGCGGCACGCCGCGCCTGTCGATACATTCTGTTTATACGGATCGTGAAAGGCATTGTTATATTTGTAACGATAGAATTGTTCATGGCTAGGACACATAAAGAGCATATGTGATGAGTTCGTCAATAAAATATGAAAAAGTGGCACATTTATTGCAGCTACTGATGAACGGAAGGATACATGTTGATACATTACTAATACGGTCTACTTATTGGGATCATATACAATCCGTCTACGGAACGTACAATATAGGATGATGCAGTTGCATGAAAGTAAATGATTGCAGAACATCCTAGTTGAGTTAAATCATCCTACAATAAATGAGCAATTTCATGAAAGTAAATGATTGCAGACCGCCCTAGCTGAGTTAAATCATCCTACTGTAGCCCCTTGTAGGATTAGTGTATGTAATTAAGTGGTAGAGAGCTTTTGCAAATTCCCGTACCCGTCCAACGCATGGCTTTGCGCCTGTGAACGTAATGATGGGTTCCTCACTGTGAGTATGTTGGGGGTATACATGAGGTACCACATCGCAGAAATTGTTCAATATTTTTGCCAAAATCATTGTTTGTCTTGCAAATTCATTCTCATGGGTACTTACTTGCTGGATAGCCATGTTGAACTGCCATTGCTTGGTTCATGCTTTTTCTTGTGTTGCAACCTTCGCCACTTCAAGTGTAGTAGTTGTAGCCACGCCTTGTTGATACGTTATGATGTAATTTTTTGTATAACTTGAGGTTCTCAAATAAATTCTTTTGTTCAACACAATTTAGAGACGAAAATATCAATCTTTTATGAAAAATTTCAGTTTGTCCTATACATAACAAGGGACCATCCACCAAGTTGAAACAAACAACCAACATAGCAAAAATAACGTTTTGTATAAATTGAGGTTCTCAAATAAATTATTTTGTTCAAAGCAATTTAGAGACAAAAAATTCAATATTTTATGCAAATTTTCAGTTTGGTATGTACTTTATACATAGCAAATTAGCAAGGGACCATCCACCAAGTTGAAACAAACACCCAACATAGCAAAAAACTAAGGAACTCGGTGACAGTGCTTCCATAAATAAAATTTAATAAACTTTCATATTCCATAAAAACAGTTAAGTAAAACTTACATCTGAGCCGGAGTAGAATTATTGACAACGTAAAAAAAAATCAAGTGGTCGATCGTCACTAAATATTGAATGAGCATCTAATGGAAAAAATTAAAGACAAAAATTTAGCCAAAAAACTAATTCAGATCACAAAAGAATGCTCCAAATAAACAAATAAAATCGGATATTTTTTAACCTTCATATTAAATCGCTAACTTGCCAACCGATCAAAGATCAACTATTAGTACCATGCATATATTGGTGTAAGATCAACTATTAGTACCATGCATATATTGGTGTATTTAATGAAGCATTATGCGGGCGATGTCGAGCTGAAGCTGCGTCGACCCTCACCAGCCCGCTGCCAAAGACCATGAAGAAGGTCGACAGGGATGAGGAGGCCTCGGGCAATGGCAACGAGTCTCCGACGGCCAGGGCACGGCGGCGGCGCGACAACCCGGGAAGCCAAGCGCCGAGGTGAAGGGGAGGAGGCCAGCGGACGCGCCGCCTCCAGTGGAGACCGTGCTGGCTGCAGGAGACCCTCGTGGTGATGGATTGGACGGACCCGGAAGCGGGATATCGTAGAGAGCATGGCAGAGTTAATCGCAGTGAAGGAAGACGTTCGGGCGTCACCGCATGGCCTCGAGGAGCTGCTCGTGTGCTACCTCGCCCTCAACGCCGCCGAGCACTCGCGGCATCGTTGCCGCATTCTGGTGCGTGCCTGACTCAACAATCAGCACGACGGCACCACCTGCACCAAGCACATGCTATGCCACAGGCCCAACACCACGCCCTGTACTGCCGCGACGACAAACAGAAAGAGCACGAGAGCCACGAGGACGACCAGAACGACGCAACCCATTACGACTACCGGAAGGAGCAACCATCGAGCAGGAAGAAAGAAACGGACTCAAACCACACACACGACCAAAGGAAGGAAGGCAGCCTATTTATAGCATACCAAGGCCTGTACCAGACAACTCCAGAAACCACGAAGCGGTAGCGGCACGTAATTTTCTACGACCAAAATAGCAGAGACCACCGCGCGAAATATGCGCTAAAAACGACGGAGAAACACCGCGCGTAATACCCGGGCAGCGCTGACGCACCGATTAGACTAACCAGCTTCGCTCGACATGTCGCTGCCGTCGCTGCATAGATCCACGCGCGTACCTCGTCATTTTATATTCGGAAGCATGCACAGCCTCCCCATGCACTTGCCGCTAGTATACAACGTCATTCAACCGGTCGGATGCATCGCACCGTCTGACACACCTCGTCGTATCTCACCTGAAACGAAGAGCCAATCAAACGGGGGACTGAGATTGGTCGCACGATTAAACTGTCATATTTTGTCGCCTGCGACCTGCAACTACAATCCAATCGCACAACCAGTCGCAGTAGATCGACTGACTGCCACGCGGCCCGATCCAATTAGCCTGCATGCATGCAAACCAATCAGTCTGCATGCAAGCAAAAAACCGGGCAGTTAACTAACTATCTAATTTCCTTTTTCTATTAAACCAGCTGCAACTAATATTTACAAATTTTTTTTATATTCTTAGCATTGATCTGGTCCACCACGTCGTGTTAATAAGTATATATCACTAGTACTTGTTTAGTCTGCATGCAAGCAAAAAAACCGGGCAGTAAACTAACTATCTAATTTCCTTCTTCTATTAAACCAGCTGCAACTAATATTTACAAACTTTTTTTTATATTGATAGCACTGATCTGGTCCATGACGTCGTGTTAATAAGTATATATCATTAGTACTTGTGACCAACATAAATCTAGCTAACAGCTCGATCTAAAACTATATTGGGCAGCAACAGACGCTAGCAAAAACAACACGTTAAAAAACCCGAGAGCGACAGCAGAAAAGAAATAAAACATGCTCAAACACCCGAAAGTGACAGCACGTACACACAAATACAAAAAACGCTAGATCAACCAAACGAAGTAGCACACACGTTCAAAAAATTTGTACGAAATAATTGGATCCACATTGCATTTGTACCACACCACATCCCAAAATAATAGCAGGTGTCACAAAAATTGTACATGATCCATCACTTTCACCCAAGTGGCCAATCCTGGGAGCGAAAAAGCTCCCTGGAATAGAGGCTTGGGTATGTACTCTCCTGTGAATGAATACAGTGTGTGATTGCTCCAGTTCTAGTCTGTTCCACTACATACACGAGTGGTGGCGGTGGGGTGGACTTCTGTTGCCGGGGCGGTGGCCTTGGTGGTGGGAGCACCGGGTCTCGTGGGCGGAGCTCTTGGCTTAGATGCGTGCTGGTTGCCTTGGCTTTCGGCGAGGGTGGGTGGCTGAGGTCCTCGTGAATGGTTGCCCTACATTTCGGAGGCGGCTGATCTTGCCGGGGATCAAACCATGTCTGGCCTTGGCCAGGCTGACAACGGCGGCGTCCGCGTGCGTCGCTCCCTTCATTGAAGCCGTCGTTGCAGCTACTCTTCGTCCTTCGGGTGACTCTGGGTGAAGACCTATATCCTCTGGTTAGGCGGCGGCGCACTTCGGTGCCGTTTCCTTTCTCAAGGTACCACCTTGGGGTCCACGGTTCATCGGGCACAGCTTCACTTCATATTTAGCCGGTCCTCTACGCTGATTGTATCTTGCCTTGGGTATGTGCTAGGCTGTATGGTCGTTGTTTTATATATAAAGCGGGGTGCGAGCCTTTTTCGGTAAGTAACACCCAAGAGTTAATGAAATTGCACAGATCATAAACTACATCAAGCAAAAAAGGGTTAATGGGACAATTTTATGTAATGCCCAAGAGCTAATGAAAGTGGTAATAATGCAAAAACTGACAAAGAGAAGGAACCGACAGAAAGCAAAAACTGTCACAAAGAAAAACCCCGGAAAAAGCAGCCGAAAAATGCTAAAATTGACTGAATACAGAAGAAATTTAGACGACTAGACAATATCAAAAGTGTCAACTCTGATGTGGGAGGTATGAACAAGTAGATTTTGAGACAAGTGCTTGCTTAACTAATTAACCAAAAGCATGCACTGATATAAATTCTTTGCATGCATGCATGCAGGATGATCAAGTTCCATGAAGCCTTAGACCGTACAAGTCCTCGACCGTAGATTAACAAGGCAAATGTGTAGTGGCTGACTTCTACGTGGTTGTCTTAAAGCAACCACAGTGTGCATTTTTGCTGCCTTTGGCGTTTGAGAGGCCGCCCCTATCTTTTCTCCATCTGTCAAAGCAAGTAGGACAAAGTCGTCTTCCTCTTGATCTACGCCAGTGAGTTGTAGATTCACCTTTCCTTCCCCGACCGATCCGACGATGACCTAGGAAGGGGATGGGACTCCTGGTGCCTTGGCTCCGGCAAGTAGATATGTTAGGATTTTTAGTCTTAATAGAGGCGACGCTTTGGCGGATGGCGGCATTTTTTCGTTGGGTTGGTCTTCAAGGCTGCGATATCCTTCAAGCTTTTTCATCAGAACGGCTTACACGATGCTTAGGCATAGATTTCTGCCAGCTCTTCGGACCGTGAGCTAGGGTTTCTCATTGTGCGTACCCAACGGTGAGATTTGATGTCAGGTTGTTTGGTCCAATTCAAGTGTTCAATGACGACAATTGCGCCTCTAGGAACCTAGTCCTTGGGACCCATTCACGAAGAGTTCTTGGCTCGACTATGGTAGCGACAACATCGGTACATCGATGGTCAAGACACCTCGGCATATTTTATTATAACGTTTGTGGTGTTTTATAGTATTTCTGATGGACCTTTATACTCCCTCCGTTCCTAAATAGTTGTCTTTCTAGACATTTCAAATGATTACTACATACGGATGTATGTAGACATATTTTAGAATGTAGATTCACTCATTTTGCTTCGTATGTAGTCACTTGTTGAAATGCCTAGAAAGACAAGTATTTAGGAACGGAGGGAGTAATATATTTCAGTCATTTTCGGAAAAAAAGAGGCCGAGGTATAGAATTGACTGCCACTAGACTCTGCCTTCTCAGCTGAATTTTGACTTCCCATACTAAAGCGATGTGTTAGATAGAGTCGCCTATCCTCCCCCACGTACTCTTTTCTCTCCCATTATTCCCACCAACTTCGCTCTATAAATCATAGGTACGTCGACTAGCATCTTCTTCTCCGTGTCCGACGTGCATCCCCTCCACGATGGCTGGCAACCTCATGTACCCACGGAGCCTCGCACTGGTCGCAATCGTCATGGCCGCGTCTTGGATGTGCCCACTTCCGCCCTGATCTGCGGACGCGACGGTGCCTTCAATGACCACGGCAGCGGCCAGTGGAGACAACGTACCCGTCCCCGCTGCCGCAGGTGTGCCAGTGGGTTCACCGGCTGCCACAGCAGCGACACCAGCGACGACCACAGCGTCCAAGAAGATCCCATTGCCGGTGCCCGAAACACTTCCCGGCGCAGAAGGCCTCGGCTTCGGTGGCGGGTACGGCGGGCAGACGGTGCCGGGCGGCGGCCTCGGCGGGTTCAACGGAGACCAGGGCTTCTTCGGCGGATGCTGCGGAGGCTTCGGGTACAACGGCGGTCCTGGGTATAACAACGGGCCGCTGTTCTTCAACTCGGCGCCCGCAACAAGATTGAGGCTGAGGATGGTGGCGATGGGAAACGGCTTCGCGCCTCTGCTGGTGGCTGGTGCTGCAGCCATGTTTTACGCGTGATTTGTATTGTATTTTACTTTTTCTTCTTATTTTTTGCTGCAGAGAGCAGGCATATATGTTTGCATCATCAACTAATATGTATCACATTCACAGGTTAATATTTAAAGTAAGTACGTACAAATAAACTTGGCGATGTCGGAGTTAGCTTGTCAGCACATCACAGGCGCTGCTGGAGTGCTGGTAGAGTAGATCATCAACTCTTATCTGGGTGGTAGCTATGAACAAGTTCAGATTCCGTCAAGTGCTTGCTTAACTAACAAATACAGTAGCATGCACTTGTATAAACTGCATTTATATGTGGTGATAGATCCAAGCACATTTTCCACCAAGGCTACCGGCTAGACCGTACAACATCAGCTCCCCGTAGATATTTTGATAAATGATGCTTTATTAGTTTTAAATGTATCATCAAGCGGTTACAAAGCATTATTTATGACCAACACTCAGATTCTGACATAGGGCCGGTAGGGTCATCCGGGGTCCAGACGGCCAAAATCCGATAGTCTGACAAAAGATGATAAACAAAACTGACATAAGACCGGTAGTATCATCTAAGACCGACCCTATTTCTATATCGAAGGAGATGGTGGACTCAACAGAAGATTATGCTACCACTCATGTTAGGTAAAAACCTCTCTGGCCACCTGTTCCAACCACACACACACCTTATTGAACATAGGTTGGTACTTCGTTCGATGTAGCATAAACAACGCACAAAGCGAGTGCATACAACAGAAAATAACTTGCAAGGAGATGGATTTTGCCAATAAAAACCAAATCACTTATGCACAGCTAAAACGATCATTGGTATACGCGCCCATCCTTATTAGCATTATGAATCTTTTTGGGACACCGTTCAACCAACTACAAAAAAAATTGACAACACTTATGGGCAGATATAAATTGGAAGCTATGAATGACTGTCCAAGTAGAGCGCTCAAAATTGCACTGGAAGAATATGAGTTTAATTGTCTCATCCTGATTATACAATCCACATTTCTTGCTTCCTTGCCAGTTAAGATGCGAGGTTTTCTTTGGTTAGCAGGATACCCCTTACCCGTAGATAAAGAAGGCAGATGTGAACTGCCACATTTGTACCTGGTTGTCTTAGATGGACAATGTACTGTTGAAAAATTTCCGACACCTTCCATTTCTATGAGAAATTGAGAGGCAAAATGCGAAGGTTGCACCTGACTGGGACTATGAATGCAAAGACGACACATGGGAATGCTTTGGCACCACTACGTCAATTAGTCGGTGTACAGGAGGAAGACCTTCTAGTCTATATATGGGAGCCCGGGATACATGTCATTATTAGATAG
The DNA here is from genome assembly GCA_021437245.1 of Aegilops speltoides. Taxonomy (NCBI): domain Eukaryota; kingdom Viridiplantae; phylum Streptophyta; class Magnoliopsida; order Poales; family Poaceae; genus Aegilops; species Aegilops speltoides. Next base: position 9,972,825 of record CM038145.1, read on the forward strand.
CACGGAGAGTAGTTCAGAAGCAAGGTTTTAGCTGCCAAACGGCAAATTCGGTTACTGCATTTCTCAGACCCCATAGTAAAAACATTTAACAAGATTATTTTTTTTTTGAAATTTTCGAATCTCTACAACCACTGTATATTTACTGCAAACAATAGGCCAGAAAGGCTCTGTACAAGGACCTGTGCGATTACAATTGGCCAGGCGGCCGTGTCACTAAGCTAGCAATATATTTTACTATATTACGAGAGGGCAATGCCTATCTTAAAGATGATGTTTTCCAAACAGTCCAAATAGAAAATTATTCTGCTCTTGGAATGTTCGCTGCGTTGGCCAAGCGGAAATATGTGCCGATGTACTCTCGGAACTTCTCTCGTTGTGCTCTGCAGCAGCCTTTCATTCATGAAACTAAGCTGAGCTCGATCACTCTTTGAAAACAAAATCTTTCGTACACTTTCCTCTAGACCACGTCGATTTGAAGGCTGCGAAAGGCTCCGCGGGCGGCATTCTAGCTGCCCTTGCCTGTAGACACTTCACTAATGTCCTCCTCTCTAGCCACCCCAAAACCCTTGCAACTCACAAATGTGTATGCACCAACAGACCACCCAATTAAACGCTCATTCCTTGATGAAACCTGCTGACTGCACCCCCTGGTTACTTGTAGGTGATTTCAACATCATGCACAGACCGTCCGATAAGAACAACTCAAAATTCTGCCAAGCTTAGGCCCATATGTTCAATCACACCATTAAAGCCTTTGCTCTAGTCAAAATTACTCTCTTGGATAGGAGTTTCTTGTGGTCGAGAAACCATGGCTACCCCACGCTTGAAAAAATAGATTTTTTCTTAAAGGAGGATAACCCCGGGCCTATGTATCAAACGTTGCATGCAGCCATATTATTAAATAAAAACATAACAAAGTCTTCAGGTTCAGAAAAGCTCATAGTCCGAGCTTAAAACGAAACACAAAGGGAAAAGTGCCACATTCGGCGATAAAGAATAGACTACGATGCCTACACACATAGCCTATTATTAACTCGTTATCCAAATCTGCTAAAGATAGCCCGTGCTACCATCTCCCAATGGTTGCATCCAATAGCCAAAAGCTCCCTGAAGTCCGAATGAGTTAGTAACGACCACATACAGATCCAGATTGTAGCTTTGTAGATAACCTGCAAAAGATTAGTGAATTTTGTTCTAATAAAAATCAAATCATTTCTAGTATTCCAGATAGTCCAAAATAAAGCGCATATCCCTATCTGAATATGTTTGGCTATGTGACTGTCCACTCCATTGAGCCATGTCCCAAATAACGTGTTTATGCTCGTAGGTGTATGTTAAAAGCAATATGTATTGATTGCCATAATAATTTCGCAAGAGGACACTCAAGAAAGAGGTGTTTAATCGATTCATTGTGATCAAAAAAGTAGCATCTAGTATTACCAACCCAATTCCTCTTTGTCAGATTATCTTTGGTGAGAATAACTCCTTTGTGAATGAACCACATAAAGATTTTAATCCAAAGTGGAACCTTAATCTTCCAAAAGTGCAATGACCTCGACAATGGCCCAGTGTCAGTTAAATTCAGATACATAGATTTCACTGAGAAGACTACAGTCGCGGTTAACTTCCAGCGATTTGTATCAGCCCGATCTGATAGTTGAACATCCATCAACCTCCGGACTAGATGCAACCAAGCATCCCAGCGTTCTCCTACCAGGGATCTCCTAAATTGGATATTAAGCGGTATTGAATTTAATACTGTGGCAACATAATCGTCCTTACGTTGCACAATATTATATAAGGAAGGTTATTGCACAGCCGGAGACATATCCCCTAGCCATGTATCCTCCCAGAACCAGTATTGTGTCCATTGCCAACTAGAAACTTCACGCCTTTGGAAGAAAGTTGCCTTTGGCTTCATTAACCCCTTCCAAAAGGGTGAATCCGTTGGCCTAGCAGTTACTTGGTCAAAGTCTTAAAGTGAAGGTACTTATTTTGCAATAGTTGTACCCACATACCCTCGGTCTCAACAGATAGCATGTATAGCCATTTGCTAAGCAGACATCTATTCTTCACTTCTAAATTTTCGATCCCTAACCCACCCTGTTCCTTTGGTCTGAAATAGTATCTCATCTAGCCAACCCGTGTTTCTTCTTGGCCTCATCACTTTGCCAGAAGAAACGGGATCAATAGAAGTCTAGTCTTTTTCGTACCTCTACCGACACTTAAAAGAACGATAAAAGGAACATCCGCAGACTTGTCAAAATCGAATTGATCAAGACCAACCGTCCTCCATACGACATTAGCTTGCCCTTCCAGCAGCTTATTATTTTTTAAACATGTCTTCTATACATTTCCATTCCTTATTCATTCAACGTCTATGATGAATTGGGATTTCTAGATAACTAAACGGTAGAGATCCCATTTCCCATCCGGTCAATCGTCTCTATTTGTCTTGTTCCTCTTTCGCTCTCCCAAAGCAGAACAATTTTCTTTTGTTCAAATTCATTTTTAGTCCAGACAATTGCTCGAATAGGTATAACACAAGCTTCATATTCGTAGCTTTTGCTCGATTGTGTTCCATGAAAATTATTGTGTCATCTGCATATTCTAGGACGGAGACGCCCCCTCTTGAAGGTGGGGAACGAGTCCTCCTACTTGGCCACTATCTTTAGCCCGCTACAATTTTGAACAACACAGGACACATGGAGTCCCCTGTCGTAACCCCTTATGTGTTTGGAAGAAATGTCCAATGTCACCATTGACCTTATCCCAACACTACATTTCTGTATGAATGAATCCACCTGGGATCTCCAAGATTCATTGAACCCCTTCGTATTGTATGAAGGGCCATTTGACATTATCATACACTTTTTCAAAATCCACTTTGAAGATAACACCATCTAGTTTCTTCGTCTGGATTTCATGAAGCGTTTCATGCAGAACAACCACCCCTTCTAGAATGTGCCGTCTAGGCATGAAAGCAAATTGAGTTGGCTGCACAACCGAATGGTCTATCTACGTCTTCCTACTGGTGGCAACCCTAGTAAAAATCTTGAAGCTAACATCGAGAAGACAGACCGGTCTGAATTGCTCAATGCGGATAGCCTCCACCTTTTTTGCAACAGCGTTGTTGTTTCAAAAATTTAGGTGGAAAAGCTGCAAGTGGCTTGCGAATAAATCATTATTACTAGGAAAAGGGCTATAGATGATATGGACACTAATGGCGCACCAGACATGTGGTGCGCCATTACTATATTCTAATGGCGCACCGTGTGTCGGTGCGCCATTAGCAATATATTACTAATGGCGCACCTGGTGCGTGATGCGCCATTAGTAGTTTTCAAAAAACATAAAAAAAATTGTTACTAATGGCGCACCGTTGTATAGTGCGCCATTACTAGTTGTCATATTAATCGCCCACCATACCGGCCGTGCGCCATTGGTAGTTTAGAAAATAAAATAAAATTTGGTAGTAATGCGGAGCCCCACCTCCCTCGCCCCGTCTCCCCCCTTCCCTCGCCGCCCCGTCGCCCCCCTCCCCTCGCCCCGTCGCCCCCTCGCCCGTCGCCCCCTCCCCTCGCCCGTCGCCCCCCCTCCGCCCGCCACCGCCGCCGCCACCCGCCACCGCCCGGATCTAGGCTCGCCGCCGCCCAGTGCCAGGCTCGCCTTGCGGCCCCTGCGTCCGCCTCGCACCCCGAGCTCCGCCGTCGCATCGACTCCTTCGTCTACCTCCGCTGAACGAGCTAGGAGGCACTGTACGCTCGGGATCGAGCCGGTTTCTCCGCCACGGCCGCGACATCTCGCCGTCGATCTCCACCATCGGCGCATCCCAGCCTCGCCAAGCTCATCCACGGCCTCCTCGGGGTGAGCCTCCACCCGTTCCCCCCCTATCTTACTCTCTCCCTGATGCCGTATGTCGCCACCCCTGCGCCTCCCAAGATCTGGCCGTGGGACGTGCCTCGCGCCACAGCGCCGTGCGTGCCTCGTCGCGCCCTTGGCCGCGACCAGCCACGCGTTAGCTATCCAGTGGCCGCGTCCGACCGCACGAGCGTGCACCCTCGCCACCCACTGCTCCCGCGCTCGCCCTGCCGCTGTTGACATGTCATGGGTTTCATAGTAATGATGGTGATGTGCTTGTTTTTCACCCAATTTGGGGAGCAATTTGTGATGTTGCTATTGCCAATGTACTACCCGTCTACGATACACCACCTGAGTACTGACTTCCATTCAAGTTTTTGGATTTGGATCTTCCTAGTCTGTGAAGCAGTTGCAAAGTTAAACTACACTTGCTTGGTTTCATGGAAAGGACGGTTGCAGATATAGATGAGTTAAAATTTGGGAAAGTGCCGATTTGGTATTATCTATATTTCATGAGATATATATTGTACTGTACTAACTATTTGGTTACATTTAAGAGTGATGCACATAGGTCATTTATCATTGTCTTGATGTCTTAGCTATCTGTTTGAGCCTTTGAGGTACTGCTATTATTTTCAATTTACTCTCATGGTATGTGCCAATTGAACTTTTATTGAGGTACTGGCTTACTGCCATCCTGAAATATGGGCAATGTCGAAGATTAATATGTTTGAATCAGAGAGTGGTTTATACGATCATTACTTATGTTGAAAGGGGGTTCTTCGTGCTTTATAGCTTATGGAAGGACATCCAGATGTCCTTAATTATCTTTTTCCTCTTTTATTTTCTGACATGTGGCCTTTGTCTACCATTTCTCAAGTAGAAGAAAACAAACCTAATCAGTCCGATGTAATTTTTCTGCTGCCCTGGAGCATACTATATGGTGATGCTGAACTACCGTATTAAGCATGAGTATATTTTTCTTAATTTCAAACGATGGACGACTGCATGTGGTTTGCCGTTGTTCAACTCTGACTATTAAACATTCATTCTTGACTGAAAGAAGTGGATGTTTCCATTGAATGGTGCTCTCCTGTCTTACCACCGACATGGAGAAAGTATGGGGTGCAGCTTAGTTGGAATGATGCGCATGAGTTTTCACCTCTTGTGTTTTGTTGCACATTCTTTTCGGGTTTACTTTTCTGCTGCTTATAATGTTGTATGATAATGTCGTAAGGGTACTAATTGGTATCTTCTGCTGCTTATCAGAGATGGGGGGAAGCAGCCACCGCCGCTCTGCCACACCGTAGTACAAGTTGGATGCTTCCGAGTTCTTCAGTATCATATTTGGGACTTCAGTATCATCCATGACGCAGGTATATAAAACGAGAGATCTCCCCTTCACCCATCTCATTATTATATCTGTTGTTTGCTACATCACTCATTGTCCTAAACTGCAGAGGCTGCCTGACAGTTTTATGAACATGCTGGGTGAAGATCCGCCAAATAATGTGAAGCTGCGACAGGCGGCAGCGGTTCTGTGAGCGATGGGATGTGGAGTTGGTGATTAAGGAGGGCCACATGTACTTGTATCATGGGTGGGAGAAGTTCTACCGTGCCTACGACCTATGGCTGGGGTACTTCCTTCTCTTCAGGTACGACGACGATGCCACCATGCTCATCGTGAAGGTGTTCAACGTGACTATGTGTCGCATGCGCTACGCTGACGATGATGATGCCAGTACATTCTACCTCTTCTTATTCCTGTACATTTGGCTTTGTCTCACATCGATTGTTAACGGTCATTGTTGCATTTGGACAGGCAATGGAAGCAGCAGCAGCGACACTAGCTACAGCCAAAGCAGCAGCGATTATGGCTGTAGCAAAAGCAACAACGATTCTGGCTTTAGCGAAAGCAGCAGCGATTCTGGCAGCAGCGACTCTGACAACAAGAAGGATGATCCGGACTGGAGTGGGGGAGAAGAGGAGCAGAGTGGGGATGAGGAGCTGCAGGATGACGATCGGTATCAGGCTGAGGATGATCTAGCGCTGGTGGTGGCTGACCAAGGGCAAGAGATGGTGGTGGCTGACCATGGGCAAGATATGGTGGTGGCTGACCATGGACAAGAGATGGTGGTGGATGAGGATGACCTAGCGATGGTCGTGCCCGTCCTGCCTGAAGGTGGCCTCGCGATGGTGGTGGTGCCTGACAATGACCACGCACCGGTGGTGGCGCCGGCGATCCCACAGTTGGGCGACTTGACCACGCCAATTGTGATAGAAGACTGCATCCCGCTGCCTCCACCGCCTCGCCGCTCTTGGCGCATCAGGCCGAGGAAGGAGAGGGAGAAGAACAATGAGAACTGAACTATGTCAGGTATGTCAGATCTCCAAAATGATATATATACTTAGTTACCTATGTTATCTCTAATATGCTTAGTTTCCTATAGGTTAGCTTCAAAATTACTTATGTTAGCTCCAAAATGACATAGGTTAGCTTCATTTTACCTAAGTTGGCTCTAATATGCTAACTTAGAGAGCTTATATGCTTAGTTTCCTATAGGTTAGCTCCAAAATAACTTATGTTACCCTAGTGTTCTTCTTCTTCTAGTATTCTTCTAGTCTTCTTCTTCTTCTTCTTCTTCTCTTCTTCTTCTTCTTCTTCTAACTTCTTGTTTATCATTTTGCAGATTTGATTTAATTCACGAAAGCTTGCGTGGATGGAGTGCTTCTTTTCCATTTGTGTTTTTTATTTTGTATCAATGTGAAACTTTTGTGAATTGATGGATAACGATGTGAAACTTTTGTAATATGTAACGATGGAACTATGTGTTGGCTATGTATGTATATATGATGTGTTGGCTATATATGTGTTGGCTATGTATGTATATATCATTGGATATGATTGTTATATGGATGCTTGTTGTACATATATGTGTTGGATATCTCATATGTGAAATAGTGACCTGAGATTAAGAAAAAAGGAAAAAAAATTAAAAAAATTGTTACTAATGGCGCACTATCATGTGGTGCGCCATTAGTATAGCAGATACTAGTGGCGCACTGTGGGCAATACTAATGGCGCACTACGTGGTGCGCCATTAGAACACCATATACTAATGGCGCACCAGTGGTGCGCCATTAGAATTTAATTCTAATGGCGTGATGCTAGTGGCGCACCAGTAGTGCGCCATTAGAAGGCAGAATTGGTGCGCCACTAGCATGCCTTTTCCTAGTAGTGCATGGAACATAGCTATAAGATCGCCCTTAATGATATGCCAGCATTTCTTATAAAATTCCACCAAAACCCCATCCGGCCCGGGGCTTTATTATGTTTCATTTGCGTAATTGCATCAAACACCTCTTTCTCAGTGAAAGCAGTAGACAATACCTCATTCTCCTCAACGTTGAGTTGAGGTATGTCCCCGATCGCGCACTCATCTAGAGATATGTTGCTTTCGGGGGCTCTGAAAAGCTTCTTATAGTAAATAGAGATATACAATTTTAGGTTATCATGTCCTATAATTGTACCCTCATCTTGTTCAAGCTTAATTATCTTTTTCTTTCTATGTTTTCCATTAGCTATCATATGAAAGAATTGAGTATTATCATCCTCTTGGACGATTTTAGAAACCTTTGCTCTAAGCGCCCATTTCATTTCCTCCTCTCTCATGTGGGATTGTAATTTCTTTTCAGTCTCATTCTTAATATTTTGCTCAGACATATTAAGAAGTGTGGACTCCGGTTTCACATCAAGCACATTGATTGTTTGTATCAGTCTTTCCTGTTCAACTTTATAAATGCCACTTTGATTTTTGGCCCAGCCTCTCTAGAACTGACGCAGATGTTTAATTTTGTTTTGCCATCTGTCAACCGCCGATGACCCACCATGCTCCCTGGCCCATTCTGTTGCAATGAGATCCATGAAACCTTCCCTCTCGAACCATCCTAATTCGAAAGAGAAGACATTTCTGTTTCCCACATGTGTCGCTTCCCTAGAATCGACCAACAATGGAGTGTGATCGGAAATGGCTCTCTGCAAAGTATGAACCGTCACCAAAGGAAACTTCTGTTCCCACTCAACTCTACCGCTCTAAAAAAACAAGGTTTGCTCTGAAATCATGGCGCCGCTCCTCTACAGCCATTCTTATACCTGAAAAAGACTGCAAGGTATATATTTCCCTCCCAAACCACCACGAATAAAACCGACCTCTCGCTCCCATTCAACTAAATCTTCGCAACACCATTCTTAAAATATTGCATCCCACGATCAACGGAAAGGTTACTTATTGGAAACACAGCGGTAAAATACGAGCAGCCTCGCTTTGGTCGCAATCTTCATGGCCGCGTCGTTGAGAGAACGGACATAACATACCCGTCCCAGTTGTCGCAGCTGTGCCGTTGGGTTGACGGGCTCACACACCCGCAGCCTCGCTAGCGGTGCCTGCGATGGTCACCGCATCCAAGAAGATCCCGCTGCCCGTGCCAGTGCCCAAGACACTTACCGGCCCATAAGGACGCGGCTTTGGCGGTCGGTACGACAGGTAGATGGTGCCAGGCGGGGGCTTCGGCTGGTTCAACGGAGACCAGGGCATCTTTTGCTGGATGCTGCGGAGGCTTGGGGTACAACGGCGGTCCTGGGGACAATAACGGGCTGCTGTTCTTCAGCTCGACGACGCGATGACGTCACAAGGAGACGCGGTGCGACGCCGCTAAGAAGATTTACGGCGGCGCGATGCCGTCACTCGGGTCGGTGCGATGCCGACGGCGATGGTGCGATGCCATCGTCATGATGGAGAGTTGGTGCGAAGCCAACAAATGTTGCGGTGCAAAGCCGCAAGATGATGATGGCGTGGTGATCAGCGTCATGAAGGCGTGGTCCGCGTCAAGTGAAGCCATAGTATGCGGCACGACGCCGTGGTTACCGGCGCTGCGATGGCGTCATCTACGGCAAGATGGTCCATGGCGGGTGGTTGGCACTGCGATGGCATCATCTACGACAAGATGGTGTGCGGTGGTGATCGGCATTGCGATGATGTCGTCCACGGCAAGTTGTTGCGGGTGATCCACGTCCAAGATTTGGAGATGACAAGATTAGGGGGTGATTGTCAGGATTAATCTTGTCACTTGTGTCTGCATGTTTACTTTCCTCAATGAAGATGTGTGGAGAAGGCGAGATGCCAGACGGCCGTGAGATACCGCGAGTCCGGCGAGATGCCGATGGCGGCGTGACACCGCGGTGCCGCGCGAGGCGGCAAGGTCGTGTGATACGGCACACATGTAAATGGCTGAAGCAAGACTGGCCGGCTGGACGGTGAGTTAGTTTGCATGAATGGAGTCGTCGTTAGCTGCATGGATAGGTTGGTTAGTGGGCTAGCTAAAAGGTCGGTCATGTAGCCGTGCATGCGTTGAGTCTGTTTGTGCATGACCGAGTGTAGGTTAGTTAGCAGGTGATGCATATCCTGGAGAGATTCTAGGAGGAGATGATGTTATGCCGACGTGTGTAGGATAGTGGCCGAGTGTGTCGGTCAGCCTAGTGTGTGCGTGCGTGAGTTAGTGGCTGGGTGTGAAGTCATTTGTACTGCCTATTTAAGTTCAACAAAATGAATGAGAAGGGAGGCCGAGAGGGCTGGGAAAAATATGTAGCATGTGTGTTCGCCAAGGAGAAGAGCCTCTCAGCAAAGCATTTGTGCTCCTTCTTGGTCCATGTGTGTGTATGTGTTCTTGTGTTCTTGTGAAAAAAAGAGAGAGAGAAACCACAAGAGAGTTGTCTGAGGCAGCTCGAGGTAGAAGAAGAAGCGGCGCTGCAAGGAGAGGTGGCGCCAACAGAACATGCATTTATATGTGGTGACGAAGCCTACCTGCTAGACAGAGACATCAAACCTGCCCGTAGATATAGAAGGCAGATGTGAAGTGTCACATTTCCCTATAATTGCCTTAGTTTTTTATTAGAGAAAAGGCATACGTCTGATTTTATAAATAAAGCCATAAATAATTGCCTTAGTTGGGCTATATAGTGCTTGGGAAATTTCCGATAACTTCCATTTCTATGAGAAACTGAGAGAAAAAACATGTGAAGAGTGCAACTCGATGGGAAACAGAGACGACACATGGGACTGATTGGCACCACCACGTTAATTAGGCGGTGTGCACGAGGAGAGCTATGAGTCTATGAGGATACTTGGATACGTTTTAGTCCCATGACTAAAAGTAGTGAGACTAAAACTTGCTAGCCTCACCCATGCTTGGATCCAAATACTAAATAGACTAAAATCAAGTTATTGAGCATTTATTATCCTCCAAACCCTCCAATCCAGAACTCGCATGTGTTAAAGGAGAGGAATTAAATGAGGAGAAAGAGGGCTAATACATATTTTAGTAGGTTTTCTATGACTAAAAAGTTTTAGCCTCAAGACTAGTCCTAGCCTCTCTTTAGTCAGGGGTGCTTGAAACTTTAGTCCCTAAAAGAGACTATTTTTAGTCAGACTAAAAATAGTCCCTTGGATCCAAGCACCCTCTATATATGGTATCCCACAATACATGTCTGCCATTATTACATAGCACGGAGAGTCGGTCAGACAGACCCCATAGTAAAGACATTTACCAAGAAAGAAAAACAGTTTTTCTTTAATTTTCGAATTTCTACTACTATCTAAGAGGGAGGAGGGGTGCAAATTCATCAGTACCATCCATATTTTCACCTGCATGTTGGTTTAAATTAATGCTTTACCATGGTGGGTACCATGAGAAAAAGAATTGAGGTGCACAATGTCAAGCTTCCCAATCAAACGAGGTCTCTGCCTTAGACTCCCACACATCCCTTGGCAAAACAGATGATGTGATGAGTAATTAATGAAGAAAGAGGGGCATGTGATAACATAGCTAGTTACTGTAATATCACACATACCAAGATAAAATGAGTCTACAACCTAATAAATGAAGTGTTGCATGACACCACACATATGTTACTCCCCATTATAGATGCAGTAAGATAGACTACTAAAATATGCATGTCACTAGTCTAAATTACTACCCACGCTGTGACTAGTTTTAAAATGATGGTCCAACATCCGTCTTCGATGTTTGTGACAAGATTGAGGCTGAGAAGGGTGGAGACGGCAAATGGCTTCACGCCTCTGCTGGTGGCTGGTGCTACAGCAATGCTTTTTGTGTGATTTATATTTCTTTTTTTTTTCTTTTTTTTTGGCTGCTTCGAGCAGGCAAATATGTTGGCATCATGGACTAATATGTATCACCGGTCAATATTTAAAGCAAGTACGTACGTACGGTACCGTTTTGGGGTCATCTTGCGAGCACGACAGGCCGCTGGTAGACTAATCATCAACTCATATGTGGGAGGTAACTACTAAGAATTTGAGATTCAGTCACTAGCTTGCCTAAGTAACAAAGAGCATGCACTTGTATAAACTGCATTTAGTGGTGATAGATCGAAGCATATTTTCCAATAAGGCAGATGTGAAGTAGCAGATTCCAATGAGGTTGTCACAGCGGTGATATATACCACTGGTGGAAAAACAGGCTTTCCGTCCAGCCCCATAAGTCACGAAGCTGTAGGAACCGCGACCAATGGGACCTTTAGTCGCGGTTTTGGAGGTGAACCGCGACCAAAGGCCTGGGCCCAGGGCGCTCGGTGGCCAGCTGGTGCACGTGAGGGGCTTTAGTCGCGGTTGGCCAGGACAACCGCGACTAAAGGCCTTCGGGCACCTTTAGTCACGGTTTGCCAGGCCAACCGCAACTAAAGCCCCTCCCCTATATATACCCATCCAGCAGCCAACACTTAGCCATTTGGAGCCATTCTCTTCACAAGTGGGTGTAGGTTTGCTTTTGGTTCCTCTTATGCACATAAGGTGTTTGATGAAATGCCCCAAGAGCATGAAACAAACATGACATGAAGTGTTGGAGCCACACTCTTCGATCGCGGTTAGCAACTTGATGAACCTTTGATGTGTCAATATGCATGTGTGTAGTTCATAACAAATGCATGATGGTTAATTATATATTTTATATTATAATAATGCAGATGAATCGGCAATGGATGTACGGTAACCGACTCTCCGGCGAGTTCACTACGGGTTTGAAAGATTTCCTCGTAGTGGCTAATGCGAACAAGCGGGGGTTTTGTTATCTGTCCATGTGTTATCTGTAAGAATGAGAAGGTTACTCTTCCTCAAGAGTTGTTCACATGCATCTGCTTGAAGGGTTTCATGCCAAGCTATAATTGTTGGACCAAGCATGGAGAAAGAGGGGTTATAATGGAAGAAGATGAAGAAGGGGATGATTTCATCGATGAAAGCTATCTTGCTCATTTCGGTGATACTTTCATGGAGGATGCTGAAGGTGAAGGGAAGGTGAAGAAGAGGCGCGTGATGATCCCGTTGATGATCTTGGTCGGACCATTGCTGATGCGGAGACGCTGCTAAACTGAAAAGGAGAGGAGAATTTGGATCGCATGTTAGAGGATCACGAAAGGCGCTGTACCCGGATGCGATGATGGTCGAAAAAGCTGGGCTGCACTGGATTTGCTGAAATGGAAGGCGAGGCAGGTGTAGCTGACTCGGCATTTGAAAACTTGCTGAAAATGTTGAAGAATATGTTTCCAAAGGATAACGAGTTGCCCGCCTTGACGCGTCTGAAGCAAAGAAGGTTATCGCCCTCTAGGTTTAGAGGTTACGAAGATACATGCATGCATCAACGATCGCATCCTCTACCGCATGTGAATCGAGAATTTGAATGAATGCCGGTATGCCTTGCATTGCGTTATAAGATCGAGGCGATGACCACGGTAGCGATGTTGAGGGCGAAACCCGGAAGAGGGTTCCGCCAAGGTGATGTGGTATGCTCCTATAATACCACGGTTGAAACGTCTGTTCAGGAACAAAGAGCATGCCAAGTTGTTGCGATGGCACAAAGAGGACCGTAAGTCGGACGGGAGTTGAGACACACCGCAGATGGAGCGCAATGGAGAAAGATCGACAGATGGTTCAAAGATTTTGCAGTGACGCAAGGAACATAAGATTTGCTCTAAATACGGATGGCATGAATCCTTTTGGCGAGCGAGCTCCAGCCATAGCACTGGCCCGTGACTCTATGCATCTACAACCTTCCTCCTTGGTTGTGCATGAAGCGGAAGTTCATTATGATGCGGTGCTCATCCAAGGTCTGAAGCAACCCGGCAACGACATCGATGTGTACCTAAGGCCATTAGTTGATGAACTTTTACAGCTGTGGGGTGGTGTCCGTGTGTGGGATGAGCACAAACAAGAGGAATTTGACCTCTGGCGTTGCTTTTCGTAACCATCAACGATTGGCCTGCTCTTAGTAACCTTTCGGGACTGTCAAATAAGGGATACAATGCATGCACGCACTGCTTACATGAGACTGAAAGTGTACATTTGCCAAATTGTAAGAAGAACATGTACCTTGGGCATCGTCGATTTCTTCCGAAAATTCATCCAGTAAGAAAGAAAGGCAAGCATTACAACGGCAAGGCAGATCACCGGCCGAAGCCTGCGGAACGCACTGGTGCTGAGGTATTTGATATGGTCAAGGATTTGAAAGTCATCTTTGGAAAGGGTCTGGCGGACAATCGGTTCGAAGGGAGCCGACGGACACGAAGCCATGTGGAAGAAGAAATCTATATTCGGGAGCTAGAATATTGGAAAGTCCTAGATGTCCGCTCTGCAATCGGCGTGATGCACGTTACGAAGAATATTTGCGTGAACCTCCTAAGCTTCTTGGGCGTGTATGGGAAGACAAATGATACAAAGGAAGCACGGCGGGACCAGCAACGTTTGAAAGACCACGATGACCGGCATCCGGAATGGTTTCAAGGTCGTGCCAGCTACGCTCGACCAAAGAAGAGAAGGTCATCTTTTTGAATGCCGAGCGTATGAAGGTCCCGTCTGGATTCTCGCCCAATATAAAGGGAATAATAAACATGGCGGAGAAAAAGTTCCAAAACTGAAGTCTCACGGCGCCGCGTGATTATGGCGCAATTGCTTCCGATTGCTTTGAGGGGCTCTGCGGAAAATGTTCGATTAGCCATTGTGAAGCTATGTGCATTCCTCAATGCAATCTCTCGAAGGTAATCAATCCGAAGTTCTACCACGGTTCTGAGCGATGTGATCCAATGTCTTGTCGGTTTCGAGTTGGTGTTCCGCCATCCTTCTTCAATATTATGGCGCACCTCCTGGTTCACCTAGTCGAAGAGATTTCCGTTCTCGGTCCTGTATTTCTACACAATATGTTCCCCTTGAGAGGTTCATGGGAGTATTAAAGAAATATGTTAAGTAACCGTGCTAGGCAGAAGGAAGCATCGCCAAGGGCTATGGAAATGAGGAGGTAATTGAGTTTTGTGTTGACTTTGTTCGACCTTAAGCCGATTGGTCTTCCTCGATCGCGCACGAGGGGAGACTAAGTGGAAAAACACGATCGGAAGGAAATCAACGATATGTATGGACGGCCATTCTCATTGAAGCACACCACCTTTGTCTTGACCAATTCCAACTTGGTGGCTCCGTACTTTGAGAAACACAAGAATATTTTACGCTCGGACAACCCGGGAAGCTGAATCTGGATTAGGAAGGCCCACATGGAGACTTTCGGCAGTTGGTTGAGAAAACATTTAATGAATGACAATGATGTTGTAGATCAGCTGTACATGTTGGCCAAGACACCATCTTCGACTATAACGACTTTCCAAAGTGCGAGATAAATGGGAATACATTTTACACGATCGCCCAAGATAAAAGAGCATCAACCAAAACAGTGGTGTCCGCTTTGATGCAGCAACCGAGAATGGGCAAAAGGTCACATATTATGGTTACATAGAGGAGATATGGGAACTTGACTATGGACCCTCCTTTAAGGTCCCTTTGTTCGGTGCAAATGGTTCAAGCTAACAGGAGGTGGGGTAAAGGTGGACTAGCAATACGGAATGACAATGGTGGATTTCAACAATCTTGGTTACCTTGACGAACCATTTGTCCTAGCGAAAGATGTCGCTCAGGTTTTCTATGTGAAGGACATGAGTAGCAAACCGAGGAAGCGGAAAGATAAGAAAACGATCGAGTACATCATGCGATGATCCAAAGCGCCACATTGTTCTTTCGGGGAAAAGAAACATCGTGGGAGTGGAGGACAAGACAGACATGTCGGAAGATTATAATATGTTTGCTGAAATTCCGCCCTTCAAAGTGAACACCGACCCAAGCATTAAGTTAAATGATGAGGATGCTCCATGGATACGGCACAATCGTAAGCAAGCGAGGGACACAAGGGAAGAATTGATGTGTAATAATTTATTGTACCAAACTTTGTTGAATGGATCATGTGAATTATATTACCCGTGATGTGTTTGGTGTCCATTTTGAATGATACATGAAATTTGGAGTGATGTAGTCCATGACGCTCTGCAGAGTCGGGCAGTACCACCATAGCCCATTTAACCGCCTCGGTATATTATTTTGAATTGAATTAGTTTTATTTTTCTTAATTTTTGATATATTATTTGTATTTTTAGAAATTTGAATTGAATTAGTTTTATTTTTCTGAATTTTTGATATATTATTTGTATTTTTAGAATTTTGAATTGAATTAGTTTTATTTTTCTGAATTTTTGATATATTATTTGTATTTTTAACATTTTGAATTGAATTAGTTTTATTTTTCTTAATTTTTGATATATTATTTGTATTTTTAACATATTGAATTGAATTAGTTATATTTTTCTGAATTTTTGATATATTATTTGTATTTTTAACATATTGAATTGAATTAGTTTTATTTTTCTTAATTTTTGATATATTATTTGTATTATTAAATTTTGAATTGAATTAGTTTTTTTTCCTGAATTTTTGATATAATATTTGTGTTTCTAACATATTGAATTGAATTAGTTATTTTTTCTGAATTTTTGATATATTATTTGTATTTTTAAGATTTTGAAAAAGAAAAAGTATTTGAAAAATACCTTTAGTCATGGTTGGCCTGCCTTAACCATGACTAAATCGATTATGTGTGAACGAAAAAAACCATAAAAATCCCTTTAATCATGGTCGCCCCCAACCGCATGACTAAAGGTTACCTTTAGTCATGGTCGCCTCCCCAACCGCGACTAAAGGGCCCTTTAGTCGTGGTCGCCTCCCAACCGCGACTAAAGGGTGGGGCTATAAATACCACCGCTGACCGTCGCCTCCATTTTGCTCGTCTTCTTTTCTTGAGGCTGCCGCCCTCGCCCTCGGCGCCGCCGCCGTCGCCCTCGCCTCGGCCGCCGCCGCCGTCGCCCCGCCGCCTCGCCGCCGCCGTCGCCGCCGCCGCCCCTCGCCCACGTCTGGCGCCCGCCCCCCTCTCCCTCGTCGCCCGCCCGGCCTCCTCGCCACCGCGCCGCCTCTCGCCCCGCCCTCAACGCTGCCGGCCGCTTCGCTGCCCTCAACGCCCGCGGCCGCCTCGCCGCCCTCAACGCGCCGCCCCAATCCATCCTCGGGCCGCTGCCCGCCGCCTGCCGAGCTCGAGAGAGAGAGAGAGAGAGAGAGAGAGAGAGAGAGAGAGAGAGAGAGAGAGAGAGAGAGAGAGAGAGAGAGAGAGAGAGAGAGAGAGAGAGAGAATTTTTTGTTCTTTTAATTTTAACTAGTTAATTAGTTTAACAAAAGCGGTAAATAACTTAAAACTTGATAATTAACAAAAAAACCGTAAAATTTGATAATTAACAAAAAAGCATATATACGGAGGGGCGGCGAGGGGGCGGCGCTGCGGTGTTTTTTAGGGATCGAGAGGGACGGCGAGGTTATAAATGTGTTGTCCTCGCCTCCCTCTCCGTGACGCCGTCCTCTGCCGCCCGTCTCGCGCTCTACCGCGACACCCTCTCCCACCCTTCCTCGCCCCTCTTTTGCCACCGCCCTTCGCCACCGCCACCGCCACCGCCCCTTCTTCACTTAATTAATTTGTTTTTACTACATGTTTTCGGGTGACATAATGGCGGACGATAGAGCTGACCCGATTATGGACAACTATGATCCGGACGGTGAAGCACATATGTTCGGCATCATAAGCGGCGATATTCAATATGTGCCGACCGGAGAAGAAGAAGATGATATCTCTTCTTATCGAACCTTGACGGTGAAGATGAAGGCGCCGTCGACAAGATGATGCGAAGAAAGCGTCGATAAAGCAGCGATCTTCAAATGGAAGTAGCAACCACCTCGGCGCCGAGGTATATATATACATTGAGCCTCGGTGATACAAACTAACTGATTTGAATAAATATGTGTGTACTAACGCGCGACTCTCTTTCTTATTTTAGCCCTCGGCGGATCGTCGAAACAATCGAGTGCGTCGTCAAAGCGTGGCGCAACCAAGGCGATGAAACAAGGAGAAACATCTACCATCGCGGTTGTCGACGGTGCAACGGCAGGCAGCTGGAGCCCGCAAGAACGCCACCAAGTTTGTCACCAATGCGGAGCCATTGTTAGAGACAACGTCTCGATCACCGTCGAGTGGAATGAGCCAAAAGCGAAGGCACGAATTGATGGTTTCACTTTTGTCGATAAGAGAACAAAAAAAGATTGCTTCAAGAAGCTTATGGAACATTTCGTTCTACCTCCGGAATACAACAAATTCGATGAGGAGGGTAACAAGATTGAGGAAAACAAGGAGAGGAGGAGGCTAGTCAAACAGTTCGCTCTTCATAAGATGGCCGACGCATTCCGGAAATTCAAGCAAAATCTAGCCCGTGACTTTGTCAAGCAGAACAAGACTCCGGTTTCAAAGGACAATATGAGAAAGCGAAAGATGATTGGCCAGAATTTGTGAAGCAAAAGAAATCGGAGCAGTTCATTCAAATATCGAAACAAAATAAGGAAAATGCGGCTAAGAAGGAGTACAATCATGTTATGGGGCCAGGAGGGTATCGCATTTGGGTGCCTAGGTTGGAGAAGATGGAGAACGAGCTGAGGGCGCGAGAATCCGTCCAGTGCGGAGGATGGGACCCAAGGGCCAAAAGCTGGTGGTACGGGCATGGGGAACGCTGAACCGGAGGCAGGGGAGTGTGTTTACGGGGCAAATTACTTAAACCCACCCAAGCCCTTATTGGCGCAATGAAGGATGCTCAACAGGGAAGATCAAGTTCAACAGAGAGAAGCGGCTAGCGGCGACAAAAGCCCTCGGGAATCCTGAACACGGAGGGCGTATACGAGGCATGGGGCACATTCCGTGGAAAATAGGGTTCCCCGAGCGATGACCCGTCTGATTCTGAAGCCGTAAGAGAAAGATGGATCGGGAAGCAGATGTTGTGGCGCGGTTGGCATCGAAATGGATGTGATGAAGAAAACCATGAGTGTACTAGTAGCGAAAGAGATGCAGCTCGGGTGCAGCATGAAGATCATCCGGCGGATCTCGGAAGCCAGCAGCGGAGAAGCAGCGTGGCTTCCACGGAGGCCCCACCGGCTGGTGCGGATGCACCGACGATCGAAATTACTGCACCGGAGCCTCGGTGATCGAAATTACTGCACCGGAGCCTCTCGGTGGTTGAAATTACTGCACGGAGCCTCCTCGCTACCCGTGGGCGATATAAAGGAGATGAAAGAATGTCATCTGTATTATCCTATCGGGAACATGTCCATGAAGGTAGCCATCGGCAGTGCTTTACCATGTTTACCTGGAGCACTCCACCACAACAACCCCATTCAAGATGGCTATGCTCGTGTCACGGTGGAGGACATAGTCCAAGGGTTTGAGGACACGGAGATTGAAATTGCTACACCTGAAGGGGAGAAAAGACTTGGAGATGTCAAGCGCCATTACATTCTATGGCAAAAGAAGTTTATCAAGTTTCCAGGCGAGGCGCCAAGGACAACAAGTCCACCCCCCTACGGTGGTGGTGGTGGCGGTGGCGGTGGTGGTGGTGGTGGTGGTGGTGGCGGTTCACCTACACCTCCGTCACATCAGCCGACGCCCCCGATCCTAACGTCCGGCGGGTGATCATCCGCCGCCCCAGATCCTCGTCCGGCGGGTGATCGACGCCGCCCCAATCCACCTATGGCAAAAAGCGAAGCAGTCTGGATTATTAACCCGGACCCTTATGTACCTAAGACCACAAAGGTACGGAGCCATCATGAAGCCTCTCCCCACAAGGCCTTGGGAGCGTAGTGCCGAGGAAGTCGACGCGGCGCGGCTGCTGATTTGGAGAAATGGAAGGCGGACTGCAAGAAGAAAAGAGAGCCCGAGCCCAAGCGGTATTTTCGATGAGCAAAAGAAGTGGGCTAAGTCATTTTGAGCACACCGTCCCAAGCCGCGAAGAATCTGCCTAACGACTATGCACGTGAACTTGCGAGCAGGCACTCATGTTCAAGGAGAACAAAGAGCGGAGAAGGCGAAAGTAAAAAAGCGGAAACAAGTTGCCCAGCTCGGGAACAAAGTAAACAATCGATTGCCCGCTTATAGTGGAAGCCTTCTGTCCGGATGCCCCGAGATCATACAAGCTGCGGCAGACGAGGATTAGTAACGAGTGCGGAGAACAAGCGGCCAACTTAGGTATTACTCTTCGTGAACTATTAGACCTTGATGAGTTGCCAGTGAAGGAGGTAGTAATTACATATGTTAAGAATGGGCCTCTCGTCGAGCCTGCGCGAGAAAAGGATCTACGACCAAATGAAACGTCTGCTGAATTGGTACAAGGGTTACATAAAAATAAAACGCCAAAGAATATATTTATGCGGAAGTTAGACATGAGCATCACTTCAAACATTACTATGTACAAATTGCCTTGAGTGAATTGTTCCAGCTTTTCAATCTGCTTGAGCTCGACAAATCTATCATCGGTTGCTACGTTACGTAAGTGATTTATTAATTTCTACCCCATCTCGTTCATATTGCCTACACTATATATATGTCCTAACTATATTGTTGTGTCCGCTATTATACATGCAGAATGAAGATTAAGGAATGCGAGTAAGGAACATCCATGATGTTGGGTTCATTGACCCACACATCGTTAATGGAATTGTGTTGAAGCATTACCCCGCCGACGTGGAGGCAGACACTGTGCGATTTCTTACAAAGCAGGAACTCAAAAGTGATATTCTATTTCCTTACCATTTTGGGTGAGTGTTTCATCTTGAGCACATTCTCTTTTGTTTACTCCATGCATGGTATGTGGCGGCTAATCGATGAGTTATGCATGACGTCTTGTGCATGTATCGTGTCCATGAGTTCCTTTGGATTCTGCTAGTAATTAAAGTTAACACCTCGAATGTCTCGTCCACGACTCTCGAATAAGGATCCAAAGCTTTGGGGCGACATGAGAAAAATGCTGCGAAGTAATTATTTTCATTCATTTGCGCTCTATATCGATCGGCCTATTTCGTTCATTTCCTAATATCAAGTAACTAATAACTCTCTTGTTCATTTAATTTTCTTTGCCTCGTAGGGTTTGGAGACGGTTCGTAGATACAAAGGTCGGTGAATTCAAAAAAGAGCTAGAATTCAAAATATTAAAGCCTAAGAATTTGGGGATATTCAGCCACCGTTGACCAATCTATGTGGATACTATATGCGTGAGATGATCCGGAGATACACCTCTGGCGGGTTGATCCGAGTGATACCAATGCTAAGAGGAATAACCTCCGGTGGATGCTTAGTCCAGAAGCTCGCTTCCGACCACTTCAAGAGGAACTAGCTGGATGGTTCAGCAGGGAAGTCCTCCATCCTAAAGGAGAACACTATCACGAGGACGTAGAACTTTATATGGATTAAATCATGTATGGAAACTTGTTCAAAATTGTATATGGTCATCCGATGATATTGAATATATATTGTATATTCCTCTTGAATTCTTTTGGTTCTAATTTCAAATTTATTTGAAATTGTACATTCATATGCATGTATGTAGTACCGTAGAATATATGAAACTCCTTCAAAATTAAAATAAAGCACAAAAGAAATAAAACAATACAAATTAAACAGAAAACAGGTTTAGGGGGGCTAAAACCCTAAACCTGCGGCGGCCTTTAGTCGCGGTTGGCGAAGAACCGCGACTAAAGGTTCTCCCTTGACGGCCGCTGGCGCCACGTGGGCCGGGCCGTTAGTCGCGGTTCTTAAGCAGCCGCGACTAAAGGTGAAATCGCGCTTATTGGGTCGCGGTTGCGCAGCCGCGACTAATGGCAGTTGCGAACCGCGACCAAAGGCCTTTTTTCCACCAGTGTACTGTTGGAAAATTTCCGACACCTTCCATTTCTATCAGTAATTTTGAGGCAAAAATGCAGAGGGTGCAACTGGATGGGACTATGAGAGGCAAAGTCAACACATGGGAACACCTGGGAACACAAGTTAATTAGTCGGTGTACAGGAGGAGCTACGCGTCTATATATGGGAGCCAATGATACACATCTGCCTTTATTAGATAGCACGGAGAGTGGTACAAGCAAGGTTTTGGCCACCGAGCGGTAGATTCGGTTACCGCCCGGTAATTGCGTTTCTCGCACCTCATAGTAAACACATCTACCAAGATTTTTTTTATATTTTTGTATTTATACTCATTGTATTTACTCCCAACAATAGAAAAATAATGCTAGAGTTACGGGTAATATTTACAAGAGTACATATTAGCACACATTAGCTAACCGTGTAAAACTCCCGTAATCCCAACGTGCCTGTAGCATTACTGCAACAATAGGCCAGAAAGGCCCTATCATAGGACTTTTTTTGAAAATAAGGTTAAACCTTCGGCCTATGGATCATCATGATTGACACAACTATATTTATTACTCCCTCGATTTCATAATGTATTGACACAACTAAATGAAATGAACACTTCTAACAGTTCTTCTACAGCAACACATTCAAGAAGGAAAGCACCCTCGCGCCGCAGTCGCCCCATCCGGAAGAAAACCTCAAAGACAAAGATTTTCATCCTTTTTGGCAAGACTAACCACCGAAGATCAGGACATTAGGAAGGACACGACGCCGTCAACAAGGTAATGACACAAGGTTGTCGCTCTTCTTCAGAGTGGGGTCTCTTTAGATGGAAGAGAGGGTGGTGAGGTTAGTTTGCCAAAAGGAAAAACTTGCTAGTGCAAGTTTTGCAAAAGTTCAGTTCTGGACAGAAAGAACAAGGCATGATTGCATGTACTAGAATTGCTCCAATGAGTCCAACCTCTTGGACTTAAGGTTCTAGCAGGGAGAGATACAAGTGGGAAAAGGAATCACAGCAAAAGGAGCAAGTTAAAAGCTAGCTGTAGTACAATCCATCCAGTTGGACCACAATGAAGATGAGGATGGTTCACTTTTTTCCAAAGAACATCACTAGGTTACTGCAAAAAGTTGATTAATATACTACTGTTGACATCCCAAAATTTTGGTGGAAGCTAGAAAGAAATGTTTAAATAAGCTGTAGTGCAAATTTGTCCACTGGACCAGAGAAGAAAAATTGATGTAGAGCTCAAAATATTTCATGAATAAAAGATATTTTTGCATAAAAGTGATTTTAAAACATCACCTGACACCTCCAAATTTTGGTTGGAATTTTAAGTGAATTTATCAAATGGTTGTAGTTCAAATATGGCCATATAACCTTGGAAAAACCATTTTTCAAGGAAATAGAGATCAAACAAATTAATTTTGTAATTAGTTCTACTAGTAAAAGAAAAGTTTTTCTTGAGAGGTTAAACAAGTCCAATAACATATTTGAAAAGTTTTCATTTTGGGGAAAACTCCATAATAGCAAGGGAGAAAAAGGTTCAAAATTCAACAGGGAGCCCAGGAAATAAAAGTTTTAATTTCCTGGCAAAAATTTAATTAACAAAACAAGGTTAAAATTTTGGGGTGTCACATCGGCCCGCGGGTGTGATGCGGCGGCGTGCACGGGTCGTGCCCAGTTCTTCCTCTTGTATGCGCGCGAGCACCGAGGCACGCGTGATACTTGACGGCGCCTGGAGCCGCACCGGGGCACGCAGTTCATCCTTCAGGCCGAGGAGAAATTGCGTGACAAAGAACTTGGTGTTGATTGACGGATCGAGCGCGAGCAAGTGGTACATCTGCTTGTCGAACGCGACGCGGTACTCGGCGACGGTGCCTGTTTGTCGGAGTTGCAGGAGCTTGTGCATCACCATCTCGAACTCGTCGGCGCCAAACTCATCCAGAATTGCCGACGTAAACACGTCCCACGTGATGTTGCGATGCGATTGGCGGAACGCTTGGAGCCAGTGTGCTGCCTGGCCGTCAATGTAGAACGCGGCGGTGGCAATCCACTGGTGTGTAGCCACCTTGTAGAGCTCGAAATAGGCGAGGCAACGGTCCAACCATAAGTATGGCGCCGTTCCATCGAACTTGGGAAAATCATGCTTCGGGGGCTTGTGGTACTCGTTGGCGTGGTAGACCGGTGGAGACGCGGTCGGCGCGGCGACGAATCCTCCCTGTGGCGGCACGGGAAGGAGGGGTGGGTGGTGATCGCCCAGGCGCGCGTGCGATGACGACAGCCATGCCGGATCCGGGACGGGGCGCGGCGACGGAGGAGGGGGAGGCGGTGGGGGTTGTTGCGGTTGCGCGGGCTGGTGGATGTGCGTAGTGACCGAGCCTGATGGAGAGCCAGATCCTTCCACCGTCTTGCGCATGAGGTCGAGGTCTGCCTGCGTCAGATCGAGCTGCCGCCAGAGGCCGCGCATCTCCTGCGAGATCTGCGCGTTGAAGGCGGCCTGGAGCTCGATCTGCTTCTCGTGCGCCGCCTTCTGATCGTCGATCCTGGCGAGCAGCGTCTCTCGCATCTTGGTGATGTTGGTGTTCCCCTCGTCTATGGCAGCCAGCACTAGCCGCGTCGCCGCTGATGCCTTGGGAGGAGCCGTCGTCTTGCTCGAGAGGGCGTCGAACCCTGCGACGGATTTTGTGTGGTTCGCCGGAGCAACCCACACCGGCGCGGTGGATGTTACCGACTCCCAATCAAGCGAGGAAGAAAAATTTCGGGAGGGTTTGTGGCTCTGATTACCAGTTGTAACACCCCAAGAAGGAAGAGAGGGAGAGAGGATCCAGATCGAGACGAGAGGGGTAGGATGGCCTGGAGAGGGAGAAGGAGAGCTGGATTGCAGAGGAAGGTTTCAGATACATGAATTGTCAACACACACATGATCCACCACGGCCACGCGCGGCCCTTTTTAACACCACCCACGCACGCCACTTGTTTGGCCAGCTGGCTGGGCCCACCAGCCAGCTCTTAGGCGCACTAACCATAGGTTAGGTGTGACAAAAGTATGGCACTAGCCTTCTGTCTGAAAGCAGGGGTCGGGTTGTAGCTGCCTTAAAATATAAGTTTGCATTTAGTTTATTATATAGTAATATATAATGTATTTTCTTGAACTGGGCTGCCCCATTTTCCATTATATTATAATGGAAATATAGCCGATCCTAGAGTCAGGAGACAGAAGTACGAAGAAGCGAGTTTAACAATACCTACAAATAGGAAAAACCGAGGGACACCACCAACCTACACAACTCAGATGTTTAGTAGTCTTAGCGTCCCACAATTCATATGCAGATGTCAAACTCAGTTACATCAAACAACAAGGAGACAACAAAGATGGAGATGCACAACCATATTTCATGGCGGGTGGCACCCCGGTTGGGATATTGAAGCTATTGTTCTCCATGGAGGTTGGAGAGAGGATGACTGCGTGCTTCCTTGATTTGATGGCAAGGATACACAGTTGGCTTCGTGTGTGTTCATGACCCCTGCACGTTTCTCCCGTCGCTGCTGTGTGCTAACTTACAGTTCAGTATCTGTGGACCCCGTCATGTCTGGCTGCTGCTTGTCTGACTGTGCTTGTAATCCCACAGATGAGCCAATTCAATAATTTGACAATCCAAACAAGGTCTCTCCTTGAATTCCAAATGCCTAATGCATGAACATCCAACAACCTGAATTAGGGTTGCATCTCAATATCAATGTCCAGGTGATTTGATATTGAAGCCAATTCAATTCCGAGGCTGTGAATATCTACACCAAAACAGTCATAGATGCTTTCATGGCCATTGAACTATATTCTATTTTCCAAATCAAGGTTGATGATGTATGTTGCAAAATCATGGGCAATGGTTACTTGATGGAGCATTAAATTCAATGAAATGCACTCAATATATCAGTACATTTTTGTTTGAAAATTGTGAGCCATCGCAATGTAGTTCAAGAAGATAGTTTTAGCACTTAAATCTGCCCTTGTTGCGCTCTACTTCCAGGAATCCCGAGAGGCATGACAAGCAATCTTTCAATACACCCGGTGGGCTTTGTGTTCATCATCTACTCCCTCCATCCAAAATTACTTGTCGCGTAAATGGATAAGTGGATGTATTTAGAACTAAAATACATCTAGATATATCAATTTCTTTGGCAAGTATTTCTGTACGGAGGGAGTACTTCTTTGTAGTGTGCATTAAATGATGATCCAATCCCAATGACAATTGATGAACTACTTTGCCCCTTTGTTGTTGAACTGCCAAATGGTGCGGGCCTAGTAGTGGGGCTTTGAGGGCTCCGGCTTTGCCCCTTTGTTGTTGAACTGCCAAAGTATTGGTTAAGTATGCAATTTATTTCATAAACTCTTACACTTTTTCATACATCGGAGAATCTCTCTGCATCCAATCAATAAAGGTATTCTCTTTAACTTGCAGGTGATTAGTTTTAATTACTTAAAGCTTTCTATAGCAAGGGCAATGTGAGTTGTGGACCCATAGGGACAAAACGGAACTTCTTTAGTAAAGAGCTAATATTTTCCTCCTTCATTCTATTCAGCATTAAGAGTTTCTTTGGTGCATATCTAGGTTTTTTGGTGCATGTCTAATTTTGGAGAAACTAAGATAAACAAGAGTGCTAATCAATGTTGAGATGTTTCGAAACAATTATTTCCGCTGATACACATTTCTACTGATACACACTATTTTTTATGCTACCGTACAACTAAACGTACAACTGGGTATTATAAAGAGAGACATATACAAATTGCGTTTGGAAGAATGCATTATACTCCCTCTGTTCCTAAATATAAGTCTTTGGAGAGATTTCACTATGAACCACATACGGATGTATGTAGATGCATTTTAGAGTGTAGATTCACTCATTTTGCTCCGTATGTAGTCCATAGTGAAATCTCTACAAAGACTTATATTTAGGAACGGAGGGAGTACATGCATACAGCAGTCAAACCTTTGATAGAGCAGCGTGATTTACATATATATAGAACAGACTATCATGTCTTCTTATTTTTACATTGTAAAAGAAGTTTTAAGAACAATCTGATCATATTGTTTCTTAAAACTTGCCCTGAAGTACTTTATGGCTGTGTCAGCAATGCATACACACAATTTTCTCAGGTAAAACATGATCACCTTGCTGTTAATTACACCTGTCTGTCGCGGGTAGCTTTAGATGGACCTCCTTAGAAGCAGCACTTTACAGTTAGATAGGGACAAGCTGTCGGCAGTGATCCCTGGCCTGTTGTTGCAATTTTCCCGATGCCTTGCATGCCCACAAGGAACTGAGCACCAGGGACGGGACTGATTGGATATAGAATGTTTCGGCAAAGCCGTGAGACATTGCAGCAGCAGGAAGTCAGTATTGTATATATGAGGGGAGGGATTCAATCTGCAGCTATTATTGGGCAATAATGTTAGGTGAACCAGATACGGAGGACATAGCTATCTATGAATTAAACTTGTTCATGGAAGTATCGAGCAAGGGTAAAACGAGCACGTATATGTGTGTAATTTTCAGTAGTAACGAACTAACGATGGTGTAGGGCCCTTTTGCATACAAATTCACGTGGGGAACCTCTCCTCCATGATGAAAAAAAAACCCGGTGGCGTAGGGCTCTAGACATTGACTTTGCCGATCGAATATATTGGTCCAGATGTGTGAATTGTATAGTTTTTCTCTGCTCTTCTGTGCTCCACAGATGCGTTGCCAGATTATGCTAGCTTGTGTCTCATTTAGATACGGTAATACTACCTTTGTTTCAAGAATGATAATGATTTAGTAGAACACATTCTATGATTCTATCAAAATTTGATAGTTTGACAATAATATCCTAGAGATAGGTTATCTGAAAATACTACTATAAGCGGTGCCCAACCCCACGTCCAAGGGTGCGGGATCACGCCAAGGAGGCTGTGTTAACATGTATATGTATAGAGTGTGTATAGCGCATGTATTTAGGATCTTAACCGAACTGCCCGGGTCTGCGTGCCCACGTCTTGAGGCATATATATGTAAGCACTGATGTATTGTAATCAATCAGATCAATAGAGCAAATCCACTCTCCAACTTGGTATCAGACGTTCCCAGGCCGCCGCCATGTCGGAGCAGCACTCTTCTTCCTCCTCGGCGGCGATCCACTCCTCCACCTCGTCGCCTCTCTTCTCCTCGGCGGCTCCTTCCTCGGCCATCTCCGGTACATCCACCATCCCCTCAAACCCTAGCGCCACTGCCCCCGCCTCCTCCCAGTTCGCCCCTCTCTTCAACTCCACTGCACCGCCACCACCCGCCCCTCCGGCGTGGCACCCCATCCTCAATGTCGACATCACCAATCATATCAAGTTTCTTCTGAACCCCGCTGAACACAATTATCACAAGTGGAAATCATTCTTTCTCATGGTTCTGATCCGCTATGGTGTCCATTACCTCATCGAGCATCCACCCCCACCCAACGCCGATGGCCCATACCGTGAGCTCGACGCCCATGTCGCCCTCGCCATGTACGCCACGCTCTCCGATCAGATCGTCGATCACGTGATCGGCGCCACCACCACCTTCGATCTCTGGACTCGGATCCGGAACTACTTCCTCGCCAATCGCGCGACTCAGTACATGCTGCTCAATCGCCAGTACCGTAACCTCAAACAGGGCGATCTCTCCGTCGACGAGTACGCGCGCCGCATGAAGCTGCCACTACTAGGAAAAGGCCTATAGATAGGATTGACTCTAATGGCGCACCGTGTGTGCAGTGCGCCACTACTATATACTAATGGCGCACCTGTCCTAAATACGCCATTAGAGTGGAAGACTCTAATGGCGCACGGCTGATGGAGTCGCCATTAGTATGAATTTTTTTTCCATTTTCCCATACATTCTAATGGCGCATGACACCTACAATGCGCCATTACTATGTACTAACTTCTAATGGCGCACCATGTTGGTAGTGCGCCATTACACTAAATTTTGTTTTATTCTTTTTTGCCAAACTTCTAATGGCGCACGCTCTCTGATCGCCATTAGTAACCAGGGTTTCTAATGGCGCATGAGGACAGGGTGCGCCATTAGTAACCTGGGACCAACAAGATATTTTGGACAGCCCACACCTACCCACTCACTTTCCCCACTTCATTCCATCCACCTCCTCATCCAAGATTTCGCCATCTCCTCCTCCTCACCTCATTTCCACCATAGATTCAACAAAATTAAGTGGTGAAATTACCTAGTTTTGATAGGTAAGTAAGGAAAGCTATCTTCATGATATAGATCTACTTTTTTCCTCCCTAGCTCGCTCCAACAACGTGCACATGCACTTTTGTGGCCTAGCTAGATCTATGTATGTTTGTGGTGTTGCAAGTGTTTGTGGTGTTGCATATATGTTTGTGTTTGAAGGTACGGTATTTGAAATATCGATAGTTGCCAATATTTTGCGGAATGTTTTGATTCATTTCCGTTTAGCGAGAGTTTTGGCACTATGCATTCTTTTAGTCCTATTTTTAGGAAGGTCATGCCAAATTTTTGTTGGTTCTAACATATCGTTTTGCTCTACCCATGACGACCATGGTCCGCATGATGGTGAAGGCATCGTGAATAGGTTTTGAGCTCCTTGAAGGCGAGATGCTTCAAAAGAACGAGGCGGAGATAAGATGTCCATGTCGAAGATGCAAGTTGAAGAGCCTTATTGCGGACCCGGATTCGGGCAGGTGCGGGACCACCTGCTCTTGCGTGGTTTCATGGATGGCTATCGGTGGCAAGGTGATGAAGATGACTATCAAGTCGTCCATGGCGGGGCGGGCAAGAAATGAGGAAGGGCGACAAGACAAGTACCACCGTGGCGTAGGGCGGGCGAGAAGGCGAAGAATCTCGAGGACATGATCACGGCGGTGATCTTGTACGATCATCATGTAGAAGATGTCGTACATGATGATGAGGAAGATCAAGGCGAAGGGCATGATCATGAAGATGAAGATGCCGGAGCGGGGCGGCGATGGAGGCTGGGTGCAGGACCCTCATATTCAAGAGCTGCTTCTCAAGCGGACGGATAACGCAAGAGCTGCCGCCGAGAGAAAGCCAAGCTGGATCAGCCCGGAGATAGACGCGGTTACTCCGTTGTATGAAGGATGCAGGCCGAGGATACCGCTGAAAGTAGCGCTCATGGCTCGGAGATGAAGGTAAAACACAAAATGACCGGCGCGTGCCGGCGAGAACATGTCATTACGCACGAACGTCTTCCCAAAGGGAACAAGTGCCCGACCAGTTTCGAGGAGGCGAAGAAAATCGTGTGTCCTCTGGATTTACCGCACGTGAAATACCATGTGTGCATGAACAATTGCATCATTTATCGGGACGAGCACGCGGAGTCTACCATATGTCCGGTGTCTTGGCGTCACTCGATACAAGAAGAGGAAGAAAGCTCCTCGAAAATCGGTGTGGTACTTTCCGATCACTCCTCGTCTGCAGCGGTATTTCGCGGACCCTAAGGTAGCAAAGCTCCTGCGTTGGCACGCGGATAGGGAGGAGAAGAAGCGAGAAGATAGCGCAAATGATCCGGAGATAGATAAAAAGACAAGATGCTGAGTCACCCTAAGGATGCGAGCGGTGTAGCGTTGAACCTTCAAGACCCGAATTTGGGAAGGATCCAGGAACATCGTCTTTGGCGCGAGCACCGATGGAGTCAATCCGTTTGGCAGCAGAGAAGCACACATAGCACCTGGCCTGTGTTTGTGTGGATGTACAACCTTCCCCCTGGTTGTGCATGAAGAGGAAGTACATTCACATGAGTATGCTAATTGAAGGGCGAAACAACCAGGGAGCGACATCAATCAGATCTGGGGCTCTGAAGGAGGAGCTAGACACGCTGTGGAAAACGCCGCCAATACGTGGGGCGCCGCAGAGAAAGAATATTTCCCTATGAGAGCCGCCTTTGCTCACGACGGTGCACGACTATCTCGATTCACGGATATCTCGCGGGCAGGTAGTCCACGGATTTTACGGATCGTAAGGTGTATGGATGACTGGCGTATCGCCAGCTAGATAGAGATCCGGGTCTTGAAAACCGTGTTCATGGGACATCGAAGGTGGCGCGACGATGACCCGTGGAGAAACGCAAGGATCTGTTCGATGGTGAAACCGAACCCAACGCCGTGTCACGAGGAGCGGCGAGGAAATAGACAAGCTGTTGAAAAATTGGAAAGACGCCCACCGCGGAAAGATGCGAAAGGCGCCGAGCCGCTGCTGAAGGTATGGAAAGCGAGGTCTGTTTTACGGGACTTGCCGTCTTGGAAGATCCACCGTGTGCCTCACAGCCTTGATGTCATGCATATCACGAAGAGCGTGTGCGAGAGTCTGCTTGGTACCCTGCTCAACATGCCGAGAGGACCAAAGATGGGCGAAAGCAAGGGCGGACTTGAAATCAATGGGCATCGGCGGGAGCTTCACGCTAATGATGATGATGATGATGATGATGATGAGGCGAAGCAGGACACGGAAAGTCGTCGCAAAGGCAAAAGGCCAAGAAGACCGGAAATGACTACCCTCCGCGTGCTTCACTCTAAGTCGGGAGGAGATCGAGCAATTTTCACCTGCCTCCTAGGAGTAAAACTTCCTACGATTCTGCTGGGAAGATAAGCAGATACCTAGACCCAGCAAGCGAAGTTGATGGGATGAAGTCTCACGGTATCACGTCTTGATAGCGCAGATACTTCCGGTTGCAATCCGTGGGATCATGGGCCGCGCACGTCCGTGAAACGCTATTTGGCTGTGCAACTTTTTCGCGTCATCTCGGAAGTCGATTGGCGTGAGGCAACTCGAAGGCTACAGGAAGAGATCGTGGTGATACTATGCGAGCTTGAGATGTACTTCCGCCCGCATTCTTGACGTTATGGTGCATCTGCTGGTCCATATAGTGGAGGATATCATCCAACTCGGGCGGCGTTCTGCACAGCATGATGCCGTTCGAAAGGATGAATGGTGTCATCAAAGGATACGTTCGCAACATGTCACGCCCAGAGGAAGCATAGCGGGGCTTTCGACGAAGAGTGCATCTCCTCTCGCACGAATTATCTAGGCATCGAGAACCCGTTGGTCTGCCCGTCAGCGAGCACCTCGGCGGGCTTGCTGGATGGGGTCACCATGAGGGTCGCCGCGAAATGCATGTCGGCTTCCGGTCGACTCGCCGACTTTGAAAGAGCAAACCTAGTCGCGCTACAACACATAGGCGTGGTCGATCCTTGGGTGGTAGAGCACAAAACCTTTATTAAGAAGGCGTACAATGACCGAGGCCAACAGAGGACGGACGGAGATATACTCAAAGAGCACAACTCATGTTTCACGCGTTGGTTCAAGCGAAGCTTCATCGTACCCTTTACATGAGGATTCTTCCGCGGAAGAACAACTACTATTCGCCTTGTCACGGCGCCGAGCACAACTGATGACCTATGAGGCGTCACGATATCAATGACTACACATTCTACACCGAGGACAAGGACATGAAGAGCGATGGTTATCGAACTCCGGGTAACGATGGAATCCTACACCGTAACGACAAGGACAGATACTACGGAAGGATCGAGGAGATCTGGGAGCTGAGCTCTGTTGGAGAGAAGGTCGATGTTCCGTGTCGATGGGCCAAAAACGTCATAAAAGAAGACCGGTATTTCACCACCATGGTTATACCGAAGCCAAATCCAAGACCGCGGCATAAGCGTCACCGCTGAAAAATGAGCCATGGGTACTGGCTTCCCAAGTGGACCAATGCTTCTTCATTACCGACCCGCCAAAGCCCGGTCGTGTTGTTGTGAGGAGAGGCAAAGGAAGATCATCGGAATGGATGGAGTAGCCAATGAGCAAGACTTCGACAAGTCTGGCGACCGAAGATCGAACATGGCGACGACGATGAAGTAGCAGCACACACCACAAGAAGAAGCAGGACCACCCTACCTAAGGGCGTCCGTTCCACGGAAGAACTCCGTTTGCGAAAAAGAAGGGCAAGAAGATTGTGAGCAGATAGCTAGCTAAGACCGATTGTATTTAAATCGTAGTCTTCATTTCTCGATTGTATTTCATGGGCACTTTTGATATCATGAATATTTTTAAATTTCATGGGCACTTTTTGAATTCATGAGGAAACTTGATCTCGATTCCCCTCCATCTCGATCTCGATCTCCCTCCATCTCGATCGCACCCGCACCCTCCCGCTAGCTCCACCCATCGCAACCTCTCCCGCTCCACCGCGGAGCACTTTTAAATTTTTTACTATTTTTACTGTTATAATTTAAACAAGTTTGAACATATTTAAACACAAATAAATATAAAAACAGCATTTAAAATGCATAAAAATATTACTGTTATGATTTAAACAAGTTTGAACATATTTAAACACAAATAAATATAAAAACAGCATTTAAAATGCATAAAAATATTGGGGATCACAGGAATCGAACCCGGGACCTCCTGTGTGTGTCTTTGCATCTTGACCGGTCGGGCTAGTGGGTGGGTTCGGTTGTAGAAAGGGTTGGGCTGTAGATATGGCTACCGTAGATAAAACAACATTCTAATGGCGCACCGCGTTGTAGTGCGCCATTAGAACTGATGTACTTATGGCGCCGCAGGCGTGTGGTGCGCCATTAGAAACCATCCTCACCTATTTCCTCGGCCTCTCTCCTCGGCCTCTCTCCCTCTCCCTCGCCAGATCCCCCCCCTCACAGCCTCTCTCGCGCCGTCGCCCCGCCGCCCAGCGCCGTCGCCCGCCCCAGCGCCCGCCGCCCGCCCGCCCGCGCCTTGGCCGTCCTCCTCCGCTGCGCCCGCGCCGTCGCCCCCGCGCCGCCCAGCGCCGTCGCCCGCCCCGCGCGCGCGCCGTCATCCCGCCCGCGCCCGCGCCGAGCCGTCCCTCCTCCGCTGCGCCGCCTCCGCCTTCGCTGCGCCAGCGCCCGCTCCGCCCGCTGCAGCGCCAAGCGCCTGCGCCAGCGCGCTTCACCGCCCAGCGCCCGCGCCTGCGCCCGCGCGCCGTCCTCGTGGTAACTAACGCCGCCATCCTCCATCCTCCCGTAGGATATGTATGTGTGTGATGCGCCATGGCTCTGGTGAAGTTACGTGATGTGATGCTCTGTTTTGGATCTTTGTTGAATGCTTGATAGCTTGTCATCGCATTTTGATGTCCATGGCAGTGCCTACATGCCTTATTATTAGATTGCAACTGTAGTATCCCCGACAGTCTATGAATTGTTAACATGGCAAGTGTTTAGCAATTCCTCCTTGCATGTATGTCTGCTCTTCCTATTTGTTATCTCACTGAAATTAATAAACTGAAATTAATATGTAGATTTACCCCTAATTTCTTACCATGGAACAAAACAACTTTATTTATCCTTGAACTCTTTGTGCAGATTTACATTGTTATAATTTAAACTTGCCTATCACACTGTCGCTGTATTGATCAACTAAAAACACAAATATTTGTAGTTTTTGCCCTGTCATAATGCAACTAAGCATACTAGTCTCAACTAAGCATACTAGTTTTTTGTAGTGAGACAGTAAGATAGTGAGACAGTAAGAAGGAAACTTCCCAGATTATGTAGAAAGAAAATACTTGGTTTGACAGCAAGTACCATGACATGAATCAAAAACATATCTGATGGGAAAAATAAAATGGCAGAAACACAGGAGGTTACGGTTTGCTGTATCTCCACCAGTTTGGGTTGGTGAATGTGGATGATTTTTTTATCCTGTGAACTCATTGTACTGCTACAAGAATTTGGTATCATCATGGTGTAATTTTGTTAACATTCTGGTTTTGTTAGATAGTGGCTACACTAATCTAGAGTGATACAATTTTCCTTCCCATTTGGTATCATCATGTTCAGTGTATACAGTTATAACATCATGTGGAATTTTTCTTCAGAGGCTACTGTCAAAAACTTCAGCGCCCACTACCATGACTTAACGTTTACAATAGCTGTTTTCTTTGTGTCCAATAGTTAGCGTATATTTTTCTTCAGAGGCTACTGTCAAAAACTTTAGCTACTGTCTTGCAAAGATGATGATCATCTTGCTAGTTTGCTGGGTTTTGTCTCCGACCATTGTGTCGTGATGAATTTGCAGGTACCCCGAGAGGCCCTTGAGTTTGCCGGAATGTCGATTAACTTCCGTTCCGGCAAATTCGGGTACTCCATATGTCCTATTTTCAGCAAAGGTCATGCTGAAATTTTCCGTGAATTTTAGCATGACTTTGCTAAAATAGGACATATGGGGTACTTGCGACTAATGCATGGGCCGGGCTATCTTAGTACTTAGTTAAGTAGGATCAACTGCCCTGCCATTCTTGCTGCATTAAATCATAGGTGGCAATAGAGCCAAGTGATTAGGCCCAACTTAGAATTATCCTTAGCATCGATAAACCCTAGATGATAAACCCAACATAGGTGGCAATAGCTAGAGCCAAGTGATTAGGCCCAACCTAGGGTGCCTCGGCATCGATAAACCCTAAATGATGAAAACTTAACTTGGCTGCCTCGGATGCCTCGGTGTCGATGAGAACCTAAATGATGAAAGCTTAGGCTTTTAGGGTGCCTCGGTGTAGACAAACCCTAAATCATGAGACCATGATCTTGTTCCTTGACAATAACCATATTTTTGACCAAACTTTTTTCCTAATTAGAGAGAAACATGGCCCACAACGATGAGGCCGGTGGTTGAGCGGCAAGCAATTCAGGAGCTGTCCCAAGAGATGGAGGAACAACCTCACCGCTATGATGGCCGCGGAAGACACCGATCCTGATTACACAACCCCTAGTGGCGTCGGGGATGACACCACCGATGGTGCCGCCGAGGATGCCACCATCGATGATGGTGGCGCACACGATGGCAGCCAACGGAAGAAGCAAAGGAAGGACCGGCGCCGAATGCGCTCCGCACCGTCAAGGAGGAATTCACTCAAGTGGACTCCGGCGAGAATCCAACGGAGCCCAAACATATAGTCAAAGTGCAGCGGTTCAGCTCGGTGCATTCTCCGAGCACCGTCTCGATCAACACCGAGAACCTTAGGCATAAGGACCGAGGAATTTGCGCAGCCTCCTCTTCCGAAGCTGCACGAGCGATACAAGTTCCCGACGAATTTGAAAACACCGCCTCTCGTGGAATAGAGTGAACAATGCCGCCCTCACGAAGATGAGCACGGCCCTGTCTACTTGGAGAAGCACGGTGAAGAGAATGATTGATAAAGGTGATAGTTATGACAAGATCAAGGCGAAATATCATTTGATGGCGAAGATGAGTACAATGAGTTCAAGATCAAGTGCGAGCCCCGCAAGCTCGAATCAAGTCGATGGGGAAAGAAATGCGGGAGTTGAACTTAGGGAACACAAACTCGGTCCGGCGGTTATAGAGTGGCGGAGCCTATATGGGACAAGGAGGACGCGGAGCCGGCCGAGCAAGGCCTACCGCCCGCCGAGAAATACAGCGGTCACAAGCAGACCGGGAACTATATCGGGGCCGGTACAAGGAGGACCCGATAACAAAGGAGCTTACCACGGATCCGAAGACCAGGCGCTTGAGCTTGTTCAGTAAGGAATACACCCCGTGTAATTAGCTCCATATGGCTGCACTCTAATTAATCACCAATATTTCTAAATGGCTCATGTTCCTTTCGCGGGACAATGAAAGCGATGGCGGGGTCGTCTAAGAGCTCCCCTTCGACACCCCTTTAAATAGGGCGTTGAGCGTAATGAAAAAGAAGGATAAGCTCGATAAGCCGGCGTCGGCTGGTCGTGTGGCGGCAAAGGCTTGTCCACAAAATGGGGTCATACTATACCGCTGGTGTGCGGAAGGAGAAAAAGGCCAGCTCGGAAAGCCGACAGCGAGGTTGAAGCACTCAAGGCACAAGTGGCGCGGATTCGGAGCTTGTCCAAGAGCAAGTGGAACAACAGCTGGAAGCGAAGCTCGAAGCCATGGTGCCTACGTTGATTCATGGGCTGACGGCGTGGATTGCGGGCGGCCAAAAGGTCCTCCCGGTTCCCGGCTTCATGGCCAGACCTTCGCACTGCGGCGGCGGCACCATTGGTGTCTTCGGCGGCGGCGACATTGGTGTCTCCGCGGCGGCGCCATTGGTGTCTCCGCGGCGGCGCCATTGGTGTCTCCGGCGGAGGCGGTATTCGTGTCTCCGGCACCGCACGGTATTGGAGCTTAATGCACCGGGTGTCGCCGGCGGCACCTCGCCGACAAGCGCCCCTCCGTCGATTACCGCCCGCCGTTGGCGGTGCCTCGACATTAGCCGAGCTTAGCGGCATCACGGTAACTAAGCCTCTCGGCCGATGACTTCATCTCCTTGCCTTTGGTCGGCATCCCCGGCGCCCTACACATGTTTTCGCAGGCACCGCCGGCGTTCCTTGCACTCTTACGCGCCGTGGGCGCCGAGTTGGTCGATGTCGCCAAGGGCAAAATCGTTCAACCGGCAACCCCATGTTCCACGGTAATCCGATGCCACCCACAATGTATAGGGTTGAAGTGGTCCGGTGCTGCCGAGCTTCGACGAGTTGTTACCTCGATTCGACCGGCTGGGGCGGCGAAGAAGATGAGATGACCCTCGGCACCTGCATAAGCTGGCCCTGCTATGGCGAAGAGCGGATTCGTTTGAGGCGGGGACACCACCCCACAGACAAGACCGCCCGATCGTGCGGCGCCAAGCCATGGCAAGAACGCAGCAACGCTACCGGACCTGCGGACATCCCTATGGCACGAGGATCCGGACAGCCCTATGGCACAGATCCGGACGGCGGCGACAACGGCAGCGGTACATTTACCAAAGTTGACAAGTACTTTGCTGAACATGGATGCGCGGCGATTTCTGCGGGCCTCTTTCTCAGAACCCAGCCAAGACCACCGCGATCTAGCTGATGCGGCGGAGAAATCAATTGCAACAAGCGTCGTCGGCGTTCAGTTCTCGAGACACGCCTCCAGCTCCCGTCTTCACCGAGCCTCGGATAGCTGAGGCGCGAAATATTATCAGCCCCAACACGCTGAAGAAGGCGGTGCGTGAGCGAACTTCGGTCCCATTACAGGAGATCAAGAAGAAGGGCCGAAGCGAAAAGACTAACAAAGGCGCCGGTGCGAGCCAGCGGCACCGAAGTTCGATCCGTGCTCGGGGCGGGCCACCTTCACCTAAGGATATCTCGAGGAGGTGCATGTGGCGGGTAGGGCGATGCTACCGCCAAATATCCTGAATGCTGCAACCGGTGCTATCGGAGTCTGCATGCGGTGTTCTGATTTTGGAGAAGCGGCGTCTCGAGAGAAGGATGTGGCATACCGGTTTTCGTGGCCAAGGTGCCAGAGAGCAAGGGCTTTGTGGATGGCGACATCGGGGGTATGATCGTCCTGCGGTTTGATGACATCTTTGCTATGTTTAACCTTCATCCGTTGCACTACACCTTCGTTCGGCTGTTTTCGCTGAGCATGCAGATGCGGATCATTAGAGACAATACCCCGGACATCGTGATAGTCGACCCCTTCTACATGCGTGCCAAGCACTTGAGCAGCGCTGGGGACCGCCAAGTTGCGAGTTCACACCTCGAAGGCGTCATTCTGGCAAACGCAGATAAGGATAACTTCCTTGTGCCTTACTTTCCCGAGTAAGCCATCCCTTAACCGCCCCGTAACATATGATTTCTTAGATTTCGATCGTTCTTTTTTTTTCTAACATTCCGTGTTCTGTGCAGTGACACACATTGCACACTCATCCTCTTAAGCCCGAAATATTCCATGGCCACGTATTTCGACCCGAACCGTAACTCCATGATAGACTACACAAATGTGAAGAAAGTTCTTGATGATGTTCTCCCCGGCTACGCCCAATCTGGAGGCACCTTCACCAGGCCAGTTCGTAAGTACGGCAAGCACATCTTCTCACACAATACGAAGTTCTGCTGCGTCAAGCAGCCGCCTGGCGGTCAGAAGGATGCCTACTACGCCCTCCATCACATGCGAGGCGATCGTAAGGACCATCATCACCTTCTGCTACCAGATAATCTCAAAGATTGGGCCGCGAGCTTGTCGGCAGTCCAGGACGCGGACCTCAGACAAGAATTCTTTCGCATCCAGTCGGAGTTTGCGGACATCATCCATCAAGATGTCCTTCATACGTCGGGGCAGTTCTTCCTCAGAAATCAACCGTCCAACAAAGTGAGATAGATGGAATGCTACAAATGCAGGTGGCAACGACCGCGATTTCATGACCATCGCGACAGACGGCGGCTTCATCCACGCTCTGTCCGATGAGTCGAGTCGAAAGTAGTGATGTGTAGTTCGAAACATTGATTGGTTCATGTTGTAATTAAACTTTTAATGAATTGTATGTCTCTTTGGTTTGGACGGTTGTTCAACTTAGATGTAATCGATGCTATTTTATTAGTAGGACCATGAATCGTGCTATTAATGTCTTGCTTTTCTCTTCCGATCCTTTTGTTGCATACTTACACATTGCTTATGTATTGTCATTGTTTGGCTTGTGCATAGAGATGCCGTCGTATGTCGTGTACAAGGGTAAGGTTCCCGGAGTCTCGATGGTGGGAGGAGTGTCGGAGACAGGTTCACCGTTCAGCGGTAATAGTTACAAAGGGTACACCACTAGGGCGGAGGCGAATCTAGATCGCCGCTATCTAGCGGGAGAGAGGAGGGCGTTGGAGGAACCGGATGAAGACCAGTTTGATCGCGATGATGCTCATCGTGATGACCATAGCTCTCTTCTATGTGATGGTAGTTTAGATGATCGATATCGACTTGTAATGTGAAGGCAAACTCGATACTCGCGGTCTTGAGACTTGTAATGTTTTATCTTTGTCCGGTCTTTTGAATCCGGAGACTAATATGATGAATTGTATTCGGAGACTAATCTTCTATTGTATTTGATGAATTTGATGTTGCTGTGTGCTGCTGTCTATATTCTATGCAATAAAATATTTTGTAATCTGTGCAAAAATCAGAAAAGCAAAAAAAAAATAAAACCTAATATTCATACTAATGGCGCACCACAGAAGACACTAATGGCGCACTGTGATCATCACACTAATGGCGCATGTACTTTTAATGCGCCATTAGAATGCAATAGCACATTTGTTCATATGGCCCCTGGGAGGCATTCTAATGGCGCACTGTGAGCAGTACTAATGGCGCACCTCCCAGTGCGCCATTAGAATACAAGATTCTAATGGCGCACATGTGGTGCGCCATTAGAAAGAAATTCTAATGGCGTGATGCCAGTGGCGCACCAGCCATGCGCCATTAGAAGGCAAAACAGGTGCGCCACTAGCATGCCTTTTCCTAGTAGTGTGCTCACCGCGGGTCTTGCTGACATCGACCACGCGGTCAGCGAGCTGGATCTCACCACGCAGTTCCTCCACGGCATCGACGGCCGTCTCGACACCATCCGGGTTGTGCTTGGCGACACTGTCCCCCTGCCCCCGTTCGAGACCGTCTTCTCGCGCCTGAAGCTCGCCGAGGAAAACCTGGCTCAGCGCACCGCCGAGGCCCCGGCCCCGGTCCTCGCCATCCATGGGCCGGGCGGCCCGTCCGGCGCCTCCGGCTCCAGCAGCGGCGCGGGCTCTTCTTCCCGTCCGGGCGATCGGGTGGATCGTCCTCAGGATCGGGCGGATCGCGCCCCTGGGCGTGACTACTCCAGCCGCGGTGACGGTGGTGACCGCGGTGGCGACCGAGGTGGTGATCGCGGCCGTGGACGCGGGCGTGGCCGTGGACGTGGACGCGGCGGCCAGCCTGGGCGCGGTGGCTCGTCTTCTTCGCCGTTCAACCCCTACATGGGGTTCTTCGCCCCGTATGGCATGGCCATCCCTCCGCCCCGACCTGGCTGGGTGCCACCGAACGCTGCTGGTGTTCTCGGACCCCGTCCGGGGTCGCACGCGCAGGCGTACCCGATGCAGTACACGCCATACGCCGCACCATCCCCGTACCAGCAGCCTTCATGGGATCACCTGGCGCTCCTCCACGCCGCCTACAGCAACCAGGGCTTCAACAACACCACTCCATCCAACGAGTGGTATCTCGACAGTGGCGCCTCCAACCACGTCACCAGCAACGCTGGTAACCTCACCCGCTCCAATTCTTCTTTACAGCGTAAATTCTCTAGCATTGTTGTTGGCAATGGTCACCATCTACCCATTCATGCCACTGGATCCACCTCCCTACCTCCCCACAATTTCCAACTTCGCAACATTCTCTTTTCTCCCTCCGTCTCCACTAGTCTTATCTCCGTGCGCCAGTTCACCAAAGATAATTTTTGCTCCATAGAATTTTACCCATTTGGCTTTCTTGTGAAGGATCTTCGCACACGGAGGGTAATCCTGATCTCCGCTAGCTCCGGCGACCTCTATCCTTTCTTCGGGACCAACACGACGCGCTACACGGCTCTTTCCGCTACGACCTCCGACGGCGATGTGTGGCACCGTCGCCTCGGCCACCCAAGCAAACAAGCTTTTCATTCCATTTCTAGCTCTTTTTCTTTCCCATGTAATAAGCCATATAATGGCCCATGTACTGCATGTCAACTAGGGCAACAAGCTCGCCTTCCTTTTCCCTCTTCTTCTAGTCGCACTTATGCACCATTTGAGCTTATTCATTGTGATTTGTGGACCTCGCCGGTTGTGAGCTTTTCCGGCTATGAATACTACTTGCTTGTTCTCGACGATTACTCTCACTTCTCTTGGTCTTTTCCCCTACAGCGCAAATCGGACACGTCCGTCACACTACAACGCTTCTTTGCTCATGTACGCACACGATACCACGTAATCATCAAAGCCATCCAATGTGACAATGGTGGAGAATTCATCAACTCCTCTCTCCGCTCCTTCTTCTCCACTCACGGTGTTTCCTACAGATTTTCGTGTCCTCATACATCTCCCCAAAATGGCAAGGCCGAGCGCCTCCTCCGTACCACCAATGACGTCGTGCGTACCCTCATTTTCCAAGCCAATCTCACTCCTCCCTTTTGGGTCGAAGCCCTACACACCGCTACCTATCTACTCAACCGGCGTCCCTCCCGTGCCATTCATGGCTCCACTCCATACCTGCGTCTACACGGTGTTAAACCCTCATACGATCATCTTCACGTTTTCGGGTGCCTTTGCTTTCCCAACCTCTACGCCACCTCCCCACACAAACTTGCTCCTCGGTCCACTAGGTGTGTCTTCCTTGGCTACCCACTTGAGCACAAAGGCTACCGGTGTTACGACTTGGATTCTCGCCGCGTCATCGTCTCTCGCAACGTCACATTTGATGAATCCGTTTTTCCATACGTGCCTCCTACACCCTCGGCCACACAACCTCTTGCCGCAGTTAATCCCATGCACCGAATCCATCTGCAGCTGCCCAGCCCCGATCCCGACGCACCCCCTGGCCCCGCCCACCCGTGCGCGCCTGCACCAACCACCGAACCACCAATCCCGTCGCCCCAGCTTTCGCCCCACCAATCCCACCGCTCCACCCGCTCCGCCCGCACCGCTAGCCCCACCGAATCGTCCTCGTCTTCCGGGCCGTCCCCACCTGCGGGATCCCCTCCCACTCCTCCCGGTTCGCCAACCCCCGGGCCCAGCCGATCCGCCTCGGATCCCGTTTCCGCCTCGCCTGCCACGCCCCTGACCGAATCTCCTCCGGATCCCGCGCCACGCTCTGGTCCAAGCGTTTCCGCCTCCACCCACCAGACGCCGCCACGTCCTCCTCCACATGCAATACCGATCCCACCTCCTGTTAACTCGCATAAAATGCGTACATGCGCTAAATCTGGTTTTTGCCAGCCAAAGCGCCTTTATCTCACCACCACTCAAACACCTACCATCTCCCCTATCCCTGCCACATATCGCTCCGCTCTCAAAGACCCTAATTGGCTACATGCAATGCAAGATGAATTTATTGCTTTAATCAAGAATTCGACGTGGTCTTTGGTTCCCAAACCTGCAGGTGTTAACGTGGTTACGGGCAAGTGGATA
This sequence comes from Aegilops speltoides, assembly GCA_021437245.1. Lineage (NCBI taxonomy): Eukaryota > Viridiplantae > Streptophyta > Magnoliopsida > Poales > Poaceae > Aegilops > Aegilops speltoides. Next base: position 10,014,912 of record CM038145.1, read on the forward strand.
TATCGCCACAAGTTTCATCCTGATGGCTCTCTGGCGCGGTACAAAGCTTGGTGGGTCGTTCGAGGATTCACCCAACAGGCCGGTGTGGACTACGATGAGACCTTCAGTCCGGTTGTGAAGCCGGCCACTATACGTGTGGTGCTCAGCATTGCCACATCCTGCTCCTGGCCGATCCATCAACTTGATGTCAAGAACGCATTCCTTCACGGCGAGCTTAAGGAGACTGTCTACTGTGCACAACCATCCGGCTTCATCGACCCCTCCCATCCGGACCATGTTTGCCTCCTTCATAAGTCTCTCTATGGCTTAAAACAAGCCCCCCGCACGTGGTTTCATCGTTTCAAGTCCTTCTTGCTCTCCCGTGGCTTCCACGCTTCTCGGAGTGACTCTTCCCTCTTTATTTTGTCACACGGGTCCTCCATTGCGTATCTTCTCGTGTACGTTGATGACATAATTCTTACCGCCAGTACACCTGCCACACTACACTCCATCATCGCCTCTCTCAAGGCGGAGTTCTCCATGTCTGACCTCGGTGAGCTACATCACTTCCTTGGCATCAATGTGACTCCAAACACCTCCGGCTTGTTCTTATGCCAGCAACAATACACACTTGAGATCCTAGACCGCGCCAACATGCTTAACTGCAAATCCGTCTCCACTCCTATAGACACCACCTCCAAACTTTCCGCTACCGACGGCCGCGTCCTTTCCAACCCCACGACCTACCGGAGTCTTGCCGGCGCGTTGCAATACCTCACCTTAACACGGCCTGACATCACATACGCGGTCCAACAGATTTGTCTCTTCATGCATCAACCACGGGACAGTCACATGCAGCTCATCAAGCGTGTTCTTCGCTATCTCCGTGGCACCACTCACTACGGCTTGCAGCTTTACCGTTCTTCCTCCCTTGACCTCGTATCGTATACAGACGCCGATTGGGTCGGGTGCCCTGATACGCGTCGTTCAACGTCGGGGTTCTGTGTCTTCTTGGGCAACAGCCTGGTTTCCTGGTCATCTAAACGACAACCAACTGTCTCTCGATCGAGTGCCGAGGCAGAATACCGTGGCGTTGCTAACTGCGTGGCCGAATCCTGTTGGGTCCGACAGCTCCTACATGAGCTCAAGCGGCCACCATCTCGTGCCACCATCGTCTATTGTGACAACCTCAGTGCATCTTACCTCTCTTCCAATCCGGTTCAACATCAGCGCACTAAACACATTGAGATTGATCTTCACTTCGTTCGAGATCGTGTGGCACTCGGTGACGTTCGTGTTCTACATGTCCCCTCCAGTTCTCAGTTTGCGGATCTGTTCACTAAGGGGCTGCCTTCACCGATATTCACCGAGTTTCGCTCCAGCTTGAACGTCGTTCCACACGGCGTTCCATCTGAGGGGGGGTGTTAACATGTATATGTATAGAGTGTGTATAGCGCATGTATTTAGGATCTTAACCGAACTGCCCGGGCCTGCGTGCCCACGTCTTGAGGCATATATATGTAAGCACTGATATACTGTAATCAATCAGATCAATAGAGCAAATCCACTCTCCAACTGGCTGAGCTTTGCTCGTCTCGGCCGCCTCGTTGTAAAAAACTAGACTGCGACCCCGCGCCGAGTTCCTCCGTCGATGGGTTGGTCATCGTTGCTCACGTATGTCCTAGAGAGCCACACCATAGTCTTTGGATCACTTATCAGGCCAACCTCAAAATAAAACCACCTGGTTGTTTTTGTAGTCGCTGAAGCAGCACCGCTGCCCTTGGTTACTGTAGGTGGGAACTACCATTCTCGTCAATTTTTTTGTAGGGGATTCTCGTCGAGTTTTCCTGTGTATTTTCATGCTTGAGCTAATTCAGTCCAATTGCTCGGTCCCATGGTACCATACCCTGCTCGGTTGTTCCCATGGCTGCCCAGTTCAGATGAGTTTAAATGGGGCAATCGTGTTTAGTTATTTCTTAATGCCCATCATTCACTTAATTATGAAGGGATACATAGACCGATTTTGACAGCTAATGAGTTTCCGGGGTGCACTGAATCAGAAGTATTTGTTCTTTAACTTGATAATAAAGAACTAGTCAAAAAATAAAGAACTAGTCAAATTAAACTGCCTTGCATATGACCGATTGTATAAAACTAGAAGGCCATTTATTTCAGTGCAAACTTTATAATGTAGTATGCTCATGCTACTTATAATATTGTAAGCATAACTTTGTAAAAACGACATGATGTATTGCTTAAATTTTCAGATTAATTTTGGAGTATAATACAAGGAGAGAGGTTTTGTTGTTGTTAAATTTCATTACATATAGAATAAGCAGGGATGGGGCTTGAAGACACCATGGAAAAATTATAAGGGCATCTCTAGTACCGATCCTTCAAACTGACACACTATTTGTCTCCTGACACGGACACGAAAGCAGACCATCCAACACTGTCCCCAAACGCAGGTCCCTGTTTTATTTTATGGACTGCAGCCTAAAAATAATAGCATATCAAATCTTCAAAGAAAGAAAATAGTCTAATGTCGCACAAGTTCAAATGTAAATATTGCAATCCAACTGAACTTTTAAATAATATAGTTTAAACTAGATTTGAAGTAGCATATATGTCCTAGTTGCCACCTTTAAGCACCCACAAATGCTCAATTAGATCTTTCTTAAACTGCTAATGAGTTTCTCAGTGCCGAATTTGGTGATGCATTTGGACAAACTCACCAAACGTGGTTGGATTCTTATTTGGAAGTTGGTTAAGATCACTGATTTTTAAAATTCCAGACCTTCGACATCAGCTTTACCTCATCCTCCACGATCATGTTGTGGATTATCACCCAACATGTCATCACCTCCCATAAGATCACCAGATCACATATGTTTGAAGGTCCTCAAACAACCACAAAACGGGCTTGGAGCACTACAAATACCCTCTCCACATCCTTTATAACTCCTTGTCCCTGACGAAGTGAGTCTTTTCGGACCAATTGGCTCAGAGATGGCTTTGACGAAGGTCGCCCACGGAGCATGGATACCATTAACCAGATAGCATCATGTGTTGTATTTATACCCATTGACAATGTAGTTGCATGTATTTATACCCCGTGGGCTAGTAGGCATGTTTTGTTATCGATGTAGCCGACGTGGTTGCCAGATATGGGTTTTCCGGACAAGGCAGGCGAGGTGGCAGGAAAGTCCTCGTTGAAGTACTATTATCCTCTTTGCTTGATGCCCATGGTTATGTGCGCTCCAACTCAGCTGCAGAGCCTTGTGAGATGTAAAGGAGTAAGGCGGCATAGTAAAAATTAGAAGAAAAAAAAAATCAAATTGTCTCACCCTGTAGTACGATAATGTACACAACTCTGTCAAAGTCAGGTTAGTTTCTCACATCTGTGATTCACACTCCTCTATCTAGATAGTTTTTTTTTTTTTTTTTTGAAACGAAATCTATCTAGATAGTGATTCATGAGTTGTATGGAGCATAGTTCAAGTCGTCGCACGTGTCTTACAGATGGCACATACCATCATTTGTTAATCCAGACTAATGGTAGATTTGTGCATATATGATTCAACTAGCGCCGTAGCTGTTTACCGAAAAAGGTTTTTGCCCCGCTTTATATATAAAGCATCGACCAACAACAACCCGGTACAAATGCACGCCACCACAACACACGCACACACCCGAGGCAAGATACATAAGCGCTGAGCGCAGCAACACCACCCCAAGCACTACAAAGAGCACCGTGGACACGCCACCGCGAAGAGATGAAGCCGCATATGACGAACCGTGGGCTCCAAGGCGGTGCCTTCAGGAAGGATACGACACCGGAGCGCCGCCACCACCCGACCCGAGAGTCAGAGTATCCCCTGGAGCAACACGACGGGCAATGATGGCCGCGACGACGCCTTCAGGAAGGAAACGAGCTTCGCCGCCGCCGGTCCGTCCGAAGATAGAATAGGTTTTCACCCCGGCTAATACTCACCGCCACCGAACGCCACACCCCGGTGACCATGCCACCCACACGACCATGGTCACAGGGCAGCACCCAGGCACGGACTTTGCTCATGAGCACCGTGACACCACCACCAGGGCCGCCGCCCCCGGCATCCAAGACCTCGACGCCACCTCACCAGTTACCCAGCACCACGCCACCTATAGAGACGGGTGGAAAGGCCCCACCTTTCGCACCCTTGAGCTGCCCCCAACCAGCCGCCATCGGCCCGTCCTGCTGCCGGGCGCGAGACTAGCGCGGTCCTGCTGTCGGGCACGAGACGGGCGCGGTCCTGCTGCCGGGCGCGAGACGGGCGCAGTCCTGCTGTCGGGCGCGAGACGGGAGCGGTCCTGCTGCCGGGCGCGAGACTAGCGCGTCTGCTGTCGGGCACGAGGCAGGCGCGTCCTGCTGCGGGCGCGAGACGGGCGCAGTCTGCTGTCGGGCGCGAGGCGGAGCGGTCCTGCTGCCGGGCGCGAGACGAGCGCGGTCCTGCTGCCGGGCACGAGACGGGAGCGGTCCTGCTGCCGGGCGCGAGACGAGTGCGGTCCTGCTGCTGGGCATGAGACGGGCGATGGACCACAGCTGGGAAAAGCCCAGTCCATCAACGGAAGTGGAGCGCGGGCGAAGGGGAGAGGAATCGAAGGCCACCGCACGCCGCCTAAGGACGAACCGGCGCTGAAACATGCCAGCCGCCGCTGCAGCCGACTTGCCAAGCTACCGTGGAACTCTCCACGGCCGGAGCAGCAGCCACACCAGGCCACTGCCCATCTCGCGCCGCCCGCCGGACTCCAGGCACTGAATCCGCCGGGCACGCAGCCACCAGATCGGCCAGCGCACCGGCTGCACCACCTGCGCCGCCGCACACACCACCACACCTGCGCCGTCACCTCCCCCAGCCAGGACGGCCAAGGCAGAGGGGGCCGGCCAGAGCCGCGCCGCCCGGAGGGCTAGATCCGGTCGAGGTCACCGCATCACGCCCCCAAGCACGCCCCCCCACGCGACGCCCGTCACACGCTGCCACCGCATCGGCGCGCGCCGCTGCCGCGCCGCCGTCAGCGGGGCACCCGACCCGCCGGCCTCGCCCGCCCGAGCTCGGCGCGAGAGGGGACAGAACTCCCGCCGCCCGGCGAGATCGAGCCGCTGGCCGCACCCTTTGGCGGCGGCGAGGGCAAAGGGGAAGAGGGAGGGGGGACCCGGCCGGCGGCGGCGAGGGGAACCGTCGAGGAGCTTCTTCGCCGTAGCTGTTTCAGCGACTTCTTTTGATCTAATATTAACTTTATTGGGCCATCTTGATTGATATGTTGTGTGTTAAATTTGTGCATATGTGGTGGGGTGTCAGCAGTGCCTCATTGACAATACTCGTCACGTGGCCTTCTTTCCATATATTTGTCTTCCTCTACCATCTGGTCTCACAAGTAGACACCTGTAGCTAACAGGATCTGTCCCTTGCTCTGCAATATCCTCCTCCTCGTCTATTGCTCGCTCAACTACACACATCCATGTATTTAGGAAGGTGAGGTGTCAGGAATACTTCAAGCCCAAAGAAGTTGAGTTGTACCTATTAGTGTCCGTCGGGCACTGCATGGACCAATACTCTGACTTGTCGATCCAATACTCTGACTTTCGTCGAGCTTGTCGGGGAGGTGCAGTTGGCCGTGGAGGCAGGGATAGTGGTTCGTTGTGTAAACCGATCGGATCCTGGGTTTGGGCTATGCATGTGAGCCTACCGTCAAAAGTCGTACTCCGGTTGCGGCTGGAGTCGTCGATGGCGGCGCTTTCTGGCGTCGCTCCCTCGTTGGAGGCATCGATGTAGCTGCTCTCATCTTGCCTTCCTCGACGTGCTCCACGCAGAACCTTGATCTAGTTTAGATCGGACGATGGCGGCGCTATTTGATGTCGCGTTCTCTCTTGGGGGCATCGTTTCTGGAGGTGGATCCGGTCAGAGGGACCCGTGGCTCGTGAGGGTGTGTGTGTTGTTTGCCGAAAGCCGCCGTTTGTATGGTTTTTGGGTCCGATTTCCCTCATAAACTAGACCAACCTTCTTTCTTCTGATGAATGAATTTGGTAGATCAACTACCAACATTCAAGAAAAAAAACTCTCACTCCTTAGCTGACGGATGACACATGGGTGTCAGTATTGCTAGCATGGTCGAAGCCACTGTCGTAAATGAAATAGTTGGTGCTCCTGTATATATCGAACATATTTTTTTGATTCCGAAGAATCAGTAAAAACATTGGTTCTAGACAAGGCCAAAAACTACCTTGACTTTTGAGTGTACTTATATATCGAGCTTAACAACGAACTTATGTTGTTAAGTATCGTTGGAGGTCAGAGAAAGGGCGTATCCTCACTTATATCGCTTGTATCCTCAGAGTTTTGGAAAGAGCAAAATGCGAGGGTGTTTCAGAAGAAATTTTCTATGCCAACAAACGTGTTCGCGGGCATCAAAGTAGAGGCCCAAAATTGGGTCTTGGCCGGGGCTAAACACTTGGGATCATTAATGCGACGAGAGTAGCTCTGTTTTCTTTCATTTGTGGAGGAGTAATGACCCTCTAGAGACATGGTTACTCTCTGCTTATTTATTAATGAGATGAGGCAAAGATTTTGCCTCCGTTTAAAAAAAATCGAATTTAATCATTACATATCTGAATGCACCGCGAAAACTCTGGTTTCCCCTGTTTTTCTGCTCATATTTCATCCATTTTTGTTCAAATTAGTTTGGGTTTCAGTTTTTTTGTTCTATATTCATCTGAAATTCAAAACACTAAATTTCAGATGTTTGTCACTTTCGTTCAATTCCAACGAATCAAAAAACAAAAATCCAAAACCCTGATACTGACGAAAAATCTCCATGAACACTCTTATTATTGTAACCCTCTCTCGTCATAAGTGTAAACCGTTTCCTTGCAAATACAATAATAAACACTCTCTTATTTCACTGGTGTGAGGACATCTGGTGTTTTCTATAGCATTCAGTAAGGAATCTGGATCGTATCTCACCCACCACCTTCAACTCCACTATTTATCTTATAATAAAGAGCTTCCTCATGTCCATATCTCCACCATTCTATCTCATCATGCTGCTACACATAGTTATGTAGATATGAGATCTGGTACCTCTTGTGCTTGGCCATCCCCTCGTCTATTTGTCTGATCCAATTTACGTACGTATGTAGCCAGGAATGAGATCCATTGGCAATACTTACAAATTTGGACGATATCCACCACCCTATAATGAACATCCATGTTGGTTCCATCACAGGGTATATGAAGATCGATGGGCTTTCACATGTCTCTAAAGGAACAACAAAGCACATCATGCGCTCACACACTAAGACACCTTCATGTCACTAGACATTTGGCTTTCAATCAGTTTATCAGCTTTGTATATCCGGATAATGTTTAACATTATATGCTCCAGAAGGAAACTCGTTTCCATATTGAATCTCCATGCTGAATTGAGAATGAAACTATTATCTTGCATGCTGAACCAAAATGCCATAGTAGTGATGAGGCGAAAGAGATCTCACTATTCTCGCTGTTTATACATCCATGGAAGAAGGGCAATGTTTAAAAACTGAAGTTCGACGGAAAGTGTTTTTCGAGCAACTGCAAGAATTGCCATGCCAAAATAACTGAAATTGCCATGCGTTTGTGTAGGATTTCCCATGCACGGTGTCGAAAATTGCCATGCTGTAGCAAAAACTGGCATGTCCTGAAGCATAATTTCTTTAAAATTGTGATGCGTTCGATCTCGATGGGATGGCTATGAGGGTCTCCTGTGAGCCCCTAAAATTGACTCTCGTTGGTTATGAAATCCCTGGAAGAATATATTGAGCGTTATTATATTGACAATAATAACTCGATACATTCTTGATCATGTTGATACTCTATTTTCCGTGTCATTATTCATGCGCACTGGAAAATCGCCAGGTAGCAACTAATGCTCAATGCCCATTGAGTCAAAGAGCAGCGGAAGACATAAGGATCACATTATTCATGTGCAGCCGAGCAAAGATGATCTGAAGAGAAGTTGGTCTACATGAATGATAGATGAGGCGATTATGGTTGACCGCTCGGGTGTAACGATTCTCGAACTTCTTCTTTGTGACTATAAATTACAAAAATCATATGATGGTCCAGCGGACATTCGAGACATCATAGCAGCCACCTATTGGTACTTGTGGTGGCGTAGGATAGAGATGGTTAAGAAGAACAGGTGCAAACACAGTTCATGCGCTATCCTTAAATTTTGTGTGTGCAGCAAAACAGCCTCTTCCGTGAAATGAACGAGTGGAAGAGACCCTTGTCTGATTACCAAACCCTTAACGTCGACGCTTTGTTTACTGAGGTGGATGTTTCGGGCGCTTGTGGAGCTGTGGTACGGGATTATAACGGAGGATTTATTGGAGCTTCCACAACACGGATGGAACATGTTTCATATGTGCGTCGGTGGAAGCAGAAGCAATGAGACAGGGTTTGTTATTTACCCGGAGTCTTCGATGTAGCTAGCTTTATACACAAACTGATAATTTGACTGCGGTGGAGGTACTGAAAAAGAATGAAGGTTATTCCTTGATCAGCATTAACCCTCAACGATTGTCAAAATTTACTGAAAGAGTTCGGGAAGGTCTGTATTGATCATTGTATGACAGTCTAATACAGTTGCACATGAGCTCGCTAGTTTGGGGAAGTGTAATACACTGACTATATATGTGGTCGAATACAGCCCCTTATTTTATTCTAATGTTTTTAGCACAAAAGCAAGTGATATTTTATTTAATATAGCTAGCCATAAAAGCTTTCCCGTCAAAAAAATACATGACAACATCACTACAAAAGACAGGGTTGCTGAAAAATCACACTGAAAAAGAAAAATGTCACACTATTTATTTGATATACGTAGAATTTATCAGCCGAATAACGTCCGCACCTGTCAGCAAGTCAAAGTCCCGCCGAAAAGGGCAAACCAGCGGGCCATTGAATATTAGTGAAATAATTTGCACTGTGCAGCTGAAACTGAAAAACATACATGTGGCTATATATAAATGATGTGGCTTTCAATAAAGGGAAACGATTCCGGTCGGCCTTCAGAAGCTTCAGCCGGTCGACTCGCTCGCTCACGCAACTCCATTTTACTCTTTCCTTTTCTCACGCGCATCTGCTCCAGGACTACCCATCGCTGAATTCCTCAACCTTTCATTCCTTACCCCCTCACACACCGCCACCTATCGTGCACTGATCTCTTACATTTTTCTCTCTATCTAGCATCCAACAGGTAGCAGGCACACCCCTCGCCGCCGTCAAAGGGAGCCATGTCCAAGGTCTAGGTGAGCGGCAAGCGCGTCGTTTTCTAACTCGCCTTCTCCACCAAGAGCCACGGCTAAGGTCCTGGCTATGGCTGTTGGCCACACACCCCTTTTTTCGACTGGTCTGGTCGTCATCTCCTACATGAATGGCGACCAACTGCAACTAGCACACTGACGCAGCTGCATCCGTCATATCGGCGCTCTACAGCCGGCACCCAACACAGCGACACATCGCACGGTGGCGAGCTGTATCCAACAAGGCTGTGAGCTGCAACCGTGATATGACAATGCTGGAACCATAACTACGGAATGCTGGAATCGGTGTTTTCGGATGCTGGAACCACAGCGACCATGCATGCGAATGCTACAACCGCGTTTGCTAGATGGTGGAACCGGGTTGTGCAGATGCTGGAACCACGGTGACCACGAACCGTTGGATACTGCGACCACGGCCCGCGTGGATGCTGCAACCGGAAGGGTGGCAATCTGGAACCAGCACAGCGGCGAGCTGCAACCAAAGACATCGGATGCTACAACCGACTCGTGGCGAGATGTAAACCGAAGGCGCCAAATTCTACAACCGACGCCAGGTTTTGCTTGGACCATAGCGATTTTTTGCTGTAAGGTTGGCCGCATGCGCAATGTGCCCAGGAGCACTGTCGGAGCTACGAGGAGATCAAACAAGGTCACGAGTTCACGACCCCCCTTTGGTCCACTAGGTGTGCATGCAGTAGTACCTCGTCTCCCGAAGAGTGCGCAACAGCAGCCAGCATGAATGCAAGATGAACCTCACCGCCTCGCCCACACCCACGCATTCATAGCACAGAGCTGCTTTGCTTCGCTGGCTAGTGATCACATTCTCATCTCATCTAGTGAATCAATGAATCACTATAGTTAGCGGAGTGAGTGTTATTTGGATCCTTCACCGAAAACACTATAAAATGAACTCCTTCCTCAATCCCTCGATCCATGGAGATCAAAAGGAGAAGAAGAAATCATTGAGCACCAATATTTGTCCTGTTTTGGTCATTAGGTGTGCTCTTTTCTTTTGAAACATGAAAAATTACTTCGTCATATCAATTGTATTTGTGTGAACAAATTTACTGGTCCAAAATTAACTCTTATATCTGTTGTACGACTTGGCTTTTTTCAAGCATACTGTGTCTTCTTATACATAGTTGCCAACCCCCTGTGTTTTGATCATGCTCCACCACTGCCCGGGAGGAAGATGACACAATGCCAGGGAATCAAGACATCCAATGCTGGAATCGATGGTGCGTGAAGCTGCAACCGCCTCCCTTGGTGCTACAATTGTAGTGACTAATAGTAGAGCTCCGGTATGGCGACGACGAGATAGGGGGGATGTATGTTTTTGATCTCCGGTGCAACGGCGGCGTAGATGGGGTGAGCCGGCGGGGTGCAGGGCGCGAATGATATGTTGGAATTGCGCCCTCGGAACCGATCACATCAAATCACAATGAACACGCACGAACAGAAAATTGATGGCCAAAGGCACGTGTCGTGCCTTTCTTTTTCTTTTTTTATTTTCTCCTTTTCTCATGGTGTTACAAAGTTGCAGGCCCTGTGTATCTATATATTCACGTGGGCCAGCCCGAAAGCTAACAATAACCGACTTGAACTCAGTCTAAACTCGTAGACACGCATAAGTCTTAAACCGGACTCTTGGACTCCTACAAGTACACGAAGTTGACTCCAATACGTACTACTAATATACTATACTACACGGCAGCCTACTACACCGTATACTACTATTACACTTCACGTGCATGCACAACATGCAAACGTACCTTAATTAACTAGCGATCATCAACCTAATCAAGATTATTGCTAACATGATATGCATGCAGGGAGGAAGTCCAGGGAGTTGCAGGCGTGAGAAAGAGGACGACCGAATCCACGAGAAAAACTGTTTCAGGCGAGCGTGATCCTATGGTGGAGGTTCTATGCGGGGGAAGATCTAATGGCCCGTAGGTGAGCGGCCGAGTGGGATTTATCATTGCCGTTAATAGGACCCAAAAAAATCCGAACGTTCAGATTTTAAGCATTTCACCCCGAACGTTTTTACATGGCAACTTTAATTGACGCGAGATGGTAACTTAAATAGTTAAGACATGGTAACTTTGTCCCAGTTTGTTTTTTTGTCAGAAAATTGCAATGTTTGCCAACCTCATGTAAACTAAAGTTGCCATAAAAACCGTTCAGCTTGCCATGCTTAAAATCCGAACGTTCGAGATTTATCATTGCCGTTAATAAAGCGTTATCCTCTTCTCCATTACGGACTATTTACTATTGTACTGACTACTTCTTCCGGACTGATATATTTGCCTGGATGGCTTCGCACAGCAACTAATGAGCAATAGTCATTGTGATTAACGCAACTAGTGATCAATGGAGCCTTTACGTACGTTGCACTCCCTTAGTTTTCATTTTCTCTGCATGTTTTATTATGAACTTGGTCGAAGTTTAAAATGTTTGATCCGAGACAAAGCTAATATGTGAATTAAAAAACCAGAGGGAGTGCACCCAATTAATGTGGGACACGCAAACAGAATTTTCATGCAAGTTGTTGCATGCTTCGGTAATTAAGGGAGCAGGTGAGAGTCCAACCAATCTTAAAATAGTCTTTCGCCCCGCTTTACAAATAATGTAATCATCACATTCATAAGACAAGTTTAATTGCACAACAGAAAATAATAGAGTCTGATGGGGCATCAACACAAACACACCTAAAACAACATAAAAGAAAAAAAAAAGGAAAAAAGACCACCAAGTAGCCGGTATCTCAGGAGACCTGTGGCGAGGCAAGTCGGCGTGCGTCAGCTGTCATCGCGTCCCTCACGTGGCCAAGCCGTTCGCGATTCCCTTGTCTATAAAGTAGGTGTCAGTGCTTAAAATATCCAAGAATTTGAGGATAGAGTCAGAGGTTCGCCTAAGAAACTCCCATCAAGTAACTATCTTGTTGTGTCATCCTTAAGGTCCAACATAACGCCGCAAACATAAGCCAGAAGAGGCATCTTATACCCTCGGCCTGGTTGGCGCGGGTACAAAGCACTAGTAGAAAAGGGGGCAATGGTCCAGGCCGGTCCAGCCCATTAGTCCCGGTTCAATCCAGAACCGGGACCAATGGGGGCATCGGACCCGGTTCGTGAGCCCCGGGGGCCGGCCGGGCCACGTGGGCCATTGGTCCTGGTTCGTCTGGACCTTTTGGTCCCGGTTGGTGGGACGAACCGGGACCAATGTACCTTACTTCTGGCCCACCACCATTGGTCCCGGTTGGGGGAATGAACCGGGACCAAAGGCTCCCCTGTAGTCCCGGTTCATGCCACGAACCGGGACCAATTAATGCCTATATATACCCCGCGAGCAGAGCACTCTCACTGCTCTGCTTTTCGTGGCCGGCGAGGAGAGAGATTTGTGTTGCTCTAGCTCACCTCCTATGCACACGAGGTGTTTGATGGAATGCCCGAGCCACACTACTTAAGCTTTCTCCTCTCCAAGCTCCATTTTTCTCAATATTTGTCTAGGTTTAGCGGTCCGTCACGTCCCGTCCCCATCTTCACCGCCGTCGATCGCCCGCGCCGATCTCGTCGCCGGCACCACCGTGGTGAGCCTCTTGTTCTTATCTTCTTTCTAAAAGGAAAAAAACTCTTACTTGTATGTTTATATAGATACTTGTATAATTTTCTTACTTTTATTATTGCATCTTATATAGTGCGATGGTTTTGGTATCCGCCCCCGTCGGCCCTCGTCCTGTCTATGATTCAGATGTGGTATATATTATCTTTTCATAACTATTGGTTCATTTGTTGTTTATGACAATTATGCCGACCAACGTGACATAGATTTTATTTATCTAGGAGGTTGTTGAACCGGAAATTCCAACCGACCCTATTGTCGAGAGGTTAAATTTAGTTGAAGAAGAAAACAATTTGTTGAAGGAAAAATTAGAAAAATTGAGGAGGAGAAGATGATATTGGAGTTGCATGTTGCGGATGTCGTCGATGATCACAAGATCAAGATGGATGCAATGCGCTTGAAGATTAGAAAGATTAGAAAATATGCCATTCATACCGAGGCTTGGTATCATTATGCCGTTGGATCAGTTGTTACATTGGTTGCGATTATGATCGCATTTGTTTTCGCATTGAAATGTTTTACATAGTTTCAGTGTATGGTTTAATTAATTTAGATGCTCTGCAGAGCTTTATGTTGTTAGATGAGAACTATGTATGTACTTTGGTTTTAATGTGATGATGAACTTCTATTAATTTGGTCACTTAATTATATAATGCACGCAGATGAACCGGCAATGGATGTACGGTTCAAGACACACCTCCGAGTACATTAAGGGCATGCATGATTTTCTCGAAGTGGCTGAGGCAAACAAGCAGAATGGTTTTATGTGTTGTCCATGCCCTGTATGTGGGAATACGAAGTCTTACTCTGACCGGAAAATCCTCCACACCCACCTGCTTTACAAGGGTTTCATGCCACACTATAATGTTTGGACGAGGCACGGAGAAATAGGGGTTATGATGGAAGATGGCGAAGAAGAAGAGTACGATGACAACTATGTGCCCCCTGAATACGGTGATGCTCCTGAAGATCAAGAGGAACCAGACGATGTGCACGATGATGCTGCAACGGGCGAAGCTGCTATCAAGAGGAACCAGACGATGTGCCCGATGATGATGATCTCCGCCGGGTCATTGTCGATGCAAGGACGCAATGCGAAAGTCAAAAGGAGAAGCTGAAGTTCGATCGCATGCTAGAGGACCACAAAAAAGGGTTGTACCCCAATTGCGAAGATGGCAACACAAAGCTGGGTACCGTACTGGAATTGCTGCAGTGGAAGGCAGAGAATGCTGTGCTTGACAAAGGATTTGAGAAGCTACTTAAAATATTGAAGAAGAAGCTTCCAAAGGATAACGAATTGCCCGATAGTACATACGCAGCAAAGAAGGTCGTATGCCCTCTAGGATTGGAGGTGCAGAAGATGCATGCATGCCCTAATGATCTGCATCTGTACAGCGGTGCGCATAAGGATCTGAACGCATGCCGGTATGCGGTGCATTACGGTATAAGATCGACGAGATGACCTGGTGATGTTGATAGCGAGCCCCCGGAAGAGGGTTCTGCGAAGGTGATGTGGTATGCTCATATAATACCACGGTTGAAATGTCTGTTCGTAAACGGAGAGCATGCCAAGTTGATGCGATGGCACAGTGAGGACCGTAAGAAAGACGGAAGTTGAGAGCACCCACGACGGGTCGCAGTGGAGAAAAATCGAGAGAAAGTACTGGGATGAGTTTGCAAGCGAGCAAAGGAACGTATGGTTTGCTTTAAGCGCGGATGGCATTAATCCTTTCGGGGAGCAGAGCAGCAATCACAGCACCTGGCCCGTCACTCTATGTATGTATAACCTTCCTCCTTGGATATGCATGAAGCGGAAGTTCATTATGATGCTAGTTCTCATCCAAGGCCCTAAGCAACCCGGCAATGACATTGATGTGTACCTAAGGCCATTAGTTGAAGAACTTTTAGAGCTATGGAATGGAAACGGTGTACGTACGTGGGATGAGCACAAACAGGAGGAATTTAACCTAAAGGTGTTGCTGTTCATGACCATCAACGATTGGCCCGCTCTCAGTAACCTTTTAGGACAGACAAACAAGGGATACCACGCATGCACGCACTGTTTACTTGACACCGATAGTATATACCTGGCAAGCTGCAGGAAGAATGTGTACCTGGGCCATCGTCGATTTCTTCCGACCAACCGTCAATGTCGAAAGAAAGGCAAGCATTTCAAAGGCGAGGCAGATCACCGGAAGAAGCCCGCCATGCGTACCGGTGATCACGTACTTGCTATGGTCAATGATTTACACGTAATCTTTGGAAAGGGTCCTGGCGGACTAGCTGTTCCGAGTGACGCTGGGGGACATGTACCCATGTGGAAGAAGAAATCTATATTTTGGGACCTACCCTACTGGAAAGACCTAGAGGTCCGCTCTTCGATCAACGTGATGCATGTGACGAAGAACCTTTGCATGAACCTGCTAGGCTTCTTGGGCGTGTATGGGAAGACAAAAGATACAGCTGAGGCACGGGAGGACCTGCAACGTTTGCACGAAAAAGACGGCATGCCTCCAAAGCAGTATGAAGGTCCTGCCAGCTATGCTCTTACCAAAGAAGAGAAGGAAATCTTCTTTGAATGCCTGCTTAGTATGAAGGTCCCGACTGGCTTCTCGTCGAATATAAAAGGAATAATAAATATGGCAGAGAAAAGTTTCAGAACCTAAAGTCTCATGACTGCCACGTGATTATGACGCAACTGCTTCCGGTTGCATTGAGGGGGCTTCTACCGAAAAACGTCCGATTAGCCATTGTGAAGCTATGTGCATTCCTCAATGCAATATCTCAGAAGGTGATCGATCCAGAAATCATACCAAGGCTAAGGAGTGATGTGGTGCAATGTCTTGTCAGTTTCGAGCTGGTGTTCCCACCATCCTTCTTCAATATCATGACGTACGTCCTAGTTCATCTAGTTGACGAGATTGTCATTATGGGCCCCGTATTTCTACACAATATGTACCCCTTTGAGAGGTTCATGGGAGTCTTAAAAAAATATGTCCGTAACCGCGCTAGGCCAGAAGGAAGCCAACAATCTCGCTATAGAAAATGAGAAGAAGATCTGTCACCGTCTCTAGAGCACTACAAAGGAGGCACAACGCGCCCCCATGGTCGTGTCGCTTGATCATCTCCATCACCGATGTGAGGAAATCCAGCATCAATTGCCAAACAAAGATTTTCATTTTCTGTGGCAAGGGTGATTTCAACAGCGAAATAGTCTCGGTAAGAATGGTTGTCAACACAAGGCATGATATGTTGAGCAAACAAAAGAGATCTCCCTTAGTCTCAACCACCAGGATGCGGTGTTTGGATAATCCGCGAGCACCGGCTGAAGGGCACCCCGCAAGTTGGCGCACTCCTTGGTCTCCACAAGCCCAAATGTTCATATGAAGAAGATGTTCCAATGTGCAATGTGGGAGAGTTCAACCAATCACCAGGCAAAATTCACGCTCCCTCTTCCTTGATTAGTTGTAGTGCTGGCATGCGCTAGTAATTAAGGAGCTTGGCGACTTACACAATGGAAATATCTCACAGTGGTGGCTCGACTAGCACATATGTGTGTGTGCGCGCGCGTATGGAGAAAGTGGTCTGGGGTGTCTTTACCCAACGTGGGTGGCGGCGTAATATGGGAATTGGACAATAATGTTTATACACAGATGGTTCTTTCACATAGGCACTCATGAGTTTGTGCGTGTGCTTGCGTGTGTGTGTGTGTGTGTTGCAATGTGTGTGTGTGTGTCTATATATATATATATATATATATATATATATATATATATATATATATATATATATATATGAGCTAATAAAATTTCCTGTCACCTTTTTTTCCAAGAACAATCAGCCTAGGTTCCTTGTCATTTTCATTAAGGCATTTGGAAGCAGGAATAATTACAAGATTTTCATAGTGAGTCACCAGCCATACAACTCACCAAAGATTACTCCTGCCTACGTGCTGACAGCCACCTAGACTAAACCAACAGTTCAAATCCTAGAATGCCAGGGAAGCAACAACAGGAGCAGGTGAAGACATATCTTCAACTGTTAGTGTAGCAATTGATGGAACTGAGACAATATTTTACTCCAAATGCTAGCAATCTTGACATGTACTTCAACCCCATTATAACATGTTGGTGGGACTTTCTATCGCTTAAATGTTGCCTCTTAACCATCTGTGTGGTATGTACCTTCTCTTAGAAGGAGAAAAGCAGTAATGCAATTAACACCGTGGGTGCATTTGTTGTCCATTCTTGACCCATAAGTTACATACACATCACATATTCTTCAGAAAACAACATCCCCCATCCCCGGACCTCTCCCCCACTACCATCGGATCCTATTTTGAAAATCAATCATACTGTCTATATATGAACCATTTTGGAGTTCCTATATATGGGACCAGGATCTCGTGCTCTCTACCGTAAAATCCACATTTTGCTACTACATTATAAGACATCCACCAAGGAATGAGAGTTGTCAGGAATAGCTATAGCCATTGCATGGGAGGCCACAGAACACCGTGCTTGTTTTAGACTGCTTCCCGGATTTCAACTAGTTGTGGATGGCACCTTATCAGTAGATTATGATTAACTAGAAGAGCATGGATGAGTATAGAGGTAGTCGACCATATCTCAGAATTTGAAGATCAGCTACAATACTCATGCAATAACCTAGTTCTGGTCAATTTATACGTGCATGTGCATGCTACTGAACACAATTAACACTCAAAATAGCTACATGTTGAAAAGGCTGTGTTAAGGCAACATAGGAGAATTTAAAGAATAACTCAAGATTTTCTTAATGCCGAATCATTTGATGCAAATATACTGTAATTTATATCCTATTGTCCTTAGAAAATAACAAAAACATGATAATTCTATTGGAGTTTCTTACCTTAATTATTAATCGCAAAAGAATAGAATAATTTCAGAAGATAAATATTGGAACCTGGACACAGAAGAATTCACTTTAGAAAACCTATACCAAACAACGTATTTGTAATCTTTGAAATTTTCACAAAGAATCATGCGCATAGGCATTGTTAGAAACTTATATCCATGTAAATTTTCCTAAAATAATTTGACCATTTGTGGCCTAGGGAAAAAGAAGAAAATGATAATGCTACATTTTTAAATAATTTAATATGGATAGAAAAAAACAGGATAGCACTAGCTCATTTTCCAGTAAGGCATTAATCCCGGAAGCGCCGAAGCCATCCCTCAAACCCCAAATCCCCAATCTCAGTCCTCCACCCCCAATGCGGCCGCCGGAGCAGTCATCGCTCCAACAGGCCGTGCCGCCGGAGCAGCCAATCCTCGACGAGCTCCTCGAGGAGATCTTCCTCCGGCTCCCCACGGCCGCAGACCTCGCCCGCGCCTCCATGGCCTGCGTCTCCTTCCGCCGCGTGGTGGCCTGCCACGCCTTCCGCCGCCGTTTCCGTGCTCTCCACCCGCCGCCCCTAGGTATCCTCGACCTCCCGTTTATACCTGCCCAGCCGCCCCACCCCTCCGCTGCCCGCCCGCGCCTACGCCGACGCCGGGGCCGACTTCTAGTGCTCCTTCCTCCCATCCCGCGAGCGGTGGGGTATAACCAACGTTCATGACGGCCGCGTCCTCCTCGCTGGCATCCCCGAGGGAAGAACCTACCCTTGGGGCGGCAGGGAATTACTAAGGGACTTCGCCGTCTGCGACCCATAGTTTCGTCTCTACCTTGTGCTGCCTATCATCCCTGACGACCTAACTGCATTAGTCCTTGAGCCAGATATCACGGATGTGGATTACTTCCTTGCGCCTCCTGCCGAGGATGAGGACGACGGTGTATCCTTCAGAGTGATGTGCTTGGCGTGATGCAAAACCAAGCTGGTTCTCTTCGTCTTCTCTCGAGGTGCCGGACAATGGCGTACTATTGCATTTGATTCCGGATCTGAGATATATTGGGCCTCAAGGCGCTACTATTGCCGTCGATCCTTTGTCGGGAATTTTTCCCGGGGAACAAATTGCTCATGCTCGACACAGACAGGATGGAGTTCTCTATTGTCAACCTACCCATTGAGCCCTGGCCCGAAGAGTATGAGATGACCTTTGTGGAGGGAGCTAAAGTAAGACTTGGGATGTTTACTATCTTCGACGATTTTGATGAGAAACAAGGTGGTGTAGTCTTTCACCTTTTGTATGGCATACTGCGAAATGATGGGGACCGCGCAAACTCGTGGCAAGCAAAGGCGATGATCTCCTTGCCTTTATCGTATCGGCACTATAGAATCGTGGGTGAAGCTGGGGGATACCTGCTCCTGCAAGGTATTCCAAGAGACCTGCTCTTGACATCACCTTTGGCAGAGGGTAAAGAAACAGATTGTTTTTCATTGAATCTTCAGACTCTCCAGCTTGAGCGGTTCTGTGGGATTGCGGACATGACTTACGAAGAGCACCTGTCCAACAATTTAGTGCGGTAAGCTTGCTCTTAGTCTTTTCCTTTTTGCATTTTGCATTGCAATGTGACATAGGTGTTTGTTTCATGCTACTATGCTTTATGATTCTTTTTACTTGAGCGTACAGTCCTTAATGCTGCTGCAACCAAGATATATTCTGCCCATTATAATCCTTATAAGCTCTTAGACTTATTGGTCCTTGGGTGATATTCTAGTTGCTAATCTCAGAAAAAAAGAAGTATTTGTTACTTACCTTGCTTAATTGATGTCTCTAGTATCATACAGATAAAAGAAAGCAGCAGCATCGCTTTTGAAATGTTACTGCCTATTTCCCATAAGATAGATGGATTCCTTGTTCATTAATAACTATTTTCTATATTTCTGGTCTTTCACCTCGGCATTCAATTCTTATTTCCTTCATGATTGATTGCATGATTAGCATCTTCCTACTGCAGTGCTCCTTGTACATAAAAAAACTTACAGTTCATCTTAATTTAAGGAGAATGCTCCCAACAATTGCTTGAACAAGTTTCTTCCTGATAAGATTAAATATAGTGTCTTGACATTTATAGCAGGAAGTAGCGCCATTTATCAAAACCGGTACTTCTAACCATCTATTGTTGAATATTGTTGGGTTCTGCAGTTTCGATCATGTGTAGTGGATTCCTACTAAATGTTATGTTTTTGGTTGGTTAGACCCATAGCGAGCATGAGGTAGCATTTCAAAATTGAGTTTTGGTGTTGTGATTTTAGTAAAGTCACCTAATTCATGATGTCTGGTAGGATTAAAGAGAGAATGTAATGATCTGTGCAGCAAGTGGCACGTTTAAATATATGTTATGCTGCTCTTGCGCAATTAGGTCGTCCAATCATACTGTCGAATGTCGATGTTGCTTGTAGTAAAATTAGGTAAAATTGGCTGTATTTCCAACACCATGTTCACATTGACCTTATCACCAGTTTTGTTTCAAATGGCAACCAACATATTATCAGTTGTAACAGTTATCTATGCATTCAAATGTCCTTGTGACAATTAGGCCCAGTAGTATGTCGTCTCATGAAGTGAAATCACATGGTTGCTCGGTTAAATTATTTAAAAAGGTCCGTGCAATTCTGCACATTTTTTACGTTAAGCATTTGAGCCAAACTGTACACTCAACTTTTGACCATATAACTTCTACTAGTTACCGAAAATTTATATGATTGTATTGTATTGCATCTAACAACAGTGGTTCCTCATTCATCTATTTAGCAGGCTTTAATCTGCATTATGGGGTCTTATTTTGTGTCAGAGTGCTGGTTTGGACTGCAAGGATGGCGACCAAACTGCACTTTTGTTTGTCCAGGTCACTTGCCTAGCCGCCCTTTGGTTTTTGACGACATATATGTCTGCCACATGAAACCCGTTGGTTTGGCATGTTTAGGTCTTAGGTGTTTTATATATCTTATTAAAACCTACTATAAGTCATGTCAGCTGTGTATGCAGTTGTCCTGCTATTGGCTAAGCTTTTCCTAGAGCCATCAGCTAAGGTTTGAGCGTACATGGAATCCTAGCACTGCTGTTGCATTAGTTTTCAACGGTGCTGCAATGTTGTGTCAAAGAGTGTTCATCAGAGATTGGTATGTTTCAGAACATCACTGTATTTGCTGCTCTTTTTGTGCTCCCTGATAAATATTCCTTTTGCGAGCAAGTGCTCGCTGACATGTCATTCACATTTGTTATTGTCTATCATGTGTTGATCACATTTCATTTCCGGTGTTGACTCATTTTTTATTCTTCTGATCAGCTCATTCTTCTCGTTTACTGCCACAAGTGTGGTATATTCTTTCAGAACAAAGAATGGTTTTGGTCGCCCTCATATTATTATCTCCTCTTCCTCTAATCCAATAATTGTTTCACTGGGGTTGAGATCTAGACTGGTCTGTGGCAGATCAGTATTTGGTCATGCCTGGAATGGGTTGTGCCAAGAAAATTTCTTGCCGCTAAAACTACGCAAACATTGTTTGGTGCTTTTTTTTATCAGATGCACGATGAAGCATCGTGCAACATTCACGTTGGTGGGTGCTTTGCTCAATGAATACTCCTAGATAGTTCTGTGGCTCCATGTGCCAAAACTTAGTGTTTTTTTTTTTTGCAGTGCGCCACAACTTAGTGTGTTGCATAGACGATCCTTTGTTACCTTCTCAGAACCCGTTGCATTCATTGTAAAAGAAATTTGTTTCTTTCACTTGGCCAAGAATTTTATAGGGTGAGCCTTGTTTTTATACGGGCTGCTAATTTTCATGTTGGTATAATGTTAATACTCTTGAACAAGTTATCAGGCCACTATCAATCAATGTCTTAGATTTAGTTGTAGTTTTTCTTCTAGTTCGGCTAAGCATCTTAAAAGAGCTTTTGTCAGAGAACACTCATTAGAAAATATATACGGTCATCTGGCCCACTGGATATGTACGTACCATCGATCAACCATTTCATTTCCCATCTGAATGGTAGTTGTATTTGATTTAGTTGATCCATTCAGTTCCCTCATGTAATGTGCAGCTTTCATTCATTTGAGATAGGATTTCCACCCACCATGTTCAGTTCCACCCTACATATAAAAGCTCAAAATATCATCCTCTCCCCTCATGGATACTCATTGAACCCGCAACTAGCTAGCTGGGAAAGAGATGATAGATGTTCTGTCATAATCTTCTGAGTTGAAGCTCAACATCATTTATACTATCTGGAAATGAGAGGCCTCAGGATCATACCGTACCCCCATGTGTCAAAATATCTAGAAGTAAGAGGCCTCGTCTGATGCCGTCGCCATGCTCCAGTTTATACATCATTTGGAGAATGTGCTATGTGTTTAGGGTGACCGGATTACTATTCCATTTAGCTTTGCTTCACAGTGGGCGCTCGTTTGTCATACTGAGAGGCATGGACTTCTTCAGGCATGTGTTCTACGTGGTCGCTGCCTTCATTATCCTTTTTGTTCTTTGCCTTTCATCTACTTTTGTGATTTTTCTTTGCCTGACGAAACCACTTGAGCGCTGCACTTTCATGTTATTATCATCTGTTTGGTGGCCCTTCATATTTTGTTTCGTGTTAGAAGTTATGGCCCAACAACATGCATGTCTCCCAATCTCAAAGCAAAGTGAACAAATCACCTAGTTTTGGGCCATGTAGCATAGGACTGTTTCAATTGTATTTGAGCAAAGCACATAATAAGTTAGATGGGAGTAGAGCAGATTTTTGTTTTTGATAACAGCATTTAGTTTGAGATACTCAGGTAGGGTGCATTGGCCAAGCCAGATCGAGCGTACATAAAATGATATAGATATAGGACGCACGTGCGTGCCTTCCTTCGCATCATCGTTTCAAACACAAATTACACAAACACAAGCCGAAATGTGGCAGTCCAAGCCAGTCCACGTCTTCGGGCGACCATCAGCAAGCTTCAGCTCATCGTCCGGGATCAGTGAGTACAGGCTATAGATTTCAGGGATTTAGTGGTGAGGGTTCATTTAGGACGAACTCTACAACCTTAAGGTTTTAAACAGACTTCACTCGCTCCGGCGCCATGGGTCGTCTGCAACAACGACGAGGTATTCGACGCGACTTGGGACCAGATGGAACGCCAAAGTGTTATTTGAGCGGAGCAGTCCGCTTGTGCCTCCTGCGACAAGGAAGCTTCCGGTTTGGGCTTATGCCAGAAAACCCACTTGTGCGTGACGATGTTTGCATCACGGGGAATGGCACGAGGGTCAACGTGGGGTTTTCTTGTAGCGCGTGAAACTCTTCCTTCATTGCAGCACGGGCACTAGAAGGAAGAAGCATCGAAGCGGTGATGGCAACGTTGGTATTGTCATACAGGACCTTCGAGTAGCCATTCACGGAAGTAGGTTCTGTTGGAGAAACCACCGAGCAGGCCAAAGCGGGATGGAATGCAACATCTCAGTGGTCGGGACTTTGCTGTATCGAGGGTGGTCCCGGCGGTGACAAGAAAACTTTAATACGAAGGACACACTTAATATCTCGATTGTGCAGCAGTTGTGGA
Source organism: Aegilops speltoides (assembly GCA_021437245.1). NCBI lineage: Eukaryota > Viridiplantae > Streptophyta > Magnoliopsida > Poales > Poaceae > Aegilops > Aegilops speltoides. Next base: position 10,038,328 of record CM038145.1, read on the forward strand.
GTACGACACTACTAGGAACATCATTACTCATCTCAACATTTTATGTGCAAGTCTCAATGATGAGTTTGCATTATATCTCACCGACCTCAGTCAGTTCCACATTATGTATCTCAACAGAAGCACCCCTCAGGCCTCTACCAGCCAACACAGTCAGGTCTATTTAGGATTGAGCTTTTCTTGATATGTTGTTCTACCCCCCTATGTAATTGTTGCGATAAATCAAATCATATAACACTACCTCGACAGCTGATCCATTTTGTGCTAGCTGGGGATGGAATCTTTTCTGCTGCTATTAAACATCCCCAGCACACACAGACACACACATCTTAGCTAGGATTGAGAGGTGCCATACCACCGGAAGTACTGTATCTTTCTATCCTTTGACAATACAGGGGGCAGTACTCGGTCGATGTGTATGGCACAATGTACATGTGGCTTTTAACGTCAGTCCTCCTAACAGTACTACCACACTATTTGGGACGTGATTAGATGTAGATGAGCCTAAAACAGCGGTGCATATTCGAGTCGTGCGCGCATTAATTTGGGTTGTGTGGAATTGCCGGAATGATGTGATTTTTATCAGACTCGGATGGAGAGGCTGGGGGTTCTCATCCTTTTCGAGAAAGGGTAAAATGTGTGGCATTCTACATACTCATACATTGTTCCTAACTAGGTTCCTAAATAATTAGTTTTATTCTTCCTGATAAAACCATCTTATTTGATGGATCTCTATGTTTCAAAGGTGTTTTTTTAGTGAAACTTCAGAAGTCTGTTTGATCCTTCAATGTCATCCAATCAACTGCTGCAAAGTCTACACTATCCACGGCAGCACGCTAGTGTGTCATATGTGAATTAACTACACCTACTTGCTTAGTGTACTGGGCATTGAAAAAAATAGTGTGCTATAGCATCGCTAATAGCACGCTACAGCGTATTGAGAATTGCCTCGCTAAATATATTAGTGTACAATGTCTCGCTAATAGCACGCTGTAGCATGATATAGCACACTAATAGCGTATTTTGAGGTCGGCGCTATTTTGCTGTAGCGCGCTATTTTTTTCATTAGTACTAGGTAAGAAGAATCAGTAGCAGCAGGCCTTTGAGTATAACAACAATTATTCTCTCTTTTCTCTTGGCGGGGTCGAATTCGAATGCAGTCTTCCATTTGTCACTTTATAAGGTAAGCATAGCTTGAAGAAGTGCTGAGGAATGTTTCTTGTTCATCATTTTATTGATCATGCTTTATAAGTTCTGATCTACATCGAGCTATTTGGACTGACATGCATAGTTATGGCTTTTTTACGTACTACCATACTGTTTAGACTGACTGACATTTAGCTTGTGACACCTTTTAGCACAACTCTAAAGCAATCTAGTGTCGTTTTTGTATTCTGTTACTGGGATTTCTGCATGCGTCTTGCAGGGACAATCTGGGTGCTTTGTCAGCCTCCTAGCACATCGTGCCGTCCAGTCGGATCAGGAATTCGTACAATTTGATGAATCCATATCAATAAATTATAATGGTAGGACGAGGTCCAGACTACAAATATAATTGATAATGCAAGGGGAAAGGAGGTGCAGCAACATGTTCTGAGACATAACAGAGTATGGTTGGACATGACAATGGCTATATTGGAAAGTTTGTGAGGTGCTAATCTTGAGTAGTTTAATTAGTACATGTCCGTACTAGTCTAGCTAGCTGGTTGAGTTGGAGTCTAAAGTAGACTAGGTATAGGCTAATCCTGATCGGTGTGGCCGGTGATTAGGCCGGTTCTGTACGTTAGGAAGTCTTGGCTGTGTCCATGTTAGTTTGGTTAGGATTAGCAGTACGTGTCCATATTGAGTCCTAGTAGTAGTCAGTTTTGGCTGAGTTAGTACGTCTAGTAGTCCGTCTAGGTTTTTAGTAGGAGTCTTAGTAGGATTGGTTAGCCGTGTAAGTCTAGGTTGTTTGGTCGGCTGGTCCCTGCGTGTATATATATACACGGGCAGGCCATGGCTTTTAACACCGTGGAAAATATTGAGAGGAATAAAGAAAATACGGGTACGACACGTGCCCTTGGCCACAAAGTTTTGCGTGCGCGTGTTCATCGTGATTTGATGTGATTGATCCTGCGGGCAAAATTCCAACAATTGGTATCAGAGCAAGGTCAATTTGAAGCTGCGCTTGCCCCGAGGTGGCAACCTGACTAGCGCCTCGGGGCGGGCAATGAAGCCGCTGGGTGGTGCAGCGATGCAGAGGATCAAGGGATCGTCGTTCGGCGGAGCGACAAGGAGGGAGGCGGCAGACTATCGTCAGCATGGTGGCGGAAGGAGGTCGTTGATGGGAGAGGTGGTGCCGAGGTGCGGTGCTGGGGCTCATCAAGATCGTCGTCCGGGGGAGTCGGATGAACAAGGAGGCGTGCGATTTTGCACGTTCAGTCGTCGTTGCGTCTGTGAGTCGTCATCGTGTCCAAGTGCTCGTCTTGGTGATGATTCATTGCAAGTGGAAGCGGTATGCACGGTGTTCCGTGAGTCATGTCCATGTCCTCATGGAGCGTCCTGGTTGTGGCCAGTGTGGATTCGGTGTGATGACGAAGGCGGACGATGGTAGGCGAAGCCATCGTAAAGCGAGGAGGTGTGCGACCAGTGGAGAGTTGATCTACTGCAAGCAAATACAAGGAGTATGGTGCGGACCGAGTGCAAGGCAGCGGCCAAGCAATGGCGGTGACACAACATTGTAGAGCAAGGAGGTTCTGCATGTTTCCAGGCGGGTCATACTCAGTGTACGGATATGACGGTTGTGTCGATGAGTCGACAAGATGCGGATCTTCAGCAAGTCAAGACCAGAGGAAGTACAAGAAGATGACATGTCAAGATTAGAGGGAGATTGTTAGCAGTAATCTTGAGTTGTTTAATTAGTACATGTCCGTACTAGTCTAGCTAGCTGGTTGAGATGGAGTCTAAAGTAGACTAGGTCTAGGCTAATCTGATCGGTGTGGCGGTGATTAGGTCGGTTACATGACGTTAGGAAGTCTTGGCTATGTCCATGTTAGTTTGGTTAGGATTAGCAGTACGTGCCCATATTGAGTCCTAGTAGTAGTCAGTTTTGGCTGAGGTAGTACGCCTAGTAGTCCGTCTAGGTTTTTAGTAGGAGTCTTAGTAGGATTGGTTAGCCGTGTAAGTTTAGGTTGTTTGGACGGCTGGTCCCTGCGTGTATATATATACGGGCAGGCCATGGCTTTTAACACCATGGAAAATATTGAGAGGAATAAAGAAAATACGGTACGACCGTGCCCTTGGCCACAAAGTTTTGCGTGCGGCGTGTTCATCGTGATTTGATGTGATTGATCCTGCGGGCAAAATCCAACAATTGGTATCAGAGCAAGGTCAATTTGAAGCTGCGCTTGCCCCGAGGTGGCGACCTGACTAGCGCCTCGGGGCGGGCAATGAAGCCGCTGGGTGGTGCAGCGATGCAGAGGATCAAGGGATCGTCGTTCGGCGGAGCAACAAGGAGGGAGGCGGCAGGCTGTCGTCAGCATGGTGGCGGAAGGAGGTCGTTGATGGGAGAGGTGGTGCCGAGGTGCGGTGCTGGGGCTCATCAAGATCGTCGTCCGGGGGAGTCGGATGAACAAGGAGGCGTGCGAGTTTGCACGTTCAGTCGTCGTTGCGTCTGTGAGTCATCATCGTGTCCAAGTGCTCGTCTTGGTGATGATTCATTGCAAGTGGAAGCGGTATGCACGGTGTTCCGTGAGTCATGTCCATGTCCTTGTGGAGCGTCCTGGTTGTGGCCAGTGTGGATTCGGTGTGATGATGAAGGCGGATGATGGTAGGCGAAGCCATCGTAAAGCGAGGAGGTGTGCGACCAGTGGAGAGTTGATCTACTGCAAGCAAATACAAGGAGTATGGTGCGGACCGAGTGCAAGGCAGCGGCCAAGCAATGGCGGTGACACAACATTGTAGAGCAAGGAGGTTCTGCATGTTTCCAGGCGGGTCATACTCAGTGTACGGATATGACGGTTGTGTCGATGAGTCGACAAGATGCGGATCTTCAGCGAGTCAAGACTAGAGGAAGTACAAGAAGATGACATGTCAAGATTAGAGGGAGATTGTTAGCAGTAATCTTGAGTAGTTTAATTAGTACATGTTCGTACTAGTCTAGCTAGCTGGTTGAGATGGAGTCTAAAGTAGACTAGGTCTAGGCTAAACCTGATCGGTGTGGCCGGTGATTAGGCTGGTTCTGTACGTTAGGAAGTCTTGGCTATGTCCATGTTAGTTTGGTTAGGATTAGCAGTACGTGTCCATATTGAGTCCTAGTAGTCAGTTTTGGCTGAGTTAGTACGTCTAGTAGTCCGTCTAGGTTTTTAGTAGGAGTCTTAGTAGGATTGGTTAGCCGTGTATGTTTAGGTTGTTCGGTCGGCTGGTCCCTGCGTGTATATATATAAATGGGCAGGCCATGGCTTTTAACACCGTGGAAAATATTGAGAGGAATAAAGAAAATACGGGTACGACACGTGCCCTTGGCCTAAAGTTTTGCGTGCGGCGTGTTCATCGTGATTTGATGTGATTGATCCTGCGGGCAAAATTTCAACAATGGCTACGCTAGCTATGTATTGATGCATAATTTTAATGTCAATATTGTGTTGTATACGTAGCTAATATTGGCACACTGAAGAAGGTTTCAATAATATTTTAGTACAGTTATGTAGCCAAAAATGGCACACTGTTCAACAGAACAAGGTTTCAATAATATTTCAGTACAGTTATGTAGCCAAAATTGGCACACTGAACAAGCTTCAAATAATATTTCCGCACAATTATGTATGTAATCACTTGTCATAACCCGAGATGTCATTTAAGTGCACATAATATATACAGTTGTGCACATAGATAAGATTGATAATGATGACAAGTATTAGAAACGCCTACTCAATGGATATGAGCACATCTTCTCAACTAGTAGAAAACCACCAATCAGTCCCGGTTCGTAAGGGCCTTTAGTCCCGGTTCGGGAACCGGGACTAATGGGTCGTTACTAATACCTCAACCCATTAGTCCCGGTTCAAACACGAACCGGGACCAATGAGCCTCCACGTGGCCCTCAGGCGCCGAGCCCAGTCGGGGGCCTTTGGTCCCGGTTGGTGGCTCCAACCCGGACCAAAAGGCGCCCACGTGTCTGCATTCCAAATGGCCTGGTTTTTGTTTTTTTGAAAGGAGGGGGTTGGGGGTTTTGGGGGTTAATTTAGGTGTTTCGTTAGCTAGCTAATTAATAGAGAGAAGTGTCCTCTCTTAATTATGTCCGTGCTTGCTCGACGCCTTCGTAGTAAATATACATAAGTGATCGAGAGAACCATTCAGATACAGAAGTTCGTCATGCATACCGAGAGAAGTGATCGATCGACCTCTCCTTCTACTGAGAGATTGGTCGAACAACAAGTTTTACTGGCTACATACATGTACAATCTATATAAGATCTCTTAATTACAAACCACTAGCATTTGAATTCAAGTTCCACATGGTATTCTCCGCTTTCTTGATGGCGTGTTCAAGAAAGAATCCCGCCAATTCCTCTTGAATTGCTTTCATGCGGTCTGGTGGTAGGAGTTCATCCGCATCTGCCAAGTCTAATTAATTTGAAGAAGGGGTTAATTAATACATATATATGAATGAAACTCAACAGAAATGATGGTGTAATAAAATGAAATTGCGAATATTATTGCTTACGCACTTCATATTGTCTTCTAGAGTAGCCCCGCTTGTTTTTCAATGTCGCGTTGTGGATGAACTCGCACACGTAGTATCCACGAAATCATTCCTTCCTCCTGCCACAAGCACTTTACGAGAAATAGAGGTCAATCAAACTGATAATGAAGCATTATATAAATGGCATTGATGAAAGTATAGCTATAGAATCAACGGAGATGCGCGCGAGAGTACTTACTTTCGGGTATGTATATCGCAGCTCCTTCGGCAGTCCCGAGCTTGTGCGGTGAACTGTTTCCAAACCCTGCAAGACAAAGAAAATATTTGTTATTACTTGAGATATCAAGAAATGAACAAAAGTTGCCGATATGGTGCGATAATGATCGATTGAACTTACTTGCTGAGCATTTCAGTCATGTCCGCATATGTGCTGGGATCTTTCCGTCTGGAGTCTAAGACGGTTACTAGTCCACGCTCAAGCTTAATCTCCAGAAGAATATAGTGGTACCTACACGCAAGCATAACTTATCAATTACATTAACCTCGCTCGAGTAATAAGGAAAACCGAATATGCACACGACAGTAACACTCACGGGCCGTGGTAAGGAAAGAGTATGGTATCTTTGTTTTGATTTGTGATCAATGATTGTAGCAAGTTGTCCTCGGCCTCTTCGGCGTGCTTTTCAACCAGAAAAACATCTATGATATTTGTGTTAATGAACCCAATATCATAGATTTCATTTTTTTTGCACTCGACGATCTTCAATCTGCATAATATATTGAGGATAATTAATTATAAATACATGCAATGAAAGAGCCGAGCTATATATAAAGACTAATGACAGAAATAGTACTTACAGCAGTAGCAAAAGACCATTAATTTATCGAGGGCCTTTTGATTGAAGAACTCAAGAACTCCTCAAATGGAATAGACAACAGATCATTTGAAACGAGGTCGTGCTCCTCTTTAATATTCAGATACAAAGTGTTCGTCCCCTCAGACTCTCTGCAGGTTTTCATGTACCAACTGTGGAATCTTCGCATCATTGTTGTCAGAGACTTTTCATCTTTGACGAGAGGCTTCCGTACATCAGATCTGAATAAGTCCACCTCCATGAAATCAGGAAGTGCATCGTCAGGCAGGTAATCTTCAAGATTGCCATAACCGGCCACCGTCCCCGGAGGATTAGACACATTCAGCGGGGGGCACGATTGCTGTGCTTGTTCGCCGAGCTGGGCAATTTTTTCCCCTTTGCCCGTTGTTCTTTTAACCTTTTATCAGTGATAGTAGTTCCCGACCGCTTGGCTTGGAGATATGTCTGTTCAGTAATGCGCTCATAGTTGGTTCTCGGCGGAGACTTTGGTGGTTTCCTCAGGGCATTGAGAGTGCGCTTTGCTTTCACCGGATCGACCTTCTCCTCCGGAGGTGGATGTATCTTTGCTTTAACCCTTCAAAGAACTCCTTCACTTGGGTCTGCACGATCGTATCGTTTTCCTCCTTGCTCCTCTCATACGGTAACTTCTCTACAGGCTTTAGAGGTGGACCGTATCTGTATTGCCTCTCTCTTCTTGTGCTGCTAGACGCCGGAGCAGACGGAGCGGCTGCGGCGTCTGTCTTCCTTCGTGCTTGCTTACGAGGCGGAGGAGAAGGACTACGACGCATCGGAGCAGCCGGGGCGGGGGCGGGTCTCTTCCGCCCTTGCTGGCGAGGCGGAGAAGGAGGAGGCGGAGTGCCGCCACGCGCCGGAGAAGGGGCGGAGTGCCTCCACGCGTGCCTGATCTTCACTCGCGGAGGAGGAGGCGGTGGAGGCGGAGTGCCGCCATGCGTGCCTGATCGTCACTCGCTGGAGGAGGAGGCGGTGGAGGAGGCGGAGTGCCCTGACTCGCCGGATGAGGAGGAGGAGGCGAGGCGCCCAGTTCGAGAAGGTCGATGAGCTCCTTCCGCCATAGGCATGGAGTCTTGAGCAGAACCCAGCCTAGTCTCCCCTTCACCGGTAGGGTGCTCAAGCTCGAGGTCCTCAAATCCTCCGTTATTTCATCCACCATCACCTTAGCAAATCCTTCCGAATCGGTGGCGGTGATAAGTTGTGCCGGGTCGACTAGGATAAACTTGGCCAACAGCCGCCTTGACCTTCAAATTCATGCATCGCGCCATAATGTGGCAATTTTGAGACTCCGTGATACCATCCACGGATAGCTGGCAGGAGCCGTCAAGACATGCTCCGCTGAAGCAGCTCGGTGGAAGCAACGCCGCTTCGCTGAGATGGCGGGGTAACCGGGAAGCTTCGCATGTCGTTTGTTGCGATCTGCTGCGCTCGTTCCTCTTCTCGATCCTCTAGCCCCATTACCCTTCCAAGCAGCGCCTGCATTTGGTCATGCTCCACTTTCTTCCTCCTCTCGTGGGTTTTGTAACCCCTGCGTCCGGAAAACCAACCTTCCACGGAAGCGAGCTGGCGTGCCTCGTGTCCGTCCAGGTGCTCGGGATTCCCAAGGGCCATTGTGAGCTCGTCCTTCTCCCTGTTTGGAAGGAACGTCCCTCGCTGCTGCGCAGCATCAATATATTGTCGAAGTTTCTTGGTGGTGTTTGCGATTGCTCGTTCGCCCATCGACATCGCCTGTTATAGGGTCCAAGGTTCCGCCAGCCCGAAGAACCAAGTCCGCAACGGTCCGCCAGCGATCGTCTCTGGTTCGATCCCTTTTCAAGCAGATCATGCTCAGCCTTGGACCACTTAGGCGGGCTTTGAGGTAGCCACCTGACCCGTGCGATGGTGAAGCGTCTTCTTCGCAGCATTTTTCTTGTTTGTCTCCGACATCTTCTTACTCTTTTCCGATGTCATGTGGGCCACAAATGCGGGCCAGTGATCTTTGATCTTCTCATATTTGCCGATGAATTCTGGTGTCTCTTTTTTCTTGACAAACTGGTTCAGCTCTTTCCTCCACCTCCTCATTAGGCCAGCCATCTTCTTAAGAGCACAAGACTTGATTAATTGCTCTTTAACTGGCTTCTCCGGATCCTCCTCTGGCGGTAGGGTGAAATTTGCCTTCAGCTCATTCCAAAGATCTTCTTTCTGCATATCATTGACATAAGACACCTCAGCGTCTTCATCCTTAGCAGGCTTATACCATTGCTGGATCTTGATCGATCTGTCCCTAACAAGAACCCCGTGACCGAGCGAAAATGCCTTCTTTGTCCGGTTGGGTTCAATCGGTTCGCCGTCGGGCGCGATTTCTATGATCTCAAACTTTTCATCCGAGCTCAACTTTTCTTGGGCCTCGTCTCCGTGCGAAGTTGTGCTCGATCCGGAGGGCTAGAAATTATAAGGAAGAAAGACGACAGTACTTAATATGTGTACATATACCAAAACAATGGATGCATCAATTAACTTGTCAAGACGGGCTTAACTAATATATATATATACCTGGCGGACTCGGTTGGTGACTCGGCTCGCACGGTCTCCTTCGTCTTGTACCTCCATTGTGTCACCGGAGCCATCATGAACATAGTCCTCCTCTTGTACCGCATTAATGAGTCGAAGCCATCATAATCATAGCCCTCTTCTTCATCCATCGACCAACGGTGTCGATGAGAAATGACGCAACATCATCACTTCCATTTGCGATTATTTCCCCAACATCGCTTCGCTTTCTTCGTCTCGGGAGTGCTCCATAGTTTCGCAAATATTGACAACATGTCAATTATTATTCAACATCGTTTTCTCTCTAGGGTTTGGGTGTCCTCGAGAGTTTTGGTCGAGCGAGAGGGCCGAGGGGCTGCTGCAGTTGTATCTAGAGGGGTTAATTATATCGACAACGACGCCGACATACATATACATATCGGGAGGGGTATCGGCTCGTGTTTAAGTTTCTTCTTTCTCCTTTCCTTTCTTTCTTCTTCTCCTCTTCTTTTCTTCTTCTCCCTCGAGAAAGGAAAATAATTAAGGAAAAGGAAGAAAGAGGAAGAAGGAAGAAGGAAGAAGAAGAAGAAGTAAAAAGAAGAAAAAAGAGGAGAAGAAGAAAGGAATAGAGGAGAAGAAGAAAAATAGAATTTCTCCTTTCTCCTCTATTCCTTTCTTCTTCTCCTCTTCTTTTCTTCTTTTTCCTCTTCTTATTTATTTCTCCTCTTCTTCCTCTCCTCTTTTCTCCTTTCTTCCTCTTCTTATTTTCCTTTTCCTCTCATTCTTTTAGTATTGCTTGTTTTAAAAAAATGTTCAAATAGAAAATTCCAAAAAAACAAAGGTTTTGCCTAATGCATTGTTCATATGAATATACCAACATTTGCATATTCTACAATAATTAATATCAACAAAAAAAATCTGTGAACAGAAAAAAAACGAACTTTTCTAAAAATCTATCTTTTGCATATATATAGCCACATATGAACAGAGCCGCATATATACATACACATATATGAACAGAAAAAAAACTAATAAAAATGAAACATATACATAACATATATGAACATATATACATACACATACACATATATGCATTATATGAACAGAAAAAAAACTAATAAAATGAAACATATACATAACATATATGAACATATACATACACATACACATATATGCATTATATGAACAGAAAAAAAACTAATAAAAATGAAACATATACATAACATATATGAACATATATACATACACATACACATATATATGCATTATATGAACAGAAAAAAACTAAAATAATGAAAATGAAAAAAAAAAGAGCCTGGCGGTGCGCGCGGCGGCTCACTGGCAGTGGCGGAGCTGGGCGGGCGACGGCGACGGCGACGGCGATGGGCGAGGGGCCTTGGGCGACGGCGACGCTGGCGGAACCTGGCGGCGACAGCGGCAGAGCTGGCGGCGACGACGGCGAAGCTGGGCTCGGGAGACGGCGGCGACGACGGGCGCGGCGGCGCGGCGCGGGCGGCGGCAGCGGCGGAGCGGCGGCGGCGCTGGGCAGCTGGCGGCGTGTGCGTTCGGCGTCGTCGGGGCAATGTGGCGATGAACGCAAAACTGCAAAGTGCCACTTATATATAAAGCGATTGGTCGGTTGGTGGCACCAACCGTGACTAATGTTATTTTAGTCCCGGTTGGAGCCACCAACGGGACCAAAGCCTCAATTTCGCAGCCCAAAGGGCGGGAAGCTGCGGCCTATGGTCGGTTGGTGGCTACAACCGACTAAAGCCTCTTTAGTCCGGTTGGTGCCTCCAACCGGGACCAAAGGCCTCTTTTGCCTGCGCGGGGCCAAAGTTTAGTCCCACTCGCTAGTTGAGAGGGAGCGCAGTGGTTTATAAGCCCCTGCCGCTCCCTCTTGAACTCCTTTGAACTGCAGACTTATGGGCCTACTTGCTCCTTCGTTGCTGTTGGACCTTCGGGCCTTCTGGGCCTGAATCTGGCCCGAAATAGGGATACCGGTCAGATTCAAAGCCGTGGCGGCCCAAGAGGTGGCATTTTTTCTTGCTTTATTTAATTTATTTTGTTTCTACTTACAACAAAATACTTATTGTTGTTTTTTGTTTTGTTTTCTGCATTATTTATTTTCTTTTGTTTTTGCTCTATTTTTAAATCTTTTTGCTTCTAGTTTTAGGAAAATTATAAACTTCTGTTAGTGCCATTACTAATTTTCAAATTTGAAAACACTTTTTTTGTTTTCTTTCTTGCTTTATTTAATTTATTTTGTTTCTACTTACAACAAAATACTTATTGTTGTTTTTTGTTTTGTTTTCTGCATTATTTATTTTCTTTTGTTTTTGCTCTATTTTTAAATCTTTTTGCTTCTAGTTTTAGGAAAATTATAAACTTTCTGTTAGTGCCATTACTAATTTTCAAATTTGAAAACACTTTTTTTGTTTTCTTTCTTGCTTTATTTAATTTATTTTGTTTCTACTTACAACAAAATACTTATTGTTTTTTTTTGTTTTGTTTTCTGCATTATTTATTTTCTTTTGTTTTTGCTCTATTTTTAAATCTTTTTGCTTCTAGTTTTAAGAAAATTATAAACTTTCTGTTAGTGTCATTACTAATTTTCAAATTTGAAAACACTTTTTTTGTTTTCTTTCTTGCTTTATTTAATTTATTTTGTTTCTACCGACAACAAAATACTTATTGTTGCTATTTTTAATTATTACGAGGGCGAACCATAAGACATTTCAAATGAACTCTGAAAAAGTTGAAAGTTGGCATGGTATCATAAATTGACCCACACATAGCATGTGCATGTACAAAACGAAAAATGGTATCATACTCATCGATTACAATATAATGGTATCATAAACAAACAATAGTTGCGGAGAAAGTCTTCACTTTTTCTTCGCTTGTGTCATTTGCTTATTGCGCCAGTAACCATGGATAATCTTCATCGTTTATCGGGATGTGGGGTCAGCCTTGACTTTAAAGGGAGGAATTTCATGAAACTTTTCATAATCTTGAGACATGTCATCTTGTCCTCCACTCCCACGATGTCCCTTTTTTCTGAAAGAACTATGTGGCGCTTTGGCTCATCGTATGATGTATTTGCTTCCTTATCTTTTCTCTTTCTCGGTCTCATGGACATGTCCTTCACATAGATAACCTGTGCCACATCATTGGCTAGGACGAACGGTTCGTCGGTGTACCCAAGATTTTTCAGATCCTTGTTGTCATTCCGTCTTGTGGGTCTACTCATACCCGCCTCTGTGATTGACCCATTTGCACTTAAACAAAGGGACCTTAAAATCATGTCCGTAGTCAAGTTCCCATATGTCCACTATGTAACCATAATATGTGTCCTTTCCCCTCTCGGTTGTTGCATCAAAGCGGACACCGCTGTTTTGGTTGGTGCTCTTTTGATCTTGGTCAATCGTGTAAAATGTATTCCCATTTATCTCGTATCCTTTCCAAATCAATACGGTCAAAGATGGTCCCCTGGATAACAAGTACAGCTCCTCACAAACAGTGCTGTCACCTCTGATACGTGCTTCCAACCAACTGCTGAAAGTCCTGATGTGTTCACATGTAATCCAGTCGTCGCACTGCTCCGGGTGTTTGAAGCGCAGACTGTTCTTGTGTTCATCTTCTTAAGGCCAGGAATGAAGTCAACACAAAACCCGATGACATCCTCTGTTTGATGGCCCATGGAGATGCTTCCTTCTGGCCTAGCGCGATTCTGAGACATATTTCTTTAGGACTCCCATGAACCTCTCAAAGGGGTACATATTGTGTAGAAATACGGGGCCCGTAATGACAATCTCGTCAACTAGATGAACAAGAACGTCGTCATGATATTGAAGAAGGATGGTGGGAACACCAGCTCAAACCGACAAGACATTGCACCACATCACTCCTTAGCCTTGGTATGGTTTCGGATCGATCACCTTCGAGATATTGCATTGAGGAATGCACATAGCTTCACAATGGCTAATCGGACGTTTTCGGTAGAAGCCCCTCAATGCAACCGGAAGCAGTTGCGTCATAATCACGTGGCGATCATGAGACTTTAGGTTCGAAACTTTTCTCTGCCATATTTATTATTCCTTTTATATTCGACGAGAAGCCAGTCGGGACCTTCATACTAAGCAGGCATTCAAAGAAGATTTCCTTCTCTTCTTTGGTAAGAGCATAGCTGGCAGGACCTTCATACTGCTTTGGAGGCATGCCGTCTTTTTCGTGCAAACGTTGCAGGTCCTCTCGTGCCTCGGCTGTATCTTTTGTCTTCCCATACACGCCCAAGAAGCCTAGCAGGTTCACGCAAAGGTTCTTCGTCACGTGCATCACGTCGATCGAAGAGCGGACCTCTAGGTCTTTCCAGTAGGGTAGGTCCCAAAATATAGATTTCTTCTTCCACATGGGTGCGTGTCCCTCAGCGTCACTCGGAACAGCTAGTCCGCCGGGACCCTTTCCAAAGATTACGTGTAAATCATTGACCATAGCAAGTACGTGATCACCGATGCGCATGGCGGGCTTCTTCCGGTGATCTGCCTCCCTTTGAAATGCTTGCCTTTCTTTCGACATTGATGGTTGGTCGGAAGAAATCGGCGATGGCCCTGTACACATTCTTCCTGCAGCTTGCGGTATATACTATCGATGTCAAGTAAGCGGTGCGTGCATGCGTGGTATCCCTTGTTTGTCTGTCCCGAAGGTTCTTGAGAGCGGGCCAATCGTTGATGGTCACGAACAGCAACGCCTTTAGGTTAAATTCTCCTGTTTGTGCTCATCCCACGACGTACACCGCTTCCATTCCACAGCTGTAAAAGTTCTTCAACTAATGGCCTTAGGTACACATCAATGTCATTGGCGGGTTGCTTAGGGCCTTGGATGAGAACGGCATCATAATGAACTTCCGCTTCATGCACATCCAAGGAGGAAGGTTATACATACATAGAGTCACCTGAGTTAGTACGCCTAGTAGTCCGTCTAGGTTTTTAGTAGGAGTCTTAGTAGGATTGGTTAGCCGTGTAAGTCTAGGTTGTTTGGTCGGCTGGTCCCTGCGTGTATATATATACACGGGCAGGCCATGGCTTTTAACACCGTGGAAAATATTGAGAGGAATAAAGAAAATACGGTACGACACGTGCCCTTGGCCACAAAGTTTTGCGTGCGCGTGTTCATCGTGATTTGATGTGATTGATCCTGCGGGCAAAATTCCAACAATTGGTATCGAGCAAGGTCAATTTGAAGCTGCGCTTGCCCCGAGGTGGCAACTGACTAGCGCCCGGGCGGGCAATGAAGCCGCTGGGTGGTGCAGCGATGCGAGAGGATCAAGGGATCGTCGTTCGCGGAGCGACAAGGAGGGAGGCGGCAGACTATCGTCGCATGGTGGCGGAAGGAGGTCGTTGATGGGAGAGGTGGTGCCGAGGTGCGGTCTTGGGGCTCATCAAGATCGTCGTCCGGGAGTCGGATGAACAAGGAGGCGCGGCGATTTTGCACGCTCGATCGTCGTTAAGCTGTCGTGAGTCGTCATCGTGTCCAAGTGCTCGTCTTGGTGATGATTCATTGCAAGTGGAAGCGGTATGCACGGTGTTCCGTGAGTCATGTCCATGTCCTCATGGAGCGTCCTGGTTGTGGCGATGTGGATTCGGTGTGATTTGGCGGACGATGGTAGGCGAAGCCATCGTAAGCGAGGAGGTGTGCGACCAGTGGAGAGTTGATCTCGCAAGCAAATACAAGGAGTATGGTGCGGACCGAGTGCAAGGCAGCGGCCAAGCAATGGCGGTGACACAACATTGTAGAGCAAGGAGGTTCGCATGTTTCAAAGGGTCATACTCGGTGTAACGGATATGACGGTTGTGTCGATGAGTCGACAAGATGCGGATCTTCACAAGTCAAGACCAGAGGAAGTACAAGAAGATGACATGTCAAGATTAGAGGGAGATTGTTAGCAGTAATCTTGAGTTGTTTAATTAGTACATGTCCGTACTAGTCTAGCTAGCTGGTTGAGATGGAGTCTAAAGTAGACTAGGTCTAGGCTAATCCTGATCGGTGTGGCCGGTGATTAGGTCGGTTCTGTACGTTAGGAAGTCTTGGCTATGTCCATGTTAGTTTGGTTAGGATTAGCAGTACGTGCCCATATTGAGTCCTAGTAGTAGTCAGTTTTGGCTGAGGTAGTACGCCTAGTAGTCCGTCTAGGTTTTTAGTAGGAGTCTTAGTAGGATTGGTTAGCCGTGTAAGTTTAGGTTGTTTGGACGGCTGGTCCCTGCGTGTATATATATACACGGGCAGGCCATGGCTTTTAACACCATGGAAAATATTGAGAGGAATAAAGAAAATACGGGTACGACACGTGCCCTTGGCCACAAAGTTTTGCGTGCGCGTGTTCATCGTGATTTGATGTGATTGATCCTGCGGGCAAAATCCAACAATTGGTATCAGAGCAAGGTCAATTTGAAGCTGCGCTTGCCCCGAGGTGGCGACCTGACTAGCGCCTCGGGGCGGGCAATGAAGCCGCTGGGTGGTGCAGCGATGCAGAGGATCAAGGGATCGTCGTTCGGCGGAGCAACAAGGAGGGAGGCGGCAGGCTGTCGTCAGCATGGTGGCGGAAGGAGGTCGTTGATGGGAGAGGTGGTGCCGAGGTGCGGTGCTGGGGCTCATCAAGATCGTCGTCCGGGGGAGTCGGATGAACAAGGAGGCGTGCGAGTTTGCACGTTCAGTCGTCGTTGCGTCTGTGAGTCATCATCGTGTCCAAGTGCTCGTCTTGGTGATGATTCATTGCAAGTGGAAGCGGTATGCACGGTGTTCCGTGAGTCATGTCCATGTCCTTGTGGGCGCCCTGGTTGTGGCGGTGTGGATTCGTGTGATGATGAAGGCGGATGATGGTAGGCGAAGCCATCGAAAGCGAGGAGGTGTGCGACCAGTGGAGAGTTGATCTACTGCAAGCAAATACAAGGAGTATGGTGCGGACCGAGTGCAAGGCAGCGGCCAAGCAATGGCGGTGACACAACATTGTAGAGCAAGGAGGTTCTGCATGTTTCCAGGCGGGTCATACTCAGTGTACGGATATGACGGTTGTGTCGATGAGTCGACAAGATGCGGATCTTCAGCGAGTCAAGACTAGAGGAAGTACAAGAAGATGACATGTCAAGATTAGAGGGAGATTGTTAGCAGTAATCTTGAGTAGTTTAATTAGTACATGTTCGTACTAGTCTAGCTAGCTGGTTGAGATGGAGTCTAAAGTAGACTAGGTCTAGGCTAAACCTGATCGGTGTGGCCGGTGATTAGGCTGGTTCTGTACGTTAGGAAGTCTTGGCTATGTCCATGTTAGTTTGGTTAGGATTAGCAGTACGTGTCCATATTGAGTCCTAGTAGTCAGTTTTGGCTGAGTTAGTACGTCTAGTAGTCCGTCTAGGTTTTTAGTAGGAGTCTTAGTAGGATTGGTTAGCCGTGTATGTTTAGGTTGTTCGGTCGGCTGGTCCCTGCGTGTATATATATAAATGGGCAGGCCATGGCTTTTAACACCGTGGAAAATATTGAGAGGAATAAAGAAAATACGGGTACGACACGTGCCCTTGGCCACAAAGTTTTGCGTGCGCGTGTTCATCGTGATTTGATGTGATTGATCCTGCGGGCAAAATTTCAACAATGGCTACGCTAGCTATGTATTGATGCATAATTTTAATGTCAATATTGTGTTGTATACGTAGCTAATATTGGCACACTGAAGAAGGTTTCAATAATATTTTAGTACAGTTATGTAGCCAAAAATGGCACACTGTTCAACAGAACAAGGTTTCAATAATATTTCAGTACAGTTATGTAGCCAAAATTGGCACACTGAACAAGCTTCAAATAATATTTCCGCACAATTATGTATGTAATCACTTGTCATAACCCGAGATGTCATTTAAGTGCACATAATATATACAGTTGTGCACATAGATAAGATTGATAATGATGACAAGTATTAGAAACGCCTACTCAATGGATATGAGCACATCTTCTCAACTAGTAGAAAACCACCAATCAGTCCCGGTTCGTAAGGGCCTTTAGTCCCGGTTCGGGAACCGGGACTAATGGGTCGTTACTAATACCTCAACCCATTAGTCCCGGTTCAAACACGAACCGGGACCAATGAGCCTCCACGTGGCCCTGTGCGCCGAGCCCAGTCAGGGGGCCTTTGGTCCCGGTTGGTGGCTCCAACCCGGACCAAAAGGCGTCCACGTGTCTGCATTCCAATGGCCTGGTTTTTGTTTTTTTTGAAAGGAGGGGGTTGGGGGTTTTGGGGGTTAATTTAGGTGTTTCTGTTAGCTAGCTAATTAATAGAGAGAAGTGTCCTCTCTTAATTATGTCCGTGCTTGCTCGACGCTACGTAGTAAATATACATAAGTGATCGAGAGAACCATTCAGTACAGAAGTTCGTCATGCATACCGAGAGAAGTGATCGATCGACCTCTCCTTCTACGAGAGATTGGTCGAACAACAAGTTTTACTGGCTACATACATGTACAATCTATATAAGATCTCTTAATTACAAACCACTAGCATTTGAATTCAAGTTCCACATGGTATTCTCCGGCTTTACTGATGACGTGTTCAAGAAAGAATCCCGCCAATTCCTCTTGAATTGCTTTCATGCGGTCTGGTGGTAGGAGTTCATCCCGCATCTGCCAAGTCTAATTAATTTGAAGAAGGGGGTTAATTAATACATATATATGAATGAAACTCAACAGAAATGATGGTGTAATAAAATGAAATTGCGAATATTATTGCTTACGCACTTCATATTGTCTTCTAGAGTAGCCCGCTTGTTTTTCAATGTCGCGTTGTGGATGAACTCGCACACGTAGTATCCACGTAAATCATTCCTTCCTCCTGCCACAAGCACTTTACGAGAAATAGAGGTCAATCAAACTGATAATGAAGCATTATATAAATGGCATTGATGAAAGTATAGCTATAGAATCAACGGGAGATGCGCCAAGAGTACTTACTTTGGTATGTATATCGCAGCTCCTTCGGCAGTCCGGAGCTTGTGCGGTGAACTGTTTCCAAACCCTGCAAGACAAAGAAAATATTTGTTATTACTTGAGATATCAAGAAATGAACAAAAGTTGCCGATATGGTGCGATAATGATCGATTGAACTTACTTGCTGAGCATTTCAGTCATGTCCGCATATGTGCTGGGATCTTTCCGTCTGGAGTCTAAGACGGTTACTAGTCCACGCTCAAGCTTAATCTCCAGAAGAATATAGTGGTACCTACACGCAAGCATAACTTATCAATTACATTAACCTCGCTCGAGTAATAAGGAAAACCGAATATGCACACGACAAGTAACACTCACGGGCCGTGGTAAGGAAAGAGTATGGTATCTTTGTTTTGATTTGTGATCAATGATTGTAGCAAGTTGTCCTCGGCCTCTTGGCGTGCTTTTCAACCAGAAAACATCTATGATATTTGTGTTAATGAACCCAATATCATAGATTTCATTTTTTTGCACTCGACGATCTTCAATCTGCATAATATATTGAGGATAATTAATTATAAATACATGCAATGAAAGAGCCGAGCTATATATAAAGACTAATGATGAAATAGTACTTACGAGCAGTAGCAAAAGACCATTAATTTATCGAGGGCCTTTTGATTGAAGAACTCAAGAACTCCTCAAATGGAATAGACAACAGATCATTTGAAACGAGGTCGTGCTCCTCTTTAATATTCAGATACAAAGTGTTCGTCCCCTCGGACTCTTTGCAGGTTTTCATGTACCAACTGTGGAATCTTCGCATCATTGTTGTCGAGACTTTTCATCTTTGACGAGAGGCTTCCGCATCAGATCTGAATAAGTCCACCTCCATGAAATCAGGAAGTGCATCGTCAGCGGGTAATCTTCAAGATTGCCATAACCGCCACCGCCCCGGAGGATTAGACACATTCAGCGGGGGGCACGATTGCTGTGCTTGTTCGCCGAGCTGGGCAATTTTTTTCCCCTTTGCCCGTTGTTCTTTTAACCTTTTATCAGTGATAGTAGTTCCCGACCGCTTGGCTTGGAGATATGTCTGTTCAGTAATGCGCTCATAGTTGGTTCTCGGCGGAGACTTTGGTGGTTTCCTCAGGGCATTGAGAGTGCGCTTTGCTTTCACCGGATCGACCTTCTCCTCCGGAGGTGGATGTATCTTTGCTTTAACCCTTCAAAGAACTCCTTCACTTGGGTCTGCACGATCGATCGTTTTCCTCCTTGCTCCTCTCATACGGTAACTTCTCTACAGGCTTTAGAGGTGGACCGATCTGATTGCCTCTCTCTTCTTGTGCTGCTAGACGCCGGAGCAGACGGGCGGCTGCGGCGTCTGTCTTCCTTCGTGCTTGCTTACGAGGCGGAGGAGAAGGACTACGACGATCGGAGCAGCCGGGCGGGCGGGTCTCTTCCGCCCTTTTCCGGGCGAGGCGGAGAAGGAGGAGGCGGAGTGCCGCCACGCCCGGAGAAGGGGCGGAGTGCCTCCACGCGTGCCTCTCGATCTTCACTCGCCGGAGGAGGAGGCGGTGGAGGAGGCGGAGTGCCGCCATGCGTGCCCTGATCGTCACTCACTGGAGGAGGAGGCGGAGGAGGCGGAGTGCCCCGACTCGCGGATGAGGAGGAGGAGGCGGAGGCGCCCAGCCGAGAAGGTCGATGAGCTCCTTCCGCCATAGGCATGGAGTCTTGAGAGCGTAACCCAGCCTAGTCTCCCCTTCACCGGTAGGGTGCTCAAGCTCGAGGTCCTCAAATCCTCCGTTATTTCATCCACCATCACCTTAGCAAATCCTTCCGAATCGGTGGCGGTGATAAGTTGTGCGGGTCGACTAGGATAAACTTGGCCAACAGCCGCCTTGACCTTCAAATTCATGCATCGCGCCATAATGTGGCAATTTTGAGACTCGTGATACCATCCACGGATAGCTGGCAGAGCCGTCAAGACATGCTCCGCTGAAGCAGCTCGGTGGAAGCAACGCTGCTTCGCTACTGAGATGGCGGGGTAGCCGGGAAGCTTCGCATGTCGTTTGTTGCGATCCGCTGCTTCTCGTTCCTCTTCTCGATCCTCTAGCCCCATTACCCTTCCAAGCAGCGCCTGCATTTGGTCATGCTCCACTTTCTTCCTCCTCTCGTGGGTTTTGTAACCCCTGCGTCCGAAAACCAACCTTCCACGGAAGCGAGCCTGGCGTGCCTCGTGTCCGTCCCAGGTGCTCGGGATTCCCAAGGGCCATTGTGAGCTCGTCCTTCTCCTGTTTGGAAGGAACGTCCCTCGCTGCTGCAAAGCATCAATATATTGTCGAAGTTTCTTGATCGGTGTTTGCAGTTGCTCGTTCGCCCACCGACATCGCCTGTTATAGGGTCCAAGGTTCCGCCAGCCCGAAGAACCAAGTCCGCAACGGTCCGCCAGCGATCGCCTCTGGTTCGATCCCTTTTCAAGCAGATCATGCTCAGCCTTGGACCACTTAGGCGGGCTTTGAGGTAGCCACCGACCCGCGGCGATGGTGAAGCGCCTTCTTCGCAGCATTTTTCTTGTTTGTCTCCGACATCTTCTTACTCTTTTCCGATGTCATGTGGGCCACAAATGCGGGCGATGATCTTTGATCTTCTCATATTTGCCGATGAATTCTGGTGTCTCTTTTTCTTGACAAACTGGTTCAGCTCTTTCCTCCACCTCCTCATTAGGCCAGCCATCTTCTTAAGAGCACAAGACTTGATTAATTGCTCTTTAAGCGGCTTCTCCGGATCCTCCTCTGGCGGTAGGGTGAAATTTGCCTTCAGCTCATTCCAAAGATCTTCTTTCGCATATCATTGACATAAGACACCTCAGCGTCTTCATCCTTAGCAGGCTTATACCATTCTGGATCTTGATCGATCCTGTCCCTAACAAGAACCCCCTGACCGAGCGTAAAATGCCTTCTTTGTCCGGTTGGGTTCAATCGGTTCGCCGTCGGGCGCGATTTCTATGATCTCAAACTTTTCATCCGAGCTCAACTTTTCTTGGGCCTCGTCTCCGCATCAAGTTGTGCTCGATCCGGAGGGCTAGAAATTATAAGGAAGAAAGACGACAGTACTTAATATGTGTACATATACCAAAACAATGGATGCATCAATTAACTTGTCAGCACGGGCTTAACTAATATATATATATACCTGGCCGGACTCGGTTCGGTGACTCGGCTCGGCACGGTCTCCTTCGTCTTGTACCTCCATTGTGTCACCGGAGCCATCATGAACATAGTCCTCCTCTTGTACCGGCATTAATGAGTCGAAGCCATCATAATCATAGCCCTCTTCTTCATCCATCTGACCAACGGTGTCGATGAGAAATGACGCAACATCATCACTTCCATTTGCGATTATTTCCCCCAACATCGCTTCTGTTTCTTCGTCTCGGGAGTGCTCCATAGTTTCTGCAAATATTGACAACATGTCAATTATTATTCAACATCGTTTTCTCTCTAGGGTTTGGGTGTCCTCGAGAGTTTTGGTCGAGCGAGAGGGCCGAGGGGGCTGCTGCAGTTGTATCTAGAGGGGTTAATTATATCGACAACCACGCGACATACATATACATATCGGGGAGGGGTATCGGCTCGTGTTTAAGTTTCTTCTTTCTCCTTTCCTTTCTTTCTTCTTCTCCTCTTCTTTTCTTCTTCTCCCTCGAGAAAGGAAAATAATTAAGGAAAAGGAAGAAAGAGGAAGAAGGAAGAAGGAAGAAGAAGAAGAAGTAAAGAAGAAAAAAAGAGGAGAAGAAGAAAGGAATAGAGGAGAAGAAGAAAAATAGAATTTCTCCTTTCTCCTCTATTCCTTTCTTCTTCTCTCTTCTTTTTCTTCTTTTTCCTCTTCTTATTTATTTCTCCTCTTCTTCCTCTCCTCTTTTCTCCTTTCTTCCTCTTCTTATTTTCCTTTTCCTCTCATTCTTTTAGTATTGCTTGTTTTAAAAAAATGTTCAAATAGAAAATTCCAAAAAAACAAAGGTTTTGCCTAATGCATTGTTCATATGAATATACCAACATTTGCATATTCTACAATAATTAATATCAACAAAAAAATCTGTGAACAGAAAAAAAACTAACTTTTCTAAAAATCTATCTTTTGCATATATATAGCCACATATGAACAGAGCGCATATATACATACACATATATGAACAGAAAAAAAACTAATAAAAATGAAACATATACATAACATATATGAACATATATACATACACATACACATATATGCATTATATGAACAGAAAAAAACTAATAAAATGAAACATATACATAACATATATGAACATATACATACACATACACATATATGCATTATATGAACAGAAAAAAAACTAATAAAAATGAAACATATACATAACATATATGAACATATATACATACACATACACATATATATGCATTATATGAACAGAAAAAAACTAAAATAATGAAAATGAAAAAAAAAAAGAGCCTGGCGGTCTTGGCGCGGCGGCTCACAGTGGTGGCGGAGCTGGGCGGCGACGGCGACGGCGGCGGCGACGGGCGCGGGGCCTGGCGGCGGCGGCGACGCTGGCGGAGTTCTCGGCGGCGACAAGGCAGAGCTGGCGGCGGCGACGGCGAAGCTGGCTCGGGAGGACGGCGACGACGACGGCGCGGCGACGGCGACGGCGGCGGCGGCGGCGGAGCGGCGGGCGGCGCTGGGCAGCTGGCGGCGTCGATGGCGTTGGCGTCGTCGGGGCAATGTGGCGATGAATCGCAAAATCGCAAAGTGCCACTTATATATAAAGCGATTGGTCGGTTGGTGGCACCAACCGTGACTAATGCCACCTTTAGTCCCGGTTGGAGCCACCAACCGGGACCAAAAGCCTCAATTTCGGCAGCCCAAAGGGCGGGAAGCTGCGGCCTATGGTCCCGGTTGGTGGCTACAACCGGGACTAAAGCCCCCCCTTTAGTCCCGGTTGGTGCCTCCAACCGGGACCAAAGGCCCCTGCGCTGCCCGCGTCGGGGCCAAAGTTTAGTCCCACCTCGCTAGTTGAGAGGGGAGCGCAGTGGTTTATAAGCCCCACCGCTCCCTCTTGAACTCCTTTGAACTGCAGACTTATGGGCCTACTTGCTCTTCGTTGCTGTTGGACCTTCTGGGCCTCTCATGGGGCCTGAATCTGGCCCAAATAGGGATACCGGTCAGATTCAAAGCCGTGGCGGCCCAAGATGGGTGGCATTTTTTTCTTGCTTTATTTAATTTATTTTGTTTCTACTTACAACAAAATACTTATTGTTGTTTTTTTGTTTTGTTTTCTGCATTATTTATTTTCTTTTGTTTTTGCTCTATTTTTAAATCTTTTTGCTTCTAGTTTTAGGAAAATTATAAACTTTCTGTTAGTGCCATTACTAATTTTCAAATTTGAAAACACTTTTTTTGTTTTCTTTCTTGCTTTATTTAATTTATTTTGTTTCTACTTACAACAAAATACTTATTGTTGTTTTTTGTTTTGTTTTCTCGCATTATTTATTTTCTTTTGTTTTTGCTCTATTTTTTAAATCTTTTTGCTTCTAGTTTTAGGAAAATTATAAACTTTCTGTTAGTGCCATTACTAATTTTCAAATTTGAAAACACTTTTTTTTGTTTTCTTTCTTGCTTTATTTAATTTATTTTGTTTCTACTTACAACAAAATACTTATTGTTGTTTTTTGTTTTGTTTTCTGCATTATTTATTTTCTTTTGTTTTTTGCTCTATTTTTAAATCTTTTTGCTTCTAGTTTTAAGAAAATTATAAACTTTCTGTTAGTGTCATTACTAATTTTCAAATTTGAAAACACTTTTTTTGTTTTCTTTCTTGCTTTATTTAATTTATTTTGTTTCTACTGACAACAAAATACTTATTGTTGCTATTTTTAATTATTACGAGGCGAACCATAAGACATTTCAAATGAACTCTGAAAAAGTTGAAAGTTGGCATGGTATCATAAATTGACCCACACATAGCATGTGCATGTACAAAACGAAAAATGGTATCATACTCATCGGTTACAATATAATGGTATCATAAACAAACAATAGTTGCGGAGAAAGTCTTCACTTTTTCTTCGCTTGTGTCATTTGCTTATTGCGCCGTAACCATGGATAATCTTCATCGTTTATCGGGATCTTTGGGGTCAGCCTTGACTTTAAAGGGAGGAATTTCATGAAACTTTTCATAATCTTGAGACATGTCATCTTGTCCTCCACTCCCACGATGTCCCTTTTTCTGAAAGAACTATGTGGCGCTTTGGCTCATCGTATGATGTATTTGCTTCCTTATCTTTTCTCTTTCTCGGTCTCATGGACATGTCCTTCACATAGATAACCTGTGCCACATCATTGGCTAGGACGAACGGTTCGTCGGTGTACCCAAGATTTTTCAGATCCTTGTTGTCATTCCGCATGTGGGTCTACATGCCGCCCGCCTCGACAGATTGACCCATTTGCACTTAAACAAAGGGACCTTAAAATCATGTCCGTAGTCAAGTTCCCATATGTCCACTATGTAACCATAATATGTGTCCTTTCCCTCTCGGTTGTTGCATCAAAGCGGACACCGCTGTTTTGGTTGGTGCTCTTTTGATCTTGGTCAATCGTAAAATGTATTCCCATTTATCTCGTATCCTTTCCAAATCAATACGGTCAAAGATGGTCCCTGGATAACAAGTACAGCTCCTCACAAACAGTCTTGTCACCTCGACACGTGCTTCCAACCAACTGCTGAAAGTCCCGATGTGTTCACATGTAATCCGATCGTCGCCGACCGCTCGGGTGTTTGAAGCGCAGATCGTTCTTGTGTTCATCTTCTTAAGGCCAGGAATGAAGTCAACACAAAACCCGATGACATCCTCTGTTTGATGGCCCATGGAGATGCTTCCTTCGCCTAGCGATTCTGAGACATATTTCTTTAGGACTCCCATGAACCTCTCAAAGGGGTACATATTGTGTAGAAATACGGGCCCGTAATGACAATCTCGTCAACTAGATGAACAAGAACGCGTCATGATATTGAAGAAGGATGGTGGGAACACCAGCTCGAAACCGACAAGACATTGCACCACATCACTCCTTAGCCTTGGTATGGTTTCGGATCGATCACCTTCGAGATATTGCATTGAGGAATGCACATAGCTTCACAATGGCTAATCGGACGTTTTCGGTAGAAGCCCCTCAATGCAACCGGAAGCGCTTGCGTCATAATCACGTGGCGATCATGAGACTTTAGGTTCAAACTTTTCTCTGCCATATTTATTATTCCTTTTATATTCGACGAGAAGCCAGTCGGGACCTTCATACTAAGCAGGCATTCAAAGAAGATTTCCTTCTCTTCTTTGGTAAGAGCATAGTGGCGGGACCTTCATACTGCTTTGGAGGCATGCCGTCTTTTTCGTGCAAACGTTGCAGGTCCTCTCGTGCCTCACCTGTATCTTTTGTCTTCCCATACACGCCCAAGAAGCCTAGCAGGTTCACGCAAAGGTTCTTCGTCACGTGCATCACGTCGATCAAGAGCGGACCTCTAGGTCTTTCCGAGAGGGTAGGTCCCAAAATATAGATTTCTTCTTCCACATGGGTGCGTGTCCCTCGGCGTCACTCGGAACAGCTAGTCCGCCGACCCTTTCCAAAGATTACGTGTAAATCATTGACCATAGCAAAGCACGTGATCACCGGCACGCATGGCGGGCTTCTTCCGGTGATCTGCCTCCCCTTTGAAATGCTTGCCTTTCTTTCGACATTGATGGTTGGTCGGAAGAAATCGACGATGGCCCGGTACACATTCTTCCCGCAGCTTGCGGTATATACTATCGATGTCAAGTAAACGGTGCGTGCATGCGTGGTATCCCTTGTTTGTCCGTCCCGAAGGTTCTTGAGAGCGGGCCAATCGTTGATGGTCACGAACAGCAACGCCTTTAGGTTAAATTCTCCTGTTTGTGCTCATCCCACGACGTACACCGCTTCCATTCCACAGCTGTAAAAGTTCTTCAACTAATGGCCTTAGGTACACATCAATGTCATTGGCGGGTTGCTTAGGGCCTTGGATGAGAACGGCATCATAATGAACTTCCGCTTCATGCACATCCAAGGAGGAAGGTTATACATACATAGAGTCACGGGCCAGTGCTGTGATTGCTGCTCTGCTCCCGAAAGGATTAATGCCATCCGCGTTTAAAGCAAACCATACGTTCCTTGGCTCACTTGCAAACTCATCCCAAGATTTCTCTCGATTTTTCTCCACTGCGACCCGTCGTGGTGCTCTCAACTTCCCGTCTTTCTTACGGTCCTCACTGTGCCATCGCATCAACTTGGCATGCTCTCCGTTTCGAACAGACGTTTCAACCGTGGTATTATAGGAGCATACCACATCACCTTCGCAGAACCCTCTTCCGGGGGCTCGCCGTCAACATCACCGTGGTCATCTCGTCGATCTTATATCCGTAATGCACCGCATACCGGGCATGCGTTCAGATCCTTGTACGCACCATGTAGAGGATGCAGATCATTAGGGCATGCATGTATCTTTCGCACCTCCAATCCTAGAGGGCATACGACCTTCTTTGCTGCGTATGTCTTGTCGGGCAATTCGTTATCCTTTGGAAGCTTCTTCTTCAATATTTTAAGTAGCTTCTCAAATCCTTTATCGAGCACAAGCATTCTCTCGCCTTCCATCGCAGCAATTCCAAAGACGGTACCTAGCTTTGTGTTGCCATCTTCGCAATTGGGGTACAACCCTTTTTTGTGGTCCTCTAGCATGCGATCGAACTTCATCTTCTCCTTTTGACTTTCGCATTGCGTCCTTGCATCGACAATGACCCAGCGGAGATCATCATCATCGGGCACATCATCTGGTTCCTCTTGATCTTCAGCAGCTTCTCCCGTTGCAGCATCATCGTGCACATCGTCTGGTTCCTCTTGATCTTCCGGAGCATCACCGTATTCAGGGGCACATAGTTGTGATCGTACTCTTCTTCTTCGCCGCCTTCCATCATAACCCCTATTTCTCCGTGCCTCGTCCAAACATTATAGTGTGGCATGAAACCCTTGTAAAGGTGGGTGTGCAGGATTTTCCGGTCGAGTAAGACTTCGTATTCCACATATAGGGCATGGACAACACATAAAACCATTCTGCTTGTTTGCCTCAGCCACTTCGAGAAAATTATGCACGCCTTAATGTACTCGGAGGTGTGTCTTGAACCGTACATCCATTGCGGTTCATCTGTGTGCATTATATATAATTAAGTGTGTCAAAAATCATTAGAGAGATCATGAATAGATAATTAATTAAGTGACCAAATTAATAGAAGTTCATCATCACATTAAAACCAAAGTACATACATAGTTCTCATCTAACAACATAAAGCTCTGCAGAGCATCTAAATTAATTAAACCATACACTGAAACTATGTAAAACATTTCAATGCGAAACAAATGCGATCATAATCGCAACCAATGTAACAACCGATCCAACGACATAATGATACCAAGCCTCGGTATGAATGGCATATTTTCTAATCTTTCTAATCTTCAAGCGCATTGCATCCATCTTGATCTTGTGATCATCGGCGACATCCGCAACATGCAACTCCAATATCATCTTCTCCTCCTCAATATTTCTAATTTTTTCCTTCAACAAATTGTTTTCTTCTTCAACTAAATTTAACCTCTCGACAATAGGGTCGGTTGGAATTTCGGTTCAACAACCTCCTAGATGAATAAAATCTATGTCACGTTGGTCGGCATAATTGTCATAAATAATAAATGAACCAATAGTTATGAAAAGATAATATATACCACATCCGAATCATAGGCAGGACGAGGGCCGACGGGGGCGGATACCAAAACCATCGCACTATATAAGATGCAATAATAAAAGTAAGAAAATTATACAAGTATATATCTATCTAAACATACAAATAAGAATATTTTTCCTTTCGGAAAGAAGATAAGAACAAGAGGCTCACCACGGTGGTGCCGCCGATGAGATCGGTGCGGGTGATCGGCGACGTTGAAGACGGGATGGGGCGTGACGGACCGCTAAACCTAGACAAATATGGAGGAAAATGGAGCTTGGCGGTCGAGCTTGGAGAGGAGAAACCTTAAGTAGTGTGGCTCGGGCATTCCATCGAACACCTTGTGTGCATATGAGGTGAGCTAGAGCACCACAAGCCCTCTCCCCTCGGCGTAAAAAAACAGAGCAAAGTGTGCTCGCTCTTGCACGGGGGTATACATAGGCACCACCATTGGTCCCGGTTGGTCGCATCGAACCGGGACTAAGGGTTTTTTTGGTCGGTTCGTGCCACGAACCGGGACGAATGGTTGTGGGCCAGAGCGGGATCATTGGTCGGTTCATCCCACCAACCGGGACCAAAAGGTCCAGACGAACCGGGACCAATGGCCCACGTGGCCCGGCCGGCCCCGGGCTCACGAACTGGTCCGATGCCCCATTGGTCCCGGTTCGGATTGAACCGGGACTAATGGGCTGGACCGGCCTGGACCATTGCCCCCTTTTCTACTAGTGTAATGGTAGGACGAGGTCCAGACTACAAATATAATTGATAATGCAAGGGGAAAGGAGGTGCAGCAACATGTTCTGAGACATAACAGAGTATGGTTGGACATGACAATGGCTATATTGGAAAGTTTGTGAGGTGCTAATCTTGAGTAGTTTAATTAGTACATGTCCGTACTAGTCTAGCTAGCTGGTTGAGTTGGAGTCTAAAGTAGACTAGGTATAGGCTAATCCTGATCGGTGTGGCGGTGATTAGGCCGGTTCAGACGTTAGGAAGTCTTGGCTGTGTCCATGTTAGTTTGGTTAGGATTAGCGAGACGTGTCCATATTGAGTCCTAGTAGTAGTCGGTTTTGGCTGAGTTAGTACGCCTAGTAGTCCGTCTAGGTTTTTAGTAGGAGTCTTAGTAGGATTGGTTAGCCGTGTAAGTCTAGGTTGTTTGGTCGGCTGGTCCTGCGTGTATATATATACGGGCAGGCCATGGCTTTTAACACCGTGGAAAATATTGAGAGGAATAAAGAAAATACGGGTACGACACGTGCCCTTGGCCACAAAGTTTTGCGTGCGCGTGTTCATCGTGATTTGATGTGATTGATCCTGCGGGCAAAATTCCAACAATTGGTATCGAGCAAGGTCAATTTGAAGCTGCGCTTGCCCGAGGTGGCAACCGACTAGCCTCGGGCGGGCAATGAAGCCGCTGGGTGGTGCAGCGATGCAGAGGATCAAGGGATCGTCGTTCGGCGGAGCGACAAGGAGGGAGGCGGCAGACTATCGCCGCATGGTGGCGGAAGGAGGTCGTTGATGGGAGAGGTGGTGCCGAGGTGCGGTCTTTGGGGCTCATCAAGATCGCCGTCCGGGAGTCGGATGAACAAGGAGCGCGGCGATTTTGCACGCTCGATCGTCGCTATGCGTCGTGAGTCGCCATCGTGTCCAAGTGCTCGTCTTGGTGATGATTCATTGCAAGTGGAAGCGGTATGCACGGTGTTCCGTGAGTCATGTCCATGTCCTCATGGAGCGCCCTGGTTGTGGCGATGTGGATTCGTGTGATGATGAAGGCGGACGATGGTAAGCGAAGCCATCGTAAAGCGAGGAGGTGTGCGACCAGTGGAGAGTTGATCTCGCAAGCAAATACAAGGAGTATGGTGCGGACCGAGTGCAAGGCAGCGGCCAAGCAATGGCGGTGACACAACATTGTAGAGCAAGGAGGTTCTCGCATGTTTCAAAGCGGGTCATACTCGGTGTACGGATATGACGGTTGTGTCGATGAGTCGACAAGATGCGGATCTTCAGCAAGTCAAGACCAGAGGAAGTACAAGAAGATGACATGTCAAGATTAGAGGGAGATTGTTAGCAGTAATCTTGAGTTGTTTAATTAGTACATGTCCGTACTAGTCTAGCTAGCTGGTTGAGATGGAGTCTAAAGTAGACTAGGTCTAGGCTAATCCTGATCGGTGTGGCCGGTGATTAGGTCGGTTCTGTACGTTAGGAAGTCTTGGCTATGTCCATGTTAGTTTGGTTAGGATTAGCAGTACGTGCCCATATTGAGTCCTAGTAGTAGTCAGTTTTGGCTGAGGTAGTACGCCTAGTAGTCCGTCTAGGTTTTTAGTAGGAGTCTTAGTAGGATTGGTTAGCCGTGTAAGTTTAGGTTGTTTGGACGGCTGGTCCCTGCGTGTATATATATACGGGCAGGCCATGGCTTTTAACACCATGGAAAATATTGAGAGGAATAAAGAAAATACGGTACGACACGTGCCCTTGGCCACAAAGTTTTGCGTATGCGTGTTCATCGTGATTTGATGTGATTGATCCTGCGGGCAAAATCCAACAATTGGTATCGAGCAAGGTCAATTTGAAGCTGCGCTTGCCCGAGGTGGCGACCGACTAGCGCCCGGGCGGCAATGAAGCCGCTGGGTGGTGCAGCGATCGCAGAGGATCAAGGGATCGTCGTTCGCGGAGCAACAAGGAGGGAGGCGGCAGGCTGTCGCCGCATGGTGGCGGAAGGAGGTCGTTGATGGGAGAGGTGGTGCCGAGGTGCGGTCTTGGGGCTCATCAAGATCGTCGTCCGGGAGTCGGATGAACAAGGAGGCGTCGAAGTTTGCACGCTCATCGTCGTTGCGTCGTGAGTCATCATCGTGTCCAAGTGCTCGTCTTGGTGATGATTCATTGCAAGTGGAAGCGGTATGCACGGTGTTCCGTGAGTCATGTCCATGTCCTTGTGGAGCGCCCTGGTTGTGGCGGTGTGGATTCGTGTGATGATGAAGGCGGATGATGGTAGGCGAAGCCATCGTAAAGCGAGGAGGTGTGCGACCAGTGGAGAGTTGATCTCTGCAAGCAAATACAAGGAGTATGGTGCGGACCGAGTGCAAGGCAGCGGCCAAGCAATGGCGGTGACACAACATTGTAGAGCAAGGAGGTTCTGCATGTTTCAAAGGGTCATACTCAGTGTACGGATATGACGGTTGTGTCGATGAGTCGACAAGATGCGGATCTTCAGCGAGTCAAGACTAGAGGAAGTACAAGAAGATGACATGTCAAGATTAGAGGGAGATTGTTAGCAGTAATCTTGAGTAGTTTAATTAGTACATGTTCGTACTAGTCTAGCTAGCTGGTTGAGATGGAGTCTAAAGTAGACTAGGTCTAGGCTAAACCTGATCGGTGTGGCCGGTGATTAGGCCGGTTCTGTACGTTAGGAAGTCTTGGCTATGTCCATGTTAGTTTGGTTAGGATTAGCAGTACGTGTCCATATTGAGTCCTAGTAGTAGTCAGTTTTGGCTGAGTTAGTACGTCTAGTAGTCCGTCTAGGTTTTTAGTAGGAGTCTTAGTAGGATTGGTTAGCCGTGTATGTTTAGGTTGTTCGGTCGGCTGGTCCCTGCGTGTATATATATAAATGGGCAGGCCATGGCTTTTAACACCGTGGAAAATATTGAGAGGAATAAAGAAAATACGGGTACGACACGTGCCCTTGGCCACAAAGTTTTGCGTGCGCGTGTTCATCGTGATTTGATGTGATTGATCCTGCGGGCAAAATTTCAACAATGGCTACGCTAGCTATGTATTGATGCATAATTTTAATGTCAATATTGTGTTGTATACGTAGCAAATATTGGCACACTGAAGAAGGTTTCAATAATATTTTAGTACAGTTATGTAGCCAAAAATGGCACACTGTTCAACAGAACAAGGTTTCAATAATATTTCAGTACAGTTATGTAGCCAAAATTGGCACACTGAACAAGCTTCAAATAATATTTCCGCACAATTATGTATGTAATCACTTGTCATAACCCGAGATGTCATTTAAGTGCACATAATATATACAGTTGTGCACATAGATAAGATTGATAATGATGACAAGTATTAGAAACGCCTACTCAATGGATATGAGCACATCTTCTCAACTGTAATGAAGCAATACTCGATTCTCATGGCTCTGAACAATCTCTGTGCATGTTGGATTGGATGTGATGGCAACATAAATATCAGGTTTGCTGCGGCAACGTTTCCAAACTATTGCCATGCCGTGTTACTTGTCTATTAACTGATGTAGATATGCGCCTCTTCATTTTTGTAGTTCGACATGTACAGATCATTTATGCCAATCAAATACTTTTGATTGCCACATTAGTAAGCAATGTGTACTTCAAACAATCCAGTAGCAATCAGTACTTCATAAGATAAACTATAAAAATGTGAAGCTCGGCCTACCAAGAACTTTGTGTCATACATCACATGAGTTTCTTTCTATATATTTGTTCTGCTCTACCATCTCATCACATCTCACTCACAAGTAGACACCTATAGCTAACCGGGAAATTTCCCTTACTCGGACGTGTCCTACTTCTCGTCCATTCCTTGGTCAATTACACATATACATGTAGTATTTAGGAATGTGAGGTGTCAAGAATACCTCATGCCCTATTGCATGAAGTAGTGTTTTACTACCGCAACACAAAGTCAAGGCCTAGGTGTAGATTACTGTTCGTCGGGCACTGCAGGGAGCAATATCGAACAGTGTCTTCTTCACCTCTTTGGCCGAATGAGGAGCTAACAAAGCATTCTTCATGTCATGTGTTACTATTCTTTTAACTGATGGCAAGATATTCGGATCAGGAGCATCAACTTTAGCTGTGAATAAACCGGAAAAGTACTGCATAATATGGTCACTAATTTCAGCCGTACCTTAACGCCACACTCTCGTTTCATCGAGCAGCTTCTTTATAAAATTTTGTTTCTTTTTTGCTGTGGCCACATTGTCAAAAACTTTGGTTTCTATCGCCATGTAACAACCATTATGTCATGCCTCTTTGAAGCTAGAAGATCTCCTCTTGCTCCATAATATTCTCCAACGGAAGTATAATTTCCTTGTGACTAGCAATTGAATCGGGAGACAAAACCCCATGCCTAATGTTCTGTAACCTGCATGGACTATATTATAATCCTATTACAGGATCCAATCAATCTAAGTGCAACAATTGCTGTTGCCTTCAAGTGTATCTAATTAGGGTTCTTGAAACTCTTTGAGCCCCCTCCCTACAAGAGATCGCATCCCAGGAGGAGGCCACCGCTGCCGCCCTTGCCCTTGCCGTCCAAAATGTGACCATGTCAGCCTCAGCGACCATCCCTTCTTGGCATGGCCAAGCACATCATGCCATGCTATTGCTCCCGCCTTCCTGGCCCTATGACACCCCTTCGCTAGTGTCATGGTCAACAGGAACACCTACACCACCCATACAAAATGTTGTCGGGAGTGCCACCATCTACACGGGCGTATTCTGCTCCGCCTCCATCCTTCGAAAACGGATCACTAAAGGATTTCAACACCATATCCATGACACCAATACCTTCAAATGAGTGGTACATGGACTCAGGCTCTTCTGGTCACATGACCAGCAATCATTGTAACCATTCATATATCCTTCCCTCTAATTCTCTTTATCCACATGTCATCGTCAACAATGGTCATGCCCTTCCCATCACTTGAACCGGTCACACCGCACTTTGTACTCCTAATCATTTGTATTGTCTTAATAATGTTCTAGTTACCCCTGACCTTAGAAAAAAAAAATTATTTCCATCTGTAAGTTAACCACTGAGAATCTTGTTTCTATTGAGTTTGATCCTTTTGGTCTCTCGATAAAGGACCTCTGCACCAAGAAAGATATCATCAGGTGCAATAGTTGCGGTGACCTCCACCACTTCTGGTAGTAGCTTGGTGGTGCTTTATTGGTGATCACCTACTTCATCTTGGCTTTAAGCACCTCTTAGACATGGAAGAGCTTGTTCCATCGGTTTTCCAGGAAATGTGGGTCTTCATGGAAGAGCTGCTTCTTGCTGGTTATCTTCTGGGTGGTGCCGACCAAACTTGTTTAACTCATCATGATTAAGGTTGCTAAGCAACTCAGTCAAGATGCCGTGGTCGTTGGGATCGAGAACTCTTAGAGGCTTGCTACTTCAACCGTTGTTATGGTCAGCGGTCTCTACCATATAGATGTCGTAGGTTGAGGTCGATGTCCACTTGCTCGCGGGAGCGGTGGCCGTTGGTGGGCTGTCCAAGGACTCACCGACCTCCTCGTCCATGTCATCAACTTCCTAAGATGTGCTTGCGAGGACTTTGGCTAGGTCCTTAACATTGATGAGAAGATGGGTGGTGGGTGGGTCAAAAAGTTGAGTTTTCCTAGCGATTCCCAGATCCGATCATACACCGAGATTTGGTTGGAAGACACTGTGTGCTTATGAATCCTATCTAACATCTCATTTGGAAGGAGTTCCTCATATTCTTGTTGGGCCTCATCTGACAGTGGGACCAACGGAAGTGTATACAAGATCCGATCTAACATGGGGACGCGGATTGCCTGCTCCACTCCTGTGCTCCCATCTGTGCTCCCGTTTCACCCATTCTAAAACAAATCACGCAGCTTTGTATTCTTGTCGCTCTCCCATACGTATTGCCCCTTTCCGTTTCTCTTCTGACGGCCGACCGGCCTTGGAGTGGAGATCCAGCTACAGCCACATGGCCTCGATTTCTTTCGCCTCCTGTGGCTGCCCTTTCTCCTTCTCCCACTGGCCACTTTCTCTGGCATTATCGGACCAGGCCGCCACACCCACCAGGTTGTAGCAAAAAGGTCAGGACTGAATCATACCTAAGGAAAAATATTAGCGCGCTACTAGCGTCGGCCTTAAAATATGCTACTAATGTGCTATATCATGCTACAACGTGCTATTAGTGAGGCATTGTACACCGGTTCATTTAGTGAGATAATTCTCAGCATGCTATAGCATGCTATTTTTTTGGTGATCGTATCTGAGCTGGAGTCTCGATCAGGAGGTCAGGCGTGAAGGAGGAGCGCAGGAAGCAGGGAGTTTACCTTGACGCATCAGACATTCTGTTTCCACTTCTCTACATCATGCTGACCACCGGGCATGGATATTCACCTCCACCAATTTGATTGATCCTATGTGCTACTGCAGTTTATCAGCTAAGTTTATACACGGTCCCTAAAGGCCTAAGCCCAAATCGCATGTTAATTCCTTGGGCATTTTCTGTTCTTCTAATACACCGTGGCAAAAATTTATCACCCATGATCGAACTCACAATACTTCACTTTATACCTTCAATGCTTTTAACTAGATATATGATTCTTTTGTTACTGAATAAGATTAGTTTCTCCCTATGCATTTGTTGTTTGTTTGCTAATTTATTGGACATGTTTTCAACTGGAAGACACAAAGGAGGTGGCGTAGTGGGCCAGATGGTAACACTAATTATTGGGGCTAAATGATTCTGTTATATCGCTTATTGAGTAAACATTTATATATTCCATATCCTATATTAATATGTGTGCATCTTGTCAATTTATTCCCATTGGTGCAATGTCTATTTGGTTTTATTATTATTAGGTATTATGGGAAAGTTAGTACTAAGTATTACATATTAGTGTGTTGTAGCAGATTTAAAGACAAAAACATGTCATCCTGGAGCATTGATATAATTACATTTGCTCATTTTTTGTTATGTGTTTTGTTTAGAGGAATTGCTTCTGTACTTGACAGATTAGGAGCTGGTGTTAGGTTCCACTGGATCAATTTTTAGCTCTTGTTTCTTAAGGTCTGCAGTGGTTAGAGGAGTGATTAGTCTTCTATGTTTCTCTAATGAGTGTGTGTCTGGATGCATACATATAGTAGTGGAGCAATTACCATCGGGACGTGCATAAAGTGCTTATCGTTTTTTAGCGAATACATGTGGATGTGCATAAAGTGTTCTCTCTTTTTTTAACGTTTATGTATCCAGATATTTTGGATCATGCTGATTAATGTACTTCACATATTTGTTTTTAAGCTAAGAGCTCCTAATAATCGTTTCTCCTCTTTACAATTGCTATTTCACTGATAGCTCCTATAAGTGGCTCATGAGATTACGTATATAGCTTCTTACATAGTTTTTGTTTTTTGTTTTTGTTTGTTAGTATCATTTTCTCTGGATTCGGTTAGCTTAGAGAGCTAAGTGATAATATGGTAAGAAGTTTCTATCAAGTGGTTGAACTCCATTTCTCAAGGCCATTGAGGAAAGAAAGCGTCATAAAACTAATAGCTTGTACTGCAACCAATAACATAAAACTAGATTGTGTAATGGGTAAATGAAACTAGCATTTTCCCTATTTGTGATGGTCGATATGGTTACTCGTTGCTGCTATTTGTTGGAGCCGACTCTCTCAGCTCACCTCTTCTCTCTTGGTTGTTTCACACAACACACACAAGAACACAGAAATAGACAGAAGAAAACGCTGGCTGTGTGAGGCAGCGGCACCAAACTTCTTGTGTTCCTGTTTAACCTTATTTCACTTCTAGAATTGTCCAAATTTTCCATACAAGTACAGGTTCACCTTTCATATCTTTTTTTAGAATCCATCTTATATGAGTACATTTTGTTTATCACGCGACACATGTAAATCTAGAAGTATGGTTGATTCTTGTTATGAACTATCTTCCAGCTTCCTGTTATGCTCAGTTTGTATGTTAGGTATTGAACTGTGGATGGTTTGGTTTGACCAGTTCGATTTTATATATATCACAAAATAGAAATTTCATTATCATCTGGATACATTAGTACTGAATTTGATGGTTACTAAATGATCCCTTGTTCCATTTTATTTAATGTTTGTGTCGTGAAAGACAGAGTTACAAATCTACATGAGTACAAAGGGTTTGTGGAATTTAAAATTGAGAAAGATGCAGATAATTTAATTAGGTTTATTTCTGTTGGCGTGAAGACAATTTATTTTAGCTTCATTTATCTCCTCCAGATGTGAACTGCTTTGCTTTTGCCGACTATTAAGATTTGAACGTGCTCAAACTATATGAAAACCAATAAAAGTGAACAAGGTATGCACTTCTCTTGACCCTCCCACCCCCCTTGGGTACTTCTGCAACAGGTATGCAACATAGTAATTGAACGCGCATCTAGATTGCTTAATTTATGACTTTATGATGGTGGGTGGTCTAATCTCGGGTGCTTCGATGTTTGGTGTATTTGAACAAAATATTCTACCATAGTTTTGTAGTTGAGCAAACTGAAATTTTCCTATTGACTACTGTTGAAGTGTTAAATTGTTGTCTCTGCATACTCCACATAGACAATACTCACGAACCTTTTATAAGATATTATTTTGTTTTGTAGTGTCCACAAGCTGCAGGGTGCCGTGAGCATAACAATGAGTTCTGCCTGTTACTGTGTCCAATGATCAATCGATCATGATCATTGTATGCCGTGTTGGGTTTAGTCCCACATCGGTTGTGGGAGGAGACATAACACGACTTATAAGGGCGGGGGTGTCCCCTCCTAACAGGCTAGTCTTTTGGGGGAAGAGGGCCCAAGGCCTGTCATAAGTCGGTGTTTCTCTCCGGTTGGGCCTGGTTGACGCATGTGGGTCGGAAACGCTGGTGATAGCGGACCCGGGATTGCGTAACAATTGGTATCAGAGCCCAGGTGCCCGGAATGAATCTCGATAGACTCACGG
Source organism: Aegilops speltoides (assembly GCA_021437245.1). NCBI lineage: Eukaryota > Viridiplantae > Streptophyta > Magnoliopsida > Poales > Poaceae > Aegilops > Aegilops speltoides. Next base: position 10,075,923 of record CM038145.1, read on the forward strand.
GTGGTCGGTCATGGTTGGTGGGCTGGAAACGTTGGTGTTTGCGGGCCCATGGATGACCGATGTGTGAGGGGGAGATTGTTGGGTTTAGTCCCACATCGGTTGTGGAGGGAGACATGGAGTTAAACTCGACGTGGGTTTCTCCCGTACGTGTGTACGCAGGTCTCCGGATAGGATACGTGACAGTCACCTAATAGGATTTGCATGTACGTAACTGAATAGGACTAGTAGTAGCCATCGACTCGGTTCGGTGCAATCTAGTCTAGGTTCTATATATACATGTAAAGCCCCTTGTACAAACCGTGAGTTGATCAATAAAGTAAACAAGGCTCGAGACGAGCCTTTGGCTATCAGAGTGTGTACGAGTTTGTGTTGCCGGCTAGAATCGATCAAGCTGATCGATAGCTAGCTAGCTTTGGCTATTACGCCAACTAGCACTAGTACGTGCCTTGACAAGGGATAAGGGTGCTAGTTTGTACGTGCATATTTGGTGGCGAGTTTGCTACGGTGCGGTGTCTAGACGTAAAGCACTTCGTCGAGTTTGTCAGCAAGCTTCGTTCATCGTCGTCGTTCGTCGTCGGTCGTCGCCTGTCGTCGGAAAGTACTCGGCGTCGGGACTGGGCCAACATGCCGCAGATCCACAACACACTATAGATAGAAATTACATATATCTGGGTCAGATCTTTGGAGCATTTGGTTTGATCTAACTTAAATATATTTCTTTCTTTCTTCAGTTATTACTTTTCATCTAATATTATACCGCGTTGCTTCACAACTTCATCTCATCCGATGTTATATTACTGGTCTACTGCAATTCTTTTCCGATACTCTTGTAGGTCATACTTGGACTACTTGATTTGTTTTACTGACTAAACTCACTTATTCCTTCCACTTTCAAGGCTTGGACAAACCACTTAGTTCATCTAGCAATTGATGTTAGATCATACTGGATGGAATATACACACATTCATATAATTTTATGTTGTTAAAGCTCCTTTGGAATTTTCAGGTACCAGCGGCGGCGGCAGCGGCTACAATGGCCACGACGAACAGCTGCAGAACAATGGCTACAATAGCATCTCGGCATCCACAAAGGCGGTCTTGGTGAGCTCTGCTTTTTCCTCTTATTAATTTCCTTTGTCCGAGCATTGCATCGATTCCTTTCTGAACTGAAAAAGCTCCCTTTTGGATTAGTTTGCAAAGTTTTCGTTCTATAAGTGTAGGCAAATTGGAAAGTTTGCATAATGTCGTTGCCTGATCCAAAACTCTGTTTCTGTACTATAAGAGCTCATAGCCATGGTAATTTGAAAATATAAGAGCATGCCACTGAACTGACATGTGAACCATCTATAAACACAACCTGCTCTATTGTGTTAGCAATACAAAACCATGAAACTGTAAGGGAGGAGAGCAATGCCAACTGATCTATAATCATAAACGAGAAGGACAAATTCTCAGTTACATGTCTTCCTGTTGGCTCTGCACCCTTTGGTCACCTGGCACCTGCTGATGTCTATCCTTGTCTTTATGATTGATAGGGTCGGTGGGCATGGACACGAGCAACCATTGCAGCATGTGCGGCTGTCCTGATGATGATAATAGTATTCTGATTCTGAGCAACATCCAAGTGATGCTTACATGGAAGAGTATGTGTGGATAGATGCAGAGAGGGATTGCAGCACCCAGCTCCACTGCTCCCTATATTTAAACATTTTGAAATTTGTGTTTTTGAAGTTTCAAACAAATGTGACATTTTGAATACCCGTGGAAAAGTTTCGGTAGAAATCTCGTTTTGTTTTGGGTTATAGAAAAAAAACAAAATTCTGACAGTATATAGCAGAAAATGGATGCTATTTATGTCATAAATTTCTCCTTTTGTATTTCTCAAAATACAAAGTGTTTCTTTTTCAGCTTTTTACCGGGCCTTATGCATGTGTGTATGTATTCACGTCTTTGATTTAAGATTTTTTTACCAACGAAAGTGTGTTTTTCAAAATTTTCAAATACCATGAGCAATAGAGCCCGGTAGTTGCAGGCACTTTTCGTGAATAGACGGTCCTTACATGGAAGAATATGTGTGGATGGGAGGAAGGGTACCATTTTTATTGATTCTTCTCAGAGAAAATTGGTTGATAGATTGTTGATGAATATTTGTATTTTCCACTTCATTTTTTCATACCAGAATTTATAAAGCTCATCATTGTTGTCATGCTGATGGGTGAACAAGAACAACAGCCTAATTAGCAACGCACCTGACCGCCTCAAGAGGCGCGCCCAGAGCGCGCCCCAACCACTAGTACCAATGCAATGAGCTGGAGCTGTACTGTGTACCAAAATGACTCTGGATGCACGGTCTTCCCCACACCCATGTGCAAGCGCTGATGTGTGTCCCTCGTTTCCAGGCAAGGGATAACTTGTCCAAACCAGCATGCACGGTACATTTTGGAATGTGAGCAAAAAGAACTATGCACACTACAAAAGGACATGGAGGGAGTATAAAACAACAACACTAACGACATTCAAGATGGTGATATTGGCATTGGTGAGATCATACCACGGTAGGTAGATTCTGCTAATAATGTCACGGGACCATTAACCTCAACTCTCAGTTCATGTGCATTTTGGGATTTCCAGTTACATAAAAAATTATATATCTCTTCAAGCGACAAGATCTCTGCTGAAAAAGGCTTCCGCTCCGCTTTATAAATAAAGCCACAACTGATACAGATGAATCATACAAACGCACACTAACCCTACTGACGATACAAGCTATACAAGAGAAGCACTTTCCCATCGATCACTCTCCCTCTACCATCACTTCCTATTTTGACGTCCTATCATATATTTCATATGTGAAACATTCTTTAGGGTCAGGAATAGCGAATTGGATATAAATGAGATCAGGATCTCCATTTCTCTACCACCAAACCCACATCTGCTGGTAGATTCAAAGACATTTACATAGGAATAGAAGGTGTCGGGAATAGCTTTAGCTCTTACGTCGGAAGTACTAGGACAAAACGTATGCTTTAGACTGCTTCCCGGGTTCGAACTAGCTGCAGATGGCTAATCACCCGGAGATTATTGTTTACTAGGGCAGTTCAGATGAATACAGAGATAGCAGCATGTAGTTTTTGTACTGTGAAAGTCGGCAAAACAATCCTCATGCGTCAACCCAGTTCAGTTCAGGTCAATTCATAGGTGCATTTGTGTACTAGTGAACCATGGTTAACACAACTGTACACTAAAAAATAGCTACTGCATGTTGCAAGAGCTATTTTAAAGCAACAAACTAAAGGAAGTTTTCAAGAATAATTCATGATTTTTCATTGCCAAATCTATTAATGCAAACATACCTTTATTTATATCTTTGTGTCCCTAAATAACTAGAAGATAATAATGTTGCAGGAGATTCATACCATTAATTCTTGACCACAAAAGAGAAGAATAATTCTGGTGGACGATTTCTGGAATCGGGACACACAAGTATTCACTTCATAAAACCTACCAAAAACTTATTTCAATGTTTTGAATTTTTTTCAAGAAGAATCATGGAGATGTCTATTGTTGGAAAATTATCCATGTAATTTTTGTAAAATAACATGACCATTTGTGACCTAAGTAAAAATAAGAAATTAAATAGTTCTGCAGTTTGCGATAATCGTTGGAGGGCTATTTTTTCCTCAACTCCCTGTAAAAGTTAGATAGGGGACCTATTGGAGTTGCTCTAACTCTTTCTTTTTGTCTTCCACTGTTTATCTCTCTGGCATTGTGGGGTGGTCGCCAGGCTATCAAGGTTCGTCTCCGATGTTACATCTTGGCCGCAGGCCGCTTGGACACCCGGTGAGCCAAACCCCGATGCACGGTGATCCGGTGAGCAGCAAGAGCAGCCTAGTTTCCCGCTCACTAGCTGGTAATTTTATCATTTCCTATTGCAGTCCAACTCTTTTGATTCTGCCTGTTTTTGCATCAATTCACGCATATTTATAAGTACTATTTTGTTACAGTTTCTTTTGTCATGGATGTAGCTGATCTACATACAATTGGCATTGCAAATGTATTTTGTAAGCAAGATCAACATAATTGACTAAGTTCCTTAATATCTACAAAATCGAACTCGTTGTAGTCGTATGATTTGATATTCAAACTTTTTTTTTTGCAGCTTGATAGTTCCTGAGTTTCTTTCAGGCTCCATCACTGGGCGCCAATACTAAATGGTAAAGGCGCTAGTGACACAAGATCGGTCGCCACTATGCTTTTGACTGGTTTACCATGACCACCACGAGTGCGCAAAATTGGTTCGTGAGTAGGAATGCAGACAGATCGTGTCCATAAGAACAAAAATAACCTCATTGCTGCTATTTTAAAATTGAGCTGATAAAAACCCCATAAATCGAGATGGTGCCGGACCCGTGGACGCGTCCAACTCCCGTTAATGGAGTTTGTAACCAACTAGAAAATAAGTACTCCCTCATATCCATACCGGGAGCAGTTTTTCCTAGCTGGGGCTACGCGGTACCCTCTATCTCAGCCTTCCAGTCACACCCATGTTTTATTGAGATATGTTCACACAGCAGTTGGCTCTGGATGCTTAATCCTTAATCTTCTGGCTCGAAGTCTACGAATTTCTAATCTTAGGCCACTGTTCACAACATGAATTGACGTGCGCCTACATCTGTCTTGGCCCACTCACCGCTTTATTGCCCCGATTCGACGCCTCTGCTCTCGTGCTCCTATTGATTGTCGTTTCATTAATTACGGGCCAGTCGCTGCATGTGAGGGAGGCTGGCTGCATGCAAGCATCTGTCCCGGGTCCAGTGCTCCTTCCGTTGCATGCGTAGAAGCCAATCACTGCATGCAAAGGCAGCAGGTGCAAGCTCAATTAAGAACTACAAGAATCGAGGAATTTGCATGCTCCTGCGCTCTGCCTTGCATGCTCCTGCGCTGGTCCGGTGACGTGACTGGGACATCCTAAGACTAGCCACAATGGGTAGTAACATAGAGTAGTAACATCGACATGTTACTAGTCTATGTTACTACCTCTATAGTGGGTAGTAACATATGTGTGATAACATGCAACTCTTCATTTATTAGGCTATAGACACATCTTGCCTTGATATGTGTGATGTTACTACTACTACTAGTAACTAGCTATGTTACCACTTTCCTCTCTTTCTTCATTTATTGCTTGCCACGTCATCTATTTTATCTAGATATGTGTGATGTTACTACCTATGTTACTCCCATTGTGGGTAGTCTAAGTGGTGACACTCAATACCTACTAGGGAATCCACTGTTTATATAGGTTTCACTTTTCAGACTAATCACTCTGTGGCTGCTGTGATAATACTGCGCGAGCACACATCTCAATACGGCGACCAACGGCACAGATATGGGGGACCGCGTAGGACGAGCTACAAAGAAACTTTGTGTATCCATATTACTTGTACCTCAACTGGATGTATTTAGACCTATTTGCTAGATATATACATTTAAGCGACAAGTAATATGGATCAGAGGGAGTCACTACAAGAAATATGTCAAGTAGTGACCTTCTGTCAGTGACCCTAGAAGAATTGGTCATAGATCTATGACCATTTCAGACCAATTGGTCAAGAGCTGTTCGGGGGGCTCCAAACCCTAAAACATTGTGACCATTTTTGTCAGAAAGGTCGTAATTTCCTTACACGAAATGGTCACAAAGCAAACAGTGCTAGTCTGCTGCCTTATTTCTAGTTGTTAACGACCAATATAGATGGTCATAGCCTTGTAGATTGTGGTGGGTTGTGATGACTAGGCGCCATCTCATCAGTTTTGCCTATGTGTCATGTCCATGTGGCAGTTTTTGCCCTAGGTTGTGAAGCAACCTATATTTCTGTTATTCCAAAAATTCCCAAAAAATTCTCATAAATGTTTTGGATCATATCTTCATCAAATATGTCAAAAACATTCCTTGCCTAGTTCAAAAATAATTCAAAAATATTCATTTTCCTATTCTGTTCGGAGCAGCACTTTGTGAAGAAAGTACCACTTTGGTATGTCCAAATGGTATCCATTTTCTACAGTGCTTTCCTATGCCCAAATAACCATCCTCCACCAAATGCCAGCTCAATCCATTCAATATTTTGAGTCCAACTTCAACATTCATATTTATGTCCAGTGTGGTACTTTGTAAAGCAAGTACCACCTAGGTTCCTCCTTTTGAGGTGAAAATTTGTGAAGACGGTCTTCTTAGTAACTGATCATCCTCAGCCAAAACTCACGCCCATTGGCCATATGCATTTCCCGTACCGCAAATGAAACACTTGGCTGCTTATTCATGTTTGAGCATAGTTCGGTGTCCTCATGAGAATCTTATGTTATAATTTTCTTCCTAGCACCTACCTAGGGAGTTCCCAACCCACTAGACATGCCTAAGCCTCCCAGAACGCATGGCAACGCCACGGTCACGCAGTGACCACGCGGTGGCATGCGAGCGTATGCGCTCTAGAGTTGGGGCCCTCGGCCACCATCCAAACCTCGATGTCTCGCCATCAAACCATGTATTTCTGATTAAATAGATACTTATTTACCTAGAAATGATTTTTGGAAAAAATAAAGAGCAAACTATGAGGCACCTGCAATTCAAATTTGCCCCGCTTCCAACTGAATCGACCGGAATTTGTCTTTTTCACTAGAGGTGGATCAAAAAATTTGACACCCAACCTTTTTGTCAATTGTGCATTATATATGGCCTAGTATTTTATAAAATTTATTGGGTCCAATTTTGCAACAAATATATGGTAGGTCCTTGACAAAAAAACTCATTTTGGGCACTCGATAAAATGGAAAATGAATTTTTCGTCCGAAGAAAATGAAAAGTTCCTTAGGCAACATTGTTTGTCATTCCAGGATGCACCCTTGTGCACGATATGAGGTCATTTGAACAAACTATGCCATGAATGTGGCCATAAGATTGTTCATTTGGCTTGAAAGCCATGAATCTTCACACATGATAGCTCATTTCTGAGAACACTTTTTTAAAATAATTACCGTATTACAAGTTTATTATTTTTCCTGGAAACTTGGTCACATATAATGACACAATGCGAAGGTTTTCCAATTTTTTGATTTTTTTTGAATTTTTTATGCCTGTTTCAAAATGCGGTCAAAACGGCGGGCTTGACCGTTCCTAGCTAGTGGTTGAATGTTGGAATTTTTTTGGTGTTTCTATGAATAAATAGATAATTATGTACCTATAAATGATTTTTGGAAAAAATAAAGAGAAAACTATGAGGCAGCTACAGTTCAAATTTGACTCGTTTCCAACTAAATCGACGACAATTTGTCTTTTTCACCAGAGGTGGATCAAAACTTTTTTCACCCAACCATTTTTGTCAATTGTGCATTATATATGTCCTAGTATTTTATAAAATTGATTTGGTCCATTTTTGCAATAATTATTTGGTAGGTCCTTCAGAAAAAACCACTTTTCGGGCACTCGAAAAATGGAAAATGGTTTTTTCGTCCAAAAAAATGAAAACCTCCTTAGGCAACATTGTTTGCCATTCCAATATGCACCCTTGTGCACAATATGAGATCATTTGAACAAACTATGCCATGAATGTGGCCATAAGATTGATCATTTGGCTTGAAAGCCATTGATCTCCACATGTGATAGCTCGTTTCTGAGAACACTTTTTAAAAATAATTGTTGTATTACAAGTTTGTTATTTTTCCTGGGAACTTGGCCACATATAATGACATAATGTGAAGGCTTTCCAATTTTTTGATTTTTTTTGAATTTTTTCTGCCCGTTTCAAAATGCGGTCAAAACGGCGGGAATGACCGTTCCTAGCTAGTGGTTGAATCTTGGAATTTTTTTGGTGTTTCTCTGATTAAATAGATACTTATGTACCTAGAAATGATTTTTGGAAAAAATAAAGAGCAAACTACAAGGCAGCTACAGTTCAAATTTAACCCGCTTCCAACTGAATCGGCGGAAATTTGTCTTTTTCACCAGAGGTGGATCAAAACTAAAGAGAAAACTATGAGGTAGCTTGAAATGATTTTTGGTGTTTCTGTAATTAAATAGATACATTCTTACCTTCAAATGATTTTGGAAAAATAAAGAGCAAACTATGAGGTAGCTACAGTTCAAATTTGCTGAATCGGTGGAAATTTGTTTTTTTCACCAGAGGTGGATAAAAACTTTTGAAACCCAACCGTTTGGTCAATTATACATTAAATATGGACTAATATTTTAGAAAAATGATTTAGTGCCATTTTGCAACAAATGTATTGTAGTCCTTCACAAAAAAAACACATTTTGGTCACTCAGAAAATGGAAAATGGTTCTTTTAAGCAAAGAAAATGAAAACCTCCCAAATCAACATTGTTTGTCATCCCTAAATACACATATGTACAAAATATTGGTTTATTTCAACTAACTACAAGAGGTTAAATGTTTGCCTGAATAAGAGGGTACAAACTATAAGAGAAAAACAAAAATGCTTAATTCTGATTGGTGGAACCAGCTGTGGCATGGATCAGTGACATGGAAAACATCCGTCCGTCCATCCATCCATCCATCCGTCCATCCACCCCTCCGCTCTCTCTCACAAAGCAAACCCCTCTCTCTCGCACAGCTAACCCTAGCGATCCACCTCTCCCCTCCCCTCCCCTCAGCCGCCACCCACCTCCACCACGCCTTCTTCTTGTCCCGATTCCCACCCACATCACCGCCGCCGCTGCCGCCGGCCTACGCCCTCCCCCCACACCGCCGCCGTGAAACCTAGTCCTCACCTTCTCTCCCCGGTCGAGCAGTAGCAGGTCAGGCGGAGGCGGCAGCCAGATCCGCCGCGTTGCTTCCGGAATCGCGCCCTTCCCACCCCGATTCATCTCCAATCCTGCCGCCACACCCAACCCCACCCCCACCGGCGACCTCCCTAACCCCATCACCATCGGCAACCTCCCTCCCTTGCTACTCAACCCAACCCAACCCCGATTCGATTCAGTTCAGAGACGAATCCTCTCCCACATCGCCGCCGCCACACACCATGGTCCACAACACCAACGAATCGCCGCTTAAGCTCAGTGCGGCGGTGGTGGCAGTGCCCTGTGTGTGTGCCGCTTCTCTCTCGGCCAGATCCGCCGGTTTTGCTTCCCCCACTTGCTCCTGCCTGTCGGTGCGATGCGTTTCTACTTCTCTTCACTGGTTGGTCTCCGCTTGTGTTGCGACTATGGCGGTCTGGGCGTAGTCTGTGCGCGGGCGCTGCTGTTGGTTGCTTGCTGCCGCTCTGTTTTTGACTGCCGGTGGTGGTTGCGACCGGTCCGTGCGCCTTTCTGTTGCTTCCCCTTGTGTCGGGAGCTAACTGCCATCTCTGGTTGTGTGCAGGCAGGTGACCAGTAGGAGCACGGAGGAGGGGTCCTTCGGTTGCTGCCATGGCTTAGATCTTGCTCCATGGAAACCTCCACATCAACATCTTCGAGGCCTCGTGGCTCTCTCACCCCGGCCGCGCCAGCGGCGGCGCCCCCAAGTTCATCCGCAAGGTACTTCCACAGTCCTACTCACGGATCATTTCTGATTTCTCCCTTCATTTTATTTTCTTCCTGTCCAAGCCGAATCAATTGATTGATCGTTACCACGCCTGACTAGACGTGCTAGTCTACAGTATTAGTACATGGTAAAATGGTGCGGTTAGGGAGCAATTTTTTACTAGTACCAGTAAAAAATAACCGAAAATACAGAGAATCATTGCATATTTTATCCAGAATCGTTGCTAGAGTTTTGCTTATGCCGGCTCCTACCGTAGTTGATAGATGATTATGATAGTTGCTCAGTAATTTAAAGGTTGGCCTGATCGTGGTTACATCTTCATTCCCTGAATTGTTTGCCTGGACTCACAGTTTGATGTATGCGATGTGTGTTTCTGTAGTCATGCCCATGATGTGACTCTTCATGTTCTAAACTGATCTTTGTACATTTGAAATCAATGAGTGTAGGTGTGATCTTTGTACATTGTGAGGTTCAAAACTAATTTCTCCTCTAGGAAACAAATATTTCACAAGGCCTGCTCTGCTTTGAGTTGGTTCAAATTTGAATGGTTCTCCGTGTGTAGGTGTGATCTGAATTCTGAATGGGTCTTTTGGCAGGTAAATGAAGGCCGGGAGCGCCAAGGCGCACCTCACGCGCGGGTCGGTAAGTTATTATGTGTTTGTTTGTCAATCATTTTCTAGATCTTGCAAGTGAGGTGTTTGTTTGAATGTGCCGACGGCGTTTGATTGACTGATTCGTTGTTGGTGAACTTGCTAGTATGCATGTAGAGCATGGTGTACCAGCTTTGCAAGGGCGTTGCTTTTTGCCACGGACGCGATGCAGCTAATGGCCATGTTCGTGGCCGTGCCTGCCATTACCCTCTCTACAAGGGCACAGCCAGGAAGACGCTTAGCAACCAGATCGTCGTCCACTCCAAGTGGAGGGGACAACTCAAGTGATAGTAAGTTTCTAGTATTCCCCAATGTGTTGATGTGGCTTGTTTACCTCATCCTTGTTACATGTGATTTCCTTATATGATTTCTGCTCGACGGATCTGATAGAGATGATTCGTTCAAAGTAGTACAGTATATGATTCCTGTTTTATTATAGTTTTTTTGTTTGTCCCGGTCCTCTGTTGCATGGCTGCTATTTTCCCTTTCCTAATCGCATTGCACATTCATTTTTGGTACTGGCAATGCGATAGTATACAGGCAATTCCAGTTCCTATAGTAGTCCAGCAGGCATTGCTTTGTCGTTGGACATTGGTAATTAAGAGAGGGCGTTATATGCTCTTTGATTAATTTTCTAGTGATTGCCTGAAGCATCTATCTTCCCAGCTTTTAGAACGGAGAAACTCATGTCATTTCATATATGATCTGAATGAAATGTCTAGGACTTGCGGCAGTTTATTTGATACTGTATATTGTACTACAGAAACAACATATGTGCTCCTGAAACGTACTAAGTTCTTCTCTGCTCCATGTTCCCATTTAAGCTACGTGCTCGATTTAAATTTCAACAATGGTTTGTTTCGCATTCTCACCTGTTTAGTAAACCTTGTGCCATGCTTATTTCATGTAGCTAACAGTAACTTGCCAAAAAATAATTAGCAAGTAAGATTTGTTCTGCTTGTCTGCTACAAAGTTTTTAAATAACTACTACTTAATTAGTAGCATGTAGTCTGGATATACAAAAGCATGTGTTGTCCAGCCCATGTAGCAATCACTACTAGTCTGTATTGAGCAAACAGTGCACCGCGCTGTAGCTAGACGCGCGTGGTAGCCGCCGCATGAGACGCTGGTGTGCGTCGTGTGAAGTATAGATTTTCCCATCCTTTTTTTAAATGTCAGGTGTTGTATTAGTATCATGATGTTATCTTCTTAAATTGCTGCTACTAGGAAATCTATTCTTGAATAGTTTTCTTATAAAGTTTCCTAGTCATTCTTTTTTTAAATGTCAGGTGTTGTATTAGTATTATGATGTTATCTTCTTAAATTGCTGCTACTAGGAAATCTATTCTTGAATAGTTTTCTTATAAAGTTTCCCAGTCATTCAGAACCAACTGCAATATATTGATGGACATAGTACTCTGCTCATGTGTACATCTTTCTTTAAATGTCAGGCTGACATGGAAAGTGCTATGGAACAAGAGGTACCAAAAGGTGGAGAACCAAAGAGTGATGCTGCTATTGTTGCTGACATTCTCACTAAAGAATGTCCCTCCAGCACATTCCTTCACTAGTTGTGTTGTTTTGGTTGGTGCCATCTTATGTTGCTGGTTACTAGTGCACAATATGGACATGGCCATATTATGAACATTGGTTTTGTTATTTTGTTTGGTGCATCTTATGAACCTGTGGTGTAAAGATAATGCTGGGCCTAAGTTATTGAAATCCTGGAGAATTATATTATTATTGTCATTATATTTTCCTGTGTTGGTTGACTACCAAATTGTGCAATATGTTTTTCTTCTTGAGATACTGTTGGTTGTTGTTGGTCACCCTTCAATAAGGGCTGGACTGAAAATACTAAATTGTGTTAGTGGGCTTGACCATTTTAAGGCCCTTTGGCAGAAAAAACGAAATGTTTTTTTGGGTAGATAAAAGGGTTGACCCAATTAATGATGGATTAAATAAATGGGTTGCACAACTTAGCCCAAGAACTGATCTGTTGGGCTTGGCCCATGCTTGTTGCCAAAAGTAAATTTAAAAGTGGGCTGAATTATTGGGCCCAGCCCATTAAAACAACTGATTTGGACCGATCCTACATGGCATCCATGTCATCGCATGTGCCACATTGGCTCGGCCACATCAAATCCTACGTGGTGTACGCTCATTAGTAATGACCATAATTTTGGTCAAAGATTTAATGACCTAAATTTTGGTCAAGAGTGGCCATGACGAAAATTCTGGAAAAGGTCACGTTTGTTCGTTCTTGACGGTCAACTGTTGACCTTCCGAATTTGGTCAAAAAAAGGTCAATAAACGAAAGCAATGACGAATTAACGACAAAAATGGGGAGTCATAATTGGCCATATTTCTTGTAGTGAGTACTAGTAATTATTTACTTTACCTTTATGAGATCAGTGTGATAGCTCCCCAGTGCCCCTACACCCTCTATGAACAGTAAATTCAAAAAAAAAAGAAACTTTACAACTTCTAATATGATCAAACATTGTAGGTTGTTGCAAGTTTTCATAACAAAATATCATGTAGAGCTCTTCGAAAATCATGAGTTTCATATTTCAATGCTAAAAGTGCTTAAACTTCAATCATTGAAACCTTCTTCTTGTGTAGTGCTCCTCGAATGTTTTTTTTTTTTGCATGAAAACTTGCAAGCACCTACGAAGTTTGATCATAAGTGATGTTGCAAAGTTCCAGATTTTTCTGAAATTATTATTTATTTTTCTTTAATTACTATTCATAGCGGCATAGGGGCACCTGGGAGCTTAAAAACCACTCTCTATCTTTATTCAACATTTTATTTAATGTACTTGTATCTCACACGATCGTCGCACACTTACACTTCGTGTACATATATGTGAGCCGTACATGCCAGGCAACCATGCATCTCGCACGCGTCAAGCATGGTAAGGTCATCATCATGGGCACAAGACCACGCGGAAGCTCCTGTTGCCGCCCCCGCAAGATTTGGTCATGATGTCGTTGGGCTGGTGGTACGTATCGTAGCAGCCGGCGTCCCGGCACCGGAGCGCGACACCGGTGCTGAAGGAGAAGTCCATGGGGACGTTATAACCGTCGATCACCGAGATGCCGTAGTAGTCCTGCGAGCCGAGGCTGAACTCAGCGAGCGTCACCGGCGGGCTGCCGGACAAGCCACAGTACAGCGCGCCAGCGCAGTCACCGGTGGCGCAGCTCCCTCTGTTGCCGTTGAAGTTGCAGCCCGTGCGGCCCCAGATCCTGGGCCCATCGACCTCAAGGTTCCACGTGTAGCCGCTGTTGAGTCGCCTGCCGCCTCCCGCCGGGATGGCCGCCGGCCAAACCGGGAAGGAGCAGCGGTTAGTGATGGAGAAGGTCTTCGCGCGCGCCCCGCGGCGGTGAAGGATGAGCGCCCATGGGGAGGCCGCCATTGTTCTGTTTGATGTACCACTACTTAGCTAGTGTCGCTGCTTTTTGAACTGGTCGAGCTATTACGTGCCTATTTATAGATGACCGGGCTGAAGAGAAGCTAGAGAGAAAAGTGAACATTTTGGTTTGGAAAGTTTGCCGCCACGCCTAGAGCGACGGTATCGTTGAGCTTTATCGCCGTGTGAGAATGGTTGAGAAAAGCTTGCAATGGGTTTGAGCTTTATCGCCGTGCGAGAATGGGTTTGAGAGAAGACATTGCTGATCTCGGGCTGGAAAAAGAGTGCATTTGACAGGGACGACCGAGTGAGTCTTGTACTAGGTACGTGTTTACCAATGTATCCACGTATTATAGTGCCTGCTTTGGTAACATATAAAATGTATTTAGAGCAAGGATATTATACGTACAATATGGTGGGTTTGGTTTGAGGCTTTGAGCCCACTAGCCAAGCTTCTGCCGTCTCAAAAAAAAACAAAAACATATGGCAGCTCACCAATGTCTGATGTTCACTAAAAACTAAAGTGCGCCTAGATAGGTGCAGTACATGCATGCAAAAATTCCAGTGTCCTGTTCTGTTTTTTTTTATTTGCCTCGTCTATCAATTAAAAGGGGAATAGAGAGCTTGTTACAAGCCTCAAGTTACAAAATGATTACTCTCCCGGTATAATGGCTGCCATTTTTTTGGCACCCGCGGTCACCTAAAGACGAGCTTCATCTTTGATGACATTAAGCCAAAACGGCGGCGGGATGCTCTTGTTGCCGAATACCTATGCATTTCTTTCATTTCAATGGCCCAACAAATGAGCACGGCGAGGCATGCCATGGCCTACCTATTAGCGTTGGAGGTGTCCGACCGCTTGAACCACCAATCCTTGACGGAACTCTAGATTCCAGTGTCTTGTTGCATCCACCCAATTTTCTAGGATGCCTCGGGACAATCAAAAGTGGAGAACCTAATGGAGAAAGGAGGCTTTGGGATATAATTTGGAAGGCTCATGGTCCCTAGAAGATCAAAATTTGTGCATGGTGTGTTTTCAACAAATAGCTTGACGGTCTAGGTTAATAGAGTTACGCGCCATCAGACTATTTCAGGTACGTCCCTATTTGTGGCATGAAAGATGAGAGCACTTTTCATGCTCTTGTGAGTTGCCCCAAGGCTCGTACTCTGTTTTGCTTTGAGGGACATGTGGACTATTCTTGTGGAAGAGATTTTCAAGTTCTTGGGACCGGATTGACTATTTGTTTTGTTTGATCAATTAAGTTTATAGCAGCGCGAGCAAATCTTGTTTCTCTTCTGGAGAGCCTAGCATTTTAGAAATGAGTTACTTTTTAGAAATGGAAGGAATCCTTTACAGTCTCTGCTAATTATGTAGATAATTACTGGTCCTCCTTCTCATATTGTTAGCTTAACGTTGAGTTGGATTCAATCAACAAAGGTAAGGGAATGTGGGAGGTTTAAAAGCAGGTTATGCGCGCCCTGTTAAAAGATCATGTGGTGTGGGCCGATGGGCTAAGAAGTCTCCTGCACAGATCACAACACGTCTAAAGAAACTACCTTTTTTTAACACTAATTGATGCACACAATGATGGTATGGCCGATGGGCCAAGCAGGCACTCGTGAGGCTTAAATGGAATGCATTTCGTGCGTCCATCCCACATGGAATTTTTTTTCCTCTATAGAATTTTTTAAAATATATAAATTGTAATCACATTAACAAAAAAATTCAAAATATTTGTGTGTTAAGAATATCGAAACAACTATTTTTTATGTTTTAAGTATCAATGTATCTATTTTAAATATTCATATCATTAAATAATTCTGAAAATTAAAAATGATTGTATAACTATAAATCGTGTTTTGTTAATATATAATTTGAATTTAAAAAGTGTTCATATATTTAAATAAATGTTCGTGCAATTTTTAAAATGTTCACGTCTTTACAAAATGTTCATGAAAGTATATAAAAAGTTGTCATGTTTGAAAAAATGTTTATATAGTTTCAAAAGGTGTTCCCATGTTTAAACAAAGGAATTTCCTAGAAAATACCTTTTCGACTCAAAAATAAAAAGAAAAGGATGTATGCAAGAAGAAATGCAAGCCCATGTGCCCCCTGATTGTAGATCCTCTAATGATGGTTCTTGGATTGTTGGATGGGATTCCGAGAGGAAGCGAAATGATGCAAATGCATCGAAGCAACACAAAATGCATCATTTGATAAGACCTTGGCATTCTTTGAGTACTTAAAATGAGTCATCCTAAAATCCCATGTTCGATTCTGGGTCAATCAGAAAGAAACAAAACACTATAATGTCTTTCTTCTTTAAAAATACTGCCTTTATCATACCAAGATTATTTAAACACATTATTGTGCCTTTTTTTATTAAATCCAAGATACTAAATTTTGGGTTTGGCTTCGTACAGTAAAGTAGAGCTAGAACCGACCCAATGTCAAGCTTTTCGGATTAGGTTGTCGGAAGGAGTTATCCATGCCAAGATCTACATAAGGTGTTTCGATGCGCAAAGTGGTTTCTACGAGTACCTAGAGGTGAATCACAAGCCAACCACAATGCGCCACCTCATAAAGTATCTCCATCTGGTTGAGATATTCTACTCCATTGGAGTTTGTATCAATATCCGGTGTACCTTGAAGGACACATGTGTGGCTCCTCTTTTTCTCTCTTACTGCTCAAGGTACAAATGATAGCACATCCATGCCTCTCACATTATCTCTCCTCTCTCCCTTTCAAAATCCAGCACTTTTAGTTCCCTTTTCACAATTTAGATGGTTCATATCTTTAAAACTAAAATTCTGTTTCTGAACCTTTATATATTTGAACTCCTCATGCCAAGACCTTTCAATCTTCATCAATATTGGATACATTTAAAACACGTTAAAATTTCAATATTTCTGTCCACTTTTCACTCAATCAGTTTCAGTGCGTGAAATTAATTTTTCTTACATGACTGAAATAAGTTGTTTGAACTGAGTGAAATTAGTTTTACCAAAATGGGTGAAATCTATTTTTTGAAATTAGTGCAAAGAACTTTCAAAACGAGTGAAATCTATTTTTCAAAATGGGTGAAATCTAGGTTTTCGTAATGAGTGAAATCAGTTTTCTGATATGAATAAAATAGTAATAGTGTCAGAAAACGTCTTATATTAAGTTACAGAGGGAATATGCTTTTGAAATAAGTGAAAGTACTAACTTTAAATTTACATAAGTATTTTTAATTAAAGAAAATTTTCTTTTATCTGACTACAATCATTATTTTTATATGCGTGAAATTAGTTTCTTGAATTGAGTGAAATCATATTTTGAAGTGAGCAAAATATTTATATCAATTGAGTGAAATCACTGTTTTGAAAGGATTGAAGTTAGTTTTTTTTATATAAGTGAACGCTTTTTGGGAAATGATTGAAAATTTTCATTTAGTGAGTGAAATATGTTTTTTGAAATAAGTGGAATCAACTTATTTGAATGAGTTAAATCTACATTTTGAAATGAGTGAAATTAGTTTTTGAAATGAATGAAATATTTTTTTGAAAATTATCAAAATAATTATTTTGGTAAGTGAACTTATATATTTGAACTGAGTGAAATCAGTCATTGGATATGGTTTATATTACTTTTTTGGAATTGAGTGAAATTTGACTTTTGAATTGAGTAAAAAATTGAAATGAAATTTGATGTTTTGAAAAAAGTGAAATCAGTTTTATGAAATTTTAAATGGAATAAAATCTATTCAACACTATATAAAAAGATTAAAAGATGGACTTTTTAAAAAAGATATCAATCAATTGATCTCTCACAAGAAATAAAATGCTAGCTTTCCTTAGTGGGATGGAGGTGTAAGCTTTGACTATGCATGCGTATATTTTCGTTAGTAGACATAAGTTAGTCGGTGTCGTGGAATTAACACTTCAGATGTCCTAGTGAGAGGACTTAGTCGTGGAGCCATCGCAACGATAGCTTAAAGGGGTTAAACCTGACAAAGGACACGTGAAGTTTATACTGGTTCGGCCCCTTGCGATGAAGGTAAAAGCCTACGATCCAGTTGTGGTGGAATTGATGGGGTCCCGATGAGCAGGGAGCGAATCCGCTTTACCTATCTCTCGAGTTGTTGTTTCTTGTCCCTGAACTGCCGCCGGATCGTCCCTTTATATACACAGGTTGATGCCCGGCGGTTTACAGAATACCGAGGCCGGCTCGGTTTCTACCTTTCCCTAACTTACAACACAAGCTATACATCTCATGGCGGTTTATGACTATGGGCCCTAATCCGCCCTTGGGCCCTAGGCCTCTAAGCTTCAACAGTACAGCGCCATATTCCTTGTCTTCATGGGCTTCAGTACGGATGAGCATAACCCGACCCCTCCTAGGCGGCTTATACTCAGTAGTTATATCCCCAACATTAGGCCCCAGATTGATTTGAACCTGTTCATGTCAATCTTCAACATTTTTGGGAAAATTCCTTAAACATCCTGGTATGATCCTTGTAAACCGCCATGATATCTCCTCCGAATGATCTTGGTAAAACGCCATGACGTCATCTTCTAGGATTATAATAAATCGCCGTGACGTCATCTGTCTGCAAAAAGATTTGTAAACATATCCTTTTCATTAATGACCCTCCGAAAAACGAGGCGACAGCTGTGTCAGATATCCACTTTTTGGTTCCTCAATTCACGCGCCTCTCATTTATCTCTTCGCCTTATAAATAGGGCCAAGGGCCATTCCCTCTTTTCCCCTTCGTCTCATCGTCTTCCTCGCGTCGCCTCCGAGCTCGTGCGCAGCTGCCACCGCCGACCTTCGCTTCCGCACGGCCGACGGCCACTACATCAACCTGACCAGACCAGAAAAACTCGACGCTCCTCCGCTGCTTCTTCAGCCTTTGTAAGCTTTCTTTCCTCTTCTTCTTAGATCTACCATTAGGGTTTCAGTAGTTCTTCGGTGTTCTTCGCCATTCCTCGCTTTCTTCCTTTACATCGCGTAACTTAGCCTGAATCTGATAGTAAAGGCGAGGCACTTAATAGTTTTAGCATCTGTTTTTAATCACAGGAAAGATCCTTCTCTTCATAAGATCCCATCTGAACATGTGTGCTCCTCTGCTGTCGTGCTTTTAGGTCTTAATTTTATATCCTTTTCAGAATTGTTGTAGATCCAGATTTAGGACACAAACTTGTGAAACTTGTTTGTACAGTACTTAGGGATATTTTAGATCTGTAACTTCCACACCATTGTTAGGCGGTTTGTACTTTTCAGAAAATGATAATCCGTCAGGTACCATTAGCCCTCTTTATAAACCGCCAACGCATCCTTGACCTAAAATTCCGGGTTATTGTGCGTATGGGCACTACTAGGAAAAGGGCTATAGATAGGATTGATTCTAATGGCGCACCAGACATGTGGTGCGCCATTGCTATATACTAATGGCGCACCATGTGTTGGTACGCCATTAGTTTCCAAATACTAATGGCGCACCACATCCCATGGTGCGCCATTAGTAAAAAAAAATTGTTTTTTAATTTTTTCAAAACTTCTAATGGCGCACGGCGGGTGTGGTGCGCCATTACTAGTTGCGCCATTAGAAGTTTTGAAAAAAGAAGTAAAAAAAATTATAAAAAAATTTATAAAATTTTTGTTAGTAATGGCGCACCGGTTGACAGTGCGCCATTAGTAGTTTTAACTAGTAATGGCGCACTGTCCACCGGTGCGCCATTACTATGTTTTTATCAAAAAATTTCAAACAAAATTTCAAAAAAAAGTTATATTTTTTTTTCAAAACTACTAATGGCGCACCGTGGTTGTGGTGCGCCATTACTAGTTTAACTACTAATGGCGCACCACCCGACGGTGCGCCATTAGTAGTTTGCCCAGCTTCCACCGAATGCACCCCCCCCCCTTGGACCGCCTTTTTAGTTTTTAAAAAAAATACAAAAAATGATAAAAATGTCAAAAAATTAAAAGAAAATAAGTTTTCCATGTGATATGTGGTCTAGTTGTTGGGAAAATTTACAAATATAAATTTCAACTTTATTTGTAAAATCTCTCTGAAAATTTGTAAAATGGGCATAACTTTGTGTGCATGAACAATTGCATCATTTATCGGGACGAGCACGCGGAGAAGAAAATCGTGTGTCCTCTGGATTTACCGCACGTGAAATACCATGTGTGCATGAACAATTGCATCATTTATCGGGACGAGCACGCGGAGTCTACCATATGTCCGGTGTGCGGCGTCACTCGATACAAGAAGAGGAAGAAAGCTCCTCGAAAATCGGTGTGGTACTTTCTGATCACTCCTCGTCTGCAGCGGTATTTCGCGGACCCTAAGGTAGCAAAGCTCCTGCGTTGGCACGCGGATAGGGAGGAGAAGACCCGTGGAGGAAACGCAAGGATCTGTTCGATGGTGAAACCGAACCCCGAAAACGCCCGTGTACGAGGAGCGGCGAGGAAATAGACAAGCTGTTGAAAAATTGGAAAGAGATCGTGGCGTGAGGATATCATCCAACTCGGGCCGACGTTCCTGCACAGCATGATGACGTTCGAAAGGATGAATGGTGTCATCAAAGGATACGTTCGCAACATGTCACGTCCAGAGGGAAGCATAGCCAGGGGCTTTCTGACCGAAGAGTGCATCTCCTACTGCACGAATTATCTAGGCATCGAGAACCCCGTTGGTCTGCCCGTCAACAGGCACCTCGGCAGGATTCTTTACGTGAGGATTCTTCCGCGGAAGAACAACTCATATTCGCCTTGTCACAGGGCGCCGAGCACAACCTGATGACCTATGAGGCGTACGATATCAACGGCTACACATTCTACACCGAGGACAAGGACATGAAGAGCGATGGTTATCAGAACTCCGGGGTAACGATGGAATCCTACACCGGTAACGACAAGGGCAGATACTACGGAAGGATCGAGGAGATCTGGGAGCTGAGCTACGCCGAGAGAAGGTCCCATGTTCCGTGTCGATGGGCCAAAACGTCATAAAAGAAGACCGGTATTTCACCACCATGGTTATACGAAGCCAAATCCAAGACCATGGGCATAAACGTCACCGAAAAATGAGCCATGGGTACTGGCTTCCCAAGTGGACCAATGCTTCTTCATTACCGACCCGCCAAAGCCCAGTCGTGTTGTCATGAGGAGAGGCAAAAGGAAGATCATCGGAATGGATGGAGTAGCCAATGAGCAAGACTTCGACAAGTACGGCGACCCGAAGATCGAACATGACGACGACGATGAAGTAGCAGCACACACCACAAGAAGAAGCAGGACCACCCTACCTAAAGGACGTCCGTTCCACAGAAGAACTCCGTTTGCGAAAAAGAAGGGCAAGAAGATTGTGAACAGATAGCTAGCTAAGACCGATTGTATTTAAATCGTAGTCTTCATTTCTCGATTGTATTTCATGGGCACTTTTTGATATCATGAATATTTTTAAATTTCATGGGCACTTTTTGAATTCATGAGGACACTTGATCTCGATTCCCCCTCCATCTTGATCTCGATCCCCTCCATCTCGATCGCACCAAGACCTCCCCGCTTAGCTCCACCCATCGCAACCCTCCCGCTCCACCGCCGAGCACCGCCCGCCCCCAAGACCAAGACTTTTTGAACATATTTTTAATTTTTTTACTATTTTTATAAAAAATATTACACTGTTATAATTTAAACAAGTTTGAACATATTTAAACACAAATAAATATAAAAAACAGCATTTAAAATGCATAAAAAATATTACTGTTATGATTTAAACAAGTTTGAACATATTTAAACACAAATAAATATAAAAAACACCATTTAAAATGCATAAAAAAATATTGGGCATCCTAGGAATCGAACCCAGGACCTCCTGGTGTGTGTGCTGCGTGCTGACCAGTCGGGCTAGTGGGTGGGTTCAGTTGTAGATAGGGTTGGGCTGTAGATATGGCTACTAGGCTGGGTTAAAACAAAATTCTAATGGCGCACCGAGGGGTGGTGCGCCATTAGAATAGTTGTACTTATGGCGCACCGTTGCGTCGTGCGCCATTAGAAAGCTTCCCTCCCTCCGCCTATTCCCCTCTGGCCTCTCTCCCTCCCTCGCCAGATCTCCCACTCGACCTAACCTGCCGCCGCCCCGGACTCCACCCCACCCCCGCCCGCGCCCGCCGCCCCGCCCCAACCCTGCGGACTCCACCCCCCCCCTCGCCCCCCCCGCCCCCCGCCCCCGCCCCCACCTGCCGGACTCCACACCGCCCCGCCCCACCCCACCCCCGCCACCCCGCCCCCACCCCACCCCCCCACCCCGCCCCCCCCCCCGCGCCCAGCGCCCCACCCCTGGACTCCACCCCCGCCGCCCGCCCCCCCCCCCGCCCGCCGCCGCGTCCCCCCCGCCGCCCCCCCCCGCCCCCCCCCCTGCCCTCCTCCTCCTCCTCCTCCTCCTCCCTTGCCCCTCACCTGCGCCAGGGCTGACGGCCCCTTCTCTGTCTCGCAGGGCAAGGTCTCTGGTGCCTCTACGACACCGACGCCTCACCGTCGATCCGCGTCACCTCGTCAACCCCAGCCCTGCACGAGCTCGCCATCGTCTTCCTCTCGGTGAGATGCACCGGTTCCCCTCCCTCCTTTCTGTTAACTGAACATTTTCAGGTTTAGGTTCTGTTAACTGAAAAAGTTTAGATTCGGAAACATTGTTGGACTGATAGGAAGTTTGTTGAATAGAGCAATCTACACCTGTAATTTCTACTGTTATGCCTTTGTTACTCCAGTCAAATTTTTCCTGTCAAAATATTCAGTCAAGCACAACTGATCATGTAACTTGAGACCTTGCCCTGCGGCATTATAATGTTTGATGCCTGCATCAACACTTCTCTGTACTGCATGCGGTTGTTATAGTTGAGGGTCAAAAGTAGATATTCTGAAGTCGATGCTTTCTCTGGATGGGAATAATAGTCTGAAATACACCTGATGGAAACCTTTGTTGATTGTGATCTCTACACATGTTTAATACTTCTGCATTTTGATGTCCCCCCTTACCTTAGTTTTTTCATCTCACTGGTCCTTTTCATTCTATTGGTCCTTTTCATTTTTGTCAAAGAGGCCCCGAGTTCTCTCTTCACTTGTGTGGTGATTGTCTTGGTCCTTTTCATTTTTTTCATGGCATTCTTGAGGTGCTGATGTGTCTGAGGGCATGAACCATGATCAGGATATTTGAGTAGTACTGTCAACAGTAATAACTTTTACATGTTTGCATTACTTCCAAGAGTAACAGCAGGTGCTTAGGACACCTTTAGGAGATTTCTCTGTTTCTGCTTGCTGCATTTGACAAGATCATGTTCTTTCAGATCAAAAGTTCATAGTATCATTAGTTGAATCTGCAGATTTATTTTCTCTCTGAAAAAACTGACCTCCCTTTTCAGTTCAAAAGAAAAGATTACAGTGAACAATGATCCAATTGGTATCACACTTGTTTTAGTAAGTGTATAAAAAAGATATCATCAAACAAATCCTATAGTTATTGTCTCTGTTCATGCTTATCTCTGCAGAAATAGTTGTTGCAACGGGCTATTGGAACTTTCGATGCTCAAAACTTGCTTCCATGCTCTGCTTCAGATAGCACACAGACAAGATACTACTCCATATACTACTAATACTACTACTGTATTTCATTTCAAAGTTCAAAATGCTGGTACTGAGATTTTCATTCCCAATGAGTGATGTTTTTCAGTTAACTGTTATGGACAATTGTCATGTACTAGGAGTGCATTTTTATTCTAGGGTGATGGATAGATCTAGTGAGTACTGCATTTCAGTTAACTGTTATGGACAATTGTCAATTTTCTGTAATGATGATGGAACATTGTAAAGCATTAATTGTACTCCAGTGTATATGAAGGATGATGATCATCTTCCTAGTTTGCTGGGTTTTGTCTCCGACCATTGTGTCGTGATGAATTTGCAGGTACCCCGAGAGGCCCTTGAGTTTGCCGGAATGTCGATTAACTTCCGTTCCGGCAAATTCGGGCACTCCATATGTCCTATTTTCAGCAAAAGGTCATGCTGAAATTTTCCGTGAATTTTAGCATGACTTTGCTAAAAATAGGACATATGGGGTACTTGCGACTAATGCATGTTTTATGATCTGTTGTAAGGGTACTAATTGGTCTCTTCGCTGCTTATCGAGATGGCGGAAGCAGCCACCGCCGATCTGCGATAATCGCAGAGACGAGTTGGATGCTTCCGAGTTCTTCACTATCATACTTAAGGCTTCAGTTGGATCCATGACGCTGGTATATAAAACGAGAGAGATCTCCCCTTCACCCATCTCACTATGATATCTGTTGTTTGCTACACCACTCATTTTCCCAAACTGCAGAGGCTGCCTGACAGTTTTATGAACATGCTGATGGGTGAAGATCCGCCAAATAATGTGAAGCTGCGACAGGCCGGCAGCGGGTTTCGCAGGCAGTGGGATGTGCAGTTGGCGATCAAGAAGGGCCACATGTACTTGTCTCGTGGGTGGGAGAACTTCTACCGTGCCTACGACCTGCAGCTGGGGTACTTCCTTGTCTTCAGGTACGACGACGACGCCAACATGCTCATCGTGAAGGTGTACAACAAGACTATGTGTCGCATGCGATACGCTGCCGATGATGATGCCGGTACGTTCTGCCTCTTCTTATTCCTCTACATTTGGCTTTGTCTCACATCGATTGTTAACGGTCATTGTTGCATTTTGGACAGGTAGGAGCAGCAGCAGCGATACTGGCTACAGCCAAAGCAGCAGCGACTATGGCTGTAGCGAAAGCAGCAGCGATTCTGGCTGTAGCGAAAGCAGCAGCGATTCTGGCACCAGCATAGACAACAAGAAGGATGATCCGGACTGGAGTGCGGGAGAAGAGGAGCAGAGTGAGGATGAGGAGCTGCATCATGACGATGGGCATCAGGCTGAGGATGACCTAGCGCTGGTGGTGGCTGACCAAGGGCAAGAGATGGTGGTGGCTGACCATGGGCAAGAGATGGAGGTGGCTGAGGATGACCTAGCGATGGTCGTGCCTGAAGGTGGCCTCGCGATGGTGGTGGTGCCTGACAATGACCATGCACCGGTGGTGGCGCCGGCGATCCCACAGCTGGGCGACATGACCACGCCAATTGTGGTAGAAGACTACATCCCACTACCTCCACTGCCTCCACCGCCTCGCCGCTCTAGGCGCATCAGGGAGATGAAGGAGAAGAAGGAGAAGAACGAGAAGGGCGTTTTGGTGCCCGAGCCCAGCTGCACCTGATATCTGCGCCTTCCATTCCACGCTCGGGATCCGTGAAAAGAGGTCTGCCGTGTCAGACGCGGGTCGCAGAAAATAGGGAGCGAGGCGAAATACGGTAGGAAACAGTGCGCTAGCAGTGGGCGAAGGGCGTACATTTGTGACGGAGCAGGCGCGGGCGTGGACTGGTCCGTGGCCCAGGACGATAGTGGTTTTGGCGTTCCATGGATCAGGCCGGTGACGAGAAACTGAGCCGTCCATCTGACACGTTTGCCACACACGTGCGTCTCGGTCGTTCTGGAAAACCCTTGCCGCCCAACCACCCCCGGCCGCCACCATCCGCCGTCCGCCACACCACGCTGCGACGACCGGCAAGAGTATTTCTTGCGGCGGCGATGGCTCATTGACGGCAACCTCTAGGTGAGCGACATGGAAGATGCTGGATTGGACTTCATCCTCGATGCCGTCGACAGGTAAGCGATTTTGGATCCGAGCAAATCTACGAGGGGAATAGCTTGTATGCCAAATGACTGTCAATGGCCGCCACCATTGGCATTTTTTCTTGATAGGTTCCCCCTGCTTGAGGAATTCGCAGCAGCCACGAACGCCCAGATCCGGTTCCTCTGATTTTTGTTGGCGAGCGGCGGAGGAGGAGCGACGGCCCTGCTGATTCCAATGCTGGCTCCGATTGTGGTCAGCAGATCCGTGGCGACGGCAGCGAAGCTGCGCGTGTTGGGGTCCGGCGACGCCCGGAGTCATCCCCGACGAGGTCTGCACAGTCCACCGACAGAGTCAATCCCCAGGCCCCTCTGGTTGGACAAAAAGGTAGGAAAACAAGATTTCATGGTTTTGGTAGGATTTTCCATTGTGTGCGTCCCTGGTTGGACATTGTGGATTAGTCAGAAGTTTCAGACATGATATAGGCTATTATAGATGTGATGTAGGCAACGAACACTTTGAAACATGAAATTTCATCGATTCAGCACGTTTTTTGCAAACCCCCGAGAAAATGTTATTGCATTACTGACTGAATAGTAACAACCTGCTCATATTAGTTATTTGATGTGGACTAACTGTTTTTTTTTTGCCAAAGCAGTGCATCAATCACTACGCAAAGCAACATCCGTGAGATGAGAGTCATCTGTTTGATACGGCAAAAAGTCGATCAAGCTTGGAAACATAATAATTGTACGTCAGCATTGTTGATTAGTGTCGTTTTTTGACTCGTTTTCTGACTTATAAATATTCAGAGTGCATGTTGTATTGTTTAGATCTTCTTTCTTCTAAATTATCAACTTCTAGCAAGCTTCTCATATGATGTTTGGTTGATTTGGTGCACGGATGTATGAATTTTATAGCAAATTTGTTGTGTGTGATTCTTTGTTAATTTCGTAGAAAGGCCAACAATATATAAGGTTTGGTTGATTTGGTGCTGCAGTGTACAAAGGCCAACGATGGAAGGTTTGTCCAAACAGGTTAGAGAGGTACTGAGATAGAGGGGGCCACCCAATTTCGGCATTGCCGTTACATATAAGGGTGTGACATGCATCCTTGTAGTCGTGGCTTCTTGGGAGACATCAGTCAAGAAGTGTTTATAAGATGGGAGCTCCACTCCCAGAGTGCCAAATTTCATAGTAATTGAAGAAAGGAATGACACCCAGTGTTGGTGTCAAACAAATTATCAGTTGATTATGTTGGTTGTTGTTCCTTTGATATAACTATGTTGTCTGAAAGGCATGTGGTGGTTCATGGTTTAGATTGTAGACCCCTACAAAATCCTCGGTATGATGCACTAATTTCCTAATTGGTATTTGTGCAATACTGTTTCTATGTGATTCTATGAAAGATTGTTGATGTCCATACATGAAACTAGAAGAAGTATGGACACTCGATGAGCAACACAATATTAGGATTCTATGGCATAATTTGTAATACAACAATAACAAATTTGTGTGGAATTACAGAGACGGGTCGGTGCAAATGTGGCAAATTGATATTGGTTTTTCCTCTTAGGTTCTTGCAAGTATCGCATTTTTTTTGCAGGCATTAATTGTGGACATGTTTCTTATAAACTTTCATACTTCAAATCCAGTACTTAATGATTATCGTCAAAGTGTTGTTCCGTGTTGTGTTCCTGGACTTTGTGTGGTACGAGCCGCTGATTCTTTTGTATTTAGTTTGGCTGTGCCTGCAGAAATTTTGGTATGTTTAGTACTTTAGTTATTTCTCGAGCGGCATTGGAATGATTCTCAGACTACTTTTTCCTGTGATCTTCAGCAATGATGGAAACTAGAGTGCAGCTTAATTTGTCTATATATTCTAGCAGTGGAGAAGGTATGTCAAACATATATTTGATCATTCCAACGTTTGGCACTTAAACCATGTGCTTTTACATGCAGATCTTGCTGGTGTTGTATCATGCATTTATGTGCTTTAGTTTTCTTTTCTGCAAATAAGAAAACAAATATATGTTAGTTCATCTGAGCTCATGTGGTAGTTCCCAAGATCTCCAAGATTAAGAAATCAAAAGATGAATATTATACAAAGGTGTTCACGGTAGAACCCCCTGAATTTGTTGATAAGTATTATCTATTAGAAACAAGTAAAATAATTCTCCACCTCATAACTTCATGAACTCAGAAGCTGGGAAACTGGTCATAAAGCGAGGCTTTCATATTTTGATTCGTTCATTTTCCCATGGGTTATAAGTTAATGGTTCATCGAGTTCATGCATGAGCTGCTATGTTGCATCAGCTGTGGGTTTACAATTTGCAAATGACACTAACAAAGATATGACACAATTCAGGTGATGACCAAACAAGAGGCTGTTGATGAGATCACTACTTTTGGAGGTGGCAATCAGCAAAGTTTATCCGGGCACCATGCACAGGTGGTGCAAATGGCATGTGCTGAAGAAAGCGAAGGAGACATTGGGCCCTATGTACACGAAGAAGAGTGAGTTCCAGGCTGAGTTCCATGAGGTTGTGAACCACATGCTAACTGAAGATGAGTTTGAGACGGCGTGGGCTATGCTGTTAGATAAGTACAATCTGAGAAAGCACCCCTAGATGACCCAAATATACGAAATCAGAAAACGTGGGCAAAACCGTATTTCAAGGGTGTTTTCTGCGCCAAGATGACGAGCACACAATGCAGTGAAAGCGTTTCCCCATGTTTGGCATATGACAGGGACAGATCGAGCATTTTCGGAAGAAGATTGCTTACGAGATAATGACAATGAAAGGGAACAAAGGAGCTATCCCAGAGTTCCTGTACGACGCGATCGTTGACTGAAGTGGAAGATAATAGTACTTTACGTCTTCGTGCAGCCCGGCCGTATCTTTTGGCTGTATGTGTGCTAGGCAGTTAGATTAACCCGACTAAGTAGTTGGGCCATTTTTCGGCACAATCCCCTACCATCTTGTATTTTGGGAAAACTATAGTCATGTAATATTTTCCCAGGTGGGAACCTAATCAGATTAAGTGAAAACTGGTTATGTTGTGAGACGAAATGACCATGTGTCTACATTTGCTGGGGTTTCATCTATTTCTGGTGATTTAATCCACTTGCTTTACCTACATGACGTGGGCGACCGTGTTCATACAGCAAAACAAACCTTTTGGAGAGCCCCAAAAATTGCAGGTAGGATGGGTGATGTTGGCAAATTTTTGTGTGCCTAGCAAACAGTTTAGATCTTCCATCAGGAGGAACAAAAAAATGGTGGTTATGTCTGAACTGACAAAGGTTTATGTAATTCCGAAGGTATTGCTCTGTTTATTCAACTGATCAAGTTTGCAAATGTGAGGGTTAGGAGGACGTTGAATTTCAAGATGTACTACGAATACGGGTGGATGGCCTTGGCCTGGGAGAGGTGGTGTTCTACCATGAAGAATGTCTATAACAATCAATCTTGTATTACTCACATGCGAGTGTTGACTTAAGGATGAAGGTACATACTACGAGTAGTATGGTACTAACAAAAATCAGCGTGACTGACTTCATGGAGATAGATGTAGAAAATATGACTGACATAGAATTGCAGGAGTTGGCAAAAAATAAGCAAAGATAACATATGCAAGCATAAAATTCGCTAGATGTTGTTCCTGCTGTAATTGATAAATTCCTTACATGACACCAAACTGATCAAGATAGAAACTGAAGTACATGATGGAACCAAAGAAGGTGATTAGCAGCAAGAGGGTGTGCTGCACGTCTACGGTACAAACAATATTTTAGTGGACCTATAAACGGACTGGATTAAACCGAAGCATGACTCTGTGAGTGTTAGTTGGGGGGAGGAGCTATCCGCCCAGCATGGTTGCCTGATGGTCGTGGTTTGCGCTGGGAGCACCGAAGAAATGCGCGCCTTGGTGCCCGCCGACTTGCTGCTGAGCACGAGCTATCTACAAAGGGCTCATCCTTCGTACATATGCCTGCTGGAAGTCGAAGAAAAGACACTGTCGTGCCTGCGAATGCAGATCGATAATTCGGACAGAGAGCTTAGTTCGGAGATGCGATCTGGGCTCTGAAAATCAGTTAGAAGCTACAAAAAAAATTCAGATCTACTTGCGTCATACCGGCTGCACTTGTAGAACCGGGGTCCAGAGTAGTCGCCCGTCCATGCAACATTAGTTTCGACCTCTGCATCACAAAATGGACAATGGATCAGAGGAAGGAGAAAGTCTACCAAAAAGGAGAGGGAGGAGGAAGAAACGGCGGACATGGCGGCAGAGATGCAAGCGGGTTAGCACTACAGCGATGGGGATATTTTTTTTTTGGCACAGTTGGGTGTGGGGCGGATGGCTGCGAGTCCCGCGTCTGTTTGCCGTGTGTGTATCCGGCGGCGTGCACGGCTCAGGCCAGCTCAGAAAAAAGAGTGAGCCGTCGAGCGGCTACCTGTTCTGCGCGTATACTGCACCGCGCCGTCGCATTCATTGCGCGCGTGGACTGGTCTAAAGATGGTGATATACGGTCAGGAAATACAGTAAGGTGCACAGATCCATATGCCAGCTTGCGGTGTGGATTTCAGGAGCATATGAGCCCGAGCTCAGAATCGAATATTCGGAGAAGAACTGCCTACTTTGTCAGGTATGTCAGATCTCCTATAGGTTAGCTATCCAAAATGATATATATATATATACTTAGTTACCTATGTTATCTCTAATATGCTTAGTTTCCTATAGGTTAGCTTCATTTTACCTAAGTTGGCTCTAATATACTAACTTAGAGCTTATATGCTTAGTTTCCTATATATAGGTTAGCTCCAAAATAACTTATGTTAGCACAAAATGATCAAGTTTACATAATAAGCTTATAGTCTTTTTCTTAATCTTCTTCTTTTCCAAAATGACATAGGTTATCTTCATTTTACCTAAGTTGGCTCTAATATACTAACTTAGACCTTATATGCTTAGTTTCCTATAGGTTAGCTCCAAAATAACTTATGTTAGCACAAAATGATCAAGTTTACATAATAAGCTTATAGCCTTCTTCTTATTCTTCTTCTTTTCCAAAACTCTTCTTATTCTTCTTCTAGTGTTCTTCCTCTTCTAGTATTCTTCTAGTCTTCTTCTTTTTCTTCTTCTAATTTCTTGTTTATCATTTTGCAGATTTGATTTAATTGACGGAAGCTTGCGTGGATGGGGTGCTTGTTTTCCATTTGTGTTTTTATTTTGTATCTATGTGAAACTTTTGTGAATTGATGGATAACGGTGTTGGATGAACAATGTAAACTTTTGTAACGACGGAACTATGTGTTGGCTATGTACGTATGTATATATGATGAAACTTGTGTGTTGGATATGATTGCTATATGGATGCTTGTTGTATATATATATATGTGTTGAATATCTCATATGTGAAATAGTGACCTGAGATTAAGAAGAAAAGAATTTAAAAAGTTGTTACTAATGGCGCACTACAATGTGCTGCGTTGTAAGTATAGCAGATTATAGTGGCGCACCGTGAGCAGTACTAATGGCGCACTCCCATGTGCGCCATTAGAATACCAGATTCTAATGGCGCACTGGTGGTGTGCCATTAGAAAAAAATTCTAATGGCGTGATGCCAGTGGCGCACCAGCCATGCGCCATTAGAAGGCAAAACCAGTGCGTCACTAGCATGCCTTTTCCTAGTAGTGTCAAGATTGGACCCATGATAAAATGGGCTCATGCAAAAAGTGTGAAATCGGCATGTGCTCATCGAAAGAAGTAACTATTCACGGGCATGTGTGTAGTTCTTTCTGGTCATGCAGCCGCTATACACGCACCCCTCAAAAGAACAACTATAGACCCACAGGATTCATGAAATGAAGTAGATGGGTTCTACACCCCCCCCCCCCACCCCCAAAAGTAGATGGGTTCTACCATTTGTTTTTTATTGCTTTTTTGTTAGGATGTTAGTTTTCGAGTAGGTTCTACTATTTGTTTCATTTTGATTTTCTAGGGAATGTCCTGCACGGATATGCTAAGATCGCCAACGGTTCTAGCCCAGTCTAGAACATCGGAAAATCGGCTAGATCCACCACAGCTGCTTCAACAGCGATGACCAGCTCACCATTAACATCGCTCATCATGCGTGCACGTTAAATATATCAATGTACACTCAATCTTTTCATCAGTGAAAAGAGACAACTGCCGGGTAGATCGATGTCCAAGAAAACAGAAGGAAAGGGAAATGCATTGTGATTCAAGAAATCACACTGGTATATATGCCTTGTTTCACAGAGAAAACCCGATTTTATTTCCTTATGATCCAAGAAATCTAACATGAATGATACACAAAGAGAAAGGGAATAAAAATATCCACTGCATTGCAAAGTTACATTTGAGTCAACACATAAAGAATCAGTTATTTCAACTATTCCTTCAACAGTTTGGCAGATAGGCCACCATGCAACAACCAAGCCTAGAAATTCGGCAACTGAAGCAATATGCTTCAAATTTATAGGATGATCCATGACTACACTGTGTATAAATCATCCTACCAGATCATGAATACGAACTGAAGTAATCCGTCCACCAAAACAAAAATGAAACACATCAAGCCGGCTGTTCAGCACAATTCTTAGAAGAAGCTAATCAAAGATCGCGCCAAACGAACTAAGCTCATGAATCTAATCCAAGACAACATTCATCGCCGGCAGGACGACGACGCTCTCCATCCTGATGGCCTCAGGGTTCACCACACCACATCGTCCTTCTTCAGCAAGATCTTGATCATGAAATAGTCACGGGCTAACAGCGAGTACTTGAATACGAGCAAGCTACGAGCTGGCAACCAGCCAACAATAACCCATCAGTCAATGGGTCAATCACCAGAACTAATCCACACAATCAGAACAAACATCACAATCAGCATCAACCCGGTACGACATGCTCATATTGACAAATATTGGAAATAAGGAAACCACTCAACTTTGAATTGACCATCGCCCGGAATGCTCTCTGGAAACTATCTCCGGCATAGATTTCTCCGTCGCGTCCTCACCAACAAGTCGGGCCCCTGGCTGGAAAGAGTACAAGATTAATCAATGGCCATGGAATAAGGGTATCACAAGGAAGAAACCAACAGAGAACAAAATATATCATGCCAAAGCAACAATAACTCTGCACAGGACATTATACAAGACCACTTGTTACAGCAAACACACAAGATTATGTGGGAGTCTTCTGATATTTGCAAGAACAGATATTTTTGGCACAATTAATCAACTTGCTGAGCAAAATTGAACTGGTGCGTCTTCATGTATCAAACATCATGAACAGAGAAGTGACCAAATTAATACAAGTTCATGATCACATTAAAACCAAAGTACAGTAGTGATCAAATGTTATTACTAAAAAAAATACATAAAGTTCATACATAGTTCTGATAGAACAATATACTTAAGGAAATATGCCCTAGAGGCAATAATAAAGTTATTATTTATTTCCTTATTTCATGATAAATGTTTATTATTCATGCTAGAATTGTATTAACCGGAAACTTAGTACATGTGTGAATACATAGACAAAACAAAGTGTCACTAGTATGTCTCTACTTGACTAGCTCGCTGAATCAAAGATGGTTAAGTTTCCTAGCCATAGACATGAGTTGTCATTTGATCAACGGGATCACATCATTAGAGAATGATGTGATTGACTTGACCCATTTCATTAGCTTAGCACTTGATCATTTAGTATATTGCTATTGCTTTCTTCATGACTTATACATGTTCCTATGACTATGAGATTATGCAACTCCCGTTTACCGGAGGAACACTTTGTGTGCTACCAAACGTCACAACGTAACTGGGTGATTATAAAGGTGCTCTACAGATGTCTCCGAAGGTACTTGTTGAGTTGGCGTATTTGAGATTAGGATTTGTCACTCCGATTGTCGGAGAGGTATCTCTCGGCCCTCTCGGTAATGCACATCACTTAAGCCTTGCAAGCAATGTGACTAATGAGTTAGTTGTGGGAGGATGCATTACATAACGAGTAAAGAGACTTGCCGATAACGAGATTGAACTAGGTATTGAGATACCGACGATCGAATCTTGGGCAAGTAACATACCGATGACACAAAGGGAACAACGTATGTTGTTATGCGATTTGACCGATAAAGATCTTCGTAGAATATGTGGGAGCCAATATGAGCATCCAAGTTCCGCTATTGGTTATTGACCGGAGACGTGTCTCGGTCATGTCTACATTGTTCTCGAACCCGTAGGGTCCGCACGCTTAAAGTTCGTTGACGATTTATATTATGAGTTATGTGTTTTGATGTACCGAAAGTAGTTCGGAGTACCAGATGAGACCGGGGACATGACGAGGAGTCTCTAAATGGTCGAGATGTAAAGATCGATATATTGGACGACTATATTCGTACATCGGAAAGGTTCCGAGTGATTCGGGTATTTATTGGAGTACCGGAGAGTTACGGGAATTCGCCGGGGAGTATATGGGCCTTATTGGGCCTTAGTGGAATAGAGGAGGAGGAAGCCTAGAAGGGGGCGCGTCCCCCCCAAGCCCAATCCGAATTGGGTGAGGGGGCCGGCCCCCCTTTCCTTCTTCTCTCCCTCCTCTTTCCTACCTCTCCTACTCCAACTTGGAAGGGGGGGAATCCTACTCCCGGTGGGAGTAGGACTCCCCTTGGCTCCCTCCTCCTGGCTGGCGGCCTCCCCCTCCTCTACTCCTTTATATACGGGGGAGGGGGCACCCCATGGAGACACAACAGTTGATCATTGATCTCTTAGCCGTGTGTGGTGCCCTCCTCCACCATATTCCACCTCGGTAATATCGTAGAGGCGCTTAGGCGTAGCCCTGCGTCAGTAGCATCATCAACACCATCATCACCCCATCGTGTTGACGGAACTCTCCCGCAAAGCTTTGCTGGAATGGAGTTCATGGGACGTCATCGAGCTGAACGTGTGCTGAACTCGGAGGTGCCGTACGTTCAGTACTTGGATCGGTCGGATTGTGAAGACGTACGACTACATCAACCGCGTTCTGCTAACGCTTCCGCTTTCGGTCTACGAGGGTACGTGGACAACACTTTCCCCTCTCGTTGCTATGCATCACCATGATCTTGCGTGTGCGTAGGAAATTTTTGAAATTACTACGTTCCCCAACATATACTGCTCTCTAGAGCATCTGATTAAAACATACATTGAAACTAATACACAACTATGTAAAACATTTAAATGCAACAACAAATGAGATCATAATCGCAACTAAGGTAACAATTGATCCAACAACATAATTATACCAAGCCTCATTATCAATGACATATTTTCTATTCTTTTTAATCTTCAAGCGCATTGCATCCATCTAGATCTTATGATCATCAATGACATCAGCAACATGCAGCTCCAATTTCATCTTCTCCTCTTCAATTCTTTTAAAATTTTCTTTCAAATAATTGTTTTCTTTTTCAACCAAATTTATCCTCTCGACAAGAGGGTCGGTTGGAATTTTTGTTTCACATACCTCAGATTAGAACATCTATGTCACGTTGGTTGGCATAATTGTCATAAACACTAAATGAAACAAATAGTTATAAAAGATAATATACCACATCTGAATCATAGGCCAGACGAGAGCCGACGGGGGCGGATACCAAAACCATGGCACTACATAATAACAAACAATAATAAAAGTAAGAAAATTATACAAATAGCTATCTAAATCCTACAAGTAAGAATGTTTTATTTTATAAAGAAAATAAGAACAAGAGGCTTACCACGATGGTGCTGGCGACGAGATCGGCGCGGGTAGTCGACGACGGTGAGGACGGGGACGAGACGGGATGGACCGACAAACCTAGACAAATCTTGGAGAAAATGGAGTTTGGAGGTCGAGCTTGGAGAGGAGAAAGCTTAAGTGTGGCTCGGGCATTTCATCGAACACCTCATGTGTATAGGAGGTGAGAGCAGAGCAGCAAACACCTTCCACACGCCGGCCGGCCAAAAAACAGAGGAGTCTTGGCAGGCAGATATATATATATATATATATATATATATATATATATATATATATATATATATATATATATATATATATATATATATATATATATATATATATATATATATATATATATAGGCATCTCTTTACTCCCGGTTGGTGGCTAGAATCGGGACATAATACCGACCTTTAGTCCCGGTTCCATCCACTAACCGGGACTAAAGTGGCTGCACCAGGAGCGAGGACTTTTAGTCCCAGTTCGTGTGTGGAACCGGGACTAAAGGGGTCAGACGAACCGGGACTAGTGCCTGTCGAGGCCCGGCCAGCTCCCTGGCCGCTCGAACAGGGACTGATGCACCCATTAGTCCCGGTTCATAACTCGACCGGGTCTAAAGCTCTGATCTGCCCCGGACCAAAGCCCTGTTTTCTACTAGTGATCCCATCGTTTTTTTTACGATCAAACCCCACGTCCCCACCTTCCATTCTGGTTTTTTTGCCTCCCGTCCCGGTTCCTCTTCCGGTCTCCCGAAGGCACACATCCTCCCACGAGGCCACGACCGCACATGCCTCCACCCCGTCTCCCCTTCCTCTCGACCCCTAGCCACAGCCTCTGATCCTATCGCCGCCACAATCAACGCACGGGCAGAGTGGCGACGCCCGCTCGGCTCCGCCGCATCGACCGCAACCGGCGCGAGGCATCGCTCTAGGTGGTGTGATGGTGACGCAACACTTGCAACTACGGCCACCCGCGGTGTAGCTGTTGATTGCGACGGCGGTGCACGCTACCTCCCAGCCACCGATGGTTCTTCCCCATCTCCGGATGGTCCCGGCACGGTCGCAAGAGACACGGCAACACCCTTCACCACCACCCCTTTGAGGGTGCGTGGCTGCAACGGGTGGCCCTCCGGCGAATAGCAGTGGCGATACCGGCGGTTACATTTCTTATCATCTCGGCGTCCCGAACCGCCATCACCGATGCTGCGCGCTTCTCATCCTCAACCTCTCGGTGTTATCAGATCCCCGATGTTGTCTCCGTCCATGAAACCTCCTCCTCGGCCCCTTGTGCTGCCCACTCGCACGGCTTCTCCTCACACCCTTCTTCTGTGCCATAAAGCCCCTCGGTTGAATCTCTGACTCAATTGCAAATCAAAATTGCCAACCTAACCAATCTCGCCTAAACGGCGTCTAGCTCGGCTTGCTCCACTGACTGTAAGTACCTTTGACCTCTGCTTCCTATATAGACTTGCAATATTTGAGGGTTCATGAATGGAATGTCAAGATGCCTTTTTGGATGCTTAGATTCTTGATGTGTGTTCTATTGTTTCCTTGACCCATGGTATTGGAGCAGGAAGGCAATGAGCCAATTTGTGCTTTAGTATTTTATAAGAGTCAGTCTGGTGCAGAAAGACGCCTGTGCGGAGCCAAGGTTCTATTTTCATGGGCTTGCTTGGCTACCGAGGAGATGGGTATTTATTCAGTGGCGTTGTCAATTTGCTGAATATGCTTTGAGTTGGACACTTTTAGTATGTACCGGATGCCGTTAGGTAAGAGAGCAACCTCAGTTTTTGGCTTAGGTGTAGACTAGCCATTATGTCATACTATTATTCGGGTTCGGGTTATGGAAATGATGTAACAAAAAAGTAAATAATTATATATTGACTTAATTGACAGAGTACAATGTGGTAGATTCATGCTTAGGCACGGTTGAGCAACGAGGCGCGTGCGGTAGTGTCTAGAAGGAGGAAGATATTCGATATCGATGGCAAAAAGAAAATTGAAAGAAAGTTAGGCTGGTCACAATGGGCAAGAACATAAGCTAATAACTTACACACTTCCCTAGAATATGTTACTACTTTCATAGTGGATAGGAACATCTATGTAGTGTCATGCAACGATGTATTTATTAGGTTATAGACTCATTGTTTCTTGGAGTTTGTGATGTTCCGGTAACTTAGCTAGTTACCACAAGCACCTCTCTCTTCATTAAATACGTGCCACATAAGCAAAGTTGTATTGAAGTGTGTGATGTTACTTCTAAGTTCCTCCTCACTGTGACCAGCCTTACAAATAGTTGCCCCCAAATTATGGAAGAAACTTATCAAAAAATAGAGAACGCGTAGTCAGAACGATATTGAGGTGTTCCAAAAGAGCGGACACGTGCACGTACACAGCCGAGTGTGATGCGTGATGGACGCCGCATAAAACGGAGGTACCGATCATCTAGCATGCAGAATGGGATGAGCTAGGTAGCGTCGTCCACTTCGGTTTCTTTCGTCGCCTCCCACATTTTCTACAAGGCCAGCCAAGAATTTCTTGCCGGTTTCTTCACTACAAATCAATGCACCGCCAGAGGTCGGTCCTTCGTCCCCATCCATCCACGCGTCTGTACAATAATCTTCTTCCAAGAGACTTGCACATGAGACTATTTTATTTCGTCGTCTTCCTAAATGCCAGTGCATTACGTCGAGTCGTCGACGTATAGTCAAGACTGATCAAGGAAAAGTTCGGCGTACACCGTACGTTGTGTGTGTGTGTGTGTGTATGTGTGTGACGTGACGCCTCGATCGTGTAGCAAGCTGGCTGTCTGTTGCGCCTGTCACGTGATGATCATGCATGCATGTGGAAGTCTTGTCTCAGAAAGAAAGAGCACCCGTCAAAGGCTAGAAGAAAAATAGCACAAGCAAGCGAACGTGTACGTACGCTTCGCTAGATATGCACCACGAACGGGGCATAGGACCCCTTTTTCCACAGCTAGCTAGAAGATATTTCAGATATGCACATTAATCGTCTTCATTGTTCTGATGAAATTTTGGCTGTTCCCCACATATGCCATGTGGTAGGCATTAATTTGTGTCTAACCTGATCCCCATAATTTTATGTCAAATACAATAATACAACTTGTCAACCCAAATTTTTGCACAGGCATCACTCATTTGAGCATCTTGAATGACAAAAAAAGTAGTTTTTTTGAACTTTTCTGGTATCTTTTTTATTTTAGTGTTCTTCGGGTGCAGATGTGCCCATGCACCGCATTGAATTAGGCTCCTGCTGTTGTTGTCGTTGCTGCTACTACTATCTTTTTTATTATTGCAAGTCGAACTATGAACTATTTTTATCTAACAACCCTACTACTACTATTATTATTATTATTATTATTATTATTATTATTATTATTATTATTATTATTATTATTATTATTATTATTAAAAGTCAAACTATGAACTATGCCTCCTCTTGTTTCAAATGCAGAACTTCAGTTTGCAGTATTGTTATATTCTTCAAGATGTATTTTTACGCATTACTTTTGTAATAAAAAATGTTTGTTCACACAAAGATAACTATTCATTATGAATATATTTCACGAAATCTAGTAATATCAGTTTGATGATTTGGATGTTAATAATTCTCTCTTATACTAGATACTATTTGACAGGTTGGAAAATATGTTTTTTTTTTTGCATGAGACTAGTCAAAATGCTTGACTGGTCGGCAATGGGATAGGAGAAATCCCAACTTCAAGCAACAATTAATTGTATGCGTATTGAATTTTCAAACACTTATTTTTTACAAACTTGTCAAATCCAGCCAACTCAAAAGCCGAACAAATGAAGGTTCAAATCCTCCAATCCCTTGAGTGCCACCATGAGACCTTCATATCCCTGATTTCTCACATGACGATCCTCGATCCCACCCTCCTAATCTCATTAACATTCTACATGCTCACCAATGTTCGCCGCATCTCATAATGGAAAATTTAAAATCCGCTCAACAAAGGTTGAGAAGACGATTGTTATAGTAGTAAGTTGGTATTAGGGAGAGGTGACGACAAGAGGTTCATCGAACCCTAGCTGCCTCAATAGAACGTCACCAGTTAACTCACAGCTCGGAGATGAAGATGGAGGGTAGTGGTTCACTGGAAAAAATTGAATTGTTTTTCAGCACCCACAAAAAACACCACGAGAGATACTTATATCATTCATCCATTTATTTATTATTGGTCGACATACAGACACTAGTCATGCATGCATATGTGACATGGCACATACAAATGATGTTCATCAGTAGACTAAGAGTGCTCCTTATTCCTTATTGATCCCAGTAATTATATCCTTTTTCGCGCATGCACCTAATCTAGGGGCAGAGGACGATCTGGTAGTTGGTTCCAGGTGGGCAGGTGAAGGTGCTGGTCTGGTCGTCCTTGGCGTAGCTGTAGGCGTCGGGGCACTTCCCCTTGAAGAACTTGGAGTAGTTGGTCGGCGGGCAGTTGTGCTCGAACTGGCCCCGGCAGCAGTAGGTGTCGCCGCCGAACTTGCCGCACGCGCTCGCGCACCCTCCCGGCACCTGCAGCTCCTTGAGGCACTCCTTGGTGATGTCCGTGGCGCAGCGCGCAGCGCGGCACGACCCGCCGATGGGCTCGAAGCTCATGGGCACGTTGAACCCGTCGATGACGGACAGATCGAAGAAGTCCTTGTTCCTGCCCTGGCCCAGGGTGTACTCGGCCAGCGTGGTGGGCTGCTGGCCGGACACGCTGCAGGCCAGAGCGCCGCCGCAGTCGCCAGTGATGCATCGCCCGCGGCCGCTGCCGTCGAAGGTGCACCCGGTGCGTGGCCACACCCTGGCGCCCGCGGTGCCGGCGGGCATGTTGAGCTGCCACGACTTGCCCGGGTCGAGACGCGCGCCACCGCCTGGGAGCGCGCCCGGCCACACCGTGTAGGAGCACCGGTTCACGACGGTGATGGTGGCCGCGTCTGCACCGACGGCGACGGCGAGGACGAGGGCGATGAGGTGGAGGACGCGAGTGGACGCCATGGATGATGCCGCTCTTGTTGTTCTCAGACGAGTTGTGACAGTGGCTAGTGTGCGTGCAGCGGTCGTGAATGGTGGCTTGCTGCTGCTCTCGCCGGCGGTGGACGTATTTATAACCGCAATGCTGCCTGTTGCTAGTATAAAGTTAGGTTGCATGCGTGTCGTGCTCAGTCCAAAGCTGCTAGCTGGCTCGACGTTTTCCACGGTCGCGTTTGGCAGCATGCAATATGCATGCATGATTCTAGTAGAATCCAAATTGTGCCACCTCATGTATGCTTGCAGCAGTGTACAATGCACCACATGTGTGAGTCAAATGTTTGAACGGATATATCACTTCTTACTAGTAGAGGCCTAACGAACGGACGATCAAAATGAAGACTTATGTGCCAAGTGTTTTTGGCCGTCGGATCGGCATCGGTCCCTGATGATGTCATCTGTTATGCTCCATAATTACCTGGGAGCATGTTTGGTTATCTGCAGCGATTTATAGAGGTTGCATAAAAAACGGACCAGACTGAGGAGAGCTAGATTTAGAAAATACATGGCAAAATATGGCGTTTGCATGTTGTTTGGTTGACTGCATATAGGATCTCTACATTGTGAAAGCAATTTCCACTGATGTTTGGTTGCATGTATGCATGACGATTAGGAGTTAACAACTACACTTGAACAGAGAGGTTACACTAGCATTCGCAAAAAAAAAAAAAGAGGTTACACACTAGAACGCACACTTGACAGCACACGCACATTTACATGAACAACACACGCATACGTGCCAGCACACTCACACGTTCGCAAAGAACAACACACGCACACGCTCGCAATGAACAACACACAACGTGACGACACTCTCATAAGTTCGAAGCAAAGTTGTACAGTACACTGGGGAGATTAAAATGAACTAGTGAGATGTATACGTCTTCGCCTACCACTGGTGGAAAAAAGGCCTTTGGTCGCGGTTCGCAACTGCCATTAGTCGCGGCTGCGCAACCGCGACCAAATAAGCGCGACTAAAGCCCCCCACCTTTAGTCGCGGCTGCTTAAGAACCGCGACTAACGGCCCGCCCACGTGGGCGCCAGCGGTGCCGTCGGGCGGAGGACCTTTAGTCGCGGTTCTTCGCCAACCGCGACTAAAGCCGCCGCAGAGTTTAGGGTTTTAGCCCCCTAAACCTGTTTTCTGTTTAATTTGTATTGTTTTATTTCTTTTGTGCTTTATTTTAATTTTGAAGGAGTTTCATATATTCTACGGTACTACATACATGCATATGAATGTACAATTTCAAATAAATTTGAAATTAGAACCAAAAGAATTCAAGAGGAATATACAATATATATTCAATATCATCGGATGACCATATACAATTTTGAACAAGTTTCCATACATGATTTAATCCATATAAAGTTCTACGTCCTCGTAATAGTGTTCTCCTTTAGGATGCAGGACTTCCCTGCTGAACCATCCAGCTAGTTCCTCTTGAAGTGGTCGGAAGCGAGCTTCTGGACTAAGCATCCACCGGAGGTTATTCCTCTGAGCATTGGTATCACTCGGAACCCGCTCAGAGGTGTATCTCCGGATCATCTCACAGACATAGTATCCACATAGATTGGTCTCCGGTGGCTAAATATCCCCACATTCTTAGGCTTTAACCTTTTGAATTCTAGCTCTTTTTTGAATTCACCGACCTTTGTATCTACGAACCGTCTCCAAACCCTACGAGGCAAAGAAAATTAAATGAACAAGAGAGTTATTAGTTACTTGATATTAGGAAATGAACGAAATAGGCCGATCGATATAGAGCGCAAATGAATGAAAATAATTACTTCTGCAGCATTCTTCTCATGTCGCCCCAAAGCTTTGGATCCATATTGAGAGAGTCGTGGACGAGACATTACGAGGTGTTAACTTTAATTACTAGCAGAATCCGGTGGAACCTGCGGACACGATACATGCACAAGACGTCATGCATAACTCATCGATTAGCCGCCACATACCATGCATGGAGTAAACAAAAGAGAATGTGCTCAAGACGAAACACTCACCCAAAATGGTAAGGAAATAGAATATCACTTTTGAGTTCCTGCTTTGTAAGAAACTGCCACAGTCTGCCTCCACGTCGGCGGGTGACGCCCAACACATGTCCATTAACAATGTGTGGGTCAATGAACCCAACATCATGGATGTTCCTTACTCGCATTCCTTAATCTTCATTCTGCATGTATAATAGCGGACACAACAATATAGTTAGGACATATATATAGTGCAGGCAATATGAACGAGATGGGGTAGAAATTAATAAATCACTTACGTAACGTAGCAACCGATGATAGATTTGTCGAGCTCGCGCAGATTGAAAAGCTGGAACAATTCACTCGGTGCAATTTGTACATAGTAATGTTTGAAGTGATGCTCATGTCTAACTTCCGCATAAATATATTCTTTGGCGTTTTTATTTTTATGTAACCCTTGTACCAATTCAGCAGACCTTTCATTTGGTCGGTAGATCCTTTTCTGCAAGAGCTCGACGAGAGGCCCATTCTTGACATATGTAATTACTACCTCCTTCATTGGCGCCTCATCAAGGCCTAATAGTTCACGAAGAGTAATACCTAAGTTGGCGCTTGTTCTCGCACTCGCATATCAATCCTGTGTTGCCGCAGCTTGTATGATCTCGGGGCATCCGGACGAAGGCTTCCACTATAAGCGGGCAATCGATTGTTTACTTTGTTCCCGAGCTGGGCAACTTGTTTCCGCTTTTTTACTTTCGCCTTCTCCGCTCTTTGTTCTCCTTGAACATGAGTGCCTGCTGTGAAGTTCACGTGCATAGTCGTTAAGCAGATTCTTCGCGGCTTGGGACGGTGTGCTCAAAATGACTTAGCCCACTTCTTTTGCTCATCGAAAATCTTGGCTTGGGCTCGGGCTCTCTTTTCTTCTTGCAGTCCGCCTTCCATTTCTCCAAATCAGCAGCAGCGTCAGCGTCGACTTCCTCGGCACTACGTTCCCAAGGCCTTGTGGGGAGAGGCTTCAGTGATGGCTCCGGTACCTTTGTGGTCTTAGGTACATAAGGGTCCGGGTTAATAATCCAGGACTGCTTCTGCTTCTTTGCCGTAGGTGGATTGGGGGGCGGCGTCTGATCACCCGCCGGACGAGGACTGGGGGGCGGCGGATGATCACCCGCCGGACGTTAGGACTGGGGCGGCGTCGGCTGATGTGACGGAGGTGTAGGTGAACCGCCACCAC
The DNA here is from genome assembly GCA_021437245.1 of Aegilops speltoides. Classification (NCBI taxonomy): domain Eukaryota; kingdom Viridiplantae; phylum Streptophyta; class Magnoliopsida; order Poales; family Poaceae; genus Aegilops; species Aegilops speltoides. The sequence continues at coordinate 10,119,265 of CM038145.1, forward strand.
CACCACCACCACCACCACCGCCACCGCCACCACCACCACCGGGGGGGGGTGGACTTGTTGTCCTTGGCGCTCGCCTCGAAACTTGATAAACTTCTTTTGCCATAGAATGAAATGGCGCTTGACATCTCCAAGTCTTTTCTCCCCTTCAGGTGTAGCAATGTCAATCTCCAGGTCCTCAAACCCTTGGACTATGTCCTCCACCGTGACACGAGCATAGCCATCTTGAATGGGGTTGTTGTGGTGGAGTGCTCCAGGTAAACATGGTAAAGCACTGCCGATGGCTACCTTCATGGACATGTTCCCGATAGGATAATACAGATGACATTCTTTCATCTCCTTTATATCGTCCACGGGGTAGCGAGGAGGCTCCGGTGCAGTAATTTCGACCACCAGAGGCTCCGGTGCAGTAATTTCGATCACCAGAGGCTCCGGTGCAGTAATTTCGATCGTTGGTGCATCTGCACCAGCCGGTGGGGCCTCCGTGGAAGCCACGCTGCTTCTCCGCTGCTGGCTTCCGAGATCCGCTGGATGATCTTCATGCTGCACCGAGCTGCATCTCTTTCGCTACTAGTACACTCATGGTTTTCTTCATCACATCCATTTCGATGCCAACCGCGCCACAACATCCGCTTCCCGATCCATCTTTCTCTTACGGCTTCAGAATCGTGACGGGTCATCGCTCGGGGAACCCTATTTTCCACGGAATGTGCCCCATGCCTCGTACACGTCCTCCGTGTTCAGGATTCCCGAGGGCTTTTGTCGTAGCGTCGTTCTCTCTGTTAAACTTGATCTTCCCTATTGAGCATCCTTCATTGCGCCAATAAGGGCTTGGGTGGGTTTAATTAATTTGCCCCGTAAACACACTCCCCTGTCTCCGGGTTCAGCGTTCCCCATGCCCGCACCACCAGCTTTTGGCCCTTGGGTCCCATCCTCCGCACTGGGACGGATTCCTCGCGCCCTCAGCTCGTTCTCCATCTTCTCCAACCTAGGCACCCAAATGCGATACCCTCCTGGCCCCATAACATGATTGTACTCCTTCTTAGCCGCATTTTCCTTATTTTTTTCGATATTTGAATGAACTGCTCCGATTTCTTTTGCTTCACAAATTCTGGCCAATCATGTTTCAGTTTCTCATATTGTCCTTTGAAACCGAGTCTTGTTCGCTTGACAAAGTCACGGGCTAGATTTTGCTTGAATTTCCGAATGCGTCGGCCATCTTATGAAGAGCGAACTGTTTGACTAGCCTCCTCCTCTCCTTGTTTTCCTCAATCTTGTTACCCTCCTCATCGAATTTGTTGTATTCCGGAGGTAGAACGAAATGTTCCATAAGCTTCTTGAAGCAATCTTTTTTTGTTCTCTTATCGACAAAAGTGAAACCATCAATTCGTGCCTTCTTTGGCTCATTCCACTCTGGGCGGTGATCGAGACGTTGTCTCTAACAATGGCTCCGCATTGGTGACAAACTTGGTGGCGTTCTTGCGGGCTCCAGCTGCCTGCGGTTGCACTTGTCGACAACCTCGATGGTGCATGTTTCTCCTTGTTTCATCGTCTTGGTTGCGCCACGCTTTGACGACGTACTCGATTGTTTCGACGATCCGCCGAGGGCTAAAATAAGAAAGAGAGTCGCTGCGTTAGTACACACATATTTATTCAAATCAGTTAGTTTGTATCACCGAGGCTCAATGTATATATATACCTCGGCGCGGAGGTGGTTGCTACTTCCATTTGAAGATAAATGCGTTTATCGACGCTTGTTCGCATCATCTTGCCGACGGCGCCCTTCATCTTCACCGTCAAGGTTGAGATAAGAAGAGATATCATCTTCTTCTTCTCCGGTCGGCACATATAGAATATCGCCGTTTATGATGCGAACATATGTGCTTCACCGTCCGGATCATAGTTGTCCATAATCGGGTCAGCTCTATCGTCCGCCATTATGTCACCCTGAAAACATGTAGTAAAAACAAATTAATTAAGTGAAGAAGGGGCGGTGGCGGTGGCGGTGGCGAAGGGCGGTGGCAAAAGGAGGGGCGAGGAAGGGGTGGGAGAGGGTGTCGCGGTAGAGCGCGAGACGGGCGGCAGACGACGGCGTCACGGAGAGGGAGGCGAGGACAACACACATGTATAACCTCGCCGCCTCTCGATCCCAAAAAAACACACGCGATCGCCGCCCCCTCGCCGCCCCTCGCCGCCCCCTCCATTTTATTTTTTGTTTTTCTTTGGCGGTTTTCTGTTGTTTTTGTTTTTCACTTTATATGTATTTTTGATTTTATTTCTCTTTCAAATTTCGTCAAATTTTCTTATAAAATTCTAAATACATAGCGAGCAAGTGCATAACAGGTCAATGATGAGCTAGACGTGTTCTAACGCAGCGCTAGGCGATACCGCGAAGGGGAAACATCCGGAAAGTTTTCCTTGTTCGGACGTCTGTCGATGATGAACCGGAGAGGAAAGTTTGCAGGTTCGATAGGTTAGGGGTGTGTGGCGGATTTAACGGTCTCGTGAATCGGATTCGTCTCGTCGTTCGAGCAACTTTCATGTACAAAGTTTTTCCATCCGAGCTACGGTTTATTTTCTATGATTTTCTAAAGTTTTATTGATATATTGTAATTAAAACTAATTCGAGAATAAAGATTAAATTGCTACGTGCACACACAAAGTGTACACAGCAAAAGCAGCATAGAGGTGACAGGTGGGGTCTGCTGATCGCCTGCACAGCGATCAAGCGAGGCTGTTGACTAGTCAAAGGACAAGGGACCCGCATGTCATTGACTCTGCTTAACTAATGACTATTAGTGTTAAGATAACTATTTAAGTTAATTAATTAATTAATTAATTAATTAATATATTTTTATTATTCTTTTTATATCATTTTTAACGTTTTGGGGTGGGACCCGCTGTCATAGGCACAGGGCCTATCGGGCGTCGGGTTCTGGCGCGGGCGCAGGGCGCCCACCTGCTAAGGCGCTTCGCCTGAGCCAACCGGGCGTGGCGCGGCGCGGCGTTAGCAAGACGGGGCGGCGGAAGAGGCCACGGCGGGCGGTAAACGTCGCTACCAAGGCGTAGGGCGAAGCGGCGATGGCGAAACTAGCAGCAGCTAGTGGGAGCCGCCCAGCGGCGCGCGAGGCAAAGGCGCGCCGGGCGCTGGGACGGGCGTCTTGAAACGCGCAGCGCCGCCATGCAGAGGCGGGCGCGACGACGGGACGGTGTGCGAGCGCAGCGTTCGGAGGGGGGAGACGGACGGGGCCCGATGGGGAGCTCACCCCGTTGACGAGAAGAGGGCGGCGATGCGCGGGGAGGACCGACGAAGGAGAGGAGGGGACGGGCAGTCCGGCGCGACGGGGGCGAGGATGACGCAGTCCGGCGGGGAGGCGGCGCCGGCAAGGTCGTGGGCGACCCGGCGAACGACAGCGAGGGCGAGGGCGACGGCGGGCGGCGTCGAGGGCGCGGCAGAGACGAACAGGCGGGAATCGGAGAAGACGAGAATCGATCGGAGCCTTGTATTTATAGCCCGCCCCCCTTTAGTCGCGGTTGGCGACGAGACCATGATTAAAGGTACCCTTTAGTCACGGGTCGCCTGCCCAACCGCGACTAAAGGGTTTTTTAGCGGTTTTTATGTTCCGCCCCACCTTTTAGTCGCGGTTGGTTCGCCCAACCGCGACTAAAACGCCATGCAGTTTAGGGTTTTAGCCCCCCAAACCTGTTTTCTGTTTAATTTGTATTGTTTTCTTTTTAATTTGTATTGTTTTCTGTTTAATTTGTATTGTTTTATTTCTTTTGTGCTTTATTTTAATTTTGAAGGAGTTTCACATATTCTACGGTACTACATACATGCATATTATACGCCTAGGCAGGAGTATGACTAAATCACTCCAAATTTCATGTATCATCAGTGGTATCTCGAATCATTCGAAAATGGACACCAAACACATCACGGGTAATATAATTCACATGATCCATTCAACAAAGTTTGGTACAATAAATTATTACACATCATTTCTTCCCTTGTGTCCCTCGCTTGCTTACGATTGTGCCGTATCCATGGAGCATCCTCATCATTTAACTTAATGCTTGGGTCGGTGTTCACTTTGAAGGGCGGAATTTCAGCAAACATATTATAATCTTCGACATGTCTGTCTTGTCCTCCACTCCCACGATGTTTCTTTTCCTGAAAGAACAATGTGGCGCTTTTGATCATCGCATGATGTCTTGATCGTTTTCTTATCTTTCCGCTTCCTCGGTTTGCTACTCATGTCCTTCACATAGAAAACCTGAGCGACATCTTTCGCTAGGACGAATGGTTCGTCAAGGTAACCAAGATTGTTGAAATCCACCATTGTCATTCCGTATTGCTGGTCCACCTTTACCCCACCTCCTGTTAGCTTGAACCATTTGCACCGGAACAAAGGGACCTTAAAGGAGGGTCCATAGTCAAGTTCCCATATCTCCTCTATGTAACCATAATATGTGACCTCTTGCCCATTCTCGGTTGCTGCATCAAAGCGGACACCACTGTTTTGGTTGGTGCTCTTTTTATCTTGGGCGATCGTGTAAAATGTATTCCCATTTATCTCGTACCCTTGGTTGGTTTCAAGGTCTTGGCCAACATGTACAGCTGATCTACAACATCATTGTCATTCATTAAATGTTTTCTCAACCAACTGCCGAAAGTCTCCATGTGGGCCTTCCTAATCCGGATTCAAGCTTCCCGGGTTGTCGAACGTAAAATATTCTTGTGTTTCTCAAAACGGAGCCACCAAGCTGGAATTGGTCAAGATCAAATGTGGTGTGCTTCATCAGAGAATGGCCGTCCATACATATCGTTGATTTCCTTCCGATCGTGTTTTTCCACTTAGTCTCCCCTCGTGCGCGATCGAGGAAGACCAATCGGCTTAAGGTCGGGAACAAAGTCAACACAAAACTCAATTACCTCCTCATTTCCATAGCCCTTGGCGATGCTTCCTTCGCCTAGCACGGTTACAAACATATTTCTTTAATACTCCCATGAACCTCTCAAGGGGAACATATTGTGTAGAAATACAGGACCGAGAACGAAAATCTCTTCGACTAGGTGAACCAGGAGGTGCGTCATAATATTGAAGAAGGATGGCGGGAACACCAACTCAAACCGACAAGACATTGGATCACATCGCTCAGAACCGTGGTAGAACTTGGATTGATTACCTTCGAGAGATTGCATTGAGGAATGCACATAGCTTCACAATGGCTACTCGAACATTTTCCGGCAGAGCCCCTCAAAGCAATCGGAAGCAATTGCGTCATAATCACGTGGCGATCGTGAGACTTCAGGTTTTGGAACTTTTCTCCGCCATGTTTATTATTCCCTTTATATTGGACGAGAATCCAGACGGACCTTCATCCGCTCGGGCATTCAAAAAGATGACCTTCTCTTCTTTGGTCGAGCGTAGCTGGCACGACCTTGAAACCATTCCGGATGCGGTCATCGTGGTCTTTCAAACGTTGCTGGTCTGCCGTGCTTCCTTTGTATCATTTGTCTTCCCATACACGCCCAAGAAGCTTAGGAGGTTCACGCAAATATTCTTCGTAACGTGCATCACGTCGATTGCAGAGCGGACATCTAGGACTTTCCAATATTCTAGCTCCCAGAATATAGATTTCTTCTTCCGCATGGCTGCGTGCCCGTCAGCTCCCTTCGGAACTGATTGTCCGCCAGGACCCTTTCCAAAGGTGACTTTCAAATCCTTGACCATATCAAATACCTCAGCACCGGTCGTTCCGCAGCTTCGCCGGTGATCTGCCTTGCCGTTGTAATGCTTGCCTTTCTTTCTTCATGGATGAATTTTGGAAGAAATCGACGATGCCCAAGGTACACGTTCTTCTTACAATTTGGCAAATGTACACTTTCGGTCTCATGTAAGCGTGCGTGCATGCATTGTATCCCTTATTTGACAGTCCGAAAGGTTACTAAGAGCAGGCCAATCGTTGATGGTTACGAAAAGCAACGCTCGAGGTCAAATTCCTCTTGTTTGTGCTCATCCCACACACGGACACCACCCCACAGCTGTACAAGTTCATCAACTAATGGCCTTAGGTACACATCGATGTCGTTGCCGGGTTGCTTGGACCTTGGATGAGCACGGCATCATAATGAACTTCCGCTTCATGCACAACCAAGGAGGAAGGTTGTAGATGCATAGAGTCACGGGCAGTGCTATGGCTGGAGCTCGCTCGCCAAAAGGATTCATGCCATCCGTGCTTTAGAGCAAATCTTATGTTCCTTGCGTCACCTGCAAAATCTTTGAACCATCGTCGATCTTTCTCCATTGCGCTCCATCTGCGGTGTGTCTCAACTCCCGTCCGACTTACGGTCCTCTTTGTGCCATCGCAACAACTTGGCATGCTCTTTGTTCTGAACAGACGTTTCAACCGTGGTATTATAGGAGCATACCACATCACCTTGGCGGAACCCTCTTCACGGGTTTCGCCCTCAACATCGTCACCGTGGTCATCGCCTCGATCTTATAACGCAATGCGGTGCATACCGGCATTCATTCAAATTCTCGTATTCACGCGGTAGAGGATGCGATCGTTGATGCATGCATGTATCTTCGTAACCTCTAAACCTAGAGGGCGACAACCTTCTTTGCTTCAGACGCATCTTGGGGCAACTCGTTATCCTTTGAAACATATTCTTCAACATTTTCAGCAAGTTTTCAAATGCCGAGTCAGCTACACCTGCCTCGCCTTCCATTTCAGCAAATCCAGCATGCAGCCCAGCTTTTGAGACCATCATCGCATCCGGGTACAGCGCCTTTCGTGATCCTCTAACATGCGATCCAAATTCTCCCTCTCCTTTTTAGTTTCGCAGCGTCTCCGTGCATCAGCAATGGTCCGACCAAGATCATCAACGGATCATCACGTGCCTCTTCTTCACCTTCCCTTCACCTTCAGATCCTCCATGAAAGTATCACCGAAATGAGCAAGATAGCTTTCATCGATGAAATCATCCCTTCTTCATCTTCTTCCATTATAACCCCTCTTTCTCCATGCTTGGTCCAACAATTATAGCTTGGCATGAAACCCTTCAAGCAGATGCATGTGAACAACTCTTGAGGAAGAGTAACCCTTCTCATTCTTACAGATAACACATGGACAGATAACAAAACCCCCCGCTTGTTCGCATTAGCCACTACGAGGAAATCTTTCAAACCCGTAGTGAACTCACGGAGAGTCGGTTACCGTACATCCATTGCGATTCATCTGCATTATTATAATATAAAATATATAATTAACCATCATGCATTTGTTAAACTAACTAGCTACAAACAATATAAATTAAACAATGAACTACACACATGCATATTGACACATCAAAGGTTCATCAAGTTGCTAACGCATGATCAAGAGTGTGGCTCCAACACTTCATGTCATGTTTGTTTCATGCTCTTGGGGCATTTCATCAAACACCTTATGTGCATAAGAGGAACCAAAAGCAAACCTACACCCACTTGTGAAGAGAATGGCTCCAAATGGCTAAGTGTTGGCTGCTGGATGGGTATATATAGGGAGGGCTTTAGTTGCGGTTGGCCTGCAAACCGTGACTAAAGGTGTTCGAAGGCCTTTAGTCGCGGTTGTCCGGCCAACCCGCGACTAAAGCCCCTCACGTGCACCAGCTGGCCACCGAGCGCCTGGCCCAGCCTTTGGTGCGGTTCACCTCGTAATCATGATTAAAGGTCCCATTAGTCGCGGTTCCTACAGATTCGCGACTTATGGGGCTGGACGGAAGCCTGTTTTTCCACCAGTGTACGACCGTTGAAATAAAATACATATAACACGAAAGTAGAGTGTAACGGAGAGGTGAAGCTACTCGTCAAGGGAAAACTCAAATGGTGAACTGTGTGTGATGAATTTATCGAAATTTAGCTTCAAACATAAAGACGAAATTGAACATCTGCGGTCAATGAAACAAACAAACCAATCACCTAAATGGAACCACAATGTCGCTTTGCATCTTTTTCATGTACAACCTATCTCGAATCAAAGAACGGTTGTGTAGATTAGAAGAGACTAGTGAACCTGATTAGAGGTGAAAGAGATTAGGAGGGTGACATGCATATTAAAACACACATGTAAATCGACTCATCAATGATATGTGAAACAGAAAACTCACAACACGAAAGTCGTGTCAGACAGCGAGGTGAAACTGCTCGTTAAAGGAAACTTCAAGCGGTCGACCGTTTGGCATGAATTTATCAAAATTCTGCCAAAAAAGATCCAAATATGATCACTATTCAGCATATACAGTGAATGAAATAAAGATTTAATCATCTTAATGGAATCAGAATATCGAGGTACATCTTTTCCGTGTATAGCTTATCTCGAATTAAAGCACGGTTGTGCAGAAAAGAAGAGACTAAGTGAAGGAGATTAAGAAGGTGATTACCACAAACCATGTACAGACACGTAATGACAGAGCCACCCACATGCGCACCAGAGCTTCGCTCAGGCCTTGCTCGCTGGAAACTGCCAATTTGGCAGTTCCCCGTGATACAGGCCCATAACTGATTTAAGAAAAGTGTCATGCAGGTCCAATAGTGTTTGCGTATAATCAAACAGCCTGACACAAAAAGATGGTGCATACAGCGGGCCAGGTTGAGCCTTATGCAGGCAACCAAACTCAAATGGTGAACTGGGTGTGATGAATTTATCAAAATTTAGCTTCAAGCATAAAGATGGAATTGAACATCTACAGTCAATGAAACCACAAACCAATCGCCTAAATGGAACCACAATGTCACCTTGCATCTTTTTTGGGTACTACTTGTCTCGAATCGAAGAATGATTGTGTAGATTATAAGAGACTAATGAACCGGATTAGGGGCGAAAGAGATTAGGAGGATGACATGCATATTACAGTACACTGGTCATATGTAGATCTACTCGTCGATGATTTGTGAAATAGAAAACTCACAACATGAAAATCGTGTCAGACAGCGAGGTCAAGCTACTCGTTAAAGGAAACTTCAAGCGGTCGACCGTGTGGCACGAATTTATCGAAATTCTTCCAAGAAGGATCCAAATATGAACACCAAATTTAGCATATACAGTGAACGAAACAACGATCTAATCATCTTCATGGAATCATAATATCGAGGTACATCTTTTTCGTGTACAACCTATCTTGAATTGAAGCATGGTTGTGCAGAAAAGAAGAGACTATGTGAGCGAGATAAGGGAGGAGATTACCACAAGGCAAATCCTAAACGGCGCTTAAGGTGCCCGTTTCTTCGGTTTAGGCAAACTGGAGCACACCCCCTTGCATCGCTAGACCGGCTTATTTAGACTTTTTTTTCTTTTCTTCAGTAATACTGCAAAAAAAACAGCGCCCTCTGAGTTTTGATCTCCCAACCTCTATGCATATTTGAGCATCTCCACTCGTTCGACCCCTCAGCGCATAGGCCGGCGCATTTTCGGGCGTCCAGCCGGCAATTTTTAGACCCTGGGGCGCCCAAGGCCCCAGCCACGCCCCCAGGAGCCGCCCCCAAGGCGCCAGACAGGCGCCCCATATTCAAACTTGATCGTTCCCGCTCCAAAAAAGGCCATAATCCGGCGATCATCACAATAGTTCGGCGATTCAGTGCCACAGTTCGGCGATCAAATGAAAGGATAGGCAGTAGTTCGGCGCACAAAAAAAAAGAAGGATGCGAAAGGAATGCATCAAACGTCGAGGTCGACCTCCAGCGTCGTCGTCAGCGTGCGCGGGCTGGGAGGAGTCGGCGCGGCTTCTGGACTAGTCAGCGCGGCTTCTGTGCTGCTGGGCGTCGCGAAGACATTGTCAGTCGGGCTGGGCAGCGGCGTTGGCGTCGGCGTTGGAGTCGCCGGTATCTGGTTCAGGATGAGGCCTCGCTCTGTCAAGAACCACGCCTTGAGCTTCTCGTCGCCGCTCTGGAGCATGTCAGCGCCACCCATCAAGAAGGCCAGGTTGTTGTTCCTCTTCTTGGCGTCTTGATCTTTGAGCTTCGCGGCGACGTTGGTCCGGAGCAAGTCGAGCTTGACTGCGCTATTCTTCATCAAAGCAGCCCACCTCGCCTCAGTTCTCTCTTCTCGCTGGGGCGGCCCTGGTCTTGGCGTCGGCGAGGCAGTGTGTCGGTGTCAAAGCCTGCGGATCTCGGGTAGGGGGTCCCAAACTGTGCCTCTAAGGCTAATGGTAACAAGAGGCGGGGGACATAATGTTTACCCAGGTTTGGGCCCTCTCTATGGAGGTAATACCCTACTTCCTGCTTGATTGATCTTGATGATATGAGTATTACAAGAGTTGATCTACCACGAGATCGAAGAGGCTAAACCCTAGAAGCTAGCCTATGGTTATGATTGTTGTTGTCCTACGGAATAAACCCTCCGGTTTAGATAGACACCGGAGGGGGCTAGGGTTACACAGAGTCAGTTACAGAGAAGGAAATCTACATATCCGAATTGCCAAGCTTGCCTTCCACGGAAAGGAGAGTCCCACCCAGACACGGAACGAAGTCTTCAATCTTGTATCTTCATAGTCCAACAGTCTGGCATAGGTATATAGTCCGGCTGTCCGAGGACCCCCTAATCCAGGACTCCCTCAGTAGCCCCTGAACCAGGCTTCAATGACGATGATTCCGGCGTGCAGATTGTCTTCGGCATTGCAAGGCGGGTTCCTTCTCTAAATAATCCAAAGAAGATTTTGAGCACAAGGATCGTGTCCGGCTCTGCAAAAAAAATTCCACATACTACCGTAGAGAGCACAATATTCCACAAATCTAATCTTCTGACAACTTTTTCATAGCGTGACATCAAGCCACGGCTCCCAACCTGGAATTGCACGTCCCGCGAGGCGGTTTTATTGGCACGTCTTATCAAAGCAGAGATCGTGTTCCCCTTATCACGGGATTCTTATCAATACGGGCGTGGGAACCCAACCGCTCCATTAGTACAACTCCTTGCTTTAGGCAAGTTCCAAACGGCCGCGCGGAGGATGCTTGATATTCTTCCTCTATATAAAGAGGTCATGACCTGTCCTTTTCTTTCCACGCCCGATCCTTTCCTTTTCCCCTACCTCGAGTTCCAACACCCAAGGTTTAGTCTAAGCGCTCCAGACCTTCAACCATGTCAGGATCCAACCTTCAAGGCCGGTGGATGGCCTCTTACGTCACAGAGGAGGACATCAAGAAGCTTAGGGAGGCTAGGTATCTGACCGCCGAAATCCTTCACAGGCTGCCTGCTCAAGGGCAGGTTATCCCCACTCCCAAACCCAACGAGAGTGCCGTATTCATCTCCCACTTCCTCCGAGGTCTAGGCTTTAGTCTTCATCCCTTCGTTAAAGGGATCATGTTCTATTACGGGCTAGATTGTCATGATCTAGCTCTAGATTCCTTCCTTCACATCTCGTCATTTATCATCGTGTGTGAGGCCTTCCTCCGCATTACCCCACACTTGGGCTTATGGCTCAAGACCTTCAATGTGAAGCCAAAGATGATCGACGGGCGACACGCGGAGTGCAGAGGCACTATAATAAGCAATGGTGCCGACGCCCTATGGCCAAAAGGGTCCTTCCCGGAGGTGTCTGACCTATGGCAACGGGAGTGGTTTTACATCACAACACCCCAAGGTACAAAGTGGGCAGCCGCCCCGGCCTTTCGCTCTGCCCCTCCGCCCCGGCTGGACTGGGGACCGGTTAATGACGTGCTGACATTGCAAAGCCGCATCCGAGATCTCCTCATGAGGGATATCAGTCTCGTCAAAGTAATTCAAGTAATGTTAGTTCGTCGGGTCTTGCCATGCCAACGTCGATCTCTCCGTATGTGGGACTTCAACCCGGAAGGACCGCGAACCATTCAACACTTCTTCGGCGTGACGCTCGAAGGAATGTATCGATTATTCTTCGGATCGCGAATAAAGTGTACGGACACAATAGAGGATGCGGGTCTCAACTGCAACCGTCCAGATACCCAAGTAAGTAACTCCGCGACCGAACATGCTGTCATTATATTTGTCACAACATTATTCTAAAAAGCCACCCTTGGCCAGGACTGGATAAGAAAGGCGGAGAGGATCAGGTGTTCGGCCCCTCTTCCCGAAGGCTCGCCGGACCCTGTACTAACCAGGATGCTGGCTCACGCACCTTATCAAGTACCATCAGGAGGACAAGGGGAGGAATATAGGGAAGCCAAAAGCGGACTTCATGCTGGAGGTACGTTACACATCTTAACCGGGGAAATCAGTACCCCCGTGTTGGGGGGTGACCGGGGAGGAGATTCTAGCATCCCTTCTCCCCACGGGAAGAAAAGGAGCGCCCCTGAAGATTTGGAAGAAGAGGTCTCCAAACGAGGGAAGAAACCTGCATCAGGGGGCCTTGCCTTAGAGGGAAACCCTACCGCACAACTCCCACAAGGGGTGAGGGAGTCCTTGATTAGGGGGTCCTCGGACAGCCGGACTATGTACTTATGCCGGACTGTTGGACTATGAAGATACAAGATTGAAGACTTCGTCCCGTGTCCGGGTGGGACTCTCCTTTGCGTGGAAGGCAAGCTTGGCAATTCGGATATTTAGATTTACTTCTCTATAACCGACTCTGTGTAACCTTAGCACTCTCCGGTGTCTATATAAACCGGAGGGTTTAGTCCGTAGGACAAGAACGATCATAATCATAGGCTAGCTTCTAGGGTTTAGCCTTTGCGATCTCGTGGTAGATCAACTCTTTTAATACTCATATCATCAAGATCAATCAAGCAGGAAGTAGGGTATTACCTCCATAGAGAGGGCCCGAACCTGGGTAAACATTGTGTCCCCCGCCTCCTGTTACCATTAGCCTTAGACGCACAGTTCGGGACCTCCTACCCGAGATCCGCCGGTTTTGATACCGACATTGGTGCTTTCATTGAGAGGTCCACTTTGTCGTCACGGTAAGGCTTGATGGATCCTTCAATCATCTACAACGATGCAATCTAGGGTGAGGTTTTCCTCCCCGGACAGATCTTCGTATTCGGCGGCTTCGCACTGCGGGCCAACTCGCTTGGCCATCTGGAGCAGATTGATAGCTACGCCCCTAGCCATCAGGTCAGGTTTGGAAATCTAAACTACACCACTGACATCCGTGGAGACTTGATCTTCGACGAATTCGAGCCCATGACAGGTGCGCCGGATAGTCACGATGATCACGACTTAGATCTGCCACCGGACGGCGTTCAGAAGATCCCACCTGCAGCTGCCTCGACTCTTAATCCGGAGCAGATCGTGGCATCCGAGGACGGCTGGTTGGACCCCGCCACTGAGGCCGCACACTCATCGGCGAAGAGCCGAACACAGACTTCGCCTCCAATGAGGTCTGTGTCATCGGACCCTTGGACTCGTTTCCGGGCGCGGGCTCCGAACCGCGTACATCCGTGCCCATCAAACCTGATTGGGTGCTGATAATGGAGTTTACCTCCGCTGATATCTTTCAGCACTCGCCCTTGGGTGACGTGCTAAATTCGTTGAAATCCCTCTCCCTATCAGGAGACTCCGGGCCGAACCATGTCCGGCTTGAGTGGGGTGCGAACGACGAAGAAATTTGTTTCCCACCCCCACCCATTTAATATCCACTATCGACGATTTAACCGACATGCTTGATTTCGACTCCGAAGACATCGACGGTATGGACGACGATGCTGGAGAAGAATAGGAACCGCCGCCCACAGGGTGCTGGACAGCCACCTCATCATATGATATATATATATATATATATATATATATATATATGGTGGAGACACCCAAAGAAAGCAATGGTGATGAGGCAACAGAGGATAACCCCCTCGAGAAACGATCTAAGCGTCGGCGTCAGCGTCACCGCTCTAAGCCCCGCCATAGCAAAAATAGCGATACCGGCACAAGAGACAATAACACTTCGGATGATGCCGAAGACAAAAACAATCCCGCCCAGCCAAGCTTCGAGCAAGCCAGACGGAATGATGGGCAAGCTAGCCCTGATGAACAGGCAATGGATGGAGATTCGGAGGACGACAATTACATGCCCCTCTCCAAAGACGAGGTGAGCCTCGGCGACGAAGAATTTATCGTGCCTAAGGATTCCATCGAGCAGGAGCGCTTCAAGTGCCGGCTTATAGCCACTGCAAAATGCCTGAAGAAAAAGCAGCAGCAGCTTCAAGTAGACTGTGGCCCTCACAGCAGAAGTACAGTGCAGCCTTCTTAGGCAGACCTCCAATTCGTCTATCAATCCTTCAGAATCCGTTAAGTGGTTCCGAAGTACTCCGCAACAGGATCGTCCGACACGTCCAGAGCTTGCCTAGCAATCCGGCCTCCGTCCTAGTCCCAGTCAAGTGGTGAAATTCGTGCCGCGCGTTCATAATTACGCACTTAAAATACCATGGGCATAGGCGGAGGCACAGCTACAATGCGGTCCACAATGCGGCTCAACCGCCCCAGGACCCGTATACCTTCATCCTTTTCTTTCTTTCAGGTCCCTATCTTCTTGAGGCTCCTCCGATAACCTGATTATCGGACCCATCACGGGACGGAAACACAAAGAAGGCAAGAAGCTTTGACGTACAAGGGAATCCCCAGGTGGTCTCTGATAACGATCGCTATACCTATTTTACATACCCACACGCAGCTCACTCTTGGTTAGGACGTGTCAAATAGTCCTATTTGGCTTATCACACTACTTGTATACATACGCCTTGACGTATTATTCAAATAACAATGGAAAATAACGTACAACGTTAGCTTATTAGTACATTTCTTTATCTTTTTTCCTTTACTGCTTATCTATTAAAAATTGCACCCGTACATTTTGGTACGTTCAGCTCGACAGGGGCTTCAGTGTACCCCATAACACGGCAAGAAAAGTCCGAACACTTTTGACAGTGCGGCACCCCGAACTTATAGAATTATATGCATCAGCTCTGAATCATGTCTTGGGTCAATAGTTGGGTTTGCCCGGCTCCCATGTTTTGCTGCCTTACATTCCGCTAAATCGGATAAGGTGGCACAGGGAGAACTACTGCGATTGTGTCCCGGTTCTTCCGGACGAGAACCTCAGTAGAGAAAGCCGAAAACTGACTGTCATGATGCAGCGAGAGCTGGTCGCTGTTCGAGAGGTCTCAAATCCTTAAAGATTTTTTCCTCTTTGGGCAAGGAATCGGCCTTGTCCGATTTAGGCGTGTGTAGCTCCCCAAGTTCGGCCTTCCGAATATCAAGGGCTATGCCAAAATTTAAAATTATAGAACTTCTAGGGCTAAGTGAGAGTGATAAAGCTGTATAGTCCGATTGCCTTGTTCGTTGCGCTAAACACCTCCTTAATGGACGAAAAAATTGGATAAAGAGTGTTTAGATTTATCCTGAACACCCCGGTACTAGTTATATGGGGGCAAAAGCCGACGACTGGCCAACTCTCAGCTTTTATAAACGGCCGCACAGAAGGTAAATTTTTAAATCAACAAGTGTTGTATTGCACGGACGAACTTGTTTTCATATTACAGGACCAAATGAGTACATTCACTCAAATATTACATCCTTAGCACATTGCTCCGCCACAAGGCAGGAGCCCTTCAGGACAATGTCATAATACTTTTCGGGGTGGCGGTGCTCCTTGCCCTTCGGTGACCCCTCCGTCATCAGCTTCTCGGCATCCATCGTCGCACAGTGCACTTTCGCGCGGGCGAAGGCCATGCACGCACCTTCAATGCAAACTGACCGCTTTATGACTTCAAGCCGCGGGCAGGCATTTACAAGCCGCTTCACGAGGCCGAAGTAGCTGCTGGGCAAGGGCTCGGCAGGCCACAGCCAGACTATGTGGTCCTTCATGGCCAGTTCGGCCGCCTTGTGTAGTTCGACCAGTTTCTTCAGCTGGTCGCTCAAGGGTATCGGATGTTCGGTCCCAATATACTGAGACCAGAACAACTTCTCCATCGAGCTCCCTTCTTCGGCTCGGTAGAACTCTGCGGCCTCCGATATGCTACATGGCAGATCTGCGAACGCTCCTGGAGAGCTCCAAATTCGGGTAAGTAAAAGGAAGGACTCCTTCACATGCTTGCTTTGCGTAATGAATGCCTTACCCGCCGCTATCTTCTTGGCCACCTGAATCTCCTGGAGGGCCTTTTGGGCTTCGGCTTTGGCGTCTCGCGTGCTCTGGAGGGCCTTAGCAAGCTCAGACTCTTGCGTCTTAGCGTCACGCTCCAAGGATTCGTATTTTTTCATGAAATCCTGGAGCTCTTGTTGGACCTCGTCGACCCAGGCCTCTTGCTTCTCGCGCTCGGCGCACTCCTTGGCCGCTTTGTCTTCAGCCTCGGTCAGCGCCTTCTTAAGGGCCGCCACTTCGGTCGTGGCTGCCATTAAAGTTCATGACGCTTCTATTAGCCGAAACCGTTTTTTCTTTATCAGTATACAGACGGGGTATTGTGTACCTTTGTTCTCCTCGAGCTGTCTCTTCACGAGGCCGAGCTCTCCCTCCGTCGCTCAGTCCCGCTTCATCCGATACCACCGATCTGACGCGGCGTGGCCAGCAGCGACGCCTGCTTATTCACATGGACATTTTCTGTTAGACTCCTGGGATGTTATTTGATCCTCTCTTCGTCCTTTCTTTCCGAACACCAAACAGAGCATCAGGGGCTACTGTCTATACTGTGATATTTTCTTACAATCTTATTACTTACCTCAAAGCCTGTTAGAAGGCTGGCGCAGGCTTCGGTCAATCTGCTTTTGGCGGACCGGACCTTCTCGATCACCGTACTCATGATGGTATGATGTTCTTCATCAATGGAAGCGCCGCGAAGCGCTTCCAGCAAGTTTTCCGATGCCTCTAGATGGACAGAGGTCCTCGGCACGGGCGGCTCGCCCGCCTTAGAGAGAGGCTGTCTGCCTGTATCCGGAACCACTGGGGGTTCCGGAGCAGTATCCGGCTGGGGGCCAAGCTTGCTGCGGGCACCGTTATCGGAGTCCATGGGGTTCTTCCCCCCCATGTGCCCGGCGACTGGGATTTCACCTGGGGGCGTCTCCAGAACTGTCTCCCCTGGTCCCGTATCCTCTGTGACAACACCTCGGTGCCCTCCGCGGGCTTGGGGGAGGAGGCCGTCGGGAGTGAATCGTTGTTCATCGCTGACAGTCCTAGAGACCAATCCAAAGAGTCGATGTGGGATTTGGCCGAACTGCATATGCATGTTTGCCATGATAAGAAGCAATAAATCAAAGCATATCGGAAGTATTATAGTGTCAGGATACTTACGACTTAGCTAGGGGCTTGTCCTTGGGTAACCACTCGTCGCCGCTATAGGCGGCTGTGGTGGAGTTGTCCGGAAGTAAGGTCTTTCCCTTCTTGGGCGCTTCGGCCTCCCCCTGCGGGGCGTCCTTTCTCTTCTTTCTCCTCCCCGGTTGGGGGAGGGATTTCCTCTTCCTCCCCCTCGTCTTTGTTGGAGGAGCGCGCGTCGGTGTCTTCGGATGATGAGTCCGATATAACCTTGCATCGGAGACCTTTCCTGGTCCCCGTGGCCTTCTTCTTGGCCTTCTTCTCTGGCACCTCATAGGGCGCCGGAAACAGCATCTTCGTTAAGAGTGGCGATGCTGGATCTTTGGGTAATGGAGCCGGACAGTCAATCCGCTCCGCTCTCACTACCCAATCCTGTTAAGTTGGCATGGAGGCTTAGATTCCTCCCACGAATATGCTGGAGAAAGGCACATCTCTCAAAATATAAAAAACTCACCGGATTGGCGGGGCGCTTTGCGCTGAGTCCGCGATCTTTGGCTATGGGCGGTGGTACCTCGGTGGCCTTGAACAGCACCTTCCAGACGTCTTCGTGCGTCGTGTCGAAGAGCTCTCGCAACATCTGGTGTTCGGCTGGGTCGAACTCCCACATATTATAAGCCCATCTCTGACACGGAAGGATTCGGCGGATGAGCATGACCTGGACCACATTGACAATATTGACTTTCTTGCCTATCATATTTTTGACGCAGGTCTGAAGTCCGGTCAGCTCCACCGATGAGCCCCGGGCTAAGCCCTTCTCTTTCCAGGTGGTGAGCCGCATGGGGATGTAGGATCGAAATTCGGGGGTCGCCGCCCAGTTGGTATCGCGCGGCTCGGTGACGAAGAACCACACCGATTGCCACCCCTTCACGGTCTCCACAAAGGAGCCTTCGGGCCAGGTGACGTTGGGAATCTTTCCCACCATGGCGCCTTCGCACTCCGCTTGCTGGCTAACCACCACCTTTGGCTTCACGTTGAAGGTCTTCGGCCATAGGCCGAAGTGGGGCGTAATACGGAGGAAGGCCTCGCACACGACGATAAATGCCGAGATGTTGAGAATGAAATTGGGGGCCAGATCATGGAAGTCTAGCCCGTAATAGAACATAAGTCCGCGGACCATGGGTGCAGTGGGAATCCCAGTCCGAGGACGAATGGGTGCGGGGGGAATCCCAGTCCGCGGATCAAGTGAGAGAGCAACACTACCCTCTCCTGGGGTTTCGGGTAGGGATGATTTGCCCTTCAGCCGGAAGCCAGTGCACGATATTCGCGGACAGGTATCCAGCCTCCTGAAGCTTCGTGATGTCCTCCTCCATAACAGAGGAGGCCATCCACTTGCCTCCCGCTCCGAACATGCTTGGGATGGCTTTGCGGAGAAGGTGAGAACTTGGGCGCTGGAGCTCGAGCGACGGAGAATGGATGAGCAGAGAAAGAAGAAGGCGTGGGTGAAAAAAGGGAATCCTTATCTCTTTATAAAGATGGTAGAAACCATGCGTCTCCCCACTTGTCCTGTAAACTCGCTTATTCCCCAAGCACCGTGTTGATGGCGCGGTTGGGTTACCCACACCCGTAATGATGAGAATCCTGTGATAAGGGGACACGATCTGTGCTTCGACAAGACGTGCCAATGAAACGACCTCACAAGTTGTGCAGTAGCAGATTGGAAAAAATGGTTCGTGTAATGACGGGGCCGCGGCGTGATGTCACGCTATGAAAAGTTGTCAACAGATTAGATTTGTGGAATATTGTGCTCTCTACGGTGGTCTGTTGAATTTGTTTTGCAGAGCCGGACACGGTCCTTGTGTTCAAAGATCTTCTATGGAGTATTCGGAGAAGGAACCCGGCTTGCAATGCCGAAGACAATCTGCGCCCCGGACTTATCGTCATTGATGCCTGGTTCACGGGCTACTGAGGGAGCCCTGGATTAGGGCGTCCTCGGACAGCTGGACTATATACTTATGCCGGATTGTTCGACTATCAAGATACAAGATTGAAGACTTCTTCCCGTGTCCTGGTGGGACTCGCCTTTGCGTGGAAGGCAAGCTTGGCAATTCGGAGATGTAGATTTCCTTCTCTGTAACTGACTCTGTGTAACCCTAGCCCTCTTAATTGTCTATATAAAACTGAAGGAAATATGCCCTAGAGGCAATAATAAAGTTATTATTTATTTCCTCATATCATGATAAAAGTTTATTATTCATGCTAGAATTGTATTAACCGGAAACATGATACATGTGTGAATACATAGACAAACATATAGTCACTAGTATGCCTCTACTTGACTAGCTCATTAATCAAAGATGGTTATGTTTCCTAACCATATACATGTGTTGTCATTTGTTTAATGAGATCACATCATTAGGAGAATGATGTGATTGACATTACCCATCCCGTTAGCTTAGCACTTGATCGTTTAGTATTCTGCTATTGCTTCCTTCATGACTTATACATGTTCCTGTAACTATGAGGATTGTGTAACTCCCGTTTACCGGAAGAACACTTTGGGTACTACCAAACGTCACAACGTAACTGGGTGATTATAAAGGAGTACTACAGGTGTTTTCGAAGGTACATGTTGAGTTAGCATAATTCGAGATTAGGTTTTGTCACTCCGATTGTCGGAGAGGTATCTCTGGGCCCTCTCGGTAATACTCATCACCCAAGCCTTGCAAGCATGTAACTAATGAGTTAGTTATGAGATTGAACTAGGTAACGAGATTACGGAACGAGTAAAGAGACTTGCCGGTAACGAGATTGAACTAGGTATTGGATACCGACGATCAAATCTCGGGCAAGTAACATACCGATGACAATAACGTATGTTGTTATGCGGTTTGACCGATAAAGATCTTCGTAGAATATGTAGGAACCAATATGGGCATCCAGGTCCCGCTATTGGTTATTGACCAGAGACGTGTCTCGGTCATGCTTACATTGTTCTCGAACCGTAGGGTCCGCACGCTTAAGGTTTCGATGACAGTTATATTATGAGTTTATGTATTTTGATGTACGAAGTTTGTTGAGTCCGGATGTGATCACGGACATGACGAGGAGTCTCGAAATGGTCGAGACATAAAGATTGATATATTGGACGGATATATTTGGACACGTAAAGGTTCGGAGAAGTTTGGAGCTACCGGGAGGTTACGGAACCCCCGGAGGTATATGGGCCTTATTGGGCCCATATAGGAAGAAGGAGAAGGAACAAGGGAGGCGCGCCCTGTGCCAATCCGAATTGGGGAGGGGCCCCCTTTCCTTTCTCCTTCCCCTCTTCCTATTACTACTACTAGTACTTATTCCTAATACTAGTACTCTTTCCTTCCCCTTCAAATAAGATAAGGAAAGGGGGAAACCTACTTGGAGTAGGTTCCCCCTCCTCTATGGCGCCCCTTGGGCGGCCTCCTCCTCCCTCCCTCCTTTATATACGGGTAGGGGGGCACCCTAGGACACACAAGTTGATCATTGATCGTTCCTTAGCCGCAGCGGTGCCCCCTCCACGATATTACACCTCGGTCATATTGTAGCGGTGCTTAGGCGAAGCCCTGCGACAGAGAACATCAAGATCGTCACCACGCCGTCGTCTTGTGGAACTCCCCTCGGGCCTCTATTGGATTGGAGAGCGAGGGTGCGTCATCGAGCTGTCGTGTGTCAAGAACTTCGGAGGTGCCGGAGAATGGTGTGCTGGATCGGTTGAACCGGAAGGCGTCGACTACTTCCACTACGCTGTGTCAGCGCTTCGCTTCGGTCTACAAGGGTGCGTAGACAACACTCTCCCTCGTTGCTATGTCATCACCATGATCTTGCGTGTGCGTAGGAATTTTTTTGAAATTACTACGTTCCCCAACAAAAACGGAGGGTTTAGTCCGTAGGACAAGAACAATCATAATAATAGGCTAGCTTCTAGGGTTTAGCCTCTACGATCTCGTGGTAGATCAACTCTTGTAGTACTCATATCATCAAGATCAGTCAAGCAGGAAGTAGGGTATTACCTCCATAGAGCGGGCCCAGACCTGGGTAAACATTGTGTCCCCCGCCTCCTGTTACCATTAGCCTTAGACGCACAGTTCGGGACCCCCTACCCGAGATCCGCCGGTTTTGACACCGACAAGGGGGCCAGCCATCAACCGAGCCATAAGTGAACAAAGGTACTTTAGTAAGCATGCCCCGTTCTTTTTCCTAAGAATAACAACCGAGACATATGTTTTGCAGTCCGGCTCATAGCCCTTCTTAACAATGTTCGTCATCAGGGGATCTTCTTCCAGAGATGATGGAGAGCGAAATGCCTCCTCCTACTTCCCCGCCTCATGAGGCGGACGACCCTGAGGTGTCTTCCCGTAGGATCTCTCCCGATCCGCAAAGGCCAGAGGGTAACTCTTCGGCCGCCCGAAGTTCGGGATTCCCGGCTCCTAGGGAGACCAACAGAAAATGCCCGGGATCGCCCGGTGTACAACCGGACAGATTGGTGGGTCTTCTGGAGCAAGCGGCTATCTCAGAGGCACATCATACCTTAATGGGTACGATGGTTGAGAGGATTTCATCCGCAAAAAGCGGGTTGAATGAAGCTTTTACAAGCCTGCTAAGAGGCTTTGAGGTACGCAAAGTGATATATATATTTTTTTTTTACTGTACCACATACGCAAGGTGTACTTTGTATAGATAGTAGCCCCTGAGACTCTGGTTGATGTCCAGACGAGGCGAGCAGAGGATCATAGTCTCAGGTAATGATAGTTCTGCTTTTGTGTGCAGGCGCCTGCAGATCCGACGGCTGACCAGACTGCTGAATTTGCCGAATTGAGGCGGCAACTTGATGTGCCGGATGCAGACATCACGCTTGTGAACAAGCGGCTTGACAAGGCACAAGGTATGTATATTCAGGTGGTCAGCAAATATGAATAAGAGCATGATGCTAGTATTTACAGTATGCTTTAACTACAGATGGAGCTGCCGCCGTGGAGACCCTTCGGGCAGAACTTGCCCGGGCCAAGGAGTAAGCCAGGAGGAGTGATGCGGCCGCCCTGAAGGCGGCCAAAGAATTAAAAGCCGAACAGGCTACTCATCGCCAGAGTAAGGGTAAAATAGCCAACATGGCTCTTGAGCTCCAGAATGCCGCTAGCCGATATGAGCTTCTTGAAAAGGAAAATCAAACGAAGACGGCTGACCTGGAGGCCTTGCAAGCGGCAAAAGAAACTCGCTCTGAAATCAGAGCGGCGTGGGAGGAGCTTTGGCAAGCCGGTGATATTGCGGCTGGGAAGCCCTTTTTATTGTGAAAGAAGTTTGGCGATCCGAAGTATGCCCCTCTTGATCAATTGTGGAGTTCTTCAGATGCATACTTGGATTTAGCAAAGAGTGCTGCTGATGCGACAAAGTATTTCAAAGATAAAAAATATCATGAGGTGGAAAGATTGTTCTGGTCGCAGTTCAGTAATCCAAGGCGTCCGCTGCTGTTGAATGAGCAAATGGCCGAGTGGGCCGAGCTCCATAGGTTATCCGGACTTGCCATGAGGGCCGTCGTTGACCACCTGTGGCCGAAGGAGCCGAGTCCAGATAGTTATTTTAGTTTTGTGCAGCGATTTATTCGTGTTGTGCCGCATATCAACACTGTCAAGAGGTCGGCGTGCATAGAGGGTGCGCGGATGGATCTTGCCCGTGTTAAGACGTATTGGGCGAAGATGGAGGCCACCAATATCGCAACCAGGGGTCCACCCGGAGGCCAGGACTCGCCCGAGCACTATTTTGAAGAAGTCTTAGAAGGTGCCCATTTAATAGAGGCTCAGTGCTCAAAGAATACCATGTTCCAGTGACACGTGTCTTGATTGTAAAAACAATGCTTGTGTAAATAAAGGCTATATTTATACTTTTGCCCGTAAAGTACTGTAGTGCCTCCTGTGCGGCCGTTTATGTATATATGTATATAACCTGAAAGTTTGCAGTCGTCGGGTTCAGCCCCCACGCATATAATGTCAGGCAAAACGCATAATCACACTTAACCCAACGTCTTGGTCCTTTAAGGAGGTGATAGCGCGGCGAACAAGGCAATCGGACTATATAGCTTTAACACTTTCACTTAGCCATAGGAGTTTGACGGTGTGGCTACTATATAGCCCCTGGTATGTCTGCCCTCATCCGAATATGGTGCGTGAACATACGTGACCGGGAAACCGGTCCTTCATTAATGCGGAGGAATCGCGAAGATTCCGCTGGGTCATCGAGTGGTTGACCAATCTCGCGCTTTATCATGACAGTTAGTTTTCGGCTTTCCCTACTGAGGTGCTCATCCGGATGAACCAGGGCACAATCGCAGTAGTTCTCCCGGTGCCACCTTAGCCGATAGAGCGAAACATAAGGTAGCAAAACACGGGAGCCGGGCAAACCCAACTATTGACCAAAGACATGATTCGGAGCTGATGCATATAAGGCCAAACTCGCGATTCCGAACACTCCCGAAGGTATTCGGACTTTACAACATGTACTGGGCTGAGTACCGCCCTCGATAATGAGCCCTGAATTTTCAGGTACGCGCATTGATCTGGCGTGACGAAAGAGCGGCTGTGGTGAGACCATAGATCCCAAAAACACATTGGTTGCCGCCTTATAACGTCTATTTTAGATCGGCGAATAATAAGCTTGCCAATAACGCCGCTATCCCTCTTGGTCATTTTAAGTGCCAGGAGGGTGTGAGCCAACAAGAGACAATAAAAAAGGTTTACACAGGGTCTTAATCTAAAAAGAAACCTTGTAACGGGGCCCTGCTACACGTCTGCGCCTCTGTCTCTGTTGTGCCGTATCCTGAAAGGGTATAGTACGATGGTCATCTGTAAAAAGAAAGAAAAAACCCAGGTGAAAGAATCTGGTGTGACCGTGTGTAAAGTCGGTCAATCTTAATGAACCGTGAAAATTTGATATCTTGAGTGTAAATACATTCGGGCCGAACTATGGGCCTTGTGCGGGCAGCCCCTAGCACCACATATGGGGCGTAACCATTAATTAAGCTCAGGTTTATCAGAGCTGCGCAACTAGTGGTGCGTCGGACACATCTAGTTGTGTCTGTGGTCTTGAGGACCGATTAGTTACTCGGGTTGAAGAGGCCGTTCAATGGATTCGGCTACTAGAGCCGCCACATAGTCTTCTGCGCGAAGAGAACACTCTGTGTTTCCGCTGATAGTTATAACGCTGCATGGACCGGGCATCTTAAGTTTAAGATAAGCGTAATGCGGTACTGCGTCAAAACTAGCGAAGGCTGTTCTACCGAGTAGTGCCTGATAGCCGCTCCGGAATGGGGCGATGTCGAAGATTAGTTCTTCGCTTTGAAAGTTGTTGGGAGAGCCGAATACAACTTCTAACGTCAGAGAGCCCATGCAGCAGGCCTCTACGCCTGGTATTACTCCTTTAAAGGTAGTACTGCTTTGGTTGATTCTCGACGGATCTATCCCCATCTTGCGGACAGTGTCCTGACATATCAGATTTACACTACTGCCGCCGTCGATGAGGACTCGAGTGAGATGGTATCCGTCAGTTATTGGGTCGAGCACCAAGGCAGCCGAACCCCCGTGCCGGATACTAGTCGGATGATTCATGCGATCGTAAGTGATCGGGCAGGCCGACCATGGGTTGAATTTGGGGCGACGGGCTCTACAGCGTATACGTCTCGGAGTGCGCATTTGCGCTTGCTCTTTGGTGTGTGGGTTGCATAAATCGTGTTCACTATTTTGACCTCTGGTGGAAATTTTTTTTGTCCCCCAGTGTTCGGCTGGCGAGGTTCGTCCTCGTCTTCACTTGGCGGTTCCCTCCCATTGTGTTCGGCGTTTAGCTTGCCGGCCTGCTGGAAGACCCAGCATTCTCTGTTGGTGTGATTCGCAGGTTTCTCGGAGGTGCCATGAATCTGGCATGATCTATCTAGAATTTTGTTTAGGCTGGATGGTCCATCCTTGTTGTCTTTAAATGGCTTTTTTCCTTTGACCGGGTCGAGAGCCCCTGAATCTGGCGTTTACCGGCGTGTTGTCTAGGCTGTCTTTGTTATTTCAATGCTTGTTTTTATTGCGTCACGGCTTCCCATTGCCATCCCTGATTTCAGATGTGCCTGGGTCGCTCGTGCCGCTGCGGGCTAACCAACTATCCTCGCCCACACAAAAGCGGGTCATAAGAGTTGTTAGGGCTGCCATTGTCCTCGGCTTTTCTTGGTGGAGGTGTCTGGCAAGCCATTCGTCCAGGACACTATGTTTGAAAAGCTGCTAAGGCGTCGGCATCTGGACAGTCGACGATTTGGTTCTTCTTGGTGAGAAATCATTTCCAAAGCTTACGGGCTGACTCTCCGAGCTATTGGATAATGTGACTTAAATCGTCTGCATCCGGAGGTCGGACATAGGTCCCTTGAAAATTACCCCTGAAAGCGTCCTCGAGTTCCTCCCAACTTCCAATTGAGTTTTCGGGGAGGCTTTTCAACCAATGCCGAGCTGGTCCTTTCAACTTGAGGGGCAGGTATTTAATGGCGTGGAGGTCATCTCCATGAGCCATATGGATGTGAAGAATAAAGTCCTCAATCCAGACTGCAGGGTCTGTCGTTCCATTGTATGCCTCAATGTTTACGGGTTTAAACCACTCTAGAAATTCATGAGCCAGCACCTCATCGGTGAAGCACAGGGGGTGTGCGGCGCCCCTGTATTTGGATGTGTCGTGGCATGGGTCCGACGGCTGTAGTGTTCAGTGTTGATTCTGAGCTGGTAGTTGATCAGTATAGTCGTGATCCCGCGTAGGGACTCGTTTCCTAGATCCATAGATGGATCTGGCCATACCGACTCTTTTGTCCAGGTGCTCATGTAGATCATGTGCTGACTTTTATGCGGCATCATTAGCCGCTCTGTCTCGGCCACGGAGTGGTCGGTCCGGCAGATCGGCCATATCGTATTTCGGCGGGATGGGCTCTATAGCCTCGTCGTCGAATTCGGGCAGCAGCTTGCGCTTTGGGTAGCTCTTTGTGTGGCGATCACCGCCGTATATTTCGTCCGCGTTGAGCACTTTGCTCCATCTGCGGTTGAGTGTACCCTGCGCAACCTTAAGTTGTTGCTTCTGCTTCTTCAAGCTCCTTGCGGTGGCAATAAGCCTTTGGTGGGGGGTGTTCTTGTTCCAAGTGTTTTTCCGGGATGATGTGTGCATCATCGTTCGGATTGTTCTTCTCTCCGAAGATGGGTTTATAGGTTTTGTCTTCGGCATCGTTGTGATCAGACAGCGGCCTCGGACTGTGTTCACCGTCCCCTGGCTTGTCCTACTCTATCGCTGGGCCTACGGGGTCGTCGTTATCTTTAGCGTCGTCTGGGGTATTATTCTTTCTTGTGCCGGAATCACTGTTTTTGCTATGGCGGGCTTTAGAGCGGTGCCGCTGACGTCGGCGCTTTGTTTGCTTCTCAAGGGGATTATCCTCCATTGCATCATCGCCATTGCTTTCTTTGGGTATGTGCACCATATATATATATATCATATGATGAGGTGGCTTTCCAGCGCCCTGGGGACGGTGGTTCCCGTTTTTCTCCGGCATCTCGTCCATACCGTGGATGTCTTCGGAGTCGAAATCAAGCATGTCGGTTAAGTCGTCGACAGTGGCTATTAAGTGGATGGTGGGTGGGTAACGAATTTCTTCGTCGTACGCTTCCACTCAAGCCAGACACAGTTCGGCCAAGAGTCTCCTGACAGGGAGAGAGTTTTTCATAAGTTTAGTACGTCGCCCAAGGGCGAGTGTTAAAAGATATCCACGGAGATAAACTCCATGATCGGTGCCCAGTCAGATCCGATGGGCACGGATGCACGTGGTTCGCAGCCCCTTGCCGGAGACGAGTTCGAGGGCCCGATGACACAAACCTCATTAGAGGCGAAGTCTGTGTTCGGCTCTATCGCCGCTGAGTGTGCGGCCTCGGCGGCGGGGTCCATCCACCCGTCCTCGGACAGCACGACCTGCTCCGGATTTAAAGCCAGGACAGCTGCAGGTGCGGTCTCCTGAAGACCGTCCGATGGCAGATCTAGGTCATGCTCATCACGACTGTAGGGTGCACCTGTTATGGGCTCAAATCCATCGAAGATCAAATCTCCGCGGATGTCGGTAGTGTAACTCAAGCTTCCGAACCTGACCTGATGGCCAGGGGCATAGCTATCGATCTTCTCCAGATGGCCAAAGAGTTGGCCCGTAGTGCGAAGCCGCCGAATACGAAGATCTGTCCGGGGAGGAAAACCTCGCCCTCTACCGCGTCACTGTAGACAATTGAAGGAGCCATCAAGCCTTACGGTGACGACATAGTGGAACTCTCAATGAAAGCATCAATGTCGGTGTCAAAAGAGGTGGATCTCGGGTAGGGGACCCGAACTATGCGTCTAAGGATAATGGTAACAGGAAGCGGGGGACACAATGTTTACCCAGGTTCGGGCCCTCTCTATGGAGGTAATACCCTACTTCCTGCTTGATTGATCTGGATGATATGAGTATTACAAGAGTTGATCTACCACGAGATCGAAGAGCCTAAACCCTAGAAGCTATCCTATGGTTATGATTGTTGTTGTCCTACGGACTAAACCCTCCGGTTTATATAGACACCGGAGGGGGCTAAGGTTACAAAGAGTTGGTTATAGAGAAGGAAATCTACATATCTGAATTGCCAAGCTTGCCTTCCACGCAAAGGAGAGTCCCACCCGAACACAGGATGAAGTCTTCAATCTTGTATCTTCATAGTCCAACAGTCTGGCATAGGTATATAGTCTGGCTGTCCGAGGACCCCCTAATCCAGGACTCCATCATAGTGCTCGATGGACTCTTGCACGCGTGCGGCGGCTGTCTCGGCGTGTTTCGCCTTCTTGGCCCCTTTGTTGCCGTCCGGGCGCCCGTCTGCCGCTCCCGCTGTAGGCGCGTCCAGCTTGTACGTCTCCTTGGCCTTGGTGAGAGTGCGTCAGATATCCGCCAACTTCTCGCACTTGTGGATCCGTTCGAACATGTGGAGGTACTTGAACTCGTGGTCGCCGTTGTCGTCACGGTACATGGCGAACATGCACAGCAGATGCGCCGAAGAGCGGGCATCAGTCGGTGCCGGAGCGCAAATGGGCGCGCGCACGTCGAGAGGAATAGGGAGAGGACGGCGTGTTGTACCTGATACTCGATGTTGGTGCCGCTCTCCGAGCGAGCCACAACCTCCTCGATGATCCCATGCCATTTGTTGGACGCCGTTTCGATGAGCCCCCAATGGTTCGCCATCGCCTTCGACCCCCGCTGCATGTGGACGCCTTTGAAGTAGGGGTCGACGAGCTTGCGCTCTTTGAACTCGGCCTTGATGCGGTACCAATACATGTCGAAGCTCTGGTTCACGCCGGTGATCGGTTCGAGGCAGACGACCTTCCACACTTCAGTGAGGCACTCATCTTCCTTGGTTGCCCACTTGATACGCGGCTCGCTGGTCTTGGCCGCCCCTTTCTTCTTTCTTCTTCTTCTTCTTCTTCTTCTTCTTCTTCTTCTTCTTCTTCTTCTTCTTCTTCTTCTTCTTCTTGTGTTTCCTTGTCGGGGCCGGCTACTCCTCTTCCTCTTCCTCGTCCTCGTCCTCCTCCTCCTCCTCCTCCGGCTCTTCCTTGTCGTAGTCGAGATCAGCGTCCATGTCGCCGAGATAAATCGAACTGTCTTGTGTAGTGAACCCCGGGGAAGCGGCGGCGGCAGCCGAGCCGGCTGCGATGATGTCTTCCATGTCGGCCTCTGTTGTGTCGGCGTCGCCAAGATGCCACGACGAGGAGGCTTGCGAGTAGAGGCCGCAGCGGAGAGGCGGCGTCGGTGAAGCTACGTAGTCCGGCAGCGAGTACGTGTATGGAGGGTACTGCACACCGGCGAATGCGGGCGATGGCGTGCGCTGGACCGGGCGCCCATGGGAAAGGTGATGTTGGGGTTGAAACCACCGTGGACGTCGCCATCAGCATATCCCGGCAACAGTGTGCTCTATGGGTGTGGAGACGACGAGAAGCCGGCTGGAGAGCCAACGCTTTGCTAGCTCCAGGCCATGTGCGGGCCGTGGCCGCCGGGTGGATTCATTATCTCCGCGCGAGCCGCCTCGGCTTGTTCGGCAGCCGCGCGCTCCGCCTGCTCTGCTGCCGCCACATGCGCCGCCCTTTCACTAGCATTCTTGGACCTCTTGCACCTATCGGCGGTGATGGCCTCTCTGCGCTGCACTCCCGGGGGCTTGGACGGCGGCGCCCTCTATTTCCTCTGCTTTGGCTGGGCGACGGCTGCGGCTGTGGATCCGTCGCGGCGCGGGGGATCACGTACTTCTTCGGCGGCATGGCGGGCGCTTGGCAGTGAGGAGGCGGAGTTTGCCAGGAGGAATGGAGAATGAGAGGGAAGCCGAGGGGGGAAGCGGGAGGAAACAGCGGGAAAAGGACCTCCTCTCGCCGACAGAGCGGCCCCATGCCACTTTTCGCTTTTTCCGGCGCCCCCAGGCGACACTCGGGCACTTCGGTTCAGGACGGGATCGCCGGCTTTGGATTTGGCCCAAACCGGAGCTAAACAAGGTCCTGGGGGCGCGATTGGGCCGATTTTCAGCCACCGGCACTAAAAATTCACCTGGGGGGGCTGTTGGGGGCGCGGCTGGAGATGCTCTTAGAGAGCGACGTAACCAAGAGGCCACCTTTTGCGCTGTGACTTAGAAACTTCTTTTTCCTTCTTTAAAGAGAATGCTAAAAATGCAGTGATTTTTATTCTTTTTTCCTTCTTTATTCTTTTTTCTTCTTCATTTTTTATTTTTCAATTTTCTTTTCTATTTTTTAAATGCGTGAACTTTGTTTTGTCAAATTTGATGAATTTTTTTTATAATCAATGAACTTTTTTCAAATGAAATGAACTTTTTAAAATTGGACGAACTATTTTTGGATTTTGATCAAAATTTTCAAACTTTATGAACTTTTTTCAGAATTGATGAAGTTCTTTTCAACTTCATGAACTTTTTTTCAAAATCGATGCAACTATTTCCAATTTTGTGAACTTTCAAAAATGATGAACTAGTTTTCAAAACCGATGAACTTGTTTTTAACGAGCCATCGCACGAAGATGGGTGATGATGGAGGTGATGGTGTCTCTCTCCCTGGAGCGGCTAAGCGGCCGCCAAAGCTGCAAGTAACCAGACCATTTGAAAAAAGCGTCAGTAGAAGAACGAAGAGGGATACACTGAATCACAAGTTTATTCCTAACAGTCCACATCGTCTAGGCAAGGACCCCAATGGTCAGCCACCTAATGTGGCGCAACGCGGGGGTCGCCGGAGTTCAGAAAAGAGAGCGTGGAAGTTGGTATGGTCCCAGCTTCCACCCACAATCTCGCGGAAACAGCTCCATAGGAACTGCGCATACACGCAGGTGAAGAGGATATGGTTCGAATCTTCTTCAGGCCCATAGAGCGGGCAACGCCCATCACCAGGGCCATTGTGCTTCAGAACCTCAACGCCAGAAGGGAGGTGGCCGCGAATCCATTACCACAGGAAGATCCTAATTTTCAAGGGGAGGCGAATCTCCCAAATGGAGGAAAGAGCCTCATGGCTGAGCGAGCGGGCGATGACCGGATAGAGAGATTTGGTGGATAATTGACCGGACGGCTCAAGGCGCCACCTGGCGCGGTCATCGTCAGCCATGAGCTCCGGCTCGTGGAGAGCAATACAGTCAAGCAACTCCTACCAGTCCGCATTCTCAGCTGGACCAAAAGGCCTCCGAAACGCAAGCCGCCCTGAGTCAATAAGGGCGGTCGCCACAGAGATCTAAGGGGCAACCGTAATGGAGAACAGGTCCGGGAAGCGGGCCGCCAGGGGCGTGTCACTAGTCCAGCGATCGAACCAAAACAGCATGGCGGTGCCGTAACCAATCTCGATCGAGGTCCCGATCCAGAGGATAGGGAGGAGCTGAATGATGGATTGCCAGAACTGGGAGCCCCCAGATCACTGACAGAAGGCAAGAGGCTGGCCTCGGAGGTATTTCTGCTGAATAATGCGTAGCCACAGGCCACCATCTCCGTCGCTAATCCTCCAGATCCACTGAGTCAGAAAAAGGGCAATATTCATGTGTTTGGAGGACATGATCCCAAGGCCGCCCTGGTGGTGAGGTTTGCAGATCTCAGACCACCAGACCATGTGGTATTTCTGCTTATCACCCTCGCCGTCCCAGAAGAAACACCCCTGAATGGTGGCAATCTCGTGATGAAGAGTCTCCAGAAGGTTGTAGAAGCTCATGATGAATAATAGGAAGCTGGAGAGGGATGAGTTAATGGGCATCGTACGGGCCGCTTTCGAGAGCCACTGACCCTGCCAGGGCTCGATCCGGTGTTGGAGCTTCCCCACCGTGGGGCGCAGCTCGGCCACCGTTAGCCTGGCGTCACTAATGGGTATCCCTAGATAAGTCATGGGAAGCACCCAAGCTGGCAGTTAAGCCGATCCGCTATGCTCTATCGAACGTCTTGGGTGTAGCCCAAGACCATAACCTCACTCTTGTTGAAGTTGATCCTAAGGTCAGACATCTACTGGAAGCACAATAAGAGGAACTTGAGGTTCGAGATATCACTCTCAGAGCCCTCCACCATGATAATGGTGTCATCTGCATATTGGAGCAGAGAGATCCCGTTGCCTCCAACAAGTTGCGAGACAATCCCCTTAATGTGTCCCGCCGCCTTGGCCTTATCAAGTATGTCCGCCAGCGCATCGACAACTAAGTTGAACAGGAATGGGGAGAAAGGGTCGCCCTAGCGGACCGCACAGAACATGGGGAAGAATGGGCCGACCTCCCCATTAATGTTCACTGCGGTGCAGCCTGAAGAGACCATCTGCATTACTTTGGTCACCCACCTATCGTCGAAGCCCTTCCGAAGCAAACATTCCCGAAGGAAGGTCCAGCTGACCGTGTCATAAGCCTTGTGGAAGTCTAGTTTTAGGAAGACTGCCTTGAGGTGTTTGGAGTGCACCTCATGGAGAGCTTCGTGGAACACTAGGACTCCATCAAGGATATAGCGGCCATGGATGAAGGCCGAGTGATCAGGGTGAGTGATCCGGTCAGCTATAGGGGCCACCCTAATGGCATACCCCTTGGCGAGGATGCAGAAGATGACGTTAATCACTGTAATCGGCCAAAATTGCCGGATGTCCGAGGCTCCCGTCACCTTAGGGATGAGAGTGATTACCCCATAATTCAGTCGGCCAAGGTCAATGGTCCCAGCCATGAACTCGTCTAATAGGGCCATCACCTCAGGTTTGATCACCTCCGAGAAGGTCTGGAAGAACTTCACTGGGAGGCCATACGGTCCTAGAGCCGAGGAGGGGTTCATGCCCTTAATAGCCGCCCAAACTTCCTCCTCTGAGGAAGGGGCCGTGAGGGCCGCATTATCTGTAGGCGAGACGCAACAGTGGGCAGGCCAAATGTCTTGCGCAAGGGCAAGACCACCCCGAGGGGAGGCAGAGAATAGGTCTCTGTAGAAGCCATCAACATGCGCCCGGATGTCCTCCGGCCACTGAAGGAGGGTCGGACCATCCCACAGGAGGGGGGTGGAATTGCGGCGCCTACGACCATTAGCAATAGCCTGGAAGTAGGCAGTATTGGCGTCCCCCTTGAGGACCCAATTCTACATACCTTGCAAGCGCCAGTAGGCCTCCTCGTCAGTGTAGATGACCGTGAGCTGATCTTTCAAGTCGTATCTAAGCATCCATTCGTCTGCCAAAAGACCAGCGGCTTCAGCCCGCAGGTCGAGTGCCTGGATGCCCTCAAAGAGAGCCTTCTTCCGATCACACATGTCATGAATTGTCGCGACCGCTTGGCGCAGAAATGCCAAGAATCGACGGCCGACAGGGCCCTATGTGGGCCGTCCCTCGCCTCACGCCACCTGGCGACCACCGCGGCAGTGAAGCCTGGTTGACGCTGAAGGAAATATGCCCTAGAGGAAATAATAAAGTTATTATTTATTTCCTCATATCATGATAAATTTTTATTATTCATGCTAGAATTGTATTAACCGAAAACATGATGCATGTGTGAATACATAGACAAACACAACGTCACTAGTATGCCTCTACTTGACTAGCTCATTAATCAAAGATGGTTATGTTTCCTAGCCATGGACAAAAGAGTTGTCATTTGATTAACGGGATCACATCATTAGGAGAATGATGTGATTGACATGACCCATTCCGTTAACCTAGCACTTGATCATTTAGTATGTTGCTATTGCTTTCTTCATGACTTATATATGTTCCTATGACTATGAGATTATGCAACTCCCGTTTACCGAAGGAACACTTTATGTGCTACCAAACATCACAACGTAACTGGATGATTATAAAGGAGCTCTACAGGTGTCTCCGAAGGTACATGTTGGGTTGGCGTATTTTGAGATTAGGATTTGTCACTCCGATTGTCGGAGAGGTATCTCTAGGCCCTCTCGGTAATGCACATTACTATAAGCCTTGCAAGCAATGTAGCTAAAGAGTTAGTTACTAAATGATGCATTATGTAACGAGTAAAGAGACTTGCCGGTAACGAGATTGAACTAGGTATTGGATACCGACGATTGAATCTCGGGAAAGTAACATACCGATGACAAAGGGAACAACGTATGTTGTTATGCGGTTTGACCGATAAAGATCTTCATAGAATATGTAGGAGCCAATATGAGCATCCAGGTTCCGCTATTGGTTATTTACCGAGAATAGTTCTAGGTCATGTCTGCATAGTTCTCGAACCCATAGGGTCCCCACGCTTAACGTTACGATGACAGTTTTATTATGAGTTTATAAGTTTTGATGTACCGAAGGTTGTTCGGAGTCCCGGATGTGATCACGGACATGACGAGGAGTCTCAAATGGTCGAGACATAAAGATTGATATATTGGAAGCCTATATTTGGATATCGGAATGGTTCGGGTGAAATCGGATTTTACAGAGCACCGGGGTTACGGAACCTCCCGGGGTTAATGGGCCTTAGTGGGCCATGAGGGAGAAGAGGAGGGCGGCCGGGGCAGGGCCGCGCCCTCCCCTAGTCCGAATAGGACAAGGAAGGGGCGCCTCTTCCTCTTTCCTCCCCTTTCCTTCTCCACCAAGGCAGAGAGGGGAGTCCTACTCCGGTGGGAGTAGGACTCCTCCAGCGCACCCTAGGGGCCGCTGCACCTCCCCTCCCTCCTTTATATACGGGGGCAGGGGGCACCCTGAACACACAAGTTGATCTTCGTGATCGTTCCTTAGCCGTTTGCGGTGCCCCCCTCCACCATATTCCACCTCGGTCATATTGTTGCGGTGCTTAGGCGAAGCCCTGCATCGGTAGAACATCATCATCGTCACCACGCCGTCGTGCTAACAGAACTCATCCCCGACACTTTGCTGGATCGGAGTCCGGGGATCGTCATCGAGCTGAACGTGTGCTGAACTCGGAGTTTCCGTACGTTCGGTGCTTCGATCGGTCGGATCGGGAAGACGTACGACTACATCAACCGCGTTGTTATAACGCTTCCGCTTACGGTCTACGAGGGTATGTGGACAACACTCTCCCCTCTTATTGCTATGCATCACCATGATCTTGCGTGTGCGTAGGAATTTTTTTGAAATTACTACGTTCCCCAACAGTGGCATCAGAGCCTAGGTTTTATGCGTTTATGTTATATGCACGAGTAGAACACAAGTGAGTTGTGGGCGATACAAGTCATACTGCTTACCAGCATGTCATACTTTGGTTCGGCGGTATTGTTGGATGAAGCGGCCCAGACCGACATTACGCGTACACTTACGCGAGGCTGGTTTTACCGCCATGCTTTGCACACAGGTGACTAGCGGGTGTCTGTTTCTCCAAATTTAGTTGAACCGAGTGTGGCTACACCTGGTCCTTGCGAAGGTTAAAACAACACTAACTTGACGAACTATCGTTGTGGTTTTGATGCGTCGGTAAGAACAGTTCTTGCTCAGCCTATAGCAGCCACGTAAAATTTTGCAACAACAAAGTAGGGGACATCTAACTTGTTTTTGCAGGGGATGTTGTGATGTGATATGGTCAAGACGTGATGCTATATTTTATTGTATGAGATGATCATGTTTTGTAACCAAAGTTATTAGCAACTGGCAGGAGCCATATGGTTGTCGCTTTATTGTATGAAATGCAAACGCCCTGTAATTGCTTTACTTTATCACTAAGCGGTAGCGATAGTCGTAGAAGCAATAGATGGCATAACGACAACGATGCTACGATGGAGATCAAGGTGTCGCGCCGGTGACGATGGTGATCACAACGGTGCTTCGGAGATAGAGATCACAAGCACAAGATGATGATGGCCATATCATATCACTTATATTGATTGCATGTGATGTTTATCCTTTATGCATCTTATCTTGCTTTGATTGACGGTAGCATTTTAAGATGATCTCTTACTAAAAATTATCAAGAAGTGTTCTCCCTGAGTATGCACCGTTGCGGAAGTTCTTCGTGCTGAGACACCACGTGATGATCGGGTGGTAGGCTCTACGTTCACATACAACGGGTGCAAAACAGTTGCACACGCGGAATACTCAGGTTAAACTTGACGAGCCTAGCATATAACAGATATGGCCTCGGAACACGGATACCGAAAGGTCGAGCGTGAATCATATAGTAGATATGATCAACATAGTGATGTTCACCTTTGAAACTACTCCATCTCACGTGATTATCGGACATGGTTTAGTTGATTTGGATCACGTGATCACTTAGATGACTAGAGAGATGTCTGTCTAAGTGGGAGTTCTTAAGTAATATGATTAATTGAACTTAAATTTATCATGAACTTAGTACCTGATAGTATTTTGCTTGTCTATGTTTGTTGTAGATAGATGGCTCGTGTTGTTGTTCCGTTGAATTTTAATGCGTTCCTTGAGAAAGCAAAGTTGAAAGATGATGGTAGCAATTACACGGATCGGGTCCATAACTCGAGGATTATCCTCATTGCTGCATGTAAGAATTACGCCTGGAAGCACCGCTGGGTGCCAGGCCTGCTGCTGATGCAACTGATGATGTTAAGAACGTCTGGCAGAGCAAAGCTGATGACTACTCGATAGTTCAGTGTGCCATGCTTTACGGCTTAGAACTGGGTCTTCAACGACGTTTTGAACGTCATGGAGCATATGAGATGTTCCAAGAGTTGAAGTTAATATTTCAAGGAAATGCCCGGATTGAGAGATATGAAGTCTCCAATAAGTTCTATAGCTGCAAGATGGAGGAGAATAGTTCACGGTGAACACATACTCAAAATGTCCGGGTATAATAATCACTTGATTCAACCGGGAGTTAATCTTCCCGATGATAGTGTCATTGATGAATTCTTCAATCACGCCACCAAGCTACAAGAGCTTCATGATGAACTATAATATGCAAGGGATGGACACGACTATTCCCGAGCTCTTCGCAATGCTAAAAGCCGCAGAGGTAGAAATCAAGATGGAGCATCAAGTGTTGATGGTCAAAAAGACCACCAGTTTCAAGAAAAGGGCAAAGGGAAGAAGAAGGGAACTTCAAGAAGAACAACAAACAAGTTGCTGCTCAAGAGAAGAAACCCAAGTCGGACCTAAGCACGAGACCGAGTGCTTCTACCGCAAGCGATCGACATCGGAAGCGAACTTCCCCAAGTATTTGGCGGATAAGAAGGATGGCAAAGTGAACAAAGGAATATGTGATATACATGTTATTGATGTGTACCTTACTAATACTCGCAGAGCACTGGTATTTGATATCGGTTCATTGCTAATATTTGCAACTCGAAACAGGACTACGGATTGCTTAAGATTGGCTAAGGATGAGGTGACGATGCACGGGAAATGGTTCCAAAGTCGATGTGATCGCGGTCGGCACGCTACCTCTACATCTACAATTGGGATTAGTTTTAGACCTAAATAATTGTTATTTGGTGCCGTGTTGAGCATGAACATTATATCTGGATCTTGTTTGATGCGAGACGGTTATTCATTTAAATCGAGAATAATGGTTGTTCTATTTATATGAGTAATATCTTTTATGGTCATGCACCCTTGAAGAGTGGTCTATTTTATTGAATCTCGATAGTAGTGATACACATATTCATAGTGTTGAAGCCAAAAGATGCAGAGTTGATAATGATAGTGCAACTTATTTGTGGCAATCGCCGCTTATGTCATATCGGTGTAAAGCGCATGAAGAAACTCCATCTTGATGGACTTTTGGAATCACTTGGTACTTATGTAACCGTGCCTCATGGGCAAGATGACTAAAACGCCGTTCTCCGAACTATGGAGCGAGCAACCGATTTGTTGGAAATCATACATACCGATCTTTGTGGTCCAATGAATGTTGAGGCTCGCGGCGGGTATCGTTATTTTCTCACCTTCACAGATGATTTGAGCAGATATGGGTATATCTACTTAATGAAACACAAGTCTGAAACATTTGAAAAGTTCAAAGAATTTCAGAGTGAAGTGGAAAATCATCGTAACAAGAAAATAAAATTTCTATGATCTGATCGTGGAGGAGAATATTTGAGTTACGAGTTTGGTTTACATTTGAAACAATGTGGAATAGTTTCGCAACTCACGCCACCCGGAACACCACAACGAAATGGTGTCCGAACGTCGTGATCGTACGTTACTAGATATGGTGCGATCTATGATGTCTCTTACTGATTTACCGCTATCGTTTTGGGGTTATGCTTTAGAGACGGTCGCATTCACGTTAAATAGGGCACCATCAAAATCCGTTGAGACGACACCTCATGAACTGTGGTTTGGCAAGAAACCAAAGTTGTCGTTTCTTAAAGTTTGGGGTTGCGATGCTTATATGAAGAAACTTCAACTAGATAAGCTCGAACCCAAATCGGAGAATTGTGTCTTCATAGGATACCCAAAAGAGACTGTTGGGTACACCTTCTATCACATATCTGAGGGCAAGATTTTCGTTGTTAAATTCAGATCCTTTCTAGAGAAGGAGTTTCTCTCGAAAGAAGTGAGTGGGAGGAAAGTAGAAAGTGATGAGGTAACTGTACCTGCTCCCTTATTGGAAAGTAGTTCATCACAAGAACCGGTTCCTGTGACAACTACACCAATTAGTGAGGAAGCTAATGATATTGATCATGAAACTTCAGATCAAATTTCTACTGAACCTCGTAGGTCTACCAGAGTAAGATCTGCACCAGAGTGGTACGGTAATCCTATTCTAGAAGTCATGTTACTTGACCATGGCGAACCTACAACCTATGAGGAAACGATGATGAGCCCAGATTCCGCAAAATGGCTAGAAGCCATGAAATCTGAGATTGGATCCATGTATGAGAACAAAGTATGGACTTTGGTTGACTTGCCCGATGATCGGCAAGCCATTGAGAATAAATGGATCTTTAAGAAGAAGACTGACGCTGATGGTAATGTAATTGTCTATAAAGCTCGACTTGTTGCAAAAGGTTTTCGACAAGTTCAAGGGGTTGACTACGATGAGACTTTCTCACCCGTAGCGATGCTTAAGTCTGTCCGAATCATGTTAGCAATTGCTGCATTTTATGATTATGAAATTTGGCAAATGGATGTCAAAACTGCATTCTTGAATGGATTTCTGGAAGAAGACTTGTATATGATGCAACCAGAAGGTTTTGTCGATCCAAAAGGTGCTAACAAAGTGTGCAAGCTCCAGCGATCCATTTATGGACTGGTGCAAGCATCTCGGAGTTGGAATAAACCCTTTGATAGTGTAATCAAAGCATATGGTTTTATCTGAGACTTTTGGAGAAGCTTTGATTTACAAGAAAGTGAGTGGGAGCTCAGAGCATTTCGATATTATATGTAGATGACATATTATTAATTGGAAATGATATATAATTTCTGGATAGCATAA
This sequence comes from Aegilops speltoides, assembly GCA_021437245.1. Lineage (NCBI taxonomy): Eukaryota > Viridiplantae > Streptophyta > Magnoliopsida > Poales > Poaceae > Aegilops > Aegilops speltoides. The sequence continues at coordinate 10,158,354 of CM038145.1, forward strand.
AGGGATACTTGAATAAAAGTTTTTCTATGAAAGACCTCGGTGAAGCTGCTTACATATTGGGCATCAAGATCAATAGAGATAGATCAAGATGCTTAATTGGACTTTCACAAAGCACATACCTTGATAAAGTTTTGAAAAAGTTCAAAATGGATCAAGCAAAGAAAGGGTTCTTGCCTGTATTACAAGTTGTGAAATTGAGTCAGACTCAATGCCCGACCACAACAGAAGATAGAGAGAAAATGAAAGATGTTCCCTATGCTTCAGCCATAGGCTCTATCATGTATGCAATGCTGTGTACCAGACCTGACATATGCTTGGCAATAAGCCTGGCAGGAAGGTACCAAAGTAATCCAGGAGTGGATCACTGGACAGCGGTCAAGAACATCCTGATATACTTGAAAAGGACTAAGGATATGTTTCTCGATATGGAGGTGACAAAGAGCTAGTCGTAAATGGTTACGCCGATGTAAGTTTTGACACGATCCGGACGATTCTAAATCGCAAACCGGATACGTGTTTTTATTAAATGCTGGAGCTGTAAGTTGGTGCAGTTCTAAACAAAGCGTCGTGGCGGGATCTACATGCGAACTGGAGTACATAGCTGCTTCGGAAGCAGCAAATGAAGGAGTTTGGATGAAGGAGTTCATTTTCGATCTAGGTGTCATACCTAGTGCATCGGGACCAATGAAGATCTTCTGTGACAATACTGATGCAATTGCCTTTGCAAAGGAATCCATATTTCACAAGAGGACCAAGCACATCAAGAGATCCTTCAATTCCATTCGGGACCAAGTCCAGGTGGGAGACATAGAGATTTGCAAGATACATACGGATCTGAATGTTGCAGACCCGTTGACTAAGCCTCTTCCACGAGCAAAACATGATCAACACCAAGACTCCATGTGTGTTAGAATCATTATTGTGTAATCTAGATTATTGACTCTAGTGCAAGTGGGAGACTGAAGGAAATATGCCCTAGAGGCAATAATAAAGTTATTATTTATTTCCTCATATCATGATAAATGTTTATTATTCATGCTAGAATTGTATTAACCGGAAACATGATACATGTGTGAATACATAGACAAACACAATGTCACTAGTAGGCCTCTACTTGACTAGCTCATTAATCAAAGATGGTTATGTTTCCTAGCCATGGACAAAAGAGTTGTCATTTGATTAACGGGATCACATCATTAGGAGAATGATGTGATTGACATGACCCATTCCGTTAGCCTGGCACTTGATCGTTTAGTATGTTGCTATTGCTTTCTTCATGACTAATATATGTTCCTATGACTATGAGATTATGCAACTCCCGTTTACCGGAGGAACACTTTGTGTGCTACCAAACGTCACAACGTAACTGGGTGATTATAAAGGAGCTCTACAGGTGTCTCCGAAGGTACATGTTGGGTTGGCGTATTTCGAGATTAGGATTTGTCACTCCGATTGTCGGAGAGGTATCTCTGGGCCCTCTCGGTAATGTACATTACTATAAGCCTTGCAAGCCATGTAGCTAAAGAGTTAGTTACGAAATGATGCATTACGTAACGAGTAAAGAGACTTGCCGGTAACGAGATTGAACTAGGTATTGGATACCGACGATCGAATCTCGGGCAAGTAACATACCGATGACAAAGGGAACAACGTATGTTGTTATGCGGTTTGACCGATAAAGATCTTCGTAGAATATTTAGGAGCCAATGTGAGCATCCAGGTTCCGCTATTAGTTATTGACCGAGAATAGTTCTAGGTCATGTCTACATAGTTCTTGAACCCTTAGGGTCCGCACGCTTAACGTTATTACGATGACAGTTTTATTATGAGTTTATAAGTTTTGATGTATCAAAGGTTGTTCGTAGTCCCGGATGTGATCACGGACATGACGAGGAGTCTCGAAATGGTCGAGACATAAAGGATATATTGGAAGCCTATATTTGGATATCGGAATGGTTCCGGGTGAAATCGGGATTTTACCGGAGCACCGGGGGGTTACCGGAACCTCCCGGGGTTAATTGGCGTTAGTGGGCCATGAGGGAGAAGAGGAGGGCGGCCAGGCAGGCGCACCCCCCCCCTAGTCCGAATAGGACAGGAAGGGGGCGGCGCCCCTTTCCTCTTTCCTCCCCTTTCCTTCTCCACCAAGAAGAGGGGGAGTCCTACTCGGTGGGAGTAGGACTCCTCCAGCGCACCCTAGGGGCGGCCGCACACCTCCCTCCTCCTTATATACGGGGCAGGGGGCACCCCAAAACACACAAGTTGATCTTCGTGATCGTTCCTTAGCGGTGTGCGGTGCCCCCCTCCACCATATTCCACCTCGGTCATTTCGTTGCGGTGCTTAGGCGAAGCCCTTCGTCGGTAGAACATCATCCACGTCACCACGCCGTCGTGCTGACAGAACTCATCCCCGACACTTTGCTGGATTGGAGTCCGGGGATCGTCATCGAGCTGAACGTGTGCTGAACTCGGAGGTGCCGTACGTTCGGTGCTAGGATCAGTCGGATCGTGAAGACGTACGACTACGTCAACCGTGTTGTCATAACGCTTCCGCTTACGGTCTACGAGGGTACGTGGACAACACTCTCCCCTCTCGTTACTATGCATCACCATGATCTTGCGTGTGCATAGGAATTTTTTTGAAATTACTACGTTCCCCAACAGACACAACCAGAAGGTCTCAAAACGGAAGTGTGGCGGCAGAGGGGGCGCTCATTCTCCGAATAGAGGAGAAGGGGAACGTGGTCGGAACCAATCCGCGTAATCGCCCATAGCGATGCTAGGGGACACCGAATGTCCCACTCAGGGGAGGCAAAAACTCGATCGAGGACCGAGCGAGTCAGATCAACTTGGCGGTTAGTCCAAGTGAACCTGGCCCCGACACGATCGAGTTCCCGCAGCCCCATATCAGCGACGCAATCATTGAATAATTGCATCCGAGGAAAGTTCACTAGGTTGTTGCCCTTGTCTTCTTACATCCGGATGAGGTTGCAATCACCGCCCACTTCTATCGGAAACTGGGCCGACGCAACCTTCCTCCGGAGCTCAGCGAGGAAGGTCTCCGACCTGCGGTGGTCGGCCGGACCATAAACCGCAATGATCTCCCATTTAAAATTTAAGGACCTTTCGAAGACCTCCATGCTAACAAAGAACTCGCCCCGGTCCATGCCCCCAACCTCAATGGTGGCATCGTTCACACCTAGGAGGATGCCACCGGAGTGACTCGTACTCCCGCTAGAAGGGATCCAGTGGAAGGCAAACAGATCGGAGCTCAGATGCTCAAGTTCTGACAGGGAGAATTCAGTACGCATCGTTTCTTGAATGGCTATAATGTCGATTCGCTCGGTTCGCATGTACTCAATGAGTCGGCAGCGCCAACCATCTTGGCTGAAACTGTGGATGTTCCAGAATAAGGCTCACATCACACATCCATCGGGGGGCTGCTTGACCCCAAGACACGTGAGGCGCTCTGGGCGTGGAGGGCGGCGATACGGGAGCAAGTGCGGCCCCGGATGTCAGCCGGGGCGGCCGACGCGCGGGGAGGGGCGCTCAGGGTGGTCCCGAGTGGCGCTCCAGCGGTAGGAGGAGGGCCTGCACGGGCCTCGGCGAGCCGACCATCAAGGATCTCCCGTGCACGGATGGCTTCTATCTGGACTGGCGAGGGGGCAACCTCCCCGCGGAACACTATCGCCGAGTCCGCTGCCACCTTAGCGAGGTGGCCAAGCGGAGCCGACTCCAAAGCAGAAAAGGAGCATGTAGCAGAGGTGGCCAGGATGATCCTGGTACCTGACTCGAGGTTCCAGGCAGCGTCCCGGAGGGCGGCCAGCTCGGGGATAGGAAGGGCCGGGCCATCCGGCGGCCTGGCCGCCTCAATCCGAGCACTGCGGCGCGAAGAGGACACCGGGGTCGAGGTCGAACGGCCCCTCCTAGAGTAGGCCAAGTCCGAGGAGGAGGGGGAGGACGGCCACCGGACTGGTCACCACCACCTCCAGGCCCACGGAAGCAGAGCTCAAAGGCACCAGGAGAGGAGCAGGGGTTGTCACACAGGGAACGCCAGGGGAGTGAGGTGGGTCCACAGGTGTGTCATCCACCACGGGCGGACTGACCGGTTGAGCCGGAGAGCCAGGTGCGACCTCCGGAGGCACCGGAAGAGGCAATGTCGGGTCCAGGGCCGAGACCCCCAGCGGCGCAAACTGGAGATCGGGCGCGGGAGGGTCGGGTCGAGCAGCGCCGGGTCGGCCCTGGCTGGAGAGGAGGCGAAGATGCCGAGGGAGATGCCGTCGCGGGAGCGGGGCGAAGAAGCCGGAAAGACCTGGAGGCTAGCATCAGAGGCGTCGAGGCCGTCATCAGGGGATGGGGGTGCCATCGCGTGGGTACGACCCGCCACACCCCCACCCTTGGCGGCCGACACAGCCGGCTGGTCGTGGTGGGGGTTGTCCTTGGAGTCGTCGTCGTCATCGTCCGAGCCAGAGGGGTCGCTGTGGCGAGGGTCGCGTTCGCTGCGGTGGCCACCAGCGCCACCCCCGTCTGGGCCGCCCCCAGGAAGCTGTCGTCGATGCGAGGGCGGCCAATGTGGTTGGGGGGCTCAGTGGAGATGCGGAGGTCAAAGCCCTGGACGTTGAAGAACACTCGAATGGTGGCACGAAGCTTGGGGGAGTCGAGAGATTTGACTTTAACCCAGACCTCCTCCTCCTTGCGGAGGGAGAGCTCATTGACCACTACCACCTTGCCGAGGAGGCAAGACATGTTCCGAATGACCCGCTCGGAGCGGGCGATGTCCGGGAGGCCACCAATGAGGATCCAGGCAGTGTCCAAGACCGCGACGGAGATGTCTCCACTGCGGGTGACGTTCCCGTGGCTGACCGTGTCCAGGAAGACAACCGAGAACTGGCCTCCAGAGGGTAAGGTCACCTGCCAATCCCAGGTGCAGTGGTAGAGGTGGTTGAGCTCGGCCTCAATCATCTCCGGCGAGGCCACCCCATCCTTCACGGTAACAATGGCCAGGAGCGATGGTAAGGGGGCGGGGATGTCGGGCACCTCAATGTGGAAGTAGCCGAGGCCCTCAATCTCGTGCCTGTACATCATCAGCTCCTTCGCCACCGGACGGTCAGGGCAAAGGAAGGCGGGGTGGTCCGGGTCCGAGCAGAGGTAGCAACACTGAGGGCGAGTACATGCTACCTGGGAGTGACCGAAGAGGCCGCAGTTGAAGCACTTTACGAGGTCGGAGGAGCGGTCGTCTGGGAGGAGAGCGGTCATAGTCGAGGCGGCGAGATCCCGGGTGGTGCCGTTGGCCGGGGCAGTGCCTTTACGCACCCAAGACCGCGCTTCTTCTTGCGCTTGCCACCGAGCCGGCCCCGTCCCGCCCCATTGCCGGCCGGGGGGAGAGTCGGCTCGCCCCGAGGTGGCTGGTTGCGGCGAACCGCGGTGCCAGCGGGAGGGGGGCCTGCTGCCCATGGGAGCGGCCAGGGGAACGAGTGCGGCCGCCCTAGACCTGAGAGCGGCTGGCATCCCGACAGCGTGGAGGGGAAGGTGACCAGTGTCTAGCCTCGTGCAAGTTCGCAGCTGGGGGAGGCGAGCGGGAGCGGGAGCGGCCACGGCGGTCCGTGCGAGGAGGAGATCGGCGTGAGGGGGAGCGGTGGTCGTCGTGGGCGGGAGACCGGCGGTCGCCGCGGGAGGAGAGTTGTCGGCAGAGCTCGGACTCATGGTGAACCGCGTCGGGGGACGGGCGGGAGGAGTCGCGCCGCTCCTCCGCACGGGAGGGTTCAAGGCGGTGGTCGTCGGTGCGCCGCTTGGGGCGCGTCCCAGCGTCGTGCCACTCGCGGGTCATGGGGGCCGGCGGCGACGGGGGAGGAAGCGAGGTGTTGGCGGCGAGGGTCTGGAGAGCAGGGGTTAGGGCACGGGAGGAACGGGATGGGGGCGAGGGAAGCCCGCAGGCAGCCAAATAGGCCTGATGGCCAGGCAGACCGGCCCACCAGGACCGCAGCTAAGGCTGGGCCTGGAAGCGGAGCTGCCAGCACAAGCCCATGGCCCAAATCCAGGCCCAACACTAGGGAAGCCCACGACCGGGCGTCCCAGCCAGCGAGACGGGGCAGCAGCGACTAGGGTTTCCCCTAGTGCTGCAGCCGCCGCCACGGCCGCGACCGGCACCGGTGCAGGGGCTCCAGTGTCCATGGGGCGACGACAGGGGTGGCTGGGCGAAAACGAAGCGAGGAGGTGCCAAAAGCCACGATGAACGGCCGAAACGGCGAGGTGCGGGCGACCACCGGCGGAGATGATGCCGCCGGGAAGGGGGCAGGCCGAGAGCCAGAGGGAGCTGCCGCCGAGAGCCATGAGGACCGGGCACGACCTAGGTCGGACCGCCACGCGACGCCCCACGCCAGAGCGCGGCGGCGGCGAGCGGTACGCGACCCAAGGTCGGCCTTTTGGCCAGGCGTCGGGAGGAGGGGAGCGATACCGGCCGGCGAACATGGGATGGGGAGGGGACTCCCCGAGTCGGCGCGTCGACCAGCGTCGGGCGCAGCACAGCCCGGCGAGCCGGGGGTGTGCGCCGGACGGTGGGACGGCCAGCGGCGGAGTCATCATCCTCCGCCTAATCCGCCCAGCGCAGCGGCATCGACTCCCGGCCGGTGGCGGCAGAGCACGGGCGGGCGGCCCATCGGCCAGCGTCCGCTGGGCGTCGGGAGGCGGGGGTCAGAGATGCCCGGCGCAGCGCAGGGCGGCGGAGGCTTCGGCGCAGGTGAGTCAGCCGCAGCCGGCGCAAGGCCGACGGGGTCGCGGAAGGAGAGCACCAGAGCCATCGCGTTCCCTCACCCGTCACTGAGGGAATTTTCACTACGGATTATATACGGAGCAAAATGGTTGAATCTACATTATAAAATATGTCTATATACATCCGTATGCAATTTGTACTAAAATTCCGGACAGACTTATAGTTAGAAACGGAGGGAATACGTATTAATCGCGTGATGGAAACGCCACCGTGGCTCATTAAGATCATATAAATGAGTGCTTATATTTATTCGGGGGTATATAGTCTGGCACATCTAATGCCATTTAAAATGCATGCAAGAGGGCACATTTACACAGATATAAAAAATATCTATATTTAGCACCCAGGAGCATCCCCGGTCCTCCATCTTTCACTACACAGGCAACACAACAACAACGGCGACCATGGCATCTTCACTTAGCTTCATCCTTGCTCTTCTCCTCACAATCGCTGCGACCGACGCTATCACTGTCCACCTACTCAACAAGTGCCCCTACACGGTGTGGCCAGGCGCCTACCCGGTCGGCGGTGGTAGCAGGCTCGACCCAGGTCAAGCGGCGGCCATTCAAGTCCCCCCGGGCACGGCTGGTGGAAGGATTTGGGGGCGCACCGGCTGCAACTTCGATGCCAGCGGCCGCGGGTCGTGCACCACTGGCGACTGCGGCGGCATGCTGGCCTGCGCCGCCGGCGGGAAGCCACCTGCCACGCTCGCCGAGTACACGCTGGGTAAGGGCGGCAGCCCCGACTTCTACGACGTTTCCCTCGTCGACGGATTCAACATGCCGATGAGCTTTGGGCCTACCGGCGGCAGCTGCCACGCAATCAACTGTGCCGCGGACATCAACGCAAAGTGCCCGTCGGAGCTCAAGGTGGACGGAGGCTGCGTGAGTGCCTGCGTCAAGTTCGGCACCCCCCAGTACTGCTGCAAGCCGCCGCTCACGCCGTCGACCTGTGGGCCGACGGACTACTCGCGCTTCTTCAAGGGGCACTGCCCGGACGCCTACAGCTACGCCTACGACGACAAGAGCAGCACCTTCACCTGCCCCGTCGGATCAGACTACCAACTCACCTTCTGCCCATAGAGGCGATTGGGCTTCAATTTACTTCGATGGATAAGTCTGTAATGTAATAGTGGAAATAATGTTGACTTATGATTCCACAAAAATTCTACTGAAAAACTTTATGGAGAAAATTGTTCGACAACTTCTTTCTTTTTTGAGGATAGAATAGTCGACTTATTTGTTTTGAGGACAAAAATACTACTCCATTCGATCCATTTTGATTATCATTGATTTAGTACAACTTTAAACTAAATCAACGATAATTAATATGGATGGGAGGGAGTTTGTCTTCTCAGCAGATCCGAGGGAGTATATGAAACAAGGCATTGGCTGTAGTCCTAGGGCCGGCCCAAGTTGTGTTGCCTTTACCTAAGATGACCCAAACAATTTCATCATGATGTATCTCCGAATTACAATACTGCAAACCAATACAGTTAACACGACAGCCCGCTGCCGGCCCATCTCACAGCCGGGTGTGGTGGATTCCTCCTATGCCCGGGGTAGCCAAACTGAGGGTTTACGGTGCAGTTGCAAGAGACCTAAATGAAGGATCTTTCAGTGCTGTTTGTAGGAGCTCTGAAGGGGTGTTTTGGGGGGCTTCATGCATAAAATACGGAGGTATGACCGATCCCGCTACTTTGGAGGCATTGGCATGCTGTGAAGCCTTCTTGCTGGCAGCAGATCTCTATTTGGCTAGAGTGGTGACTGCATCTGACTGCCAAGGCGTAGTACGAGACATTCAGAACAAAACAGGAGGTATGTATGCCCCTATAGTAAGGGAGATCAATGAGACAGCTACAAATTTCTAGCAGTGCTTCTTCATCTTTGAACGACGAGATTCTAATGTCGAGGCACACAGCCTTGCTAAACATGCTTTTGGTCTGGAGCCCAGGCACAATGTGTGGCTTATAAACCCGCCAGATATCGATTGTATTCCCATGACATTGCATTCGAATAAAGCAAACATGTTTAGATTAAAAAAAATGAATATTGTTTTGGATCAGGGCGAGATTTCTCAAAAAACAAACAAACATGGATCTCGTGTTTGCTATATGCCGCTTTTTGCCTCAATTTGTCGACCGGACCTCCTACGCAATGCTCACTGTGTTCAACAGTAGCAAGCTGCATAGGAGCAGCCCACAGGAGCGCATTGAAGCGGCAAATTGCTGCAACGCCCAATCACTGCAGCAAGGCAATGTAGTAACTACTCCCTCTATAATCCCGTCAAAAAAAAACTACTCTATAATTTTTATAAGACGTTTTTAGAGTCGCGACAGTGTCAACATGGTTATATTGAATTGGCAAGGAAGTAGCACTGTAGTAGCCATTTTAAGAAAAAAATAGAATTTTTTTTGGAAATGACTATTTTTAAAAAAATGTGTACCTAGTATAAAAACACAAAAAAAAATCAAAGAAAAAGAAATTTTTTGAAATTGTAAACGTTTTTGAATTTGACCCAAAATTTAAAATGAGACATTGATTGTATTTTCCAAATATTATGTAAAATAAGAAAAAAAATAAGTTGTGAACCTTTTTGGAAACACAAATAGTTTTGAAAACACGAGTTTTTTTCTAAAAAATTACAAACCTTTTTTGTACATGCAAACTTTTTTAAAAAACATGAACACTTTTTCAAATGAGCGAGTATTTTTCAAAATTTTCTACTTAAAAGTAGGAAAGGAAAACCAATGAATGAAAAACATTAAAGGAACAAACAAGAGAAAACTGGGAAGAAACGACAACTCAACAAATAGAGCCTAGCTACTTGGGCTGGCCCATGTGCGGTTCGTTCGGTTGCTCGCGTGTGCGAAGCAACGACACTCAGAGAACGGCAGATAGGGCCCAATGTGCAAGGAAGCGAGCGAGCAAACAGAGATGGGCATGCCACGATGGCAAGTTAGTGGACAGAAACGGCCATTTTCTGTTAAAAATACACTAAAACACGAAGTTGTAATGTTTTTTTTTAGGGGTAAAGCATAGCTTTATAACTTAACCGTGCTTAGGCAAATCGCCCATAGCACAAGCAGCCACATTGGCTGGTACATCAGTGTCCCACACTACAGATTGGTTTGGTTCACACATTCCACCCATACTAGCCAGTTCGTGAGCAACCGAATTTGCATGACGCCTACAGAAGGAAATTACATGACGTGAAAACCAGAGCTTAAGCTGGAGTTTAATGTCCTCGATGATCGCCGAATACGCGGATGAGTCGGCCTTCCTCAAGTCCAAGGCATCGGTTAGCAGCTGCGAGTCAGTCTCAAACACCACTCGGATCATACCCATTTCAGCAGCCGCATTACTAGGAAAAGGGCTATAGATAGGATTGATTCTAATGGCGCACCAGACATGTGGTGCGCCATTGCTATATACTAATGGCGCACCATGTGTTGGTACGCCATTAGTTTCCAAATACTAATGGCGCACCACATCCCACGGTGCGCCATTAGTAAAAAACTTTTTTTTTTTCAAAACTTCTAATGGCGCGCGGTGGGTGTGGTGCGCCATTACTAGTTTAACTAGTAATGGCGCACCACACCCACCGGCGCCATTAGAAGTTTTGAAAAAAAGTAAAAAATTATAAAAAAATTTATAAAATTTTTGTTAGTAATGGCGCACCGGTTGTGGTGCGCCATTACTAGTTTAACTACTAATGGCGCACCACCCCACGGTGCACCATTAGTTGTTTGCCCACTTCCACCGAATGCACCCCCGTGGACCGCCTTTTCAGTTTAAAAAATTTAAAAATGATAAAATGTCAAAAAATAAAAGAAAATAAGTTTTCCATGTGATATGTGGTCTAGTTGTTGGGAAAATTTACAAATATGAATTTCGACTTTATTTGCAAAATCTCTCTCGAAATTTGTAAAATGGCCATAACTTTTGCATACGAACTCGGATGAAAAAGTTTTATATATGAAAAAGCATCTACTCGAAAAGTTACATCCAAATTTAACTGGGGGAACCCCGTTAAACATTTTTAAAATCCTCAAAAGCCTAACAAAAAAAAGTTACGGGGCTTTTAAGATCTGGAGGCAAAAAAATTCAAAAACAAAATTAGTTTTTTTAGTTTTTGTTAAATCTAGTCAAACTATGGTCAAACTAATTATTCAAGAATATTAGTGTTAATAAATAATTATTTTAGTTTTTTTGAATTTTGGTCAAATCTGGTCAAACTATGGTCAAACTGTGGTCAAATCTGGTCAAACTACGGTCAAATCTGGTCAAACTGTGTGCGAACTAATTATTCAAGAAATATTACTGTTACTAATTTTTTAGAACAATAGTTTCAAACTCAAACAGTGAAATGTGTCAGTACATGCTCAAGCTAAATTCCTGAGGTTAATAGGATTGACATCTTATTATTGTCAGGAAAACAACAAGTCTTGCACTTGGAAGCGAGGAGAATAGAACCGGAAAGTTAAGCGTGCTCAGGCTGGAGTAGTGAGAGGGATGGGTGACCTTTCGGAAGTTTGACTATGGAGTGCGATTTGACACGAGATTAAGCATATTGACTTGAGATTAAGCCATAGTGACCGAGATTAAGAAAAAAACAAAAAAATTGGAAATTTTGGAAAAAAAATTTAAAAAATCCTGCAAAAAATTTGAAAAAATTGTTACTAATGGCGCACTACTATGTGGTGCGCCATTAGAATACCAGATTCTAATGGCGCACCACAGGTGCGCCATTAGAAAAGAATTCTAGTGGCGTGATGCTAATGGCGCACCGGTAGTGCGCCATTAGTAGGCAAACCGGTGCGCCATTAGAAGGCCTTTTCCTAGTAGTGCCGTAGCGACCGCCTGTGCCATAGCATGGATCTCCGCGGCAAAAGCATCCCGGATATTCTCTTGCCTCCCAGCACATGCGAAGAGAACTTCTCCTCCCGTCGATCTTGCCACTACACCCCAGCCTGCGTGAGATTCTCCTGGGACAAAGGATCCATCCACGTTTATTTTTATCATGTCATCAGTTGGTGGCCGCCATTTGTCGGTATTAAGCTTGGCTGATGGAGAGCTGAATATGTCTTGATATTCCAGGATGCTGGAGCGAGCACGTCTGGCTGTTTCTAATGCAGACACCGGAAGCTCCCCTTCCCTGAGCTTGTTACGGTTGGACCACCATAACCACCAGAAGGTCAGAATGAGTAGGCGTTTATTTTCAGCCAGCGTCCATAGGTAATCAAGCATTGCATGCACAGACGTTACTTCCTCCAGTTCCATCCTTTCGTGCTCCAAAGCTAACTCCCTCCATACCTCCTTAACAGACTTGCATTTGATGAATAAGTGAGCCCCATCCTCATCTGCCTTGCCACAAAAGAAGCAGGAAGCATCCTCAACTTGAACTCCTCTCCTAACAAGGTTTGTTCTCAGTGCAAGTGACTCATGTTTGATCCTCCATATAAACATTTGAATGTTCCTGGGGCATGGCAACTTCCATAAGCGTTTCCACGAGTCGTCCTTGCAGGAATTCAAGTTTCCAGCCATTGTAGAGCTGTTACCAACACCACCCTCTTTGACCTGTTCCTCAAGTTGGACGTGCAGCTTATAAGCACTCTTGACAGAGTGCAGGCCTTTGTTATCGTATTGCCAAGCTATAAAATCCTGCACCCCATCTCGTATTGGAATCTGTAGAATGTTAACGTTCCTCGCATCATCCGGCCAGAAGGTGTCCCTGATTAGTTGCTCGTCCCCCCTCCTGTGATTGGGCTGATTAAGTCACTGACAAACTCCAGCAAGTTGCCATTTCTCGGTGTGATGATCCTCCTAGACCACGGTCGTGGGATCCATGGATCACTCCAAATTCTAACATGCGTTCCATCGCTAATACGCCAAATATATCCCTCCTTCACCAGGTCTAGACCGTGCAGTAAACTCCGCCAAGTGTAGGATATACCATTCCTCGGCCTCGCCTCCAACACATGTGTATGGGGGAAATATCGAGCCTTGAGGATTTGTGCACAGAGAGTGTCCGGTTCCTGGATCAAGCGCCAGATTTGTCTTGACAACATGGCAATGTTAAAGTCGTACATATCTCTGAATCCAAGACCCCCTTGGGCTTTACATTTTGTGAGTTTTTGCCAGCTTATCCAATGTAAGGTATTCTCCTTTTCCTGTTGGCTCCACCAATACTTGCCCAACAATGTACATAGCTCTTGGCAGAAAGTTTTGGTCAGAAAGAAACACGACATGGCAAACGTCGGGATGGCCTGCGCTACAGCTTTCACCAGGGTCTCCTTCCCGACCTTTGCTATCAATTTCTCCTGCCACCCATACACCCGTCCAGCCATGGCTCCCTTAATATATGCAAACGCCTTCCTCTTAGACTTTCCAACATGTACCGGAAGGCCAAGATACTTGTCATTCCATTCCTCACTCTGAATCTGTAACGCCCCTTTGATCGTTGCACGTATGTTATCCGTGGTGTTCGGGCTAAACATCAAGGCTGACTTCTCAGTGTTGATACATTGGCCGGAGCAATTCTCATAGAGGTCAAGAACCTCCTTCAGCGCTTCGGCCTCTCTGCCATCTGCCTTCATTAGTAAGATAGAATCATCAGCAAAAAATAAATGTGACACTACTGGCGCTCCCTGGCAGATCTGAACCCCGCTAATACGCCCATTTTGTTGCGCATTGTGTAGCAAGGCTGAGAGGCCCTCCGCACAGATCACGAAGAGATACGGCGAAATGGGATCTCCCTGTCGTAAGCCACGTGAGGGACTGAATTGTGGTGTCAGCGAGCCATTTAGCTTGATCTGGTACCTGACCGAGGTCACACATTGCATGACAAGGTCCACCCAGTGGCTTCTGAATCCCAGTTTCCTTAACATAGCCTCGAGAAAGTCCCATTCAACTCGATCATAGGCTTTGCTCATGTCAGCTTTCACTGCTGCAAACCCCTCCTTGCCCTTCTTTTTATTCAGAAGAAAGTGAGATATCTCATACGCCACGAGCACATTATCCGTTATCAACCTACCCGGTACAAATGCGCTTTGGTTTTGGGAGATAATGTTGGGTAGAACGAGTTTCAGCCGGTTGGCAATGACCTTGGAAATGAGCTTATATAGAACATTACAGAGACTGATAGGGCGCAAATCCTTGATGCGGCTGGGGTTCTTAACTTTCGGTATTAACACCACGACCGTGTCGTTCCAACCTTCCGGGATCGGGCCTCCATTAAGCACAGCCAACACCTCCTCAACCACACGATCACCCATAAAATGCCAGTGTTTTTTGTACACAACTGACGGCATCCTGTTCGGGCCTAGGGCTTTTAGGTCCCCTATGTGATCAAGTGCTGCCTTAATCTCCTCCCTTGTGTACTCAGCATCCAGGATTGCATGCATATGTTCGGTGATACGGGTCTAAAAAAAACTAAACTTGCAATCGAAAATGTTCGATTTGCCATGTACTCATACCTGACCTACGGGCGTTCTCAGATTCCTTGATTAATGATAGCCCTGCGCAGAAAACATTTTTTTCTCAAGAGGTAAGTAGTTTGCTAACTTTCCAATGAGCCCACCTGGTCTCCGCCCCCGCGTCACTCCAACAGGAGCGACACGGGCGGCTAACCCTAGCCGCCGCCGGCGGTCTCCCCTGCCCTTCCTCTCCTCCTCGTCGCCACCAGAGGAGGCGCCGATGCATCGTGCGACTGCCGAGGAAGGTGGCGGCGAGGCCTTCGTCGTCCCTTCGCGGAGATTCAGATCCACGGGGCGGCGGCCCCTGCTGGTTCGGCGCCGCCGTTCGCGCCCTGGACGATGTGCGTTGGGACTCTGCCCGGCGTCCTCGACCGCTCGGGTGGTGGGGAGTAGGCGCTTGGCGGCGGCAGTTCGGGGACCTTCGTCCTCGCCAGATCTGGAGGCCTGCTGCTCCCTCGTTCCCGCTCCTTCCCCTTTGCGCTTGATGCCGGTGGATGCTGCTGGTTCCGGTGGTTCTGGGGATGGTGGTGCAGATTGGGACCGGGGGAAACCCTAGGCCGGCTGGTTCGTCTCGACAGCGGCGTCGGCTTCGGGCGACACATCCTTCCTGAAGGCGGTGTCGTGGTCCTTATTCTCGTCACCTTCGATCCTCTCCCAGGTGAAAACCCAAAATCCGGCCTGGATTGGGCAGCGGTGGCGCCATGGGCGTCATCCCCTCCTTGGAGGCATTGCCTGGGGAGTTAGGACTCGGGTGTGGGCTCATGAAGGTGGGGGCTTTGGCCACCGGCTGGATCTCTGCAGCTGCTCGGGCGGCTTTCATGTTGTGTAGAGTGCCCCTTGTATCTTTAGGGCATTTCCTGTTTTTGGTGTTCGCATTGGAGGAGCGGCGTGGCATCTGGCACGTCGACAACGGCGAGTCTCAGCGGCATGGAGCAGTAGGGGTATCGCCGATGGGCGTGTGATGATGGACGAGCGCAGGATGGTGGCGCTGTCTGGCGTCGTGGTGGCGTCGATGGCAAAGTGACCTGGCATGGTTCATGCAACAGTACATCTCTGAAAATGGATTGATGGTACATGGCTGCGGCGGCCTCATACCCGGCAGGGGTCCTGGTTGAAGAGCACGCCGGACTGGTCGGTGCCCATACCCGGCAGGCGTCCTGGTTGGGACCTCAAGTCTTAGATGTTAGGTTTGGCTGCGAGGTCTGTTTGGTATTAGGCCCAGACCATCAGCGCCCCTTCATCAGTTAGATAGGAGTAGCGACAGAGGTTGCGAAGATGGTGGCTTTGGTCTTACTATTGTACGACTTTGTAAGGTCTTGTGTTAATAATTAATAAAGTGGCCGTATGCATCGTCCAAATGTAGAGGCCGGGGGTATTCCTCCTTTTCGAAAAAAAAAACTTTCCAATGAGCCCTACTCTGACGGGTGGGCCACCCTTCGGTGGTCAAGGGCTCGCTAACATGTGCAATACTTGGACTCTACTGTCATGGAGTTTTAAGACCCGGTCAACTAAATAATGTTTCAACGACAGTCTGGTACTTGTGGTATGAGCGTCGTGAATGGCACGGAGAAGAAACACAACACGCTGCTCAAATTAATATGGCGGTAAGATATTTAGCAGCTAACTATATTATCTCGTACAGTCCAAAAAGGCCAAAGTGAGATCAGCCACTATGTTGAAACCAAGATAGGGCCACGTTAAGGTAAACGTGTATGCGGCTTTTGATGTCGACATGCTCCAGGGGAACTCATGAAGTGGTTGATCTTTGCTTTGACTCATTCAAGATTCACGACGGAGAAGCTTCCTATGGTGTGGGACAGGAGATGCAGGTGGAGGCAAGTGTGCAGTAGCTTGGGACACAGTATGCCGACCTAGATGGGCAGGAGGTTTGGGAGTGATCAACCTCAAGTGGATGAATATTGCGCTTCAAGCGAAGTAGGCGTGGCTGCAGCGTGCAGATGCTACCAGACCGTGGGCGGAATTCAAGTTCAGCATCCCAGAGGAAGCCAGAGCCCTGTTCCAGGCAGCGGCAAGAGTGGAGCTTGGAGATGGCAAGACGGCCCTTTTCTGGGAGGAAAGGTGGTGCCACGGCATTCGGCTTCAGGAGCTGGCCCCATTGATATATGAGAAAGTGGCAAGGAGGGTGAGGCACATGGACTAGAGATTTTGGGCCGATCTTGAATGTGCATGAGCTTGGCCAGTTCTTGCAGCTATGGGTGCAGGTGGACGGAGTAACTTTGGAGGGACAGTGGCCAGATCAGCTTCTGTGGTCATGGGAGAAGGACGGTCAGTTCTCGGTCCGATCTGCGTACGCGGCTAGGTTTGCCACGCAGATTGTATCGCCCACTGCATCCTTCACCTGGGCATCGAGGGCCCCTCTGCGGTGTCGTTTCTTCGTGTGGCTTGCGATTATGGGCAGAGTGTGGACCGCGGACAGGCTTGCACGGCGTGGCCTCCCGCAGCAAGACGCTTGCCCGCTATGTGATCAGGAGGAGGAAACCGCTAACCATGTTTTGGTCGGATGTGTCTTCGCGCGTGAAGTATGGGCAAAGGTAGGCCTCATTATGGGCATGATTGGTTTGGCGCCTGCCCAAAGCGAAGGTCTACGTGTGTGGATCACTCGGGTGACAAGGTTTGGTAAGTACACAAAGACGGCGCGCGCCATTCAGACTCTGGTCCTATGGGAGCTGTGGAAGCATCGTAACTCAATCGTGTTTGATGGTAAATCCCCGGATGTGCGACATGTGCTGCGTAGAATTCAGGCAGAGGGAGTTGCATGGAAGCAGGCAGGAATCCTGCATGCGGATCTTAACATTCTACCAGTAGACGTAGAGGTAGAGGGGTGGGCATACGGTGAGTAATCCGCCATAGCTAGCAAGATGGATCGCGTTGTATAAACGCAATGTAATTACTGTGGACGGGGCTTCTTTCCCCCCTTCTTCTATTAATATATGATACGCACACTCATGCGTATTCGAGAAAAAAAAACGATTCACGACGGAGGCAGTTGAGTGACGTTTGAAACAAATCTTAGAGCATCTCCAACAGCCGCCTGAAAAGGCGCGCGCGCGGTAAAACCGAGTTTTTTGCGCGCGCGAGACGTTTCGGCGCGCTCCAGCGGTGGCGGGAAAATCGCGCGCGCGGGAACCGTTTGCACGCGTGCGGGAAAAGGCGGCAGCTCGTGTGCTATTTTTGACGCACCGCTTCCGGCGCGCCTTTAAATTGTGGCGCTCGCCACGCGCCTATTCCACACGCTTCCATTCCTCTTCCGCTGCCACGCGCGCCTCCACCGCTTCCTCGTTGCTTCCGTTGCCACGCGCGCCCCCACCGCCCCAGCGTCCCGCCACCGACGTGCCACCATGCCGCCGCGCCGCCGAGCAGCGTCGGGCTACCGCGGCGTCCGCCAGTGCCCGAACGGCGGTTTCTACTCCGAGATACGGTCCGGCTAACCGGCTCGGCCTCGGCACCGCCGGACGGCGGCGAGGCCGCCGCGCAGACGACGCGGGCGGCATGGCGCTTAAGCGGCTAAGCGGGCGCGCAGATGAACTTCCAGGACGTCTGCACGCTCCAGCAGGCGCTGGACCGTGCCCCGCCGCCTCGTCTTAACACGGCAGAAGACCGTGCGGAGCACGCCGAGGAGGACGAGCGGGTCATGGTGGAGTGGCGCCGGTGCCACCCGGAGGACGTCACCTACGAGCAAACCTACTGGTCAAGGCGCCGCGAGGAGGAGGAGCAAAGGCGCCATGACCGGCGGTTGGACAGGCGTCGGCGGAAGGCCCTGGCGATAGCGCAGTGCGAAATCGTTGAGAATGGTGGGCAGACGATCTTTACGTCTGACGATGATCGTTGGGCGGACATATGGCTCGATACCTCGGACGACAGCAGCGAGGATGGTGATGATGATGATGGTGCCGTCGACTGGGAGTAGGTTGTAGTTGCACTATCTACTAGTTTTATTATCTATCTAGCTATGGAACTATGTAAAATATCTATGTATCGTTTTTTTATCTATGAATTTTATTTTAGTTTTATTAAAAAAAGTAAGCAATGTATAGCGCGCGCTACCTTTTTGCGCCGTCGCTGCAGCTATGCGTGCGCGCTCAATTTTCACGCCGCTGCTGGAGCCAGCGCTGCCGGACGCGTCAAACCAGTCGAACGGCGCGCGGTAAATGAGTTTTTTACGCGCGGCGCATTGCGCGGCTGTTGGAGATGCTCTTATTGTGGAGATTGTTGCTGATAGTGTACAGTAAGATCGAAGTAAACTCTGATAGTGTGGAGATTGTTGCTGCCCTAATTGATGGTTAATCTTCTTTAGTAGATTCTACTATCTTTGATGGCTGTTATCTTATGTCGCTTCATTTTACTCATGTCAAGTAGCTCATGAGCTGGCTAGGATAACTAGATTCTATTCT
Organism: Aegilops speltoides; assembly: GCA_021437245.1. Taxonomy (NCBI): domain Eukaryota; kingdom Viridiplantae; phylum Streptophyta; class Magnoliopsida; order Poales; family Poaceae; genus Aegilops; species Aegilops speltoides. Next base: position 10,177,009 of record CM038145.1, read on the forward strand.
ATAACCATCTAGATGGACACCGCCCCGGATGTGGTTATTCCTCCTATTGTAAGTGATGCTACTATCCTTATGAATGAATAAAGGAGGTGACAATTTTTTTTTAAATGTTTCTGCTGTTTTTTGTCTTTCTAAACGATAATGTTTCTGGTAGTGATTCACTGATTCTGGCCTTCTAGCACCTTACATTATAATCATATTAATTGCATGATGCAAACGCCGCCGTGGAAAATGTCTACTAGGCAAGCTGGCCTGGATTTGGACACGCCACCAAACCAGCCTATAGCAGCCTATGCATGGACGCCTCGGCAATAAATACCTCCATTGCCACACCGTCAAACCACCATTCAGGCTCTATGCCGATGATGCAGCAATTTTCATCAAGCCTATTAAGAAGGATGTGGACAACCTTGCTTCCATTCTGAAAGGTTTTGGGGAGGTCACGGGCCTCTGTACAAATGTCTCCAAAAGCTCAGTTGTCCCCATTCGTTGCCGAAGCCTTAACCTTGACGCCATTCTTCATGGGTTCCCTGCAAAGAGAGCTTCCTTCCCGTTAAAATACCTGGGGCTGCCCTTGTCAGTGTGGCAGCTCAAACGTGCCGACTTTCAGTACCTGGAGGATCAGGTCGCAGGAAGGCTTGTACCTTGGGAAGGGAGATACATCGCAACACCAGGCCGTATAGTGTTGGTCAAATCGGTCCTGACCTCGCAGGTTGTCTTCACTGCTACTGCTCTTCCCATTCCTAAGGGCACCCTGAACAACATCAGTAAGATTGAGCGAGCGTTCCTTTGGTCGGCCTCGCACAAGACGACTGGGGCCAAGTGTAAAGTCAATTGGGAGCGCGTCTGTAGACCCAAGGATCTTGGGGGCCTTGGGATCCTACACCTGGAGAAGTTCTGCCGAGCGCTTCGTTTGCGCTGGCTTTGGCTTGAATGGACCGCGCCAACGAGATTATGGGTTGGCCTGGGTAGCATATGTGATGAGGAGGATAAGCTCTTTTTCTATGCTTGCGCGACCATCACCATCGGCAACGGCGCCCGTGCGCCCTTCTGGGAATCCCCTTGGCTAAACGGATGCAAGCCCAAGGACATCGCCCCCCTGATCTTTGAGGCATCGTCGCGAAAGCAATGGAAGGTCAGGGAGGCTTTGCACAATGAAGCTTGGATTAGCAAAATCAACTATCTACGGCGTTCTCTTTTGACCACCTGAGACAATTCCTGGTGTTGTGGACTTCGATCCGCGGTTTTAGTCTGGATGAGCATGCCGAAGACTCCATCATTTGGAAGCATACGGTCTCAGGAGAATACTCTGCTTCCTCTGCGTACAATGCGCAATTTCTCTCCATCACTCGCACAAACATGTGCAAGGTTGTCTGGAAGACCTGGGCGCCCCCGAACGTCAAATTCCTCGCGTGGCTTGCTATACAAAACAGGATTTGGACAGCTGACCGGTTGGCCAAGAGGGGGTGGCCAAACTGTGGCCCTTGCCCTCTTTGCCGCACGGGCCTTGAAACTGTCGAGCACCTTTTCTTTGGCTGCCGCTACACCCTGAGGCTATGGGGCTTGGTGAAGGACTGGTTTCAGCTTGTCAGCTTGGATGTTGCAGTCTGGGCAAGCTATAGCAGTATCAAGGATTGGTGGTTCGACATGGTTGCCACCCAGAGGATCCATGGAAGGGCGATGTCTTCCCTCACTATGCTAGTATGCAAGACGATCTGGGATGAAAGGAACGCAAGGGTTTTTCGACGCAGCTTTGCTCCTCCAACCATCCTTCTTCGCACCATCCAGAAAGCGGCGATTCTTTGGGCGACCGCCGGGGCGAAACATTTGGGCCACATTCTACCGGGAGAGTAGTGCGGATGGGTTATGCTCCCCATGCATGGGGCTTTTAATTTCTTGTCCTCTGTAACTTTGAAAGACCTTTTTCCCTCTCCTAATTAATGAAAAGGGGCAAATCTTTTGCCCCATGTTTCAAAAAAAACCACCATTCAGAGTCGCCGCATCACAATTCGTCCAAGAACAACAACGTCGTCGCTCATCCTCCACCTCATCGCCGTTGTCCTCGCCTGTCACACCTGGCCACTTGGCATGTGTGACTTGGCATCCTGCGGGTGGGACCCTCCCCAGAGCGTGTGCGTGTGTGAGTCGCGTGAGTATATAGCTGGCCGCCTGTGGCTGGTGTGGGCATGTGATGTGACCAGTTCAAACTCTCACCTAATCTTTCCTCTGCAAGAAAGTTCTTCCTCCTCTCCAAGTCTCTCTCACGCGTCCCTCACCCTCTCTCGATCCCCTCTCTCCCTCGTTCGTTACAGTTGGTAATCAGAGCCAAAAGCCACCAATTTTTTTTTTCTGTCGAGTTGGTTGAAGATCGGTAACATCCACCGCGCCGGTGTGTGCTCCTCCGGCAAGCACACCCGAAATCCATCGCGGGGTTCGATCTCTTCCGAGCAAGGTGACGGCGCCCTCCAAAGCTTCGGCGGCGACGCGCCAGGTGTTGGCCGCCATGGACGAGAGCACCAGCAACATCACCAAGATGCTCGAGTCCCTCCTCGCCAAGATGGATGAGCAGAAGGCGATCCACGACAAGCAGATCGAGATTCAAGCCGCCTTCAACGCGCAGATCTCGCAGGACGTGCGTGGACTCGCCCGACATATCGATCTCACTCAGGCCGACGTCAACGCAACCCACAAGACGGTGGAGGACTCTGCATCGCCGTCGGGCTCGGTCACCACCGCGCTTCACCAGCCCGCCGCTCCTCAACAACCACCACCACCGCCCCCGCCGCCTCCGCACTCACCGCGCGTGGCCGCCGAACCAGGCCGCTCGACGGCCGCTCACGCACGCCTGGGTGATCATCGTCCTCCGCTGATTCCCGTGGCACCTCAGGGTGGATTCGCCGCTCCCGCAGCCATTCCATGTCCGACATCGGGCTACCACGGCAACGACTACCACAAGCCACCGAAGCACGATTTCCCTCGATTTGACGGTGCCGCTCCGTACCTATGGCTGGATCGCTGCCTGGCGTACTTCGAGCTCTACAAGGTCGAGCCACACAAGTGGGTGACCACGGCGGCCCTGTACATCGAAGGCCAGGCCGCGCACTGGTTGCAAGCATTTCGTCAAACACATCGCGGCCTCACTTGGGAGTCATTCACAGCAGCCGTGCTAGAGGAGTTCGGGACCGACGAGTTCGAGGTGGTCATGCACAAGCTGCTGCAACTCCGGCAGACTGCCACTGTCGCCGAATACCGCGCGGCATTCGACAAGCAGATGTACCACTTGCTCGCACCCGACCCGTCAATCAACACAAAATTCTTCGTCACCCAGTTCATCCTGGGCTTGAAGGATGAACTGCGCGTCCCGGTTCGACTCCAGGCGCCCTCGAGCATCACCAGGGCGTCAGTGTTGGCGCGCATCCAGGAAGAGGAACTAGGCACAACACGCGCGCAACCACACATCACACAAGCGGGACGGCCTCCACCGGCGACGACGCAACCCCAGCCGCGGGCGGCCGCGCCCAACCGCGCACAAACGGACGACTACGCACGTGAGCGGCAGCTGCTCGACTATCGCCGCGCCAATAACTTGTGTTTCAAGTGCGGCGACCGTTATTCGTGCAAGCACCGGTGCGCTCAACCCGCTTAGCTGCTCACGATCAGCATTGGCGACCATGGGGAGGTGCTCTCTGACGACACTATCCACGCCCTGCAACTACTCGACGATCCAGGACCGGCAGCGCAGCCACCCGCTCCTGTTGATGCCGCACCGGAGTGCTGCCTCCTCTCGTCGCACGCCCTGCACGGCATGGACTCGGCGACCACTATCCGCCTGCGCGCTCTGGTGGGCAACCAGGTCATGGTGTTGCTGCTCGATTCAGGGAGCTCGCACAGCTTCGTCAACAAGTCCTTCGTTGATCGCCTCGGGCTAGCGCCAGAAGAGATGCCGCGGGTGGATGTGCGCATCGCCAACGGGGATCGCCTCACCTGCAACCGCATTGTGCCCGAACTCAAGTGGTGGATGCAGGGGCACACGTTCACCACTCCGATGCGCGAACTGGACATTGGCGCCTACGACGGCATCCTCGGCATGGACAGCCCCATGACGTGCCACTAGCAAGACAAGTGGGTCAAGCTCACCCACGACAACGAAGAGGTCACGCTCCGGGGCGTGCCCACGAAAGCGTCCACCACCCTCAAGGCGATCAAACCCAACGAGCTGCGCAAGATGATCGTGGGCAACGATGTTTGGGCACTGGCCATGGTGGACACTTGCGGGCGCGCCTCGCCACCGCGGTGTAAGTGCGCCAGCCAGACGCCGCTCGCTGATCTGTTGGACGAGTTCGCCGACGGGTTCGCGGCGCCGCAAGGGCTTCCTCCACACCGCCAGTACGACCACGCCGTCATGCTGGTCGAGAGCATGGTCCCCACGAACACGCGCCCGTACTGCTACTCGCCGCTCCAGAAGGACGAGATCGAGCGCCAGGTCAAGGAAATGCTCGACACCGGCCTGATCACGCACAGTGTGAGCCCGTACACCGCACCGGTGCTTCTGGTCAAGAAGAAGGACGGCACCTGGCGGTTCTGCGTCGACTATCGCCGCCTGAACGACGCGACCATCAAAAACAAGTTTCCCCTGCCCATCATCGACAAGCTGCTCGACGAGTTAGCTGGTGCCGCGGTCTTCTCCAAACTTGACTTGCGCGCCGGCTACCATCAGATCAGGATGCGCGAGGAGGACGAGCACAAGACGACGTTCAAGACGCACCACGACCATTTCCAGATCAGGGTCATGCCATTTGGCCTCACGAACGCGCCAGCCACATTCCAGTGCCTGATGAATGCCATTTTCGGTAAGTACGTGCGCAAGTTTGTGATCATCTTTCTGGATGACATTCTCGTCTTCAGCGAAACCATGGAGGAGCATCTGGAGCATCTACGCCTCGTCCTCGAGCTCCTTCGCGCACACCAGCTCTACATCAAGGAGTCCAAGTGCTTATTTGTTGGAAAAAGTATCACGAATTTGAACCTTTTTCTCGAGCTATCAAAAAAAGTTCGAAAATTTATGGGAAACTAGTCATTTTTCCAATATTGCCCAGTTTTTGAAAAAAGATTCACATTTTTTGAAAAAATGTTCACAAAAATCTGAAAATATTTTTTGATTATTTTCTGTAACCAAAAAGAATTAAAAACTAAAAACATGGCCGCCGTAGTAGCCATCCCGATACATGGTAGGCCGTCAACCAGAATACACCCATGGGTTAATCCTGTCCTACCACAGAGTGCGGCACATAGGAAGTCCCATGGGAAATCCTATATGCCGTTCGTTGCACTAGACGGGGAATCCTATTCCGCGTGTCGGTCGCTTCGTACACCGATCATGCGTGTGGTCCTCTTCTGTGCTGGCCTTTTTGGAGTTCTTCCCCATAGCGGGAAATAGTTTTTTATTCTTTCATTGTTTTCTTCCGGTTTTTTCTTTTTAGTTTTTCATACTTTTTTGTTTTCTCTTTTCTTTTCTTTTCATTTTCATGTTGCAAATCACTTTGAAAATTCATGAACGATTTCTGGAATGGAAAAACATATTTTTCGAAATTGTCAATATTTTCAAATTCGCAAATAGTTTTTGAATTCAGGATCATTTTTTAGTGTAACCGTGAACATTTTTCAAAGAGAAAAAATAATTTTCAAATCAAGGATATTGGTGAACTTATTTTTTTATAAATTATTTGCATTTTTCTGAACTGACAAACTTTTTTTAATCGATGAACATTTTTTGGAATCGGTGAACTTTTTATGAATGTCTGAAATTTTTTCAATCCAGGAACATTATTTTTGAAATACACAATCATTATATTGCTAACATTTGAAAAAATGGTGTTTTTACATGTTTCAAACAAGTGATTTTACACTTTTATGCTTCCTGTCTTTCCCCGATAGAGGAGTTTGACCCTTCCACTTCAGCCTTTGCCCTTTGTACTTCTTCCCGCAATTGAGATCCCTGTTAAGGAAGAATATCTCGCTCGTGCTTTTTTTTGCGAGGAAATCGCTCTAATTCAATCTGTGTTATGACCTTCCTTTTTTTATTGAAGTAAACGAGAGCTTTACTTCTTCTTTTCAAACCCTAAGGTTTGAGGCATTTTGTTAGTTTGCATTTTTTTTGTTAATATTGTGGAATATATTTCAATACACGTACATTTTTTCAAAATTACGATCATATTTTAATCCACGAAAGTTTTATGGTTTTAGGAACATTTTCTACAAGTTCAGTTCAGAACTTTATGATCATATTTTCAACTAAGAACTTTATTGTAGTCTCGAATTGTTTTAAACTTGAAATAAAAAAGAATTCAAAAGCAGGAAAAAATAGAAATGGAAAAACAGGTGGTTGTCCCCGCCCACTCATTGACCGGGCTAATATGAGTGCGGGGGAGGGGACAACCAGGATTTTTTAGTTTGTTTTACAAAAATGTTATCGTTTTACAAAAAATGTACGAATTTTTCATAAAATGTGCCCATTTTCAAAAAACAAAACACATATTTTTTTGTGTGACCAGAATATGCTCAGGATTTTTGAATTGTTCTCCGCTAAAATTTTGTTATGAATTTGAAAAATATACCTATATTTCAAATTTTAGTTCAAAAATTCAAAAAATATTGTGGAATTTCGAAAAATATTATTCAGAATTTATGTACAAGTTCCTGCTTTCAATTTTTGTTCACAAATTGAAAAAATGTTCCTGATTTTTTAGTTTTCTTCACATTGTCATAAAATGTTTAGGAATTTTGAATGTTGTTCATAATTTCAAGAAAGTACCTGCAACTTCGTAATTTGTTCGCAATTTTCAAGTAATTTTGAGTTACATTGCTCCCTCTAGTTCCTTAGACTTTGCATGACTTACTGGTCACTAGCACTCATTAGTTCTACTCGCTATCAAACATGCCTCCATCGACAGGAGGTCTCCGGACCTATTTCTAGGTTGTGTACATTCGTTTTTTGCGATTTTTTGCGCATGAAAGACCGCTAAAGTTTAACCCCAATGGGTCGGACCAGTCCAGCACGCCCTATAAGAAGAGGCATATGCGGCAAATAGGAGCTCCCGATCCTGTGTGTGTGCGCCACGTAGTTCTTTCAGGAAAAAGAGACATCGTGGGATTAGAGGGCAAGACAGACATGTCTGAAGATTATGAAAAGTTTCATGAAATTCCTTCCTTCAAAGTCAAGGCTGACCCAAGCCTCCTGTTAAACGATGGAGATTATCCATGTTTACGGCGCAATAAGCAACACAACGAAGAAAAAGTGAAGACTTTCTATCAACAACTATTATGATGATGCCTTTGATGTAGAATATCACTGCAGTTACATTTGAACAAATGAAATCCCTTTGTAACAGATGAGTTTTCATCCGAAACCCTGATACTTCCAAAGAGATTGTCTGTTTTGTACACGAAGTGCATACAGTTTTTGTCGTAACCCTCTCAACTTTTTAGCACATGCTATGTGGGTGAAATGATGATACCATGTCAACTTTCAACCTTTTCAAAGTTTATTTGTAGTGCTTTTCAATTTAAGGGTCATTTAGCTCAAAAAAAAATCAGTACATGCATGAAAAATACCAAATGAAGTCAGATAGGGTTAAAAATTGATGATGTCGCTTTGAATGGTGCATTTTAAACACACAAAAAGTCTGGAGTTCAAATAAGTTCAAAAAAATGGAATCCCTTTGTAAAATATTTTGTTATGATCAACTAAAACAAAACTATAATATCCTTCAATAGCAAAAGGAATCAACTAAAAAGCTTTTATAAAACTCCAATAGCAAAAGGAATCAACTCAAAAACTTTTATAAACCTTTAGTATTATTGAAACTAAAATTATATAAAATTTATGCAACCAAAATTATCAAAGTATTTTCTGTTCAAAACATTAAAAGCAAAAATAATTTTCATAAAGAAATTTTTTTGTTAGAAACTTTAATAGCAAAAAGAATATCATAAAAAAATTGTGTTAGAAACTAAAATAACAAAATCTGTTTTTGAATATAATGATAAAAGACAGTAATATTAAATAGCAGGAAAAAACAATCACTCAAAAAATCTATGTTTATAGTAAAGTTATTCAAAAACTAGTGATTCACACAAATTTCAAAAAATTCAAATTTAAGCTATTCAAATTGGAAAACAAATGGCACTAATAGAAAGTTTATATTTTTTTATTACCTAAAAGCAAAAGGAACTAAAAAAATAAAGCAAAAAACAAAAGAAAATAAATAATGCAAAAAACAGAAAAAAATAATAAAAAAATGCCACCTACTGGGCTAGTACGGCCTGAATACGACTAGAAACCCTAACATGGGCAAGGATTTAGGCCCACAGAAGACCCAGTAGGCCCATCAGGCATAGCAGTGATAATTAGGCCCGTAAGCCTGCAATTGAGAGGAGCTCGAGAGGGGTGTGACAGTGGGGCTTATAAACCACTGCGCGCCCCTCTCAACTAGCGAGGTGGGACTAAAGTTTTGGGCTCGGGCAGCACGAAGTCTTTGGTCCCGGTTGGAGGCACCAACCGGTACCAAGGGGCGTCATTCGTACCGGTTCGTGGCACCAACCGGGACCACGACTTTTGTCCCGTTGGTGTTTTCCAACCGACCAAAGGCCTCGCTTCGCCCTTTGGGCTCTTGAAAGAGGCCTTTGGTCTGGTTGGTGGCACCAACCGGTACCAAAGTGGGCATTGCTCCCGGTTGGTGCCACGAACCGGGACCAATGCTCTGTCTATATAATCAACACTTGTGAAATTTTCATTCAGTTCCCCTCAATCTCCCGCCGCCGACATCGTCCTCTCGCCTCGTCGCCGTGCCGCCGCCACCGCTGCCTCGCCTCCGACGCCCAGACCGCCTCGCCATCGCCGTCGCGTCGCCTGCTCCCGACGCGTCCACACTGCTGCCGCCGCCTGCCTCCCGCGCGCCGTCGCCTCTGCTCCTGCCATGCCCGTCGCCTCGTCGCCACACAATGCCTCGTCGTGCGTCGTCGCTCCCACCGCCGTCGCCGTCGCCCTCATTGGCCACCCCGTTGTGAGCCGCCCGTTGCAATTTTTTTATGTGATGATTTTTTTCATATATATAATGTATATATGTATGTGGATGTGGCTATGTATGTATGGATATAATGTTAGCATTTTTTTGTTCATATATGTATTAATTTTTTTATTTAGGTTGTTAATAGATATTGATTTTATGTTAGTGCATTTTAGGTTGTTAGTAGATATCAATTTAAGAAGAAAAAGAAGGAGAGGAAAAAGGAAAATAATAAGAGGAAGAAGGAGAAGAAGATGAGAAAAAAATAAGAAGAGGAAGTAGAAGAAGAAAAAAAGGAGAAGAAGAAGGAAAGAGGAGAAGAAGAATTTTTTTCTATGTATATGTCGTTGTTGTCGATATACCCCCTCCCCGATAACTTCGATATATCCATCTCTCATGTTTGTATATTAATTGCCATGTTGTAATATTTGCAGAAACTATGGATCATCAAAGAGACTTCGATCAAGAAGAGATATTGGGGGACATAATCCGTGACGGAGATGATGTAGTCTTGTCATATCTCAACGACATCGAAGAAGGTCTGCAAGGAGAGAAAGCAGGCTGCGTTGATAAAACAATGGAGGAGGGTCATGATCGTGATGGTGGCTCCGGCGACCGTGATGACGGCTCCGGTGACCGAACCGAGTCGGGATCAGCTGTTGTAAGGTCCAGCGAGGTATATACATATATTAACTAATTGTGCACTAGCTAATTGTGTTGACTAGCTAATTGTGCATTAATTCGGCGAGGTATATACATAATATTTGCAGAAACTATGGATCATCAAAGAGACTTCGATCAAGGTCCGGCATGTGCTGACTAGCTAATTGTGCATTAATTGTTTTGGCATGTACATATATTAACTCTTCTTTCTTTATATAGCCCTCCGGATCAAGCAATACTTCAGTAAAGAAACGAGGCCCGAAGAAAAAGTTGCACCCGAATGAAAGGTTTACGATCACAGAAATCGCGCACGATGGCCAACCGATTAAACCCCTCCGGACCAAGGGAGCATTTTCTGCTCAGTGTGGGGTTCTTGTTAGGGACATGATCTGAAGGAAATATGCCCTAGAGGCAATAATAAAGTTATTATTTATTTCCTCATATCATGAAAAATGTTTATTATTCATGCTAGAATTGTATTAACCGGAAACATAATACATGTGTGAATATATAGACAAACAGAGTGTCACTTGTATGCCTCTACTCGACTAGCTTGTTAATCAAAGATGGTTATGTTTCCTAACCATGAACAAGGAGTTGTTATTTGATTAACAAGGTCACATCATTAGTTGAATGATCTGATTGACATGACCCATTCCGTTAGCTTAGCACACGATCGTTTAGTATGTTGCTATTGCTTCCTTCATGACTTATACATGTTCCTATGACTATGAGATTATGCAACTCCGTTTACGGAGGAACACTTTGTGTGCTACCAAACGTCACAACGAATCGGGTGATTATAAAGGTGCTCTACAGGTGTATCGAAGATACTTGTTGAGTTGGCGATTTCGAGATTAGGATTTGTCCTCCGAATGTCGGAGAGGTATCTCTGGGCCCTCTCGGTAATACACATCACTTAAGCCTTGCAAGCATTTCAACTAATGAGTTAGTTGTGAGATGATGTATTACGGAACGAGTAAAAAGACTTGCCGGTAACGAGATTGAACTAGGTATTGGATACCGACGATCGAATCTCGGGCAAGTAACATACCGATGACAAAGGGAACAATGTATATTGTTATGCGGTCTGACCGATAAAGATCTTCGTAGAATGTGTAGGAACCAATATGGGCATTCAGGTCCCGCTATTGGTTATTGACTGAAGACGTGTCTCGGTCATGTCTACATTGTTCTCGAACCGTAGGGTCCGCACGCTTAAGGTTTCGATGACAGTTATATTATAAGTTTATGAGTTTTGATGTACCGAAGGAGTTCGGAGTCCCGGATGAGATCGGGGACATGACGAGGAGTCTCGAAATGGTCGAGACGTAAAGATCGATATATTGGACGACTATATTCGGAGTTCGGAAAGGTTCCGAGTCATTCGGGTATTTATCAGAGTACCGGAGAGTTACGGGAATTCGCGGGGGAGAAGTATTGGGCCTTATTGGGCCCTGCAGGAAAGGGAGAGGGGCTGCCTAGGGCAGGCCGCGCGCCCCCCCTTGCCCTAGTCCCAATGGGGCTAGGGGGGGCCGCACCCCTCCTTCCTTCCCCTCTCTTCCCTTCCTAGTCTCCTACTCCTAATACATGGAAGGATCCCTAGTTGGACTAGGAAAGGGGGAATCCTACTCCCGGTGGGAGTAGGACTCCCCTATGGCGCGCCTCCTCCCTAGGCCGGCCTCCTCCTCCCTCCCTCCTTTATATACGGGGGCAGGGGGCACCCCATGGACACACAAGTTGATCATTGAGATCGTTCCTTAGCCGTGTGCGGTGCCCCCCTCCACGATATTACACCTCGGTCATATTGTAGCGGTGCTTAGGCGAAGTCCTGCAACAGGAGAACATCAAGATCGTCACCACGCCGTCGTGCTGACGGAACTCCCCCTCGGAGCCTCTACTGGATTGGAGATCGAAGGTGCGTCATCGAGCTGTACGCATGTCAAGAACTCGGAGGTGCCGGTGTAACGGTGCTTGGATCGGTTGGACCGGGAGGACGTACGACTACTTCCTCTACGTTGTGTCAACGCTTCCGCTTCGGTCTACGAGGGTACGTAGACAACACTCTCCCCTCTCGTTGCTATGCATCACCATGATCTTGCGCAGCGTAGGAAATTTTTGAAATTACTACGTTCCCCAACAAGTGGCATCCGAGCCTAGGTTTTATGGTTTGATGTTATATGCACGAGTAGAACACAAGTGAGTTGTGGGCGATATAAGTCATACTGCTTACCAAGCATGTCATACTTTGGTTGGCGGTATTGTTGGATGAAGCGGCCGGACCGACATTACGCCAGACGCTTACGCGACACTGGTTTTACCGCCGTGCTTAGCACACAGGTGAATAGCGGGTGTCAGTTTCTCCAACTTTAGTTGAACCGAGTGTGACTACGCCCGGTCCTTGCGAAGGTTAAAACAGCATCAACTTGACAAACTATCATTGTGGTTTTGATGCATAGGTGAGATTGGTTCTTGCTTAAGCCCGTAGCAGCCACGTAAAACTTGCAACAACAAAGTAGAGGACGTCTAACTTGTTTTTGCAGGGCATGTTGTGATGTGATATGGCCAAGACATGATGCTATATTTTATTGTATGAGATGATCATGTTTTGTAACCGGTTATCGGCAATCGGCAGGAGCCATATGGTTGTCGCTTTATTGTATGAAATGCAACGCCTTGTAATTGCTTTACTTTATCACTAAGCGGTAGCGATAGTCGTAGAAGCAATAGATGGCGTAACGACAACGATGCTACGATGGAGATCAAGGTGTCGGCGCCGGTGGCGATGGTGATCATGATGGTGCTTGGAGATGGAGATCACAAGCACAAGGAGATGATGGCCATATCATATCACTTATATTGATTGCATGTGATGTTTATCCTTTATGCATCTTATCTTGCTTTGATTGACGGTAGCATTTTAAGATGATCTCTCACTAAAAATTATCAAGTAGTGTTCTCCTGAGTATGCACCGTTGCCAAAGTTCGTCGTGCCTGGACACCACGTGATGATCGGGTGTGATAAGCTCTCGTCCATCTACAACGGGTGCAAGCCAGTTTTGCACACAGAATACTCAAAGTTATACTTGACGAGCCTAGCATATGCATATATGGCCTCGGAACACGGAGACCGAAAGGTCGAGCGTGAATCATATAGTAGATATGATCAACATAAGATGTTCACCATTGAAAACTACTCCATCTCACGTGATGATCGGTTATGGTTTAGTTGATTTGGATCACGTGATCACTTAGATGACTAGAGAGATGTCTGTCTAAGTGGGAGTTCTTAAGTAATATGATTAATTGAACTTAAATTTATCATGAACTTAGTCATGGTAGTATTTTGCAAATTATGTTGTAAGATCAATAGCTTGCATCGTTGCTTTCATATGTTTATTTTGATATGTTCCTAGAGAAAACTGTGTTGAAAAATGTTAGTAGCAATGATGCGGATGGGATCCGTGATCTGAGGTTTATCCTCATTGCTGCACAGAAGAATTATGTCCTTAATGCACCGCTAGGTGACAGACCTATTGCAGGAGCAGATGCAGACGTTATGAACGTTTGGCTAGCTCAATATGATGACTACTTGATAGTTTAGTGCACCATGCTTAACGGCTTAGAATCGGGAATTCAAAGACGTTTTGAACGTCATGGACCATATGAGATGTTCCAGGAGTTGAAGTTAATATTTCAAGCAAATACCCGAGTTGAGAGATGTGAAGTCTCCAACAAGTTCTATAGCTAAAAGATGGAGGAGAATCGCTCAACTAGTGAGCATGTGCTCAGATTGTGCAGGTACTACAATCGCTTGAATCAAGTGGGAGTTAATCTTCCGGATAAGATAGTGATTGATGAATTCTCTAGTCACCATCACCAAGTTAGTAGAACTTCGTGATGAACTATAGTATGCAAGGGATGATGAAAATAATTCCCGAGTTTTTCATGATGATGAAATCGATGAAGGTAGAAATCAAGAAAGAACATCAAGTGTTGATGGTTAACAAGACCACTAGTTTCAAGAAAAGGGCAAAGGGATAGAAGGGAACTTCAAGAAGAACGGCAAGCAAGTTGCTGCTCAAGTGAAGAAGCCCAAGTCTGGACCTAAGCCTGAGACTAAGTGCTTCTACTGCAAAAGGACTGGTCATCGGAGCGAACTACCCCAAGTATTTGGCGGATAAGAAGGATGGCAAAGTGAACAAAGGTATATTTGATATACATGTTATTGATGTGTACTTTGCTAGTGTTTATAGCAACCCCTCGGTATTTGGTACTGGTTCAGTTGCTAAGAGTAGTAACTCGAAACGGGAGTTGCAGAATAAACAGAAACTAGTTAAGGGTGAAGTGATGATGTGTGTTGAAAGTAGTTTCAAGATTGATATGATCATCATCGCACACTCCCTATACTTTCGGGATTAGTGTTGAACCTAAATAAATGTTATTTGGTGTTTGCGTTGAGCATAAATATGATTTGATCATGTTTATTGCAATACGGTTATTCATTTAAGTAAGAGAATAAACTGTTGTTCTGCTTACATGAATAAAACCTTATATGGTTACACACCCAATGAAAATGGTTCATTGGATCTCGATCATAGTGATACACATATTCATAATATTGAAACCAAAAGATGCAAAGTTAATAATGATAGTGCAACTTATTTGTGGCACTGCCGTTTAGGTCATATTGGTGTAAAGCGCATGAAGAAACTTCATGCTGATGGGATTTTGGAATCACTTGATTATGAATCACTTGATGCTTGCGAACTATGCCTCATGGGCAAGATGACTAAGACTCCGTTCTCCGGAACAGTGGAGCGAGCAACTGACTTATTGGAAATAATACATACTGATGTATGCGATCCAATGAGTGTTAAGGCTTTCGGCGGGTATCGTTATTTTCGACCTTCACAGATGATTTGAGCAGATATGGGTATATCTACTTGATGAAACATAAGTCTGAAATAGTTGAAAGGTTCAAAGAATTTCAGAGTGAAGTGGAAAAATCATCGTGACAAGAAAATAAGGTTTCTATGATCTGATCACGGAGACAAATATTTGAGTTACGAGTTTGGTCTTCAATTAAAACAATGTGGAATAGTTTCACAAATTCATGCCACCTGGAACACCACATCATAATGGTGTGTCCGAACGTCATAACCGTACTTTATTGGATATAGTACAATCTATGATGTTTCTTACCGATTTACCAATATTGTTTTGGGATCATGCATTAGAGACAGCTGCATTCACGTTAAATAGGGCACCATCTAAATCCGTTGAGACGACACTATATGAACTGTGGTTTAGCAAGAAACCAAAGTTGTCGTTTCTTAAAGTTTGGGGCTACGATGCTTATGTGAAAAGGTTTCTTCCTGATAAGCTCAAACCCAAATCGGAGAAGTGCGTCTTCATAGAATACCCAAAGGAAATTGTTGGGTACACCTTCTATCATAGATCCGAAGGCAAAACATTCGTTGCTAATAAATGGATCCTTTCTAGAGAAGGAGTTTCTCTCGAAAGAAGTGAGTGGGAGGAAAGTAGAACTTGATGAGGTAATTGTACCTTCTCCCTTATTGGAAAGTAGATCATCACAGAAATCTGTTCCTGTGACTACTACACCAATTAGTGAGGAAGCTAATGATGATGATCATGTAACTTCAGATCAAGTTACTACCGAATCTCGTAGGTAAACCAGAGTGAGATCCACACCAGAGTGGTACGGTAATCCTGTTCTGGAATTCATGTAACTAGACCATGATGAACCTACAAACTATGAGGAAGCGATGATGAGCTCAGATTCCGCGAAATGGCTTGAGGCCATGAAATCTGAGATGAGATCCATGTATGAGAACAAAGTGTGGACTTTGGTGGAGTTGCCCGATGATCGGCAAGCCATAGAAAATAAATGGATCTTCAAGAGGAAGACGGACGCTGATAGTAGTGTTACTATCTACAAAGCTAGACTTGTCGAAAAAGGTTTTTGACAAAGTTCAAGATGTTGAATACAATGAGATTTTCTCACTCGTATCGATGCTTAAAAGTCTGTCCGAATCATGTTAGCAATTGCCGCATTTTATGAAATCTGGCAAATGGATAAACAAAACTACATTCCTTAATGGAGTTATTAAAGAAGAGTTGTATGTGATGTAACCAAGAGGTTTTGTCGATCCTAAAGGTGTTAACAAAATGTGCATCTATGGACTAGTGCAAGCATCTCGGAGTTGGAATATATGCTTTGATAAGTTGATCAAAGCATATAGTTTATCTGAACTTGCAGTGAAGCTTTGTATTTACTAGAAAGTGAGTGGGAGCACTACAGCATTTCGATAAGTATATGTGAATGACATATTGTAGATCGGAAATAATGTAGAATTATTCTGCAAAGCATAAAGGAGTGTTTAAAAGGAGTTTTTCAAAGAAAGACCTCGGTGAAGCTGCTTACATATTGAGCATTAAGATCTATAGAGATAGATCAAGACGCTTGATAAGTTTTTTCAATGAGTACATACCTTGACAAGATTTTGAAGTAGTTCAAAATGGAGCAGTCAAAGAAAGAGTTCTTGCCTGTGTTACAAGGTGTGAAATTGAGTAAGACTCAAAACCCGACCACGGCAGAAGATAGAAAGAGAATGAAAGTCATTCCCTATGCCTTGGCCATAGGTTCTATAAAGTATGCCATGCTGTGTACCAGATCTATTGTATACCCTGCCTTTGAGTTTGGCAAGGGAGTACAATAGTGATCTAGGAGTAGATCATGGACAGCGGTCAAAATTATCCTTAGTGGAATAAGGATATGTTTCTCGATTATGGAAGTGACAAAAGGTTCATCGTAAAGGGTTACGTCGATGCAAGTTTTGACACCGATCTGGATGACTCTAAGTCTCGATCTAGATACATATTGAAAGTGGGAGCAATTAGCTAGAGTAGCTCCGTGCAGAGCATTGTAGACATAGAAATTGCAAAATACATAACGGATCTGAATGTGAAAGACCCGTTGACTAAGATTCTCTCACAAGCAAAATATGATCACACCTTAGTACTCTTTGGGTGTTAATCACATAGCGATGTGAACTAGATTACAGAATCTAGTAAACCCTTTGGGTGTTGATCACATGACGATGTGAACTATGGGTGTTAATCACATGGTGATGTGAACTATGGGTGTTAATCACATGGTGATGTGAACTAGATTATTGACTCTAGTGCAAGTGGGAGACTGAAGGAAATATGCTCTAGAGGCAATAATAAAGTTATTATTTATTTCCTCATATCATGATAAATGTTTATTATTCATGCTAGAATTGTATTAACCGGAAACATAATACATGTGTGAATATATAGACAAACAGAGTGTCACTAGTATGCCTCTACTTGACTAGCTTGTTAATCAAAGATGGTTATGTTTCCTAACCATGAACAAGGAGTTGTTATTTGATTAACAAGGTCACATCATTAGTTGAATGATCTGATTGACATGACCCATTCCGTTAGCTTAGCACACGATCGTTTAGTATGTTGCTATTGCTTCCTTCATGACTTGAATTAAAAAAAAAAATTTAAAATTTTTTTTAAAAAAATTTTTTTTTAAAAAAAACCCCCCCCCTTTTTTTTCCCTTTTGGTTTCCCCAAATTTTTTTTTTTAAACCTTTTTCCCAAAAATTTCCCCCCAAAAAAAACCCGGCCAAATTTTTTTCCCCCATTTCCCCAAAGGGGGGAAAATCCCTTTAGGTTTAATCCCCCCCCCTTTTTTTTCCCCCTTTTTTTTTTTTTTTTTAAAAAAATTTTTCCCCTTTGGGTTTTGGGGTAAAATTTTTAGGGGGTGAATTTTTTTTTTGGGTTTTTTAAAAATATTTAATTTTTTTTAAATTAAACTTTGGCTTTTTTTTCCCTTTTTTTTAAAGGTTTTTTTTAAAATTTTTGGGGGAACCCTGTTTTTAAAAAAAACCCAATTTTTTTTTAAAAGGGGAAAATTTTTGGTTTTTTAAAAAAAAAATTTTTTTTTTTTTTTTTAAAAATTTTTTGGGTTTTTGGGGGGGGGTTAAGCTCTCGTCCATCTACAACGGGTGCAAGCCAGTTTTGCACACGCAGAATACTCAGGTTATACTTGACGAGCCTAGCATATGCATATATGGCCTCGGAACACGGAGACCGAAAGGTCGACACGCTGAAAAATCAAGGGGCAATTAGCTGCAGCCCCATAACGAGAGCTTCATGAAATCCACAAGCCTCTCTGTCCAGCCCGGCGCCTTCTTTGCCAGTTGACTGTTCTGAGCCTGCCGTTGACAAGCTCAAGACATCGCATGTGCTGTTCAGGTCTAGTTGGACTGTCAGTACCGCATCGCCCACATCAACAATGCTGGACTCTGCGGCCGTGAAGACCAGAGTTTGGGTGGGGTCGTCATTCGGTGGGCAGTCGCCGCCTGAGAGATCCGGCAACGGGAACCTGCCCAAACAACAGAGCAATCCTAAGCTGCGCCAGCAAACATACCTGTCAAACGGATCTGATAGAAACTTGAATCCATTGCCTCCCGCCTTCGCCATCAGATAGAAACATACCTGTCAACGGGAACCTGCCCAAACAACAGAGCAATCCCGTGATCCCGTAGGTGTCGAGGCTCCTAACTTCGTAACCATTGGATGTTCGATTGATGAATGCAAATTGCAACAGATATGGATATTAGACACCTTCCATATATGCTTATGGACGTAATTGGTAAGTGCCAATAAATGTATGATTTAGGTGCGTTAATATCACGCGCTGGGATAAATGTAATTGTTTCTCTTCATTTATTTCCTTGTACAAAGAATGGAACTCTCGTTTGAAGGTATATACATACAACCGTACTCCTTTTTGTGGATACGATATGTATGCACATACTAATTTCATGGGTATGTGACTTTCTTGCGGGTACTTGAGAATTTTGGAACGATGGTCTATACTCAAAAAATTCCGGATGTTCCACAGTTGAGTATATTTATTTTGGGTATATAAATTCCGTGTATATCATACTTTAGTTATCATCCTGGGGTATATCATATTTATTTTGGGTATATTATATTTATATGGGTATACCATCTTGGGTATATCATATTGCTGGTGTATTATATTTATTTTGGGTATATCATATAATTTGGTTATATAAATTTTAAAAATGATACCTATAACAAATTTGGAGTATATGTATTCCAAATATGATATTGCGGGTATATCATTTCTTTGGTACATCATATTTATTATCATCTTGGGGGATGTCATATTTAATTTGTATATAAATTACGAGTATGATAACTAGGACAAATTCTTATGACGTACATGTCAAATTTATTTTGAGGTATCCGCATACTCATAATATTTCTGGGTATATACATTTTGTCTTGTTAGTAGGTATTTGATACCTCGGGCATGTGTCAATGATTTGGAGTACGTACATCATTTAGGTATATACATAGCAGATCTACATACATTCTCATGATATCTCGAGGTATCTACATACTCATGATATTTCAATGTATATTCATTAAGTCATGTTAATGGGTATTTGAATATGCGGAGGTATATCCATATGTTTTTGTATGTTACCTCCGTTACGTGTACATTCTTATTACATATAATACCATGGGTATATGTATTATTTTCATTAAGTATAATACTTCTTCTATGTTCATATTTTCATTAGATATAATAGCCTGCTATGTGTATAATAGCCTGCATATGTTCATATTTTCATTAGACATAATATTTGGAAACGAATTATTGTTAGGAAATCAACCTAATTATTTTTGGGGAAGCAATCATTGACCGTGAAGGGTAGTACTGCATGCAAATGAAAATGGAAAGCTATTATTTCATGAAGTGCATGCCATACACTAATAAAAATCACCTGCCATAATGGCCCTAGGTGCCCAGGCACCTATTGCGGGTATATATGACTCATTAAGAGTGTAGATTCACTCATCTTGCTCCGTATGTAGTCACTTGTTGAAATCTCTAGAAAAACAAATATTTAGAAACGGATGGAGTATAAATGAGTGCTTATCTATATTCGGATGCGGCTCATTAAAATCATATATATATATATATATATATATATATATATATATATATATATATATATATATATACACACACACACACACACAGATATAAGAGGGCGCTCATTAAGATGCATTTAAGAGGGCACATTTACACAGATATAAAAGATATCTATATTTAGCATCCAGGAGCATCCCGGTCCTCCATCATTCACTAATCACTACACAAGCAACACAACAACAACGACGACCATGGCATCTTCACTCAGCTTCATCCTTGCTCTTCTCCTCGCAATCGCTGCCACCGAAGCTTTCACTGTCCACCTACTCAACAAGTGCCCCTACACGGTGTGGCCAGGCACCTACCCGGTCCTCAGCGGGAGCAGGCTCGACCCGGGTCAACTGGCCACCATTGAAGTCTCCCCGGGCATGGTGTCTGGATGGATTTGGGGGCGCACTGGCTGCAACTTCGATGCCAGCGGTCGCGGGTCGTGCACCACGGGCGACTGCGGTGGCGTGCTGTCCTGTGCCGCCGGTTTTAAGCCACCCGCGACACTCGCCGAGTACACGGTGGGTAAGGGCGGCAGCCCTGACTTCTATGACATCTCCCTCGCCGACGGATTCAACGTCCCCATGAGCTTTGGGCCTGTCGGCAGCAGCTGTCATGTGGTAAGCTGTGCCGCGGACATCAACGCAAAGTGCCCGTCGGAGCTGAAGGTGGACGGAGGCTGTGTGAGTGCGTGCATCAAGTTCGACACCCCCCAGTACTGCTGCACGCCGCCGCTTACGCCGTCGACCTGTGGGCCGACGGACTACTCGCGCTTCTTCAAGGGGCACTGTCCGGACGCCTACAGCTACGCCTACGAGAAGAACAGCACCTTCACCTGCCACGTCCGATCAGACTACCAAGTCACCTTCTGCCCATAGAGGCGATTGGGATTCAATTTACTTCGATAGTTAAGTCTATAATGTAATAGTGTTTCCCAATGTAATAATGGAAATAATGATGACTGATGATTCCATAAAAAAATTCTATTGAAAAACTTTATTGAGAAAATTTGTTTGACAACATTTTTTTTCTTTTGTGAGGATAGAATAGTCAACTTCTTTGTTTCGAGGACGAACATACTTCTCTCTTTATTCCATGTTAAATCAGCAACAATTAATATAAATCAGAGGGAGTACATGAAACAAGGCATTGGCTATAGGCCTAGGGCCTGCCCAAGTTTTGTTGCCTTTTCCGAAGATAGTAGCTAACCGTGAATCTCGTATTTCCTATATGACGCTCGTTGCCTCGATTTGTCTACGAGACATCTTATATGACGCTCGCCTTGTCTAACAGGTGTCTAACAGTAGCGAGCCGAATAGGAGCAGCCGCCGGGCCACCGGCCCATAAACAAAGTACTGCTGCAGTGCCTAAACACTGATTAATAATCTGAATGCAGGACCAAGTTCAATGACCATAAATAAAGGATATTAAAGCAAATATGTCGTCCTTAGAAGATGCTAGGGGTAAAGCATGAGATGAGAGAATCACATGAAGAAGCTCACAGCCTAGCAAAAGCTGCTTTATCGCTAGATTTGGGGTGCCACCTGTGGGTTACATACCCACCTGAAACCGCTTGTATCCTGAACGTTGTTTTGAGTTAATAAAACCCTGGTGATACCCAACGCAATGTAGCAACTACTCCCGCTATAACCTTCTCCAATACGTTTGTAGAGTCCATGACAACGTTAAAAAACGACACAGTTAAATTTGAGAAGAAGTAGTATTCTAGCATGATACTGTAGTGGTCATTTTTGGGGAAAAAATAGAACAATTTTTTGAAAGACAAAATCATTGTTTAAATTTTTTACCTATTTCTTAAACTCAAACATTTTTTCAGAGACACGAATAAATTTTGGAATTTTAAATTTTTTAGAATTTCCCAAACATTTTGAAAACGTGAATGTTCATTGTATTTCCGAATAGTTTAGAAATATATGAACAAAATTTGAATGGTATACATTTTTAAAATTTATAAGTAAACATTTTATAATATTGTGAACACTTCTTAAAATACATTAACATTTTTTAAAATTTTCTACCTAAGAGAAGAAAAGGAAAACGCAAAAGAAAAAGGAAAGGAAGAACAAGCGAAGAAAAAAATAAAAGGAAAAACCAGAGAAAACCGTAACAAAAACAAAATAGAAAAAACAGATCTTAACTACTTGGGCCGGACCATCAGCGGTTCGCTCGCTGGCTCGTTTGTGCTGTGCGAAGCAACGGCATTGGGCCGCAGCGAGCGGCAAATAGGGATTTTATTGTCGACCAAATGCACAAGGAAGCGAGCGAGCGAACAAAGATGGGCGGGCCTAATTAAATTCAGTCTACAAGTTTCCTGTTTATTTTTTTGGATGTTTTGTTCGGTTGTTCGGTTGTTCTTTTACCTTTCGTTTTTTTAAGATCAAATTTCTGATGCAATTATGTTGTTTTCTCTGGTGTGCCGCGCTTCCCTCGCGCCCTTTTTGATGCCCTCTCCAGTCAATCCAAATCCACTGTCGAGCGCACGAGCTCCTGATATGAAGCTGCCCCCCCCCCCTCCCCTCCTCACTGAGAATCCATCAGTTGATCACGGGAGCATCGTGGATTTCGCCACCAAATTACCATATCTCGTGAGTGATCATGTTCCTAGTCCAGCCCCGCTCGCGATTGTGGGTAGCGAACCTGGAGAGACATGAGTCGATCTCTATAAGAGGACAAATAGCCGAGTGCCTCGCTGGAGCGGACGTGGCTGTTGGTGTCTAAGTGGTTGAGTGGCGGCATATCGGTCCTTTACGTACATCGAGGACCCATGTGGGAGAAGCCTTCTCCATCTTAGATATGCAATTTTTTCACCTGTATATCTTGGAACAACAAGCATTGTTTGACCATAAATTATAAAAATTTGATTAACCCTGCTCTGATGGGAGACCGCCCTTCACTGGTGATGGACTAGCTAAGAGCATCTACAACCGGACTCCTTAAATCGACCGGACAGTTTTAGAAACACTAACAAAATAGGAGAGGGAAGAAAAGGTTGACCTAACTGGACCCCACAAAGCCTGCTTAAATGACCGGGTTGTCCGACACTTGGACGCTCTAACCCGTCAGGGAGACTGAAGACCCGGTCACTGATATGTCATGAAACAAGAAACTGGGGGGGGACTAATGTACCGTGCCTAAGTGTTTTGGGTTTATTTAGTTTTCGTAAGGTGACGTACACACCTAGACGGAGAGAGTACTAGTGATTCACTGATTCTAGCCTTAACACCTTACATTGTAATCATATTAATTGCGTCATGATGCAAAAGCCGCCGTGGAAAATTTCTAGGCAGGCTAGCTGGTCTGGATTTGGACACGCCACCAAACCAGCCTATAGCAGCCTATGGACGCGCGGCAATAAATACCTCCATTGCCACACCACCAAACCAACCATTCAGAATCGCCGCATCGCGTAAACAACAACGGCAGCAGCAATGACGTCCTCTCGCATCCTCCACCTCATCGTCCTCGTCCTTGCCATCGTCGCCGCGGCCGAGGCGACCACCATAACCGTGGTGAACCGGTGCTCCTACACGATATGGCCGGGCGCGCTCCCAGGCGGCGGCGCGCGTCTCGAGCCGGGCCAGTCGTGGCAGCTCAACATGCCCGCCGGCACCGCGGGCGCCAGGGTGTGGCCGCGTACGGGGTGCACCTTCGACCGCAGCGGCCGTGGGCGGTGCATCACCGGCGACTGCGCGGGCGCGCTGTCCTGCCGCGTGTCGGGCGAGCAGCCCGCCACGCTGGCCGAGTACACGCTGGGGCGGGGCGGGAGCCAAGACTTCTTCGACCTGTCCGTCATCGACGGCTTCAATACGCCCATGAGCTTCCGGCCCGTCGGCGGCGCACCGTGCCGTGCGGCGACCTGCGCCGTGGACATCACCAGGGAGTGCCTGCGAGAGCTGCAGGTGCCCGGAGGGTGCGCGAGCGCGTGCGGCAAGTTCGGCGGCGACACGTACTGCTGCCGGGGCCAGTTCGAGCACAACTGCCCGCCGACGAACTACTCAAAGTTCTTCAAGGGCAAGTGCCCGGACGCCTACAGCTACGCCAAGGACGACCAGACCAGCACCTTCACCTGTCCCGCCGGAACCAACTACCAGATCGTCCTCTGCCCCACCCGAAATGATTTGCACATGGATCAGTAAGTAGAGGACGTACTACTCCTTGTAGTCTTCCTTGCTTATTATGATCGTCGATCATTTCTATGTGTGCGTGCGTGCGTGCATGGCTGCTGCGTGCCATTCAGAGAAAATGGAAGTGTAATTTCTACGGTTATGTGGAGTGCAACTCTGTTTTATTTTTTTACCTTATTATTGCCATGAGTAATGCATCTATGGAAATTTTAATATGGTCCCTCTTAATCCTCTTTGCTTACTCCTGTAAGTTTAGCATTTTTGTTGTGCCCAAGCCCCAAGAGGACATCCCATTCCGTAGATCAAATCCATAAAAAAATCATGCTCGTGCAAGTTTAGCTCTTTCGTTGTGTCACCTTCCATCTTCATCTCTGGTATATCATGTCGTTTAGCCGCATATGCACTTACGATTACACTTGGTCTAGAGAGGTTTTTATCAACATGCTCCTAGTCTAGACGGATCACAATATATCATGTCGTTTAACCGCATATTCATCTCTTTTTATCCGCTTTGATCTACCTTTTGTGTATCTTTTGTAGCTAAGACAAAGAGGTAGCTGCACGTTGCTATCCTAGAATTAATTCTGCTCGCCGTCGTGCACCACAGACATCCACAATGGAGGTGGTCACCTAATTATCTTACCCACAATCAAGTTAATCAGCAATGTGCTGTTTTTTCTGTTGACACAACTCAAGATAGCGGTAGGACCACTGACTTTGAACACTTGATGATAGAGCTCAAGTGTCATTAATAGCTAGGACCATGAAATAAGATGAGAATAGTCCACGAGCTCAAGTGTCATTAATAGCTAGGACCATGAAAACAATTTGTGACCAAGAGTGAGTCACAACATCTTCTCCCCCCTTCTTGACAACCACATTGCTATGTCAACAGAAAACATTTAAAAAAAAAATAACACAGCCAGGTGCGGACCAGTGAATGTCTGCCTCCTAGATTTAGGCTCTGTTTGATAGCAAAGTATTTTAGAAAATACTACTGCAGTTTAATTTACTTTGAGGTGTTTGGCTACTATTAAAAACTTTGATATTAATTCCAGAGTACTCCCTCCGTCCCGTGAAAAGTGTACATAGTATAATTTTTTAGGACCAATTACGGAGTGGAGTAAAAAATGCATTGGAAAGGTGCAAGCATCATCTCTCTCCTCTTTAATTACCCAACCCATGTACAAATTAAGGAGACCATGCGAGAGAAACAATTTTTCCTATTTTAAAGTGCATTGGAAAGATAGAAGTACACTCTTTTTGGACAAATTTCAAAGCCAAATGTACACTCTTCACCGGACGGAGGGAGTATGTTCAAAACCAGAGTATTTTCTCTATCTTAAAAAAGAACCTTTGAGCGGACACGGAGTTTCTAAGCCCGAGCTCAAATGAACTTTGATGGAGAATAAAACTGAAAACAATTTAAAAACAATCAAAAAATCTGAATATTTTTTATGACAAACATTGACAAATGTTCTAAGAGTTTTCAAAATTTCATCATAGAATCACATTCCTGAAAGGCGTGGCAAAGAAAATGGATGTGCTACCACAACTTCCGCAAATGTGACTCCACGATGAAATTTTGAAAGCTTTTAGAACATTTGTTAATGTTTATCACAAAAAAGACAGATTTTTTTTCATTTTTTTAAAATTGATTTATTGTTCACCCGAGCTCATTTGACACCACTGCAGGAATGCCCAGCAGCGGCTGGTGCAAAAAGCCTAGTAGTGGCGGGCCGGGCTCTCAGAGCCACCCGCCACTGACTTCCTGCCACTGCTATTATGACATCAGTGGCGGGCCACCGCCCGCCACTAATGACAGTCCTGTAGTGGCGGGCAA
The DNA here is from genome assembly GCA_021437245.1 of Aegilops speltoides. Lineage (NCBI taxonomy): Eukaryota > Viridiplantae > Streptophyta > Magnoliopsida > Poales > Poaceae > Aegilops > Aegilops speltoides. The sequence goes on from CM038145.1 coordinate 10,202,809, forward strand.
AATTTATCGCCCGCCGCAACTATAATATCTGCCCGCCACTATTGTGTGTATTAGCAGTGGCAGACCCATTGCCGCCTGCCACTGGTAGTGTTGTCGGCATATAGAGAAATTGCTGCCGCGGCATCGTTTTTTTGCTGCGCGCAGCTCTGAAGTAGTATTTTGCACTCAATCATCCCATTTCATTCAAACAATCATACTACAACGGTGTTACAATAATTAAGATTATTAATGAAGCAAACATACAGTATAAGAAGTGTAGGGCAACAAATAAAAATGTAAAATTGTCAACTCATAAAATGAACAACGAATCAAGATGTTTTGAAGCACTGTATCGCTCGCAGTCGATTACCGAATATGTTTTCGACTCGGTGGAGTCGTTCTTCATCTCGCTCTAGCTAGAAGTGAAACTTCCCATCCTCATTTACAACCTCTTTGTTGATGATTCTTGCCAACACCTTTTGGAGGCGGCCATACTCTGTTAATAGTACCCCTATGCCCATGTCCCTCTCCATCTCTTCGGACCACTTGATGACCTGGCTATGATTACGCAAATATTTGCTTTTCTTCAAAAAGTCATCCATGATAGCCATGGCACGGTATCCATACCTATGAGAGGTTTCCACATTTTGTTCTTAATAACAACAAGCGCTAGTGAAGAACTTGAATTCTGAATGTTCTGTTATAGTCTCTTTGACGTTCTTACACTTGGCGAGAGCATCATTTAGAACCTTCTTCAATCCGGTCCAGTTCTTTTGAGGGTGTCTCTTCGAATCGAAGAAGTAAGCCAAGCCATCTGTCGGCAATAGTGCAATTACGATCCAATGTTAGTTGCTGCGCAAAAAAATAAAGAAATTAGCATTGATGAGATCAAACCACAAGGCCATTTATATGTTTCAAAATAAATTAGTGAATGTTAATGACTTACTTCGAAGTATGGCACTAGAAAGGTGTCCGCATGTGGATGATTGACAATAAAGAACGGGGATATGTGAACGGGAACATGTAGTCTGAGATGACCTCCTGGACTTCTGTGGTTTCCAGGTTGTGGCAATGCATGTAAAAAGGATCAGGTAAGGACACTTTACCATGCGGGAGTAGGGGATCTGTAGCTCGTTGAAGTACCCAGAGCCTCATTAACTCTAGGGAGACTGCACTGACGGAGAAAATATTTGCATAGATGACCTCATCAAAGGCCAAATCAATTCTGTCGGCCGGAGACTCTGGGACAAAACTATAACCTTCTATCACCTTGGCCGTGTATCCATGTTGACAGTTTTTGATTTATCTACCACATGAGTGTGTAGAATTTCAAGATCAATCGAGAGGGTCTCCAACATCAATCGAGAGGGTCTCCAACATAGAATCTGATTGAAGCAGTTCCCCCCAGGCTTATACATGTTCATTTTCCGCCCTTCGAGGATGACAACATGCATAGGTGGTTCGTCCGCAGATTGTCTGCAACTGTCACGTGCATTCTTCTCCCCTGAATGTGGATTATCTGGCACTACGTCTCCGGTGCCGGCATATCCTTGGGGAATCTCCACTATATCATTCATTGGCCACTTAAGCAGGTGGCTCAGGGTCACTCTCCATAACATATTGGCACCGTTGGCAGCAGCGAGTTGTCATGCCTTTCGTGTTACCCTCGAACCTACATGATGTTGAGTGGGTCACCTGACGAAGACGACGAAGGCGAGTTCGTCGCCCCGGCCGCATGCCCTCTTCATCGCCTCGCCTTGCTGGACATCGTCCGCAGCTAGATTGCCCGGTTTTTGGTCTTCTGGTCGAGCCTCCGGGATCTACAGCTGGTCGCTGACATAGAGATGATAGACTTCGCTTGGACCGCATGGCCCCGGCCTTGTCCAGCCCGTCCCATGAATGACCATGCAGACACAAGAATACGAGGCCATACCATGGTAAGTATTCAACTCCATCGAACTCTCTTATTGACATCACGCCATGTCCATTCTTTTCAAAAAAAACCTAGCTAATTAAGTAAATTCCTGCCGCCGCCGGCGGCATGCAAGCAGCGTAGGCTCTGACTTTTGGCAGCGTTGGGATGACAGTGCGCTGGGAGGAGTGGGGATGGAGGACTTTCTAAGGGTGCCAGGCTGCCAGCCTGCACGTAGCGTCTGATGGCCAAGAACATGGGGCGGCTACTGGATGATTATTTAAGCGATGGATGGCCGGCATTGGGGACGGAGCCACGGAGGGCTGCAGCGGCGGTCGGCTGCAATCAGTCTAATTACTTAGACGAAACATAATTACCAATATGTCCTTAAGCCAAAATCTGACGGTCTCATGCTCACCATTAGATTAACTAAATACTACCTCAGTCCTGGTTTATTGGTCCCCATAGTATTTTGTACCAAACTTTGACCAGGGATTTAACTAAATAAATACTAAAGGGACTAATAAACCAGGACGGAAGTAGTACTACCCATTACGTTGAGTAGTATGATGTACCGTTAAATTTCCCCATTCAAATCCCCCCGGGCATGGTGTCTGGATGGATTTGGGGGCGCACCGGCTGCAACTTCGATGCCATCGGCCGCGGGTCGTGCATCACGGGCAATTGCGGTGGCGTGTTGTCCTGTGCCGCCGGTGGGAAGACACCCGCGACGCTGGGTAAGGGCGGCATCCCTGACTTCTATGACATCTCCCTCGTCGACGGATTCAACGTGCCCATGAGCTTTGGGCCTGTCGGTTGCAGCTGTCACGTGATAAGCTGTGCCGCCGACATCAACGCAAAGTGCCCGTTGGAGCTGAAGGTGGACAGAGGCTGTGTGAGTGCGTGCATCAAGTTCGGCACCCCCCAGTACTGCTGCATGCCGCCGCTTACGCCGTCGACCTGTGGGCCGACGGACTACTCGCGCTTCTTCAAGGGGCACTGTCCGGACGCCTACAGCTACGCCTACGAAAAGAGCAGCACCTTCACCTGCCACGTCCGATCAGACTACCAAGTCACGTTCTGCCCATAGAGGCGATTGGGATTCAATTTACTTCAATGGTTAAGTCTGTAATGTAATAGCGTTTCCAATGTAATAATGGAAATAATGATGACTGATGATTCCACAAAAAATTCTATTGAAAAACTTTATTGAGAAAATTTGTTTGACAACATTTTTTTTCTTTTGTGAGGATAGAATAGTCAACTTCTTTGTTTCGAGGACGAGCATACTTCTCTCTTTAATCCATGTTAAATCAGCAACAATTAATATAAATCGGAGGGAGTATATGAAACAAGGCATTGGCTATAGGCCTAGGGCCTGCCCAAGTTTAGTTGTCTTTTCTGAAGATAGTAGCTAACCGTGAATCTCGTATTTCCTCTATAACTCTCATTGCCTCGGTTTGTCTACGAGACATCTTATGTGACGCTCGCCATGTCTAACAGGTGTCTAACAGTAGCGAGCTGGGCCACCGGCCCATAAACAAAATACTGCTGCAGTGCCTAAACACTGATTAATAATCTGAATGCAGGACCAAGTTCAATGACCATAAATAAAGGATATTAAAGCAAATATGTCGTCCTTTGAAGATGCTAGGGGTAAAGCATGAGATGAGAGAATCACATGAAAAAGCTCACTGCCTAGCAAAAGCTGCTTTATCGCTAGATTTGGGGTGCCACCTGTGGGTTACATACATACCCACCTGAAATCGCTTGTATTCCAAACGTTGTTTTGAGTTAATAAAAGCCTGGTGATACCCCTCAAAAAAGCACTGCAGCAATGCAATGTAGCAACTACTCCCGCTATAACCTTCTCCAGTACGTTTGTGGAGTCCATGACAACGTTAAAAAACGACATATGTTAAGTTTGAGAAGAAGTAATGTTCTAGCATGATACTGTAGTGGTCATTTTTGGGGAAAAATAGAACAACTTTTGGAAAGCCATAGACATCACCCGTGAGTGCCTGCCCGAGCTGCAGGTGCTTGGAGGTTGCGCGAGCGCGTGCAGCAAGTTCGGCGGCGACACGTACTGCTGCCGGGGCCAGTTCGAGCACAACTGCCCGCCGACAAACTACTCAAAGTTCTTCAAGGGCAAGTGCCCCGACGCCTACAGCTACGCCAAGGACGACCAGACCAGCACCTTCACCTGCCCCGCCGGAACCAACTACCAGATCGTCCTCTGCCCCGCCCGAAATGATTTACACATGGATCAGTAAGTAGAGGACGTACTACTCCTAGTAGTCTTCCTTGCTTATTATGACCATGACCCGGATCTAGCTCTCTCACTTGTATTAGGTTCACTCGGTCATCAGATCAGAGGTACAATTTGGAGCTAGGGTTCATAGCAGCAAGAAGGGGATCGAGGAGAGAGCCAGGAGGTGGGGAGAGGGGATCGCCCAGCGGCGCCGATACAAAGTAGTGATCCAACGATGCCCTGCACTCCACACACACACAATCCCTAAATACACACTCACTGGACCCAGTCCTCTCCCTGGACTCGGTGGTTGGGCCGACACCCTCGCTTGGGCCGGCCCTGCTGGGCGGGGTGACTTGGCGTTCCCATGACATTCCCCTCTCCTTGAAATGTGGCTTGTCCCCAAGCCAATGCTCTAGGAAATCTTGACTTGAGAGGAACTTCATCTTCCCACGAGGCAAGCAACGACGGAAAACATGACCACTTGACGAACACTTGATCGACCGTGCACGTCCCGCGAGCTATCGTGCGGCGCCCCAGAATGGCTTCAGGAACTTGCAACTGAAGGAGTTCTTGATCCAGCACGGGAAGCTCAGGAAGTGCCGTCGTCGAAGGAGGAAGTCCAGCACGAAGCTGAGAAACGTGGATGACTGGGTGTATCTTTGCTTGATCAGGAAGTGCAAGCCGGTTCGCCACCTCACCCACACGAGCAAGGACCTAAAAAGGACCAAAATACCTGAAAGCCAATTTATGGTTAGCCCGAGCCGCCACAGAAGATTGCGCATAGGGCTGTAGCTTTAGATAGACCCAGTCGCCAACCGCAAACACTCAATCTGAACGGTGCATATCAGCTTTGCTCGTCATAACTTGATTCGCCCGATGAAGATGTTGCTTCAGGAGACCCATCACTGCTGCTCTATCACGGGTCCAAGCAGCCAGATCCTTGACGGTGTCGTCAGCAACATTGGTGATCCCAAAGAAACATGGTTTGTGACCGTACAGGACCTCGAATGGAGAGGTTTTCAACATCGAATGATATGACGTGTTGTACCAGAACTCGGCCAAAGCCAGCCAATCCGCCCATTTGTGCGGACAGTTGTGGACGAAGCAGCGCAAATAAAGCTCCATGCATTGATTCACCCGCTCTGTGGTACCATCAGTTTGAGGGTGGCGCGCTGAAGATATGTTGAGAGTGGTATGAGTCAACTTGCACAGTTCCTGCCACACTTTGCTGGTGAAAACTCGATCATGATCGGATACCATCTTATCTGGGGGCCCATGCAGCTTGAACACATTGTTCATGTACGCCTTGGCCACTTGGAGGGCTATGAAGGGATCCCGAAGTGGAATAAAATGTGCATACCGAGTCAGCTTATCAACGACAACCAAGATGGAGTTGTATCCCATGGAGGTGGGCAGTCCCTCGACAAAATCCAGGGTCACCATCTCCCAAGCTTGTTCGGGAACGAGGAGAGGCTGAAGCAGCCCGGGGTACCGGACGTGCTCGGGTTTTGCTTGCTTGCAGATGGAACAGCGAGCGATGAATTTCTTGATTGTGTTCTTGAGCTTAGGCCAGGCAAAAAGCTTGATCACTCGGCTGTAGGTTGCTTGCATTCCAGAGTGTCCTCCGGTCGCCCCTGCGTGAAGTTCGTGCAGTACCTTTTGCTGACTGTCCACATCATTGCCCAACCAGACCCATCCTTTGTAGCGAATCAGTCCGTCGGTGACAGAGAAGGGCCCTGCCAACGGCGCCCCGCGCACATGCGAGGCCAGCATGCGGCAGCAGTCAGGATCCTTCCTGTAGCCTTTCTTGACATCCTCTAGCCAGGTGGGCACGCAGACCGAGACCGCAGCTACCACTGCATGAACATGTGGTTGTCGTGACAGAGCGTCCGCTGCCAAATTGTTAGCCCCCTGTCGATATTCAATCTTGTATTGCAGCCCAAGCAATTTGGTTAGAGCCTTGTGTTGCCATGGGGTTGTGAGTTTCTGTTCGTCCAGGCAAGCGAGACTCCGATGATCCGTGCGAATGGTGAATTCTGATAGAAGAAGATACGGTCGCCATCTGTCTACTGCCATCAGAATAGCGAGACATTCTTTCTCGTATGTTGATAGTGCCCGATGGCGCGGACCCAAGGCTTGGCTGAGGAAGGCCGCTGGGTGCTGTTGTTGCATCAAAACAGCACCGATCCCAATGTCTGATGTATCCGTCTCCACCACAAATGGCTTGGCAAAATTAGGCAAAGCCAGCACAGGAGCTGTGGTCAGTGCCGTCTTGAGGGACCCGAATGCTTGCTCATGATCTGTTGTCCACACAAAAGGAACACCTTTCTTCAGTAGCTCTGTGAGGCAGCGACTGATCACTCCATAGTGACGAACAAATTTGCGATAGTAGCCGGCCAACCCAAGGAACTGACAGAGCTCTTTAACAGATGAGGGTGAAGACCATTGCCATAGCTTCTCCATGTTACGTGGGTCTGTGTGCACATCTTCCGCACTGATGACATGGCCTAGGTATCGAGGTTGTGGCTGTGCAAAGGCACATTTCTTTAGCTTGACCTTGAGGGAGTACTGCTCCAGTTGTTGGAACATGATACGTCTCCAACGTATCTATAATTTTTGATCTTTCCATGCTATTATATTACCCCTTCTGGATGTTTATGGGCTTTATTTTACACATTTATATCATTTTTGGGACTAACCTACTAACCGGAGGCCCAGCCCATATTGCTTTTTTTTTGCCTATTTCAGTATTTCGAAGAAAAGGAATATCAAACGGAGTCCAAACGGAATGAAACCTTCGGGAGCGTGATTTTTGGAACGAACGTGATCCGGAGAGCTTGGAGTGCAAGTCAAGAAGCACCCGAGGCCCCCACGAGATAGGAGCCCCCCCCCCGTAGGGCGTGCCCCCCTGTCTCGTGGGCCCCTCGGGCAGCCACCGACGTACTTCTTCCTCCTATATATACCTATGTACCCCGAAAACATCCAAGGGCACCACGAAACACAATTTCCACAGCCGTAACCTTCTGTACCAGCGAGATCCCATCTTGGAGCCTTCGCCGGCGGCACTCTGCTGGAGGGGGAATCGACCATGCAGGGCTTCTACATCAACATCCTTGCCCCTCCGATGAGTTGTGAGTAGTTTACCACAAACCTACGGGTCCATAGTTATTAGCTAAATGGATTCTTCTCTCTTTTTGGATCTCAATACAATGTTCTCCCCCTCTCTTGTGGAGATCTATTCGATGTAAACTCTTTTTGCGGTGTGTTTGTCGAGATTCAATGAATTGTGGGTTTATGATCAAGTTTATCTATGAATAATATTTGAATCTTCTCTGAATTCCTTTATGTATGATTAAGTTATCTTTGCAAGTCTCTTTGAATTATCAGTTTGGTTTGGCCTACTAGATTGGTTTTTCTTGCCATGGAAGAAGTGCTTAGCTTTGGGTTCAATCTTGCGGTGTCCTTACCCAGTGATAGAAAGGGTTGCAAGGCACGTATTGTATTATTGCCATCGAGGGTAACAAGATGGGGTTTATATCATATTGCATGAGTTTATCCCTCTACATCATGTCATCTTGCTTAATGTGTTACTCTATTCTTATGAACTTAATACTCTAGATGCATGCTGGATAGCGGTCGATGTGTGGAGTAATAGTAGTAGATGCAGGCAGGAGTCGGTCTACTTGTTTTGGACGTGATGCCTATATACATGATCATGCCTAGATAATCTCATAACTATGCGCTTTTCTATCAATTGCTCGACAGTAATTTGTTCATCCACCGTAATAATTATGCTATCTTGAGAGAAGCCTCTAGTGAAACCTATGGCCCCCGGGTCTATCGTTTATCATATTTGCTTTCAATCTACTTTTATTTGCATCTTTACTTTTTGCATCTATATTATAAAATACCAAAAATATATTTATCTTATCTTACTATCTTTATTAGATCTTACTTTGGTAAGTGGCCGTGAAGGGATTGACAACCCCTTTATTGCGTTGGTTGCGAGTTCTCAGTTTGTTTGTGTAGGTGCGTGGGACTTTTGAGGAGCCTCCTACTGGATTGATACCTTGGTTCTCAAAACTGAGGAAAATACTTACGCTACACTTGCTGCATCACCCTCTCCTCTTCGAGGAAAACCAACGCAAGCTCAAGACGTAGCAAGAAGGATTTCTGGCGCCGTTGTCGGGGAGGTCTTCGCTCAAGTCAAGACATACCAAGTACCCATCACAAACCCATCTCCCTCGCATTTACATTATTTACCATTTGCCTCTCGTTTTCCTCTCCTCCACTTCACCCTTGCCGTTTTATTCGCCCTCTCTTTCCCAATCTCCTCCTCTCTTGTCGCTTGCCTTTTTCTGTTTACTCATGTGTTAGTTCGTTTACCTTGTCGTCATGGCTAGTCCTCCTATCCTTATTCTCACTCCCGAACAAGAAATTCGCAATTTTAAGCAAAGGGAGAGGGAAAGTTTAAAAGATGCTTGGCATAGAATTTGCAATGCCCAATATAAAGCTACTAGGAAGCTTGCTACTTCCGTTCTTCTCCGCAATTTTTATGTAGGCATTACTCCTTGGAATAGATGTGTTCTCGATATTGCTACCGGAGGTGATTTTATGAGTAGCCATACTTTTGATGCTTATAATGCTATGTTAGATTTGTTTGGCCCACCACCTCTTTTGGTTAATGGAACGGTTTTAACTCTAGAACATGTGATGCAACGGCTTGATATTATTGAAAATAAAATTGCCACTGTTGAGTTTATTGAAAATTTGGATAAAAAGATTCATAATCACATTACCCAATTTGGATCTAGGGTTGGAGTTACTTTGAAAAATCTTAAAGAAAAAGAACCTATAGTCAATGAAAAAAATAGATCTAGACTCTGCTAGAATCGGTAAACTTGAGGATATCATTACAAACTTAGGTTCCGTGTTTTGCCCTATGAAAAACACTCCAAAAACCCCTACTAAAACTGCCAAGTGTATTTATGTTCCTAAAAATAAGGTGAATCTTCTAAGGGAGACGCGGATCTCAAATCCATAAGTGTTCTCCCCAATTGTCTCTCCATCGTTAAGGAACCTTTTGCTACCAATGAATTTCTTGAATTTTTGCCTAAAGGTTTAGCCATTGCTAAAAAGGGAGAAATCCCTAGAGATCACAATCTCTCTACTTATGAATTTAGTGACAAAGATGGCACTCGTTAGATCTATCATTGCTTTTATGCCTAGCTAGGGGTGTTAAACGATAGCGCTAGTTGGAAGGCAACCCAATTTTTCTTCATGTTTTTTGTTTTTGCTCCTGTTTAGTAATAAATCTTGCATCTACCTTCTGGTTACATGTGTTCTTATCTTTTAATTAGTGTTTGTGCCAATTAGAACCTATAGGATAACCTACGATGATAGTTGATTTGATTCTGCTGAAAAACCGAAACTTTGCGTGCACGAATATAATTGTTTTACATCACAGGAACGTGATTTTGCGTTGATTATTTTTTCTGATGTTCAATAAACAAATTTTCCAGGACTTCCTATTTTTGTAGGATTTTTAGAGTTCCAGAAGTTTGCGTTAGTTACAGATTTCTACAGACTGTTCTGTTTTTGACAGATTCTGTTTTTCGTGTGTTGTTTGCTTATTTCAGTGCATCTATGGCTAGTAAATTAGTTTATAAACCATAAGAAAGTTGGAATACAGTAGGTTTAACACCAAAATAAATAAAGAATGAGTTCATTGCAGTACCTTATGTGGTGGTTTTATTTTCTTTCACTAACGGAGCTTATAAGATTTCCTGTTGAGTTTTGTGTTGTGAAGTTTTCAAGTTTTGGGTAAAGCTTTTATGGACTATGGAATAAGGAGTAGCAAGAGTCTAAGCTTGGGGATGCCCATGGCACCCCAAGATATTCAAGGATAGCCAAAAGCCTAAGCTTGGGGATACCCCGGGAAGGCATCCCCTCTTTCGTCTTCGTTCATTGGTAACTTTACTTGGAGCTATATTTTTATTCGTCACATGATATGTGTTTTGCTTGGAGCGTCGTGTACTATATTAGTATTTGCTTTTTAGTTTACCACAATCATCCTTTCTGTACACACCTTTTGGGAGAAGCTATTTGATTAGAATTTGCTAGAATACTCTATGTGCTTCACTTATATCTTTTGAGCTTGATAGTTTTTGCTCTAGTGCTTCACTTATATCTTTTAGAGAACGGTGGTGTCTTAATTTTGAAGAAATTGCTAGTCTCTCATGCTTCACTTATATTATTTTGAGAGTCTTTTAGAACAGCATGGTTTTTGCTATGATCATAAAGTTGGTCCTAGAATGATGAGCATCCAAGTTTTGGATGCTATGATCAATTTGATGCTTGATAATTGTTTTGAGATATGGAGGTAGTGATATTAAAGTCATGCTAGTTGGGTGATTATGAATTTAAAGAATGCTTGTGTTGAAGCTTGTGATTCCCGTAGCATGCACGTATGGTGAACCGCTTTGTGATGAAGTTGGAGCATAATTTTATTTATTGATTGTCTTCCTTATGAGTGGCGGTCGGGGACGAGCGATGGTCTTTTCCTACCAATCTATCCCCCTAGGAGCATGCGCGTAGTACTTTGGTTTTTGATGACTTCTAAATTTTTGCAACAAGTATATGAGTTCTTTTGATTAATGTTGAGTCCATGGATTATACACACCCTTTCCATCCTTCCACCATTGCTAGCTTCTCTTGTACCGCGCAACTTTTCACTGGTACCTTATACCCACCATTTACCTTCCTCAAAACAGCCACCATAGCTACCTATTATGGCATTTCCATAGCCATTCCGAGATATATTGCCATGCAACTTTCCACCGTTCCATTCATATGACACGCATTACTTTTGTCATATTGCTTTTTGCATGATCATGTAGTTGACATTGTATTTGTGGCAAGGCCACCTTCATAATTTTCATACATGTCGCTCTTGATTCATTGCATATCCCGGTACACCGCCGGAGGCATTCATATAGAGTCATATCTTCTTCTAGCTTTGAGTTGTAAATCCATGAAAGTGTGATGATCTTTATTATTAGAGCATTGTCCTATTGAGGAAAGGATGATGAAGACTATGATTCCCCCACAAGTCAGAATGAGACTTCGGACTTTACAAAAAAAAGAGAAAGGCCAAAAAGAAAAGAAAAGAAAAAGAGAAGGCCAAAGAAAAGAAAAAAAAGAAAAAAAAAGAAAGAAGAAAAAAAATGAAAGAAAAAGAGAGAAAGGACAATGCTACTATCTCTTTTTCTACACTTGTGCTTCAAAATAGCACCATGATCTTCATGATAGAGAGTCTCATATGTTGTCAGTTTCATATACTAGCGGGAATTTTTCATTATAGAACTTGGCTTGTATATTCCAATGATGGGCTTCCTCAAAAGTGCCCTAGGTCTTCGTGAGCAAGCAAATTGGATGCACCCCACTTAGTTTTTTTTGTTGAGCTTTCATATATTTATAGCTCTAGTGCATCCATTGCATGGCAATCCCTACTCACTCACATTGATATCTATTAATGGACATGTCCATAATTTAGAAGTGCTTGACAGCACATTTGGATTGAGAAGTAAATGTACGTCCGTGTGTCTTCGTGTTTCCTATTTGAGAAATTAATCGTCGAAATGTCAACTAGTTGCACATACAAAAAGATGCGAGCGAACCACTGGTTTGTCCAATTCAGCTAGTTATGTTGTACAGGTAATCTGGTTATGTGAAGATTTTAGATCTGGTTTTTAGGGTTTTAGGACCTTCTAGATATTTTTGGCTGGGTTCTTCTTTTTCTATTAGTTTTCTTTATTGGCGTTTTTGGATTTCTTTACACTTTTTTATTTCCTTATTCTTTTTCATAGTTTCAGATTCTTTTTATTTCTATATTTTCTTAAAAAATAAAAATTGTTCACTTAAAAAAACAGTAATTTCTAAATTGTTTGTGTTCTCTAAAAATCGATCAATATTTAATATACTCGCTATCATTTTTTAATTTGTTTAGAATTAAGAATTTTCGTAAAATTTCAAAATAAAATCATAAAATATTTAGAATTTAAAATTTTGTCCTGGAAATTTGCTTTTATTCTCAAAACTTCTAAAATGTTCAAATTTCTAAATATGTTCATAATTTTAATTTTTTTTGCTTATTATAAAAAGTCCATGTTTTAAAATTAGTACAATATTTTTGGAAAGGAATTCCTTATTTGTCGGAAAAATATCATGAATTTGAACCTTTTTCTCGAGCTATCAAAAGAAGTTCGAAAATTTATGGGAAAGTAGTCATTTTTCCAATATTGCCTAGATTTTGAAAAAAGATTCACATTTTTTCAAAAAATGCTCACAAAATCTGAAAATATTTTTTCATGATTTTCTGTAAACTAAATAGAACTAAAAACTAAAAAAATGGCCGTTGCAGTAGCCGTCCCGATACATGCTAGGCTGTCATCTAGAATACACCCATGGGTCAGTCCTGTCCTGCCACAAAGAGTGCGGCACATAGGTAGTCCTATGGGAAATCCTATATGCCGTTCGTTGCACTAGACGGGGAATCTTCCGCGTGTAGGTCGCTTCGTACACCGATCATGCGTGTGGTCCTCTTCTGGGCTGGCCTTTTCCGAGTTCTTCCCCATAGCGGGAACTAGTTTTCTATTCTTTCATTGTTTTCTTCCGGTTTTTTCTTTTTAGTTTTTTCATACTTTTTTGTTTTCTCTTTTCCTTTTCATGTTGCAGATCACTTTCAAAATTCAAGAACGTTTTCTGAAATGGAAAAATATATTTTTTGAAATCGTCAATATTTTCAAATTCACAAATATTTTCTAATTTGGGATATTTTTTATGAAATAGTGAACATTTTTCAAATTGAAAAAATAATTTTCAAATCAAGAATATTTTGTGAACCTATTTTTTTGAAACTATTTGCATTTTTCTGAACTGATGAGCGTTTTTTAATCGATGACATTTTTTGGAATCGGTGAACTTTTTATGAATGTCTGAACTTTTTTCAATCCAGGAACATTATTTTTGAAATTCACAATCATTATATTGCGAATATTTGAAAAAAAATAGTAACAATGTTTTAAATTTGCAATTTTCTGGTTCAAATTGTGGAATATATTTCGATAGACGAACATTTTTCAAAATTATGATCATATTTTAATCCATGAAAGTTTTGTGGTTTCAGGAACATTTTCCCCAAGTTCAGTTCAGAACTTTATGATCATATTTTCAGTTCAGAACTTTATTGTAGTCTCGAAATGTTTTAAACTTGAAAATAAAAAAGAATTAAAAAAGCAGGAAAAAACGAAATGGAAAAATAGGCTGGTTGTCCCCGCCCACTCATGGACCGCGCCAATATGAGTGCGCGGGAGGGGAGAACCAGCCTTTTTTTAGTTTGTTTTACAAAAATGTTAGCGTTTTACAAAAAATGTGTGAAGTTTTCATAAAATGTATCCATTTTCAAAAAACATCACGTATTTAAAAACTGTTTTTGTGATCAAAATATGCTCGGGATTTTTAATTGTCCTCCGTTACTAAATTTTGTTAAGAATTTCAAAAATATACCTGTCTTTCAAAATTTAGTTCACAAACTAAAAAAATATTGTGGAGTTTCGAAAAATATTTGCATTTTCTAAATATTATTCAGAATTTACGTACAAGTTCCTGCTTTCAATTTTTGTTCGCAAGTTCAAAAAATGTTCATGATTTTTTTAAAAATTTCACATTTTCATAATTTGTTTAGAAATTTTAAATGTTGTTCGTAATTTCAAGAAATTATCTGCAACTACTTAATTTGTTTGCAATTTTCAAGTAATGTTGAGTTACATTGCTCCCTTTAGTTCCTTAGACTTTGCATCATTTACTGGTCACTAGCACTCATTAGTTCTACTCGCTATCAAACATGCCTTCATCGACAGGAGGTCTCTGGACCTCTTCCTAGGTTGTGCACATTCGTTTTTTGCAATTTTTTGCGCATGAAAGACCGCTAAAGGTTTATCCCAATGGGTCAGTCCAGTCTAGCACGCCCTATAAGAAGAGGGATATCCGGCAAATAGGAGCTCCCGCTCCTATGTGTGCTCCATATTCGCCTTCTCCCTTCTAAATTTCACAATGGGCCCTTAACTCTAAGTAGGTGATGCTATATAGTCAATAAGGGTGCGTTTGGTGGGAGATCCTACGGGACGCTCTTTGCGTCAAAGAGTTGACACTTCGCACAGGCGTGCCTCGCCTGGGCCGGCCCATTTAATGTTTGCGTGTTGGAAAATGGAAACGCGACAAAAACTAAGAGTGCTGCCGCTGCGATTCGAACCCCGACTTCCTAGTTTGCTGCATTTTGTGCCAGCCGCTGTGATACAATAGCTCTTGTGCTAGAAAGACAGTGCAACACATGAAGAAACGGACAACAGTGGCCAAAAGTTGAACATTCCCCCCTGCTACTGATCACGGTCACTAGCCATTGTAACTCTAGCGTATCTACATCTCAAATGGCAGACCCTTCAGTATGAACTATAAGCAGCAGCAGATTTATCCCAAAAAAAGCAGTAGCAGATTTAACTTCATTGAAATTTTGAACATGAATTTCTTTTTTTAAGGTAAATATATTTTTAAAGTCGAATTTTAAAAATTGCAAACAAAATTTAAAAACTCAAACATTTTATGAACAAGCGACATTTTTGGGAATCTCAACAGAAATGAAAAAGGGAAAAAATATTAAAAGTACATTCTTTGAAATTACGGACAATTTTAAAAAAGATGCAAACATTTTCTATAAAACATGAACATTTTTGGAAATTGCGAACAAATTTTCCAAAATACAACCTTTTTTGGAATTTGCGAACAAAATTTGAAAACATGAACATTTTTTACAAATATGGAAAGATTGAACATTATTTTGAATTTGCATCAAATGTTCATGTTTCTTTGTGCACAAAATTTGAAAGTATATACACTTTTATAAATTGTTTGGGAATATGTATATTTTTAACTCTTTGAACAAATTTTGAAAATGGGTTCCAAACATTTTCAAAACATGAACATTTTTAAAATTGTTGAGAAAAATTTGGAAGCGGGAACATTTATTGAAATTCCCGAACATTTTTTGAATTTGCGAAATATATTTTCAAAACATGAACATTTCTAAAATTGTAAAAAACTTTCAAAGTAGGCACATTTATGGAAATTCCCGAACACTTTTTGAATTTGCAAATATATATTAAAAAAACATAAACATTTCCGAAATTTGTGAATAAATTTTGCAAATGGGAACATTTTCTGATTTTTTTAAAGCGCGAAACTTTTAAAATTTCAAATTCCATATAGAAATTTTTGGAACATTGTTTTAAGAAGCGAGCAAATATTTGAAATCCTAATTCTTCTAGAATTGCGTAAATTTTTTGCAAAAAGGAACATTTTAAAATATGTACAAAATCTTAAAAATTGAAACATTTTTAAATTTCTGAAAATAGGTTGGAAAAGGAAAAATAAACGAAAATTAAACTAAAATAAAAAAGGAGCTAAAATAAAATAAAAGGTGAAAAAAAATAAAAATGTCAAAGGGAAAGGAAAATAAAAAAGAAAAACGAAAAGAAGGGAAAAGAAAAGGAAACAGAAAAAAAGAAAACTGAAACAAAAACAGAAAAAATCTGGTTCAGGAACCTTCTAGAAGGTTCCCAAAACCGGGAAAACCGGCTGGGACTTTCCAGAAGGTTCCTAAGACCAGGATCGATGCAACGCAGACTTGTCTTTTAAATGGGCTGGCCCGCCTCGGTCGAGACCTGTGGGGCGCCCCGACACTTTGCCGCAGCGGGCGTCCAATAGGGTTTTCCGCGTTTGGTTGCCCCCACAAGGCTCAACCACTGTATGCACCATTTTTTGTGTTAGGTTGTTTGATTATATGCAAACACTAATGGGGTTGGATGTCACTTTTTATATAGCACCTATGGGTCTATATCATCGGGAACTGCCAAATCGACAATTTTCAGCGAACCAGGCTCGAGCTGTCTGCACATGGCTTGTGGTAAGGGAGCTCCTAACGGGCACTCTAAGCGCCGATTGGAGCTATAGGCGCTTGCAAAAATGCATAGCAGGCCGGCCCATCACCTGCTTAAAAATAGGAAAAAATGGCTACGTGAAAAAATATAGCGAAAGCTCGGTCTCGAACTCAGCATCGCACATATTTTTTTCTAGACAAACGTACGAACCCCTTGGCCACACATGTTTTGTTGTTCTTCTACTAGAAAAATGTATTAGTTAACCTTCTTTTTAGCGAAACATTAACGTAAATCCGAAAATTAGTTGAATGTTCATTGATTTTTTTAAACAGGTTCACCGGCTTTGAAAAGTAGTTCACTATTTTTTAAAGTTCAAAAAATTGAAAATAAATACATCGATTATAAAAATATAGTTCATTGAATTTGAAAAAATTTCATCAATTTTGAAAAAAGTTCATAAAGTTTGAAAAAAGTTCATCGAATATTCATCTATATTGAAAAATAGTTCATCCAATTTGAAAAAAGTTCATCCAATTTAAAAAAGTTCATTGAATTTGAAAAGAAGTTCATCGATTATAAAAAATTTAATCAAATTTGATAAAACAAATTTCACGCATTTACAAAAAAAAGAAAAGAAAAATAAAAATAAAAAACGAAGAAGATAAAAGAATAAAGAAGGAAAAAAAAGAGAAATCGCTGCATTTTTGTAGCATTCTCTTTATAGAAGGAAAAAAGAAGTTTCAAAGTCACAGCACAAAAGGTGGCCTCTTGGTTACGCCACTCTCTAATAAGCGTAGAGGTTGGGAGATCAAAACTCAGAGGGTGCAAGTTTTTTGCAGTATTACCGAAAGAAAAGAAAAGTCTAAATGGGCCGGTCTAGCGCTGCGACGGGGTGTTCGCCAGTTTGCCTAAACTGAAGAAACAAGCGCCTTAAGCGCCGTTTAGGATTTGCCTTGTGGTAATCACCTCCTTTATCTCCCTCACATAGTCTCTTCTTTTCTGCACAACCATGCTTCAATTCGAGATAAACTGTACATGAAAAAGATGTACCTCGATATTCTGATTCCATTAAGATTATTAGATCATTGTTTCGTTCACTGTATATGCCAAATTTGGTGTTCATATTTGGATCCTTCTTGGAAGAATTTCGATAAATTCGTGCCACATGGTCGACCGCTTGAAGTTTGCTTTAACGAGTAGCTTCACCTCGCTGTCTGACACGACTTTCATGTTGTGAGTTTTCTATTTCAAAACTCATCGACGAGTAGATCTACATACGACCAGTGTACTGTAATATGCATGTCATCCTCCTAATCTTTTTCGCCTCTAATCCGGTTCATTAGTCTCTTATAACCTACACAATCGTTCTTCGATTCGAGATAAATTGTACACAAAAAAGATGCAAGGTGACATTGTGGTTCCATTTAGGCGATTGGTTTGTGGTTTCGTTGACTGTAGATGTTCAAATTCATCTTTATGCTTGAAGCTAAATTTTGATAAACTCATCGCGCACAGTTCACCATTTGAGTTTGGTTGCCGGCATAAGGCTCAACCTGGCCAATTGCGTGCATCATCTTTTTGTGTTAGGCTGTTTGATTATACACTACTAGAAAAACCCCTACTAATGGCGCGCCTAATATGGCCATTAATGGCGCATTTGTGGTGCGCCATTACTAGCACGCCATTAGTAATTTTTACTAATGGCGCACCACCTGGTGCGCCATTAGTATCTGGTATAGTAATGGCGCACCGCGGGTGCGCCATTAGTATAGGCCAGGGTGCGCCATTAGTATGCCTCCCAGGGGCCATGTATAACCAGGTGCTTTGGCATACTAATGGCGCACTACCACTGGATGCGCCATTAGTAACCGCGGCATACTAATGGCGCACTATCCAGTGATGCGCCATTAGTATGCTTTGTCATACTAATGGCGCACTGTCATGTGATGCGCCATTAGTATGAATATTAGGTTTTTTTAATTTTTATTTTCTGTTTTTGCACAGGTTACAAAATGTATAATTTGACAAAATATAGACAGCACACATCAACAACAGATTCATCGAATACAATAGAAGATTAGTCTTTGAATACAATTCATCATATTAGTCTCCGAATACAATTCATCATATTAGTCTCCGAATTGAAAAGACCGAACAAAGATAAAACATTGTATTACAAGTCTCGAGACCGCGAGTAGCGAGTTTGTCTTCACATTACAAGTCGATATCGATCATCTAAACTACCATCACATAGAAGAGAGCTGCGGTCATCACGATGAGCATCATCACGATGAAACTCGTCTTCATCCGGTTCCTCCAACGCTCCTCCCTCTCCCGCTAGATAGCGGGCGATCTAGATTCGCCTCGGCCCTAGTGGTGTACCTTTGTATGCTATTATCGCTGAATCGGTGAACCTGTCTCCGACACTCCTCCCATCATCGAGACTCAGGAACCTTACCCTTGTACACGACATACGTCGGCATCGCTATGCACTAGCCAAACGTAAACGTTAGTACCAATTCACGACAATACATAAGCAATATATAAGTATGCAATGAACGATCGGAAGAGAAAAGCAAGACATTAATAGCATCGATTATATCTAAGTTGAACGACTCTCAAACCAAAGAGACATACTACAAGTTCAATAAAGTTTAATTACAACATGAGCCAATCGATGTTTGAGAACCAGACACAAGATCACCGCTTTCGACTCGACTCAAGGGAACGGAGCGTGGATGAAGCCGCCGTCTCATCGTGGGAGTCATGAAATAACGGTCGTTGTCACCTGCATTTGTAGCATTGTGTCGATGTCACCGTTGGACGGTTGATTGTTGAGGTAGAACTGCCCCGAGGTACGGCGACATCTTGATGGATGATTTCCGCAAACTCCGACTGGATGCGAAAGAATTCTTGTCGGAGGTCCGCGTCCTGGATTGTCGACACGCTCTTTGCCCAATCTTTGAGTTTACTCCGTAGCAGAAGTTGATGATGGTCCCGTACGATCGCCCACATGTGATGGATGGCGTAGTAGGCACCCTTCTGACCGCCAGGCGGCTGCTTGACGCAGCAGAACGTCGTATTGTGGGAGAACACGTGCTTGCCATACTTACGAATAGGCTTGGTGAAGGTGCCTCCAGATTTGGCGTAGCCGGGGAGAACATCATCAATAACCTTCTTGACATTTGTGTAGTCTACGTTCGACTGACGGTCCGGGTCGAAATACGTGGCCATGGAATATTTGGGGCTTAGGAGGATGAGCGTGCAACGTGTGTCACTGCAGAAAACACGGAATGTTAAAAGAAAAAGATCGAAATGTAAGAATTCATATGTTACGGGCCGGTTGAGGGGAGGACTTACTCGGGAAAGTAAGGCATGAGGAAGTTATCCTTATCTTGGTTTGCCAGAATGACGCCTTCGAGGTAAGAACTCGCAACTTGCCGGTCCCCAGTGCTGCCCAAGATCTTGGCACGCATGTAGAAGGGGTCGACTATCACGATGTCCGGGGTCTTGTCGCGAATGATCCGCATCTCCATACTCAGCGAAAATAGCCGAACGAAGGTGTAGTGCAGCGGATGAAGGTTCAACATAGCGTGGATGTCATCAAAACGCAGGACGATCGTACGCCCGATGGAGTTATCCACAAAGCCCTTGCCCTATGGCACCTTGGGCGCGAAAACCGGTATGCCACATCCTTCTCTCTCGAGACGGCGCTTCTCCAAAGCAAGAACACATCATGCAGACTCCCAGATAGCACCGGTTGCAGCATTGAGCATATTTGTCGGTAGCATCGCCCTACCCGCCACATGCACCCTCCTCGAGATATCCTGCGGTGAAGGTGGCCCGTCCTGAGCACGGATCGTACTCGGTGCCGGCTGGCTCGCACCCTTCTTACTCTTTCTTTTGCGTACCTTCTTCTTCTCCTGTAATGGGACCGAGTTATGCTCACAGACCGCCTTCTTGAGTGTGTTGGGGCTGATAATATTTTGCACATCGCCTATCTGAGGCTCGGTGAAGTCGGCAGCTGGAGGCGTCTCCTTAGAGCTGAACGCCAGACGGCACCTGTTGCAACTTGGCTTCTCCGCGGTACCAGCTAGATCGCACACGTCTTTTGTTGGGTTTGGTTCTTGAGAAGGAGGCCCCATGAAGTCGCCATCGTACCCATGATCGGCAAAGTACTGATCGACGTTGCCAAATGTATCATCGTCGTCGTCGTCGTCGTTCTGATCCTGTGCCATATGCATGTTTGGATCCAGTGGCATAGGGATGTCCGGCACCGTTACGGCGGTCTTGCCATGGGGCCGACTTGGCGCCGCACGATCGGGCGGTGTTGTCTTTGGGTGGTGTCCCCGCCCCCAAACGAATCCGCTCTTCGCCAAAGCAGGGCCAGCTCAGCAGCGCCGAGGGTCATCACGTCATCATCGTCGGCCCCGACGGGTCGAATCGGAGGTAACAAGTCGTCGCAGCTGGCAGCACCGAACCAGTTGAACCCTAAACAAGTTGGGTGGCATCCGGGTACCGTGGAACAAGGGTTGCCGGTTGAACGATTTTGCCCTTGGCGACATCGACCAACTCGTTGTTCATGAAGTGGAGGAGAGTGCACGAACGTCGGCGGCGCGCCGCGAAAACATGTAGGGCGTCGGGGATGCCCGATCAAAGGCAAGGAGATGAAGTCCTCGGCGAGAGAGGCTTAATTAGTTACCGTGATGATGGCGTCGAGCTCGGCTAATGTCGGCGACCGCCAACAGCGGGCGTCACGATTGACGGAGGGGCCGCTTGCTGCAGAGGTGCCGCCGGCGACACCCGGTGCATTAAGCTCCGTGCGGCGTCGGAGAGACACAATGCCGCCTCGCCAGAGGCACCAATGGCCCCGCCATCGCATTATGCGAGTTGCTGGCCGTGAAGCTAGGAATCGGGCGACCCTGTTGGCCGCCCGCAATCCGCGACTCAACCCGAGATCAAGGTAGGCACAATGGCGGTGATCGTCGCCCGAGTCGTTGTTCCACTTGCTCTTGGACAATCTCAAATCCGCGCCACTGTGCCTTGAGTTCTTGAACCTCTCGCGCTGGCTTTCGAGCTGGTCTTTTCTCCTTCCGCACACCAGCGGTATAGTATGACCCCATTTTGTCGACAAGCCTTTGCCGCCACACGACTAGTCGACGTCGGCCATCGAGCTTATCCTTGTTCTTCATTACATTCAACGCCCTATTTAGAGTGGTGTCCCAAGGGTTGCTTTAGTCGACCCCGCGCCATCGCTTTCGATCGCTGCGGAAGGAATGTGAACCATTTAGAAATTTGGCTTCATTAATTAGAATGCAACCATATGGAGCTAATTACGCGGGGTGTATTCCTTACGAACAAGCTCAAGCTGCCCGGTCTTGGATCCGTGGTAAGCTCCTTTGTTTTCGAGTCCTTCTTGTACCGGCCCCGACAAAGTTCCCTGGTGCGCTTGTTACCGCTGTATTTCTCGAAGAGGGGCGGTCGGCCTTGCTTGGCACGGTCCGCCTCCTCCTTGTCCCATATAGGCTCCGCCACTCAGAACCGCCGGGACCGAGTGTGTGTTCCCCTATGTTCAGCTCCGCATTTGTTTCCCCACTCACTTGATTGGGAGCTTGCGGTGCTCGAGCAATTGATCTTGAAGTCGTTGTAGTCATCTTGGTGATCGAAGGATTTTTCTCCTTGATCTTCTGATAACTCTCACCTTTCTCGATCATTTTCTTCACATTGCTTTTCCAAGTAGACAGGGCCTTGCTCATCTTTGTGAGGGCAGTATTGTTCACTTTATTCCCTTTGAGGCTTGTGTTTGCAAATTCAGCGGGAACTTGTATCGTTCGTGCAGCCGTGAAGAGGAGGTGGCGCAAATTCCCTCGGTCGGGATGCCTCGGGTTCTCGGTGTTGATCGAGACGGTGCTCGGACAATGCACCCGAGCTGAAGCGAGTACCCTTGACTATTCATTCGGCGCCGTTGGATTCCGTTGGAGTCCACTTCAGTAACTTCCTCCTTGAGGGTGAGGAGCACGATCGGGCGCCGGTCCTTCCGTTGCCTCTTCGGTTGGCTGCCATCTGTGCAGGCGCCGCCATCATCAGTGGTGGCATCCTCGGCGGCACCATCACTGGTGGCATCAGTGTGGTCATCCTCGGCGGCACCATCAGTGGTCTCAGGATCGGTGGGGAAGGCGGCGGCCTCATACAAGTGTGGTTGTTCCTCCATCTCCTGGGACAGCTCCCAGAATGCCTTGCCGCCCGAACCCCCGGCCTCATTGTTGTGGGCCATGTTTCTCTCTAAATAGAAACAAAGTTTGGTCAAAAAGTTGGTTATTGTCAAGGAACAAGATCTCTAAGTTGAACAAATAACCTAATTCTCGAGGAATGTCGCCAAAAAGTTGGTTATTGTCAAGGAACAATTGAGAGATGTTTGTGATATTGCCTAGGTGTTTTGGGATAGAACCTATTAGTGTGTTGTTGCTAAGGTCCAAGTCCACGTTCTCAGGGTAACCTAGTTCTTGAGGGGTGTGTCTAGAAAGTTCACTCTTCTTGAGGGGTGTGTCTAGAAAGGTCACTCTGCAGATAGCTTATTGTCTCCTCTCACTATCTCTCTATCACACATGGCAAGCAAGGGTGTCTGAGTGTGTGAATAAAATACTAAACTAATCCAACCACTAAAGCAAATTAATTTTTATTTCGGTTGAGAATCGGGCACCTTCTAGGTCAAGAAAATTGGGCATGATCTTTGCTAATTTTCTTGACCTAGGAGTGCCCCATTTCTCAACCGAAACGGAAATTAATCAACGTTTCAGGAGAAAGGGGTTATTTTAGAAGATCACAAGTAGCAGCATCATCACTTGACAAAATCACAACTAGCAGCAACAACTCGCAGATAGCAGCAGCAGCATCACTTGACAAGTAGTACAGCAGCCGTGTGGGCTGGATTAGCAAGAAAGCTGATGTACAATGCAAGAAAGTAGTACAGCAACCTCAAAACAATGCAAAGTGCTGTGGGCTAAAAAACAATTACAGTAGACTAAAAAACAGGAATCATTATCTTCTATATGAAGCTGCTGATGATGCAACTTTAGTCTTCACTAGATAGAAATACTAGTGTTGCTTGATTTATTTTCGAGCCCTAATTGTGTTGTTGTGTTCTCTGTTGTTGGTGAAACTGTAACTTGGTGTTGCTTTGGCTCCTCCTGTGGGAAGACAGGCAGCAAACCCCCCTTATACCTTGAACCATAACATATGATTTATTCAGAATCACATCACAGTAAAATGAAGCAGAGTCGTCAACAAAATATATTAACATTCTAATTTCAGCAACTTATACAATCGTAATAATTCGTTCTCGCCTTATCTAGTTTAGCAAGATTTGGAACCATAAGAACTTCTTCTCAGATACATTTATACTTCCAGTAAACTTTAGGACCATAAGAATTTGTTTTCAGATTTTACCAAATTTTAGAACCACAGGAGATTCTCACCAAATTTGGAGTACATATATAATTTCACCGAATCTTAGAACCACAAGAATTTCTAATTTCAGTGCTAAGAATTTGTTGTTGGATAAACTTCATATACTCCCTCCATAATGAAACTAGGCCACTATGTCTGTAATTTCTAATTTCAGTGCTAAGAATTTGTTGTGTTCTCTGTTGTTGGTGAAATAGGTGTTGTGTACCAGGGCCAAAATCAAATTGCAATGCTTGTTTAGAGAATTTTCAGAGAGAAAATACAGGTACACCAAGCCACCAAGAGCTGCCATTTCTAAATTTAATTGCAACAATATCTTACACTAATAATTACAGTGTAAAAACCATGGAAATACACGGGGGAGGGGAGAGGAGGAGGGGGAGCTCACGGGGGCCGGGGAGTGGGGCGCGGGGAGGATGTCGGGGACGAGGTCCGGGTGGTGGTGGTGCTCCGGCGGCGGTGGTGTGGACGGGGCGGCGTCCGGGCGGCGGGTCGCGTCGAGGCGGCGGGCAGCGCCGAGGTGGCGGGCAGCGCGCTGGGCGGGTCGAGGCGGGCTGGGCGGCGTCCGGGCGGCGGGTCGGGTCGAGGCGGCGGGCAGCGCCGAGGTGGCGGGCAGCAAGGCCGGGTTAGGTTTGGGCGAACGGCGCTGGCTCGAGGGGAGGAAGGGAGAGGGAGGGCGGGGCGCATGGGCGGCTGCGGCGTAGTGGGTCAGGGCAGCGGCGGCGGCGGCGGTGGATCGGGCGAAGGGGGGGGGAGAGGGAACTGGCGAGGGGGAGAGGGAAGGGGGGATCGGGCGAAGGGGGTGAGGGAAGGGGGGATCGGGCACAATACTAATGGCGCACCACACCTCGGTGCGCCATAAGTACATCCATACTAATGGCGCACCTCACCGTGGTGCGCCATTAGTATTTTTTTTATTTCAACTCGAGCCAACAGCTTATGTACCACCAGAACTGATCCACATCAAGTCCCTTGTACTAGTTCGACTGGTCAGCAGCCAGTTCTCACACCAGGAGGTCCTGGGTTCGACTCCCAGGCTCCACAATTTTTTTAGCATTTAAAAAGCTGTTTGATACTTATTTGTGTTTAAATATGTTCAAACTTGTTTAAATCATAACAGTAATATTTTTTTTATAAGATAGTAATAATTTTTTAAAAAATATCATCAAACAGTAATGCCGGTGGAGCGGGAGGTCTTGTGGGTGCGGGGGTCGGCGGCGGTTGAGTGGGGAATCGAGGTGCGGGGTCGGCGGTGGTGGCGGTGGATGAGGGGCTCGGCGGGGGACGGATCTGGCGAGGTGGGATATTTGATACTTATTTGTGTTTAAATATGTTCAAACTTGTTTAAATCATAACAAGAATATTTTTTTATAAGACAAGAATAATTTTTAAAAATATCATCAAACAAGAATGCCGGTGGAGCGGGAGGTCTGTGGGTGGGGGGGTCGGCGGCGGTTGAGTAGGGGAATCGAGGTGCGGGGGTCGTGGCGGCGGGCGGTGGATGAGGGGCGCTCGGCGGCGAGGGGACCGGATCTGGCGAGGTGGGATATTTGATACTTATTTGTGTTTAAATATGTTCAAACTTGTTTAAATCATAACATAATATTTTTTATAAGACAGTAATAATTTTTGAAAAATATCATCAAACAAGAATGCCGGTGGAGCGGGGAGGGTGTGGTGCGGGGGTCGGCGGCGGCGGTTGAGTAGGGGAATCGAGGTGGGGGGTTGGCGGCGGCGGTGGATCTGGGGTGCTCGGCGAGGGGACCGGATCTGGCGAGGTGGGATATTTGATACTTATTTGTGTTTAAATATGTTCAAACTTGTTTAAATCATAACATAATATTTTTATAAGACAGTAATAATTTTTAAAAATATCATCAAACAAGAATGCCGGTGGAGCGGGGAGGTGCGGGTGCGGGGGGTGTGGCGGCGGCGGTGGATCTGGGGGTGCTCGGCGAGGGGACCGGATCGGCAAGGTGGGATAGTGATCGAGATGGAGGGGATCGAGATCGAGTGTCCATGAAATTTAAAATATTCATGATAGTTCAAAAGTACCCATGAAATACAATCGAAAAATGAAGGCTACGATTTAAATACAATCGATCTTAGCTAGCTATCTGCTCACAATCTTCTTGCCCTTCTTTTTCGCAAATTGAGTTCTTTCGTGGAACGGACGCCCTTAGGTAGGGTGGTCCTGCTTCTTCTTGTGGTGTATGCTGCTACTTCATCATCGTCATCATGTTCGATCCTCGGTCGCCGTGCTTGTCAAGTCTTGCTCATTGGCTACTCCATCCATTCCGATGATCTTCCTTTGCCTCTCCTCACGACAACACGACCGGGCTTTGGCGGGTCGGTAATGAAGAAGCATTGGTCCACTTGGGAAGCCAATACCCATGGCTCATTTTTGAAGGCCCTTTTCCCCCTTTTTTTGGTTTTTTTTTTTTTTTTTTCCAAAATTTTTTTTTTTTCCCCTTTTTTTGGGGGTTTTTTTTAAATTTTTTTAAAAAGGTTTTTTTTTTTTGGGGAAGGTTTTTTTGGGACCCCCCAAAAAAAAGGGGGCCAAAAAAATTTTTGGGAACCCCCCTTTTTTTTTTTTGGTTTTTTCTTTTTTAAAATTTTTAAATTGGAAAAAGGGTTTTTTGGGGGTTTTTTTTTTTTTTTTAAAAAATTTTTTTAAACCCTTTTGGGGGGAATTTTTTAAAGTTTTTTTTTTTCCCCTTTAAAGGGGAACCCTTTTTTTAAAAAATTTTTTAAAATTTTGGGTTTTTTTAATTTTGGGGAAAACCCCCCAAAAAAATTTTTTTTTTTAATTCTTTTTTGAAAAAAGGGTTTTTTTTTTTGGGGTCCTTTTAAAAACCCCCTTTTTTCCCATTTTTTTTTTTTTTTTTTAAAATTTAATTTAAAACTGGAACGGACGCCCTTTAGGTAGGGTGGTCCTGCTTCTTCTTGTGGTGTATCTGCTACTTCATCATCGTCATCATGTTCGATCCTCGGTCGCCGTGCTTGTCGAAGTCTTGCTCATTGGCTACTCCATCCATTCCGATGATCTTCCTTTTGCCTCTCCTCACGACAACACGACCGGGCTTTGGCGGGTCGGTAATGAAGAAGCATTGGTCCACTTGGGAAGCCAATACCCATGGCTCATTTTTGCGGTGACGTTTGCGCCCATGGTCTTGATTTGGCCGGGTATAACCATGGTGGTGAAATACGGTCTTCTTTATGACGTTCTTGGCCCATCGACATGGAACATCGGGACCTTCTCTCCAACAGTAGCTCAGCTCCCAGATCTCCTCGATCCTTCCGTAGTATCTGTCCTTGTCGTTACGGTGTAGGATTCCATCGTTACCCGGAGTTCGATAACCATCGCTCTTCATGTCCTTGGCCCGGTGTAGAATGTGTAGCCGTTGATATCGTGACGCCTCATAGGTCATCAGGTTGTGCTCGGTATCCTGTGACAAGGCGAATATGAGTTGTTCTTCCGCGGAAGAATCCTCATGTAAAGGGTACGACAGAAGCTTCTACTTGAACCAACGCGTGAAACATGAGTTGTGCTCTTTGAGTATATCTCCGTCCGTCCTCTGTTGGCCTCGGTCATTGTACGTCTTCTTAATAAAGGTTTTGTGCTCTACCACCCAAGGATCGACCACGTCTATGTGTTGTAGCGCGACTAGGTTTGCTCTTTCAAAGTCGGCGAGTCGACCCTCGAAGTCGACATGCATTTCGCGGTGACCCTCACGGTGACCCCATCCAGCGAGCCTGCCGAGGTGCCTGTTGACGGGCAGACCAACGGGGTTCTCGATGCCTAGATAATTCGTGCAGTAGGAGATGCACTCTTGATCGAAAGCCCCGGCTATGCTTCCTTACGGGCGTGACATGTTGCGAACGTATCCTTTGATGACACCATTCATCCTTTCGAGCGGCATCATGCTGTGCAGAGGAGCGTCGGCCCGAGTTGGATGATATCCTCCACTATATGGACCAGCAGATGCACCATAACGTCGAAGAATGCGGCGGAAGTACATCTCAAGCTCGCATAGTATCACCACGATCTCTTCCTGTAGCCTTCGAGTTGCCTCACGCCAATCGACTTCCGAGATGACGTCGAAGAAGTTGCATAGGCCAAATAGCGTTTCACGGACGTGCGCGTCCATGATCCCACGGATTGCAACCGGAAGTATCTGCGTCATCGAGACGTGATATCGTGAGACTTCATCCGCTGAACTTCGCTCACTGGGTCTAGGTATCGCTTATCTTCCCAGCAGAATCAGAAGGAAGTTTTACTCCTAGGAGGCGGTGAAAACTGCTCGATCTCCTCGACTTAGAGTGAAGCACGCGGGAGGGTAGTCATTTCCGGTCTTCTTGGCCTTTTGCCTTTGCGGACGACTTTTCGTGTCCTGCTTCGCCTCATCATCATCATCATCATCATCATCATCATCATATATAGCGTGAAGCTCCTGCCTGATGCCCATTGATTTCAAGTCTGCCCTTGCTTTCGGCCCATCTTTGGTCCTCTCTGGCATGTTGAGCAGGGTACCAAGCAGACTCTCGCACACGTTCTTCGTGATATGCATGACATCAAGGCTGTGAGGCACACGGTGGATCTCCCAAGACGGCAAGTCCCGTAAAACAGACCTCGTTTTCCATACCTTCAGCAGCAGCTGGCGCCTTCGCTTCTTTCGGCTCTGGCGCTTTTGCTTCTTTCCGGCGGTGGGCGTCTTTCCAATTTTTCAACAGCTTGTCTATTTCCTCGCCGCTCCTCGTACATGGGCGTTTTCGGGGTTCGGTTTCACCATCGAACAGATCCTTGCTTTTCCTCCACGGGTCATCGTCGCGAAGCCACCTTCGATGTCTCATGAACACGGTTTTCGAAGACCCGGATCTCTATATAGCTGGCGATACGTTGTGTCATCCATGCACCTTACGCATCCAGAAAATCCGTGGACTACCTGCCCCGCAAGATATCCGTAACCGAGATAGTCGTGCACCGTCGTGAGCAGTGCGGCTCTCATAGGGAAATATTCTTTCTCTGCGGCGTCCCACGTATTGGTTGGCGTTTTCCACAGCGTGTCAAGCTCCTCTTTCAGCAGCCCCAGATACAGATTGATTTCGTTCCCTGGTTGTTTCGGCCCTTCAATTAGCATACTCATGTGACGTACTTCCTCTTCATGCACAACCAGGGGGGAAGGTTGTACATCCACACAAACACAGGCCAGGTGCTATGTGTGCTTCTCTGGCTGCCAAACGGATTGACTCCATCGGTGCTCGCGCCAAAGACGATGTTCCTTGGATGGTTCCCAAATTCGGTATTGAAGTTCAACGCTTGCCACTCGCTCGCATCCTTAGGGTGACTCAGCATCTTGTCTTTTTTATCTATCTCCGGATCATTTGCGTCATCTTCTCGCTTCTTCTCCTCCCTATCCGCGTGCCAACGCAGGAGCTTTGCTACCTTAGGGTCCGCGAAATACCGCTGCAGACGAGGAGTGATCGGAAAGTACTACACCACTTTTCGAGGAGCTTTCTTCCTCTTCTTGTATCGAGTGACACCGCACACCGGACATATGGTAGACTCCGCGTGCTCGTCCCGATAAATGATGCAATTGTTCATGCACACATGGTATTTCACGTGCGGTAAATCCAGAGGACACACGATTTTCTTCGCCTCCTCCAAACTGGTCGGGCACTTGTTCCCCTTGGGAAGACGTTCGTGCGTAATGACATGTTCTCGTCGAAGCATGCGTCGGTCATTTTGTGTTTTACCTTCATCTCCAGAGCCATGAGCGTTACTTTCAGGCGGGTATCCTCGGGCCTGCATCCTTCATACAATGGAGTAACCGCGTCTAACTCAAGTTGATCCATCTTGGCTTTCTCTCGGGCGGCAGCTCTTGCGTTATCCGTCTGCTTGAGAAGCAGCTCTTGAATATGAGGGTCCTGCACCCAGCCCATCGATGGTCCAGCGTCGTCTGCTCCGCCGGCATCATCATCATGTCCTGCATCTTCTACATGATGATTGTGTACAGCATCACCGTCGTGATCATCTCCTGGGGATTCTTCGTCTTCTCGCCCGCCCGAGCCGCGGTGGTTGTCTTCTGCCCTTCCTCATTTCTTGCCGCCCCCATGGACGACTTCGTAGTCATCTTCATCACCTTGCCACCGATAGCCATCCATGAAACCACACAAGAGCAGGTGGTCCCGCACCTGCCCGGAATCCGGGTCCGCAATAAGGCTATTCAGCTTGCATCTTCGACACGGACATCTTATCTCCGTCTCGTTCTTTTGAAGCATCTCGGCCTTCGCGGACCTCAAAACCTATTCACGATGCCTTCGGTCATCGTGCGGACCATGGTCGCCTGCGGGGTAGAGCAAAACGATATTTTAGAACCAAGAAAAAATTTGGCATGACTTTCCCTAAAAATAGGACCAAAAATAATGCTTAATGCCAAAATTCTCGCCGAAACGGAAATGAATCAACATTCCGGCAAAATATTGGCAACTATCGCATTTCAAATACCGGTACACCTCCAAACACAAACACATATGCAACACCACAAACATATGCAACACCACGAACATACATAGATCTAGCTAGGCCATAAAAAGTGCATGTGCACATTGTTGTAGGGAGAACAACATAAATATAGCTTCCCCCCTTACTTACCTAGCAAAACAAGGTAACTTAACCACTTAATTTGAATGAATCTATGGTGGAAATGAGGTGAAAAAGAGGAGGCACCCGAGACAAGGAGGAGGCGGTGGAGAGAATGAAGTGGGGAGAAAGTGAGTGTGGGAGGAGAGGCTGTCCAAAATATCTTGTTGCTGCCCACTTACTAATGGCGCACCATCAACAAATGCGCCATTAGTAATCCAGGTTACTAATGGCGCACCCCCTGGTGGTGCGCCATTAGTAGTTTTCAAAAAAAAAAAACATACTAATGGCGCACCCTGCCACGGTGCGCCATTACTAGTTTGAACTAGTAATGGCGCACCGCGTGTGAGTGCGCCATTAGTACTTTTGCAAAAAAAGGAATAAAAAAATAACATTAGTGGCGCACTTTCTGGCTGGTGCGCCATTACTAGTTACAACTAGTAATGGCGCACTAACTGTGGATGCGCCATTAGTATGTTTGGACAGGCGCACTAGTTCAAAAAAAAATTGGTACTAATGGCGCACCGTGGGCATGGTGCGCCATTAGTAGTTTCAACACTAATGGCGCATCAGAAGGTGGTGCGCCATTAGTGTCAATACCATCTATAGCCCTTTTTCTAGTAGTGATACACAAATACTATTGGGCCTGCATGACACTTTTCTTAAAGCACCTATGGGCCTGTATCATGGGAACTGCCAAATCGGCAGTTTCCAGCGAGCCAGGCCTGAGCGAAGCTCTGGAGCGCACGTGGGTGGCTCTGTCATTATGTGTCTGTACATGGTTCATGGTAATCACCTTCTTAATCTCCTTCACTTAATTAGTTTCTTCTTTTCTGCACAATTGTGCTTTAATTTGAGATAAGCTATACACGGAAAAGATGTACCTCGACATTCTGATTCCATTAAGATGATTAGATCGTTATTTCGTTCACTGTATATGCTGAATAGTGTTCATATTTGGATCTTTTTTGGAACAATTTCGATAAATTTGTGCCACATCGTCGACCGCTTGAAGTTTCCTTTAAGTCTGACACGACTTTCGTGTTGTGAGTTTCCTATTTCACAAATCATCGATGAGTAGATTTACATGTGTGTTTTAATATGCATGTCACCCTCCTAATCTCTTTCACCTCTAATCAGGTTCACTAGTATCTTCTAATCTACACAACCGTTCTTTGATTCGAGATAGGTTGTACATGAAAAAGATGCAAAGCGACATTCTGGTTCCATTTAGGTGATTGGTTTGTTTGTTTCATTGGCTGTAGATGTTCAATTTCGTCTTTATGCTTGAAGCTAAATTTCGATGAATTCATCACGCATAGTTCATCATTTCAGTTTTCCCTTGACGAGTAGCTTCACCTCTCCGTTATGGCCCCCTTTCGTGTTATATGTATTTTATTTCAACGGTCGTAGGCGAATACGTATACATCTCACTAGTTCATTCTAATCTCCTCAGTGTACTGTACAACTTTGCTTCGAACTTATGAGGGTGTTGTCACGTTGTGTGTTGTTCATTGCGAGGATGTGCGTGTGTTGTTCTTTGCGAACGCGTGAATGTGCTGGCACGTATGCGTGTGTTGTTCATGTAAATGTGTGTGTGCTGTCACGCGTGCGTTCTAGTGTAACCTCTTTTTTTTTTTTTTTGCGAATGCTAGTGTAACATCTCTGTTCAAGTGTAGTTGTTAGCTCCTAATCGCCAGGCTGTATGCAACCAAACAGCAGGTGAAACTTGGTTTCACAATGCAGAGACCTTATATACAGGCAACCAAATAACATGCAAACATCATATTTTTCTATATTTACTCAACCTGCCTCAACTCAGCCTTGTCCTTTTTCTTTATGCAATCTCTGAAAATTGATGCAGGTAACCAAACACGCCCTAGGTAATTATGAAGCATAACAGATGATCCGATAGCCAAAAAGACTTCACACATAAGTCTTCATTTTGATCGCCCCCTTCATTAGACCTCTACTAGTAAGAAGTGATATATCTGTTCAAACATTTGACTCACATGTGGTGCATTGTACACTGCTGCAAGTAAGCATACATGAGGTGGCACAATTTGGATTCTAGAACCATCATATTGCATGCTGCCAAACGCGACCGTGGAAAACGTCGACACGCATGCAAACCTAACTCTATACTATCAACATGCAGCATTGCGGCTATAAATACCTCCACCGCGAGAGCAGCAAGCCACCATTCACCACCGCTCACGCACACTACCATGACAATTCGTCCGAGAATACCAAGAGCGGCATCACCCATGGTGTCCTCTCGCGTCCTCCACCTCATCGCCCTCGTCCTCGCCGTCGCCGTCGCCGCAGACGCGGCCACCATCACGGTCGTGAACCGGTGCTCCTACACGGTGTGGCCGGGCGCGCTCCCAGGCGGCGGCGCGCGTCTCGACCCGGGCAAGTCGTGGCAGCTCAACATGCCCGCCGGCACAGCGGGCGCCAGGGTGTGGCCGCGCACCGGGTGCACCTTCGACGGCAGCGGCCGCGGCCGGTGCATCACGGGCGACTGCGGCGGAGCGCTGGCCTGCAGCGTGTCCGGCCAGCAGCCCACCACGCTGGCCGAGTACACCCTGGGCCAGGGCGGGAACAAGGACTTCTTCGACCTGTCGGTTATCGACGGGTTCAACGTGCCCATGAGCTTCGAGCCCGTCGGCGGGTCGTGCCGCGCTGCGCGCTGTGCCACGGACATCACCAAGGAGTGCCTCAAGGAGCTGCAGGTGCCCGGAGGGTGCGCGAGCGCGTGCGGCAAGTTCGGCGGCGACACGTACTGCTGCCGGGGACAGTTCGAGCACAACTGCCCGCCGACCAACTACTCAAAGTTCTTCAAGGGCAAGTGCCCGGACGCCTACAGCTACGCCAAGGACGACCAGACCAGCACCTTCACATGTCCCTCCGGAACCAACTACCAGATCGTCCTCTGTCCTTAGAATAGGACGCGTTGAAGGATCAAAAGTATAATAACTGGGATCAGTAAGGAACAAGGACTACTCTGAGTAGTCTACTTATATGTATGTGCCATATGTCACATATATGCATATGCATGACTGTGCCTGTATGTTGACCAATAATAAATAAATGGTTAAATAATGGTATAAGCATGTCACGTGGTGTTTTTTGTGGGTGCTCAAAATCAGTTAAAATTTCTTGCAGTGCACCACTACCCTCCATCTTCATCTCCGAGTTGGGAGTTAGCCGGTGAGGTTCTATTGAGGCAGCTAGTGTTTGATGCAGCTTGTCGCCACCTCTTTCTAATGCCATCTTACTATTCCCTCCGTTTTTATTTAGCCCACCTATT
The DNA here is from genome assembly GCA_021437245.1 of Aegilops speltoides. Taxonomy (NCBI): domain Eukaryota; kingdom Viridiplantae; phylum Streptophyta; class Magnoliopsida; order Poales; family Poaceae; genus Aegilops; species Aegilops speltoides. The sequence continues at coordinate 10,236,367 of CM038145.1, forward strand.
AATTTTAGTCAAAGTCAAGCTTTGTAAACTTTCATAAAATTTATAACAAAAAATATTAACATATACAATAACAAATCAATACCATCATACGTATTTATTATAGATTCGTTATGGTAAATGCTTGTACTTTTTCTATAAACTTGATCAAACTGTACGAAGTATGACTTCAGTCAACTCTAATATGCAGAGTAAATAAAAACGGAGAGAGTACTATAGCACTCGTCTTCTCGACCTTTGTTGAGCGGATTTTAATTTTTCCATTATGAGATGATGTGGTGAACATGGGTGACCATGCACTATGGTAACGAGGTTGGGAGGGTGGGATCAGGCATCGTCTTGTGAGAAACCCTGGAGATGGAGGTCTCATGGTGTCACTCAAGGGATTGGAGGATTTAACCTTCATGTGTTTGGTTTTTGATTTGGCTGGATTTAACCAGTTTGTAAAATTAAGTGTTTGAAAATTGAATATGCGTACAATCAATTGTGGCTTGAAGTTAGGAATTCGCCTACCGCATTGCTGATTAGCCAAACATTTTGACTAGTAGTAGTGGGTTATAGATAAAAATTGGTATTGTTGGATTTTTTCAAGAGAAAATTTCAATCTGTTCATAATCAATCATAACGATACAAAGAACACTAAAGGTAAAAAAATTACAACAAGGTCTATGGACCATCGACCGACATCTATAAGTAATGTAGCGAACCGAAGGGGCAGCACCATCATCTCCCCTCCCTCATCCGAGCCGTGCAAACCATGTCATAGTACACAGTCGTGAAGTCAACGTGTTAAGGCCCTAAGAAACTAGCGCACCAATGCGACAACCATCGCCGATGAAGAGAGTCATAGACTGGAAATATCAAACCTATAACCACACAAATGAAAAGTGGATCCAAACAGACCACTCTGCATGCCCTCTAACTACGCTATATGCATCGTCGGGACGGGGGTCAGACGTGACAGACATTATTCCTACCGAGGGATATCATCACCGCCACAAAGCCCGAACCAAGATGATGAACCTGACAAAAATGAGATCGGGGTCCCTCTCGCCGGTGGGAGGTCGAGATCTCTGCACCTCCATAGCCCATGGGCCATTAGAGGCGGGGCGAACCGGCTGCGGCGCCAGCGGGAGGCGGGGGGGAGAAGACCTTTCTTGAGCTAGCTGTAATTGTATTATTGTATTTGACATAAAAATGATTGGATTCAGGTTAGAGACAATTAATGTCGACCACATGGCATATGTGGGGAACAACCGAACTTTCATAAAACAATGAAATGAAGACGATTGATGTGCATACATGAAATATCTTCTAGCTAGCTGTGGAAAAGCGGGCCATATTTGCCGTTCGTGGTGCATATCTAGCCAAGCGTACGTACACGTTCGCTTTGCATGTGCAAGTTTTTCTTCTAGCCTTGACTGGTGCTCTTTCTTTCTTAGACAAGACTTCCACATGCATGCATGATCATCACGTGACAGGCACAACAGACAGCCAGCTTGCTACACGATCGAGGCGTCACGTCACACACATACACACACACACACAACGTACGGTATACGTCGACGTAATGCACTAGCGTTGAGGAAGAAGACGAAATAAAATAGTCCCATGTGCAAGTTCTTGGAAGAAGATTATTGTACAGACGCGTGGATGGATGGGGACGAAGGGCAGACATCTGGCGGTGCATTGATTTGTAGTGAAGAAACTGGCAAGAAATTCTTGGCTGGCCTTGTAGAAAATGTGGGAGGCGACGAAAGAAACCGAAGTGGACGACGCTAGCTAGCTCATCCCATTGCATGCCAGATGATCAGTACCTCCGTTTTATGCGGCGTCCATCACGCACCACACTCGGCTGTGTAAGTACACGTGTCCGCTCTTTTGGAACACCTCAATATCATTCTGACTTACGCGTTCTCTATTTTTTGATAATTTTCTTCCATAATTTGGGGGCAACTATTTGTAACTTTCTTTCAATTTTCTTTTTGCGATCGATATTGAATATCTTCCTCCTTCTAGACTCTACCGCATGCGCCTCGTTGCTCCACCCTGCCTAAGCATGAAGCTACCACCATTGTATTCTGCCAATTAAGTCAATATATAATTATTTACTTCTTTTGTTACATCATTTCCATAACCCGAATCCGAATAATAGTATGACATAATGGCTAGTGGACCATGAAATTGAAAAGAATTTGAAATGAACTCTGAAAAGTTTCCAAGTTGGCATGGTATCATTATTTCACCCACATAGCATGTGTGAGAAAGTAGAGAGGGTTACGGCATAAACTGGATGCACTTCGTGTACAAAACGGACAACCTCTTTCGAAGTATCAGGGTTTCATACGGAAACTAAATGCATTACAAAGGATTTCTTTTTGAACTTATTTGAACTCCGTAGTTTTTCTGTGTTCAAAATGCACCATTCAAAGCCACATCATCAATTTACAACCCTTTCTGACCACATTTGTTATTTTTCATGCATTTACTGATTATTTTAGCTATAAGACCATGAAATTGAAAAGCCTTTGAAATGAACTCTGAAAAGGTTCCAAGTTGGCATGGTATCATCATTTCACCCACATAGCATGTGCGAGAAAGTAGAGAGGGTTACGACAAAAACTGGATGCACTTCGTGTACAAAACGGACAATCTCTTTCGAAGTATCAGGGTTTCATACGGAAACTTGTCTGTTACAAAGGGATTTCTTTTTTTGAACTTATTTGACCTCCATAGTTTTTCTGTGTTCAAAATGCACCATTCAAAGCCACATCATCAATTTACAACCCTTTCTGACCATATTTGTTATTTTTCATACATTTACTGATTATTTTGAGCTATAAGACCATGAAAGTGAAAAGCATTTGAAATAAACTCTGAAAAGGTTCCAAGTTGGCATGGTATCATTGTATCACCCACATATCATGTGCGAGAAAGTAGAGAGGGTTACGGCAAAAACTGGATGCACTTCATGTACAAAACGGACAATCTCTTTCGAAGTATCAGGGTTTCATACGGAAACTCGTCTGTTACAAAGGGATTTCATTTTTTTGAACTTATTTGAACTCCATAGTTTTTCTGTGTTCAAAATGCGCAATTCAAAGCCAAAACATCAATTTACAACCCTTTCTGACTATATTTATTATTTTTCATGCATTTACTGATTATTTAGTGAAAAGCATTTGAAATGAAATATGAAAAGGTTCCAAGTTGGCATGGTATCATCATTTCACCCACATATCATGTGCGAGATAGTAGAAAGGGTTACGGCAAAAACTTGATGCACTTCGTGTACAAAACGGACACTCTCTTTCGAAGTATCAAGGTTTCATACGGAAACTCGTCTGTTACAAAGGGATTTCATTTTTTGAACTTATTTGAACTCTATAGTTTTTCTGTGTTCAAAATGCACCATTCAAAGCCACATCATCAATTTACAACCCTTTCTGACTACATTTGTTATTTTTCATGCATTTACTAATTATTTTGAGCTATAAGACCATGAAATTGAAAATCATTTGAAATGAAATCTAAAAAGGTTACAAGTTGGCATGGTATCATCATTTCACCCACATAGCATGTGCGAGAAAGTAGAGAGGGTTACGACAAAAACTGGATGCATTTCGTGTACAAAACGGACAATCTCTTTCGAAGTATGAGGGTTTCATACGGAAACTCGTTTGTTACGAAGGGATTTCTTTTTTTTTGAACTTACTGGAACTCCATAGTTTTTCTGTGTTCAAAATGCACCATTCAAAGCCACATCATCAATTTAGAACCCTTTCTGACTACATTTGTTATTTTTCATGCATTTACTGATTATTTTGAGCTATAAGACAATGAAATTGAAAAGCATTTGAAATGAACTCTGAAAAGGTTCCAAGTTGGCATGGTATCATCATTTCACCCACATAGCATGTGTGAGAAAGTAGAGAGGGTTACGGCAAAAACTTGATGCACTTCGTGTACAAAACGGACAATCTCTTTCGAAGTATTAGGGTTTCATATGGAAACTCGTCTGTTACAAAGGGATTTCATTTTTTTTGAACTTATTTGAACTCCATAGTTTTTCTGTGTTTAAAATGCACCATTCAAAGCCACATCATCAATTTACAAACCTTTCCGACTACATTTGTTATTTTTCATGCATTTACTGATTATTTGGAGTTATAAGACCAGGAAATTGAAAAGCATTTGAAATGAACTCTAAAAAGGTTCCAAGTTGGCATGGTATCATCATTTCACCCACATAGCATGTGCAAGAAAGTAGAGAGGGTGACGGCAAAAACTGTATGCACTTCGTATACAAAACGAAAAATCTCTTTCGAAGTATCAGGGTTTTATACTGAAACTCGTCTGTTACAAATGGATTTCATTTTTTAAACTTATTTAAACTCCATAGTTTTTCTGTGTTCAAAACGCACCATTCAAAGCCACATCGTCAATTTACAACCATTTCTGACTATATTTGTTATTTTTCATGCATTTACTGGTTATTTTGAGCTATAAGACCATGAAATTGAAAAGCTTTTGAAATGAACTCTGAAAAGGTTCCAAGTTGGCATGGTATAATCATTTCACCCACATATCATGTGCGAGAAAGTAGAGAGGGTTACGGCAAAAACTGGATGCATTTCGTGTACAAAACAGACAATCTCTTTCGAAGTATCAAGGTTTCATACGGAAACTAATCTGTTACAAAGGGATTTAATTATTTTGAACTTATTTGAACTCCATAGTTTTTCTGTGTTCAAAATGCACCATTCAAAGCCACATCATCAATTTACAACCCTTTCTGACTACATTTGTTATTTTTCATGCATTTACTGATTATTTTGAGCTACAAGACCATGAAATTGAAAAGCATTTGAAATGAACTCTGAAAAGGTTCCAAGTTGGCATGGTATCATCATTTCACCCACATAGCATGTGCGAGAAAGTAGAGAGGGTTACGGCAAAAACTGGATGCACTTCGTGTACAAAACGGACAATCTCTTTCGAGGTATCAGGGTTTCACACCGAAACTCGTTTGTTACAAAGGGATTTCATTTTTTTTGAACTTATTTAAACCCCATAGTTTTTCTGTGTTCAAAATTCACCATTCAAAGCCACATCATCAATTTACAATCCTTTCTGACTACATTTGTTATTTTTCATGTATTTACTGATTTTTTTGAGCTATAAGACCATGAAATTGAAAAGCATTTGAAATGAACTCTGAAAAGGTTCCAAGTTGGCATGGTATCATCATTTCACTCACATAGAATGTGCGAGAAAGTAGAGAGGGTTACGGCAAAAACTGGATGCACTTCGTGTACAAAACGGACAATCTCTTTCGAAGTATCAGGGTTTCATACGGAAACTTGTCTGTTACAAAGGGATTTCATTTTTTTGAACTTATTTGAACTCTATAGTTTTTCTGTGTTCAAAATGCACCATTCAAAGCCACATCATCAATTTACAACCCTTTCTGACTACATTTGTTATTTTTCATGCATTTACTAATTATTTTGAGCTATAAGACCATGAAATTGAAAAGCCTTTGAAATGAACTTTGAAAAGGTTCCAAGTTGGCATGGTATCATCATTTCACCCACATATCATCATTAATAAAAGTTCATCATCACATTAAAACCAAAGTACATACATAGTTCTCATTGAACAACATATAACTCTCCAGAGCATCTAATTAAACCATACATTGAAATTATGTAAAACATTTCGATGCAACAACAAATGCAATCATAATCGCAACCAAGGTAACAACTGATCCAACTGCATAATGATACCAAGCCTCGGTATGAATGGCATATTTTCTAATCTTTTTAATCTTCAACCGCATTGCATCCATCTTGACCTTGTGATCATCGACGACATCCGCAACATGCAACTCCAATATCATCTTGTACTACTCAACTTTTCTTATTTTTTATTTCAAGTAATTGTTTTCTTCTTCACCTAAATTTAACCTCTCGACAATAGGGTCGGTTGGAATTTCTGGTTCAACAACCTCCAAGATAAATAAAATCTATGTCACGTTGGTCGGCATAATTGTCATAAACAAGAAATGAACCAAATAGTTATGAAAAGATAATATATACCACATCTAAATCATAAATAGGACGAGGGCCGACGGGGGCGGATATCAAAACCATCGTACTAGATAATAACAAAGAATAATAAAAGTAAGAAAATTAGACAAGTATCTATCTGAAGTAAGAATTTTTTTTCTTTGAGAAAGAAGATAAGAACAAGAGGCTCACCACGGTGGTGCCGGCAACAAGATCGGCGCGGGCGATCGACGGCAGTGAAGACGGGGACGGGACGGGACGGACCGCTAAACCTAGACAAATCTCGGGGAAAATGGAGCTCGGAGGTCGAGTTTCTGTGAATGCATCTAGTGCCACCCCTAGTTGGTTTTGGAGTATTGACGACAAACCTGGTTGAGGGACTAATGTGTTTGTGAGAATTGCAGGATAACACAGGTTGTAGTCCCTCCTTGTTTCAGTTTACCTACCGGAGATGACCCCTAAAAATGTGTGAAAACATTGAAGACAATGGTGGTCTGTGAAGATATTCACATTGAAGACTATGACACGAGAAGACACTGAGTCAAGACTATGGAGCGCGAAGACTAAGTTGTTCCGTTGTTTCCTTTTCTTCTTTGTTGAGTTATAGGAACCACCGCACTGTTATGTGGGGTCCAAGTGAACAAAGTCAGAGTGACTGAAGTGATGCTCAACCAAATCCTATGTCTTCGAGCGAAGACAATGAGAGCAAATCTTATCCTGTAACGGATAAGTCAGCTTTACTTGTAGCCCAAGTCAAGCTGCCGCGTGTGTTTGAAATCTGACCGTTGCGACACGTGTCAGTTCCTTAGTGACCCAGGGTCATTTCGGACATATCCGGTCAGGTTGCCCAGTGGCTATAAATAGCCCACCCCCTACACCATAAATTGGCGGCTGCTCAAAGTTAGTACACGGCTTTTGTCGTTTGAGAGCAACCCACCGCCGAAGCTTTTGAGAGAGAATCCTTGCGAGGACAAAGCCCAAACCACCCAGAGCCCAAAGAGTGTTTGGCATCACTGAAGACTTTCTGTCCGCGTGATCTGAAGACTTGTTACACTTGAGGACTGTGAATCCTCCAGCCGGTTAGGTGTCGCGTTCTGAGCATCCAAGAGCCATTGTGGATTGCCGGTGAACGAAGTCTGTGAAGGTTCGGAAGTCTACCTTGAAGTCTTACCAGAGTGATTGGGTGGGGACTAAGTGTCCCTAGCTCAAGGGGAATAAGGTGAGGACGCGGTCTTCTGAGTTGAATCTCAGTCTCTCTAACAGACGTCTGATTGTCACAAACAAGCGGGCTGGTCGAACAAATCCCTGTCCTTCTGAAGCCACTTGTTCTATCTCTTACCTCTCTTACTTACAGTTTGTCTTTGTGAAGTCATTGCCTACTTGCATTATCTGTTTGACTTCACTATGTGACTATCTGTTCTGATTGACTTCATACTATCTTCCATCCTGATCTTTACTACCTAGCTGCTGTTAGTCATCGTGCTTTCACTGTATTGAATACGTGACTATGGCTTGTCTAGTGTAGTCTACCTTCCGCTCCATTTGAATAGTGCTGTTTATATTGTTTGTCTTCGAAACTCCCATGTTTTGAAGACTTTCATAAAAATCGCCTATTCACCCCCCTCTAGTTGATAACTAGCCCTTTCAATTTGTATCAGAGCAAGGTACTCCCTTGTTCTGTGTGATTCAGTTTAACCACATGGAGTTTAGCTATGTCGACTGCAGGGATAATCAAAGTCTCCGTTGCGTGCCCCATCTTCGATGGCACTGAATATCCCTACTGGAAGAATAGGATGCGCATGCATCTTGAAGCCATTGATGTCGATCTATGGTATGTCGTCAAGAACAGCGTTCCTAAGACGGGTGAAGGCGTCACCCAAACTGATGTCAAGAAGTTCATTCAACTGGACTCTACTGCCAAGAACATCATCTGTGGTCACCTTACCAAAGGACATTATGGCCGTGTGAGTGCTCTAGAAACGTCGAAGCTAGTCCGGGACTGGCTCTCCAAGTTCAATGAAGGCGTCTCAACTCAGCAAGATCAACGTATCAGTACTCTCCGCAACCTCTTCAACCGCTTCAAGAGACACAACAATGAGAATGTCTAGCTCACATTTGATCGCCTCACTGATATCACAAATGAGCTCCAAGCACTCGGCGCCACTGAGATCATTAAGCATGAGATAGTGAAGACACTATTGTGATCTCTTGACAGCTCATTTGACACCTTAGCCCTGATGATACAAGAACGCCCCGATTTCAAGACTCTCGATCCATCTGACATACTTGAGAGGCTCAACACACATGAGTACCAGCTATCTGAGAAACGAGATATCTATGGCCCCAACTATGGGTGTACTCGAGCTTTGAAGGCAAAGGCTGCTGCTTCCTCATCTGAAGAAGAATCTGACTATAGTTCTGGTGATCCTGAAGACATTGGAAAGGAGCTTGCTATGCTTGTGAAGAAGTTCCAGAAATTCACCAAGAAGAAAGTCTTCAGAAAGTCTTCACGATCCAGCTCAAGGAATGATGAAGCTTCTGCCTATGATCACAAGAAGAGAACCTGTCACAAGTGCAAGAAGCCTGGTCACTACATCTCTGAGTGTCCAAAGTGGGGCAATGAGCAGAAGAAGAAGAAGAGGAAATAATATGATTCTGATGACAAGAAAAATAAGAAATCCTCAAAGTCTTCTTCCAAGTCTTCTTCCAAATCTTCATCACACAAGAAGAGCTCATCCGACAAGGCCCGTGCTTTTGTTGGCAAGGAAATGGATTCAGAGGAGGAGTCAGCTTCAGAGGAGGCGGAGGTGGAGTCTGAGTGGGAGTCTGACTCGGGTGTTGCGAGTTTGGCTCTAGCTACTGCCTATGTCGCCAAGTCCATCTTCAACACCGAAGACAATGGCTCCGTCACCAACACTGATGATAATGTCGAGGACGACTCGCCTCCCACCTACTGCTTCATGGCACGCGGTGCCAAGGTAAAATCATGCGATGCTTACTTTCAAACATCCAGTGAAGATGACTCTGATGGTGAATCCAAATCTAGTTACAAAACACTTGCTAAAATTGCAACTGAACAACAGAAAGCTATGGAACATACTCAAAAACTGTTAGACAAAAGCGATGACCTGTTGGACGCGGAAATGACCAAGTCTTAGTCCTTAATTGAAGACATAAAAAATCTTCATATTAAGTACCAGGAACTTGAAGGTCGACATGAATCGCTCACAACTTCTCATGAAAAGCTTTCTTATGATTATCTTCAAAGGAAGCAGGAACTTGAGAAATTGAGATCGGATCATGAAGATCTTCAAAAGGAAAATGAGTCACTTCGCGCCCAACAGATCAGTCCCACTCAGGAAGGATTTGAACCACCATGCCTAAAATGCATTGAGCGTGATAACGCTGCTTCTATTGCTGAATGTTCTACCACTGCTACTGTTGCAATATCTTCAACTGCTGACGTGGTAGCTAACCCCTCTGCTGAGGATACCACTACTATTGCTGATGAGAATGCCAAGTTGAAGACACTGCTTGAGACAGGGATGTACAAAAGTCTAAAAGGGCATCAGACACTGTGTGATGTCCTTAAAAAGAAGATTCTGAACCGAAACCCTAGAAAAGAGGGTGTTGGGTTCAAGAGGAAAATGAATGTTGATGGGTCATACTGGAAGCCTGAGCAGTACCCCAAAACCACATGGGTTGCTACAAAGGAACCTCCAGCTGATCCATCCGCCTTATCTGGTTTCACTTGTGCTAACCCCATTATCATTGATGAATCCTTTGATGCAAACTATAAACTGTTTAAGAATCAGAATGGTGAAGTGTTTGCCAGGTATATTGGTACTAACTGCAGGAATGGACCACCTTTGAAGAAGATATGGGTTCCTAAAAGTTGTCTTGAGAATCTTCCTATGAATGTCATCATGACACCACCCGTGAAGAAGACAAACCCCATACCAAAGGCTTCATATGGTCCAAAAGCTTCATACAGACCGAGGACTCAGACCCATGAATATGAGCGAGTTTCCTCAAACCGCTATGTTCATAGAACTAAGATTTTTTTCTGCTTATTCCTATGAGTATTATTCACCTCCTGCAAGGCTATTTACTAGGGATCCAAAGCCAAAACATTTAGATGCTGCACTTAGACTCATTGCTTCTAAGCCACCCCTAAAAATGTGGGGGGTTAAGAAAGCTTAACTCTCTTTTGCAGGGTAAGGTCTCCAGCCGGAAATCAAAGGCGTCCAAAACTTATGCTGGGGACCTTAAACATCTTGTGGGGCGCAAGATAAAATGCCCAAATGGTCTTACTATGTATTTCGTTCCAGGATTCCTTGATACTCACCCTATCTATCCTAACCAAGATTTGAATTTTCATGTTCCACTTGTTCGTCAAATGTTTATGCTTCACAACTCGCTTGGTGAAGCCTATCCCCCAAACTGCACTGTAGGCTATGACACCTCGTACTTCAGAATGGATTATGGACAGTGGATGCACTAACCACATGACAGGCGATCGAAGTCTTCTGATGGAATCAATGCTACGTCCATCAGACAAAATTCACATCACATTTGCTGACACTGGGTATCGGAAAGACGATCTCTATATGGTAGATTTCTCAGCAGGACCACAGATGGCCGTATGTCTTCTAGCAAAGGCTTCAGAATGCTGGCTTGGCATCGAAGGCTAGGGCATGCTGGCATGAAGAACTTGCACACTCTCGCAAAGAAGAAGCATGTCGTGGGCATCGAAGGCGTCAAGTTCAAGAAGGACCATCTATGTGGCACCTGCGAAGCAGGAAAGATGACTAGGGCCAAGCATCCCTCGAAGACAATCATGACTACATCTCAACCCTTCGAGCTGCTTCACATGGATCTATTCGGCCCTACTCACTACTCTACTCTCAATGCTACTGCTTGCCTCTATGGCTTCGTAATTGTTGATGATTACTCTAGATATACTTGGGTGCACATAATTCTCTACAAGACTGAAGTGCAGGATGTCTTCGGACGATTTGCCAATCGTGCCATGACGAATTATGGCATCAAGATCAAGCACATCATAAGCGACAATGGCACTGAGTTCAAGAACACTGGTCTCGAGCTCTATCTGGATACACTTGGCATCACACATGAGTTCTCTGCTCCTTATACACCTCAGCAGAATGGCATCGCCGAGCACAAGAACAGAACTCTCATTGAGATGGCCCGAACGATGCTTGATGAGTACAAGACTCATGGAAGTTCGGCTGAAGCCATTGACACTGCTTGCCACATCATCAACTGAGTTTATCTTCACAAGCTTCTGAAGAAAACATCCTATGGGCTCCTAACTGGTAAGAAGCCAAATGTAAGCTACTTCAGAGTATTTGGTGCTAGGTGCTGGATCAAGGATCCACATCACACTTAAAAATTTGCACCGAAAGCACATGAAGGTTTTATGCTTGGTTATGGAAAGGATTCGCACTCCTACAGAGTCTTCAACCTCTTTCACTATAAAGTGGTTGAGACTGTAGATGTGCGGTTCGATGAAACTAACGGCTCGCAAAGAGAGCACCTGCCAAATGTGCTAGATGAAGTACCTCCAAGTGAATCTATCAAGCAGATGGGAATTGAAGATATCATACCCTTTGAGAATCAATCTGAAGAGGAACTTGTCATTTCTGCACCTAATCAACCTGAAGACAATGCTCTGCCTGAAGACAATCCCCCAAGTGATGACATTGATCAACATGAGCAAAATCTTTGTCCTGCTCATCCTCGAGTTGCAAATGAAGTTCAGATTGAGAAGATAATTGACAGCCTGAATGCACTTGGTCCACTCACTCGTTCTAAAGCAACCCAAAGAGCAACACAGTTGACCAACTTCTGTGGACATTTTGCATTTGTCTCAATCTCTGAACCCAAGAAAGTTGATGAAGCCTTCATGGAACCTGAATGGATTCAAGCTATGCAAGAAGAGCTTCAACAGTTCGAGCTGAATAATGTGCGGGAATTGGTCAAGCGTCCTGATCCTCGGAAGCACAATATCACTGGCACCAAATGGATACATCGCAACAAGTGAGATGAGCATGGTCAAGTGGTCAGAAAGTGGTCAGAAACAAGGCTCGTCTTGTTGCACAAGGTTACACTCAAGTGGAAGGAATTGACTTCGATGAAACATTTGCTCCGGTGGTAAGACTTGAAGCCATTCGCATACTGCTAGCCTATGCAAATCATCACAACATTCTCTTGTATCAAATGGTTATGAAAAGTGCTTTTCTCAATGGAAAGATTGAAGAAGAAGTATGTGTCGCACAACCTCCAGGTTTTGAAGATCCAAAACATCCTGACATGATATACAAGCTCAACAAGGCACTATATGGCCTCAAACAAGCCCCTCGTGCTTGGTATGACATGCTCAAAGACTTCCTGAAGAGCAAAGGCTTCAAACCTGGTTCACTAGATCCTACACTCTTCACGAAGACATATGATGGTGAACTGTTTGTGTGTCAAATCTATGTGGATGACATTATCTTCGGCTGCACCAACAAGAAATACAGTGATGAATTTGGTCATATGATGCAAGAGCAATATCAAATGTCCATGATGGGCGAGCTGAAGTTCTTTCTGGGTCTTCAAATCCATCAGCAACGCAACGACATCTTCATATCACAAGAAAAATATCTCAAAGATTGCCTGAAGAAGTTTGGAATGCAAGATTGCAAAGGATACACGACGCCAATGCCAACCAAAAGTCATCTGGGTCCCGACGACAATGGTAAAGAGTTCGATCAAAAGGTATATAGCTCCATGATTGGTTCCTTGCTTTACTTATGTGCATCTCGGCCAGATATAATGCTTAGTGTTTGCATGTGTGCCCGATTCCAAGCGTCACCAAAGGAATCGCATCACTTAGCTGTGAAGCAAATTCTTCGATATTTGGCTTGCACCCCAACACTAGGATTACGGTATCCAAAGGGCTCAGAGTTTGATCTAGTTGGATTCTCAGATGCTGATTATGCTGGTGACAAGGTTGATCGCAAGTCCACATCAGGCACATGTCATTTTCTGGGACGATCCCTTGTCTGTTGGTCTTCAAAAAGGCAGAACTGTGTATCTCTCTCTACTGCTGAATCTGAACATTGCTGCTGGATCTTGCTGTGCTCAACTTCTCTGTATGAAGCAAACTCTCAAGGACTATGGAATCCATCTGAAGAATGTGCCTCTTTACCGCGATAATGAAAGTGCTATCAAGATTGCAAACAACCCAGTTCAGCACTCGAAGACAAAGCACATTGAAATTCGTCATCACTTTCTCAGAGATCATGTTATGAAGGAAGATATTAATATCATTCACGTCAAGATAGAAGAACAGTTGGCCAATATCTTCACAAAGCCCTTGGATGAGAAAAGGTTTTGCAAGTTGCGGTGTGAGCTAAATATCTTGGAATCCTCAAATGTCCTGTGAATGGACACACATCCTAACACTTATGCATTTTGATGACTTAGATGTGCAACACACGAAGTAATGTATATCTTCAGTCAATGAAGACATACACTCTAAGTGTGAATACATTAATGCAGAATTTGACTTCGGAGCGCCACGATAATTGTGCGTCGTGTCTAGGTCTAATACTTCCTATACGGTGGGTAACGCCACCACCAAATTTTTGTTTGAAGTGTTTCTCTTGGCATTATACTTGCATTGTTTTCATATGTGATTCATATTCATCCTTGGCTTATACTCAAGTTTATCTTCAATTGGTTGAATTGGACTAGTACTATATATATCTGTGTTCTGTCCTCTACAACATTCACTTATAGCTCTGGCTTCGTGTTGAATCTTTTGAACTAAGTGAATGTGATCGGATCCTAACCTATCTATGCTTCTACCTCAACTCTATCTGTCCAAGTCATATGCATTCTATTGAAAACTGTCGATTGTCTTCACTGAGACCTTGTCAGCTGAAGTCAATCTGACACACATTTATATCTGTTTTTAATGCTTTATCCTATTTGCCTGAAACCCGGAGAATTCAGAACGACCACCCCGACAATCCAGGCGTGTGTGGGAACATGGAACAACTCCCAAGGTGTTGCATGCTTGCCATGTGTCTGTCAGATGTGAACCGCCAAGGGCACCTGCGTAATTGCGCTGTGCCATCTCTGTCCTTATAAATACCCGTCACGTCTCAGTTAAAAATTCTTCTTCTTACTCGCCACCTCTTGCAAACCCTAGCGCCTCCGCTAGCTCTCGCCGACGCCGACGACAAAGCGCTTAGCTGCCGCGACTTCCTCGACGCCGTCCTCACGCCGGCCGCAGACCTCGTCTTCTCTGCCGTCGCCGTAGGTGTCTTCCGTCGCCAAGTTAGGGCACGGAGATTGAACTGCTCGGCCTCCATCTTTGCTCCGTCTAGCAGTTCTTCGTGTGGTAATTATAGTTTACTTTTTACTGTCTTTTTGATCTGATAGATTCATCCGTTTTTACCAAAAGTGGTTTCTAGATCTTCAAACTTGAATCTATCTCATCCTGCCTCTCATATTCTGCCTAGTCTATTCACTTATGCTTCTTTACAAGTTAGATTCCTCACTTGTACTTATTATTGGATTTATACAACTCTGGAACAAACTCTCATCAAATAAGTGAATGTCTTCGCATTGTGAGGTCAATGTCTTCAAACTAATTTATCTTCAAAATCTTCTGAGAATGCATATGACCTCTTCCCCTTCCCTCACACCTCAAATGCTGTCACAGGTACATGTCCGTGGGAGAATCCCTTGGTTCTCATAGTCTGCATTCGTTTGCAGAATTCTTGCAGAGTCACATCAACTCACCTGAAGCTAGTTCTTGTCTGACTAACCGTTTGAAGCCATTGCACGTACTGAAGCCCTTCAGCTTAAACTTCATGGCAAGTGAAAAGTCAGCACGAAAGGGAGGCAGACAACACCATGGTAACACCTCCAAGGATTTACCTCCAGATTTGCACGAGCTGTACAAGACTGATCCTGAGGAAACCTATACTGGCCGCAAGAATCGAATCCAGTGGATTCGAAGATATTGGGCAGAAGAGTGGTTCAAATACTGCTTCGTCACTGAAGAATATGCAGACAAAAATGCCATCAAGGGACCCTGGGAGATATTGTGTACAAAAATCTTCAACCCCAGTCCCTTCCTGAAGCTCTCCAACGAGAATTCTATCCGTGCATTATTCGCGGACGGCAGCCAGAGAACGCTGATCCTTCTTCTCTGCTATGGTGCCGTGAAGACCATCTGTTCAAGCGCAACTACCATTTCGCCTAAGACTCAGCTGCAAAGAACAAGAAGGCTCTAGGGCTCGACTTCAACCCTGGTCCTTCCTCACCTCGGGATGATGGCACCCGCGAAGCCAATCAGAACAGGATCGGCCCCTTCTACAACCTTGATGGCCTCAGCACCCACATAACTGTCCAAGGTGCCAAGGTGGATCATTCTGATAATGATGCTGACACTGATGAATCTCCAGCTCCTACTCCAAAGCCGCAGAAGCAAAAGAAGACTAAAGCTTCAAAGTCATCTGCTGCTCCAAAAGCTTCGTGTGTGAAGCCATTGGCAACTGCTCCTCCTGCTCCTAGTAACACCTCTGAAGATATCTCTCGCATCTCCAAGAGGCGTGAGAAGCCAAAGAAGAAACCTGTTCAGCGACAGAGTCAAGCACTTACACCTGCTGCCGTTCTGAGGAACGAATCTAAAGCCATTGATTTGTCTTCAGATGAAGAATTTGGCAATGATGCCCTTGAGCAGCTGATCAAGAGCAAGCAAGAGGCAGAGATCTTCAATGATCTGCCCCTCTTCGATGTGAATATTCTGCACACTTTCATTGATGAATGGTTCGACAATCAAGATCTTAGCTTTGATGATCTTCAACTCCCAATTGGCATCAGCGTCTCCTTCCAAGGCGCCATTGCTCCTGAGCTGGCTCTGGCTCAGCGAACCGTTGAACTGAAGCATAAGATTGATTTTGAAAAGGAACAGTTCAAGAAGCATGTAGCCAAGCTGAGTGTGGCTGATGTCCAAAAATTCAAGGTGATGCTAAATGACCTCAAGGAGGCGTTTCGCAAGAAATGTGAGGAAGCCAAAGGCTCAAGAGAGCGCATGAAAACTCTTGCTGCTAAGTGTGTTCAGGCTTACAACGAAGCTGAAAAGCACAAGGCTCTTGGGCGTCCTGGCATTGACCCCAAGATGGCTGCCAAGCACAAGAAGAAGCACAATGTGGCTCAGACTGAAGCTCCACGGCGGGAAGAACCTCACATTGTCTTCCCAGCCAGCATGACAGGCTCGAAGCCTAAGGTCTCCACTATGGCTTCAGATCAGCAGAAAACCAAGGCAGCTGAAGCTGAAGCCAGAAAACGCAAAACCAAGAACACCACAGATGATGCACCTCCCCTCAAGAAGAGGAAGACCAAGAAGAGAGATCGGGCTGCTCCCAAAGAGCCCCTTGTTGTTGAACCCATTGCTTTTGCTCCCCCTCCATCTGCAAATCAAGAGTGTCGATTGATTGTTCATGAGCCTGCTTCCACGGAGGCTCCTGAAGCTCAAGAGGTTCCAGTCGTTGACCCCATCATGACTGAAGACATTGGTCCCCAAGACAATGTAGAAGATGATGAAGTCCTTCCTCAGATCCAGCGCCACACGGCATCATCTCCTGTTCGCACGAACAGCGAAACCATCAGTATTGGTCGTCCTCGGACGCCAATCTCACAAGATGCCTCATGGGCTGATCGCCCCCAACCAGCAATCCCAGTTCAAGACTCACCAAGTACACCCCGTCCTTCACCACCGCAAGGCCCCAGTCCAATTGTCAACAACGACAATTACATGGAGACCACACCCTCTGCGAAAGCATCGCTCGTGTACCAACGGCTTCGCAAAGGCCAGAAGCCATCGGTCTCCATGACAACCATCACAGAAGAGGATTCACACCAATCCATCTCAGTGGCACGTCAAGTGTTTCCTGAAGACAATCCTTCTGTGACGGTTCCTGCGTCCGAAGCTAATGCTTCTGAAGAGATTCCGGCTGCATCAGCCAAATAAAGACAAGAAGAGCTTGTTGTTACTCCCCCTACAAACCAAGAAGTTGTTCTCGAGGAGAACGTATCTGTGCCCGATCGTCCAGCTCCTCAAGTGGAGGTTGAGAATATTGAGGCGACCACCAACACCATACCTGAAGCCAATGATGTTGTCATGACTGAAGACAATGTGGCGCCTCAAGTTAACAATGTGAATGAAGCCAATGTTGCACCTGCAATGAATGTGCCACCTGAAGTCTCTACAAATGCCACTGCTCATGTTCCGCCTCCAAGGCCCCACATAATTGAGCATGCATTCTACCAAGGCGAGCTTGTTCCTGTAAGATGGCCAATTCTGATTCCTCCGCCTGCTCTCGGACCTCAATTTGACTATCATGTGGAGCACAGGCCTCAGGTACAGAAGCCAAAACCAAGGCTGCCAAGGTTCCCAGGTACTGCATCGGCGCCAGGCTCATTCAATGTCAATGGATTCATTGCACACAACACCTTCTTCGATTCTGGCAAGAACCCATATTCCAAGCCAAGAATCTCAACAGATCGGTTCTGGAGCTACCAGCAGTGCAGCTCTCCTGCATTTTATACAATCAGGAGCACATATTTGCTCATATGCGTCTGGACACTGAAGCCATTGCTGGTCTGCCCTGGCTTGAAGAAGCCCTAGACTGCTTTCGTGATGCTAGTATTCTGGAGTTTGTCACTGACAAGGAACGTTGGAATGAAGAGCTTCTCCTGCAATTCTATGCAACCCTCCACATTCGGGGCTACAACAGGGACACAACGACATGGGTCCTTGAGTGGATGATGGGCAACGTTCATCATGAAGCCAAAGCCTTTGATCTCATTGAGCTTACTGGCCTCTCCACTCCAGGCGAACTGTATGAACCTGGTTGTCAGCTTCACCGCGATGCATTGGAGAGCATCTTTCAGAAACCTGAGCCCAAAATGAGCCAGATGCTTAGTATGATGAAGCCACTGCCCCCAGATGCTGAGTATCCCAATGAATTCCTTGTTGAAGACCTAGAGTATCTACCCCGCACTATCTATCATATCACTCGGCGAACTCTATGGCCGATCAAGGGACATTCCTCCTCAACAAAGCTTGAAGGTGCAATGAAGACATTGGTCTTCTACATTCTGAATGGCAAAAGCTTCAATACTCAAGATTTCTTCATTCGCCATTTTGCTGCATCTGGGTCTGACATTTTTGGTCTGAAGTTCTATGCTCCTTGGATCATGCGTCTAATCAAGCTCCACTCTGCAATTGACTATCAGCCCTCTGCTCGTAACCATCTCATATTTTTACTAGAGGTTGATATGTCCATTGAAGCTATTTATCCAGAGCCTGCAAAGGAAGCCCTATATCTTCACAATATAGATCGTCACAGCTTTTCCCAGCATGTTGAAGGTGTTCAGGTTGCTTCTCGTGTTTATCCACTGGCCGGCAACACTCGCCGCACGCATCTTGAAACCCTGAAAGCACCATTGCTCCAAGAACTCGCAAATGCTCCCGTGTGCTCAATGACCATGAGCTTCTTGTGGCTTTGCATCAGAAGCAAGATAAGCATCATTACTGGCAGAAGAGGCAAATGCAAAGCCTCTTGGTGGATATAAATCGCATTCACCATCTTGCCACCAAGAACGCCTTTGTCGCTCACGAAACTTGTCGGAGGACTTGGAAGGGATTGACACTGCTCAGTGCTGAAGCTGATCTTCAAGACGATGGCTTCAACGAAAGATTCAAGTTTGACTCCACTCCTCCCAGGAATGCTCTTTTACGTCGAACCCCTTCACTTGAAGATTCAGAGTACTCTTCGTCCGCAGCCGCAGTAAATGCCATAGTTATTGATGAAGCCGATGATGCTACTTCACCACCGCCGACATCAGCGCGCATCAACACTGCATCGAGTTCTTCTGCACCACTAAACCTCAACTACGACCCTGCTGCTTCACCTACTCCTCATGGGAACGAGTAGAGCTTACGTCTTCAAACCTTTTTGGTCCTTACTGACAAAAGGGGGAGAAGCATAGGTTGATAGTCTTCAAGCGGGTCCTGATGGGTGGTTGCTATACTTTTGCCTAGTGCTTACAACTCTCGGTTTGCTACATTTGGTTCTTTGAGCTATTATGTGTGATGTGATGATAAATTCCGCATATGCAATGATAAATCCCGCATGAACTCATTCCGCAGACGTCCATTTTTCATTGTGCATGTCATTATTCCTGTATATCTTTTCATGCATGATGGGTTGTCTTCATACGGTGAAGAGGATCTCCACAAGTATAACCTGCCATGTGCATTTGCATTCCAACGCAAAACATTTATATGCACATCTTTAGGGTGAGCCCTTTTTGCCATCTATGAAGACAACATCCTAATCCTTACAATTTCACATACTTTTATCCCCGTTGAAAACTTCAACCAGTTTGTCATCAATCACCAAAAAGGGAGAGATTGTAAGTGCATCTAGTGCCACCCCTAGTTGGTTTTGGAGTATTGACGACAAACCTGGTTGAGGGACTAATGTGTTTGTGAGAATTGCAGGATAACACAGGTTGTAGTCCCTCCTTGATTCGGTTTACCTACCGGAGATGACCTTAAAAATGTGTGAAGACATTGAAGACAATGGTGGTCTGTGAAGATATTCACATTGGAGACTATGACACGAGAAGACACTGAGTGAAGACTATGGAGTGCAAAGACTTAGTTGTTTCGTTGTTTCCTTTTCTTCTTTGTTGAGTCATAGGAACCACCGCACTGCTAAGTGGGGTCCAAGTGAACAAAGTCAGAGTGACTGAAGTGATGCTCAACCAAATCCTATGTCTTCGAGCGAAGACAATGAGAGCAAATCTTATCCTGTAACGGATAAGTCAGCTTTACTTGTAGCCCAAGTCAAGCTGCCGCGTGTGTTTGAAATCTGACCGTTGCGACAAGTGTAAGTTCCTTAGTGACCCAGGGTCATTTTGGACATATCTGGTCAGGTTGCCCAGTGGCTATAAATAGCCCACCCCTACACCATAAATTGGTGGCTGCTCAGAGTTAGTACACGGCTTTTGTCGTTTGAGAGCAACCCACCGCCAAAGATTTCGAGAGAGAATCCTTGCGAGGACAAAGCCCAAACCACCCAGAGCCCAAAGAGTGTTTGGCATCACTGAAGCCTTTCTGCCCGCGTGATCTGAACACTTGTTACACTTGAGGACTGTGAATCCTCCAGCTGGTTAGGCGTCGCGTTCTGAGCATCCAAGAACCATTGTGGATTGCCGGTGAACGAAGTCTGTGAAGGTTCGGAAGTCTACCTTGAAAACTTACCAAAGTGATTGGGCGGGGACTAGGTGTCCGTAGCTCAAGGGGAATAAGGTGAAGACGCGGTCTTCTGAGTTGAATCTCAGCCTCCCTAACCAGACATACAGTTGTCACAGCAACTGGAACTGGTCGAACAAATCCCCGTCCTTCTGAAGCCACTGGTTCTATCTCTTACCTCTCTTACTTATAGTTTGTCTTTGTGAAGTCATTGCCTGCTTGCATTATCTGTTTGACTTCACTGTGTGACTATCTGTTCTGATTGACTTCATACTATCTTCCATCCTGATCTTTACTACCTAGCTGCTGTTAGTCATCGTGCTTTCACTATATTGAATACTTGACTATGGCTTGTCTAGTGTAGTCTACCTTCCGCTGCATTCGAATAGTGCTGTTATATTGTTTGTCTTCGAAACTCCCATGTTTTAAAGACTTTCATAAAAATTGCCTATTCAACCCCCCTCTAGTCGATAACTAGCCCTTTCAGTTTCGAGAGGAGAAAGATTAACTAGTGTGGCTCGGGCATTTCATCGAACACCTCATGTGGGAGGTGAACTAGAGCACCCAAATGCCCTCCCCTCGCCGGCTTGAAAAACGGAGCACTGTGGAATTCTCTACCGCGGCGATGGGTATATATAGGCAAATTATTTGTCCCGGTTCGTGGCACGAACCAGGACTAAAGCCCCCCCTTCTACACCGGTTCAAGGCATGAACCGGTACCAATGGCTGTGTGCCAGGAGCGCGGCCCATTGGTCCCGGTTCGTGCCTAAATCCGGGACAAATGGATCCAGACGAACCGGGACAAATGCCCTCGAGGCCCCGGCCGGCCCCCGAGCTCATGAACCGGGACTAAATCCCCCCCATGGGTCCCGGTTCGTGAGGAACCGGGACAAATGGGCTAGCCAGGCCCGAACGATAGCCCTATTTTCTACTACTGTGAGGCCAGTAGCAATGCACGCAGGCTCGCGGCAGCGCTTGTAGTCGATGCTCGCAGAAGCTACGGAGCGGCGTACATGATCCAGTGGCAGGCAGCAGCTACGAACGGTGGGCGAGACTTAAGTATAGGTTGTGCTCATGTTCATCTCTCCCCTCGATCTTGGTTGAGAGGCCATGGGGGGAATGGTATGATGGGGTGCAATGATGGGACATGGTGGGTTTATCCCAACAATGTGCAACAAGTAAATTTGCTTAGGGAGAAGCTTAGAAAATAGGGACAAAGGGACATTTCAGTTAATCAAGTCTCTGTATTAGTTTCAAGTCTTATCTTTGTTATGGTCAAATACTATGGAAGGACAAACTTTTTTGCGCTGAGTACATCTTTCGTTATTCGCAAATCAGAAATAGAAATCAATCTTTTGAATCGATAAATATGATATATTGTTAGAAGTAAGAAATCGAAAATGAATGTAAGGAGGGACGGGGAGAAGATTAGATATTTATTTTGTCTTCTTGCAAGGAGACCATGGTTGTGAAGAAACGACGATTGTCCTGGGGTAAGAAGCGGGAGAAAATCAGCTTATTGATGGCAACCACTTGCCATCATGTTTTTTAACCAATTTTTGATCTAGGACAGTTATTTGATCACTATGTTTTTTATCCCGTGGCATCACACGGGCATTAAACTATTATTTCATAAATCTAAGACTCTGAATATATTTTTAAAATATGTCATAAATATATGACTTTGCCTAGATTGCCGCTCCATGTGGAATAAAATATGTGATGACTTTTAAAACATGTCTGACTGGAAAAATTCAAACACTCGACGACATCCTTTACTGATTAACATTTTTTCAAAATAATTGTAAACATTCTGTTTCTTCATGAAGATGTTTTAAGCACGCATTTAACATCCTTTAACTATACAAGTTCTAATTTTAAAATATGCGATGTATTTTTTTCTAATTTGGGAATGGAAGATTTTTAAAGTACATGATGTACATTTTTTGAATATACTATGGACATTTTGTAATATTTCCAAACGAAACATAATTTCTCAAAATTTGGCATCTAAGAAAATCGGGGCAGTTTCTTTAAGAGAGAAATTTCCAATCTATCCGTCAATCATGGCAGTACTGAGAATGCAAGAGGTAATATAAATTACAGCCATTTCAATGGACCAGCTAGCGACGACTACAAGTACTGGAACGAGCTGAAGGCGCGCCGCCGTCATCCCCCCTCCCTCACCGGAGCTAGGCAAACCTTTTTGTAGTAAACAGTCGGGAAGTCGTTGTGCTAAGACCCCAAAGGGCCAGAGCACCAGAGCAGCAACTATCGCCGATGATGAGAGTTATAAATCGGAAAAATCAAATCTGTAACCACACAAACAAAGACGAACAAAAACTATCCAAATAGATCCACCGAAGACCAGCACCGACCGAGTCCCACAGGATCCTCTGACGACGTTTTTCGCATCAATGGGATAGGGATCAGACGTGGGAGACATTATTCCTACCGAGGGGCATCGCAACCGCCACTGCCACACAACCCCAACAAAGACACTGCATCTAACAAAAACGAGACTATGGTCGGTCCCGCCAACAGGGGGGAAGAGCCTCCACACCTCCACGGCCCAATGGGCATCAGAGGTGGCGCGAAACGGCGGCAGCACTGGCGGGAGGAGAAATGAGACTTTTGTTGAGGAGGGCATTAATGGGTCATCTGGGGGCCATATATATATATATATATATATATATATATATATATATATATATATATATTGGCTAAAAGAAACCTACATATACAGATGTCAATATATCTTAATTTCAGTTTCTTTGGTATTCTTTTTTAATCAAGAAGGTACTATAGAAGTATAAAGTTTATTTAAGATTAAAATAAACACTAGTAGAAAAAGGGTCAAACGTGCAGCACATTAGTGCCGGTTTGTATTTGAACGGATTTGCATTAATGCCGGTTCGTGTTGAACCTTTAGTACCGGTTCGTGGCACGAACCGGTACTAAAGGGGTGGTGGCAGGCTGGCGTCAGGCCGGGGCCGATACTAAAGGTGATCGTGGGGCCCGGCCCGACGCCACCACATCCTCTTTAGTGCCGTTCGTGCTACTAAACTATACTAAAGGTTCAACACGAACCCACTACTAAAGGTCGACCTATAGTGCCGGTTCGTGCCACAAACCGGCACTATAGGGCAATTTTTGCATCCGATGGGAAAATGTAAAACGGCTATAACTTTTGCATACGATGTCGAAAAAAAACCGTATAATATATCAAAAAATTCAGCACGAAAATCCGCATCCGATGGAGACAGCCTACGGCCTATTTGGAATTATTTAGAATCCTCAAATTCCAAAAGGAAAAAAAAAGATATGGTCAAATAATTTCAATTTTTTTTAAAAAATTTGGTTAAATCTGGTCAAACTACTTATTCAAGAAGTATTAATGTTACTACATAATTATTCAAGAATATTAGTGTTACTAAATAATTATTTCAATTTTTTGAATTTTGGTCAAATCTGGTCAAACTATGGTCAAACTGTGGTCAAGCTATGGTCAAACTTATTCAAGAAATATTAGCGTTACTAAATAATTACTATTTTTTAGAATAATAGTTTCAAACTCAAACGGTGAAATGTGTGACTTCATGCTCAAGCTATACTCCTGAGGGTTAATAGGATTAACATCTTACTATTGTCAGGAAAACAACAAGTGCAGACTCGAAAACGAAGGAGAATAGAACCCGAAAGTTAAGCATGCTCGGGCTAGAGTAGTGAGAGGGATGGGTGACCCGTCGGGAAGTTAGATGATTTGGAATGGGTGATCCACACTTGAGCAATTAAGAGAGGTGATTAGAGACTAAATCATCAAATAATTCAGAAAAAATAAAAATCGAAAAAAATCATTTTTTTCCAAAATTTTCAAAAAAAAATTCAAAAAAACCCCTTTAGTGCCGGTTGGTAACACGAACCGGTACTAAAGGTCCCCCATACCGGGGCGCGAGCTCACGCCACGTGGTGGCACTTTAGCGCCGGTTCGTGCCGAACCGGTACTAAAGGGGGGGGGGCCTTTAGTGACGACCTTTTAGTGCCGGTTATGTAACCGGCACTAAAGGCCCTTACGAACCGGCGCTAAAGCTCCGTTTTCTACTAGTGAAAGTAACTAGTGAAGATAATTTACTTTAATTAAGTGATATTTTTATTAGATATAAGTAATATAGTCAACTCACTATACACTTTATTTTTTTATTTAAATACCAACATATCTCATATCCATGGTGGATTTGTCAGTTGCTCATTTTGTAACATCAAAACTAACACATGGCTAAGAGGGAAAGTGTTGATAAAATAGTTTTTAGGCTCTTGCTCATAGTTTAGAAAATGCTTTTGGACGATGGGCTCAAGGGAGTCCTTTATTTTTTTCATTTTTGTAAATAATTTATTCAATGCCTCAAAATTTCTGAAAAAATAGGCAGAAACCTATATATTTGCAGAAATATATAAATTTTGACAACATATATTTTCACATGTGGCATTCAAAAAGAAGACAAATGCGAGAACAAAATGGGTTTTTATTTTGTATTAGGGCTAGTGTTTTGTCTTTCTTCTAGTCAAATAATCGAATTATTTTATGAATACTTAGATAACATGTATATATGTAGATTTGTTTTGGATTGCATTTTGCAACTTTCAATAGTGTTCTCAAAATATTTTCGAATTTTGAGTTCTCTGGAGCATGTCCTCGAAAACACCGCTCTCGCTCTTAGCTGTTATTTTTTGGGTTCAATGACATCAGTATATAACTTCATCCTGATCAATGAGTTGTGTCTGGCCGACATGATGCATTTTCTTTTGATGAAGGAAGGGTCTGGAAGGAGACATAGCATGTTATGTTATTAGAAAAATCAACAGAAAAGAAGATACAACATGGTTCTCGAATTTCTCATGGAGGAAACCCTACATAAATATTGGATTACAATTGGGTCCAAAATCTACCCAAACACAGAACCAATTGAACATGTGCCGGGGACAAAGTATTAGGTTCGATGCAAGCTCTACTAGAGGAGGGTGCCATAGAATTTGCATCGAAGCAGGAGTGCCTTGGTATTGCAACTTTTAGTCAAGGAAGAATTACAAGTCCGTCATTCCGCTAGAAAAATGATCAACAACGTGACGAAGGCTGGCATTTGAATGCTCTTGGTGACGAACAAGAACCCAAAGATTGAACTCTGACATTCCACCCCATCTCTTCTTCCAACAACACAATGACCATGGTGGAATATGACGAAAGATTGGAGCTCCTCCAAATTAGAGCACAAGATGAGTTTATTGAGGATGGAGTCTTCAGATCTGCCAGTAGAAATTCCTCTCCTCCATGAAGAGTCACCGGGGGCTGAGCTAGAATGCCACTCTAGTTTCTCGCAAACATCCATGTTATAAATATATACTTTCACCCTCGACATGGAATAATTATATGCGATGATGTCATAAATATGTTATGTTTGTTTTATTATATGACTTAATCCATAAAACAAATGACGAAAATATTTTAACGATTAACATTTTTGAAACCTGTGATGCAAATTTTTAAATGCTTGATGAAGATGTTTCAAAAATGAGTTGACGATTCTAAACCTATGTCGATACTATTTTTCAAACATGCAATGTATATTTATTAAATACGTGACAAATGTTTTAAAAATCAGGGCGTTAATGAGGTATCTATCTTTGGACCATTCCACAGAAGGGGTATAGGATGGCTCAATGTCTGATGCACAAGGCGGCACATAGGAAGTCTGCCCTATGTAGCACTCACTACTAAGCCCATAATAATTTGATTATTTTTTCTCCGTGTGTCTTATTCTCCCTCTATATATACGGAGGCAATGCAGAGTATCATTCATCACACACTCAGCCCACCATCACAAAGTCTAAGTACAGTGGCAACCACTGTGGCCATCTCGTCCACCTTGGTCCTTCTCCTGGTGGCCTGCACCGCAGCAGGCGCGGGTGCCAGCACCTTCACCGTCACCAACGGGTGCCCCTTCACGGTGTGGGCGGCCGCCATGCCCGTCGATGGCGGGGGCGGCGTGTTAGAATTAACCTTGTTGTTTTTTTTTTCATTACATTTACTTGGTAGTGACATGCACGTAGACATGCTCAACCATTAGGCTGCGGCCGGCCATACACTCAGGTAGAGATGAGATGACGTGTGTGTACAAGCTAGTGATGAGTAGTTAGTCTGCATGGATGTGTTGGTTAGCAAAATGGGTACAGCTCCGTAGAGTCACAGTGGCCGAGTCCGGCGGCAGATCAACGTGGAGCTAAAAGCGGACGCAAACAGTTGTGGCGTGCGTCAAGTGTGCCGTGGGCAAGCTCATGGTTGTTGCAAACTTGAAGGTGACTCAAGCCTGTACGCATGTGTGCTGTTCGTGGAGTGATTAGTGGGTCAAGCTGTTAGTGGCTTGACCGTGTGTGCTGCCTGCATAACTATGTGGGCGTGCATGCAAGGTAGTGGTTAGTGGGTGCGTTTTGGCTGGGTTAGTCCGGCTACTTAACTCCATGTAATCAAGTTCATTGTCAATTGTAAGGGAAACGAAAAAGGCACAAGTTGTGCGGTGCCACAAAATTTCCTGCGTCCTCTTCTTCTACCTCTAGCACATGCATGTTTTCTTGAGAGAATCCTTGAGCTGAGCGAGTTGAAAGGTAGAGAAGAGCGGCGCTGCGAGGAGGTGGCGCCAACACGGCGCGGAGCTCAGGCCTGGTGAGGCGTGGACCCTCACCATGGACGCTGGCACCACCAGTCGGAGGATATGGGCCCGCACCGGCTGCTCCTTCGACCCCAAGACCGCCAGCGGGTGCTGCCTGACCGGCGACTGCGACGGCGCTCTGTTCTGCCTCCTCTTCGGCAAGCCGCCCGCGACGCTCGCCGAGTTCACCCTCGCGTCACCTGTTGGAATAAGCGACGGCTTGGTGCGGTCGGGCACGTCGGGTGCGACGGATGCGCGCGGGACGTGCGGGACGGACTGGTGCAGTCGGGCTCGTTGGGTTCGTCGGGCGCGTTGGTGGCGCGCGGGATGGGTGGGACGCAGCAGCGTGGCGTACGTGTGTGGTGTGTCTACATGTAGCAGTGTCATGTGTGTGCCCATGGTGGTAGTACTAGGCCTATAGCAGCGGATGTGGAGCTGCATGTGTTGGTTAGTCAGTTTAGTATGTGCAGGCAGATGCATGGAGGCTTGGCCGGGTCTTGTGGAGGAGCACCAAGACGTGGGTTGAGTCATGCAGATTAATAGGATTAGCCTGACGATGATTGTGTTGGAGTGTTGGGGTCTCACATTGATAGGAGAGTCCTCCTCTCCTCGGTCCCGCAACGCCGCGCCGGCTGCCACCCGGCACCGGCGGCCACCTCAACCCCCGCCGCCACCGCTCCGGTGCCGGCGGCCACTCCATGGCGTCGCACCTCCAGCTCTCCTGCTCTGAGTCGGGCTCCCCCACCTCCGCCCCGTCGTCTGCGCCCCTGCGGGCTCCGCCCAGATCTGGTGCTGCGCCACCCGTGGGCTCTGCTTTGGGTCCGCTCCAACCTTCCGGGCCGGTCCTGCGCCGTGGCGGGGATGTGGAGTGGCGTGAGCAGCGTGGCCGTCGCCCACCCCGGCGTGTCTCCCCGCCGGCCGAAGGGGGGGGGGAGGCGCCCCCCCATCGCGCGCTGGAGCTCCTGTCTCTGCGGCCTCCGCCCACAGGGATGCCATCCGGGCTGGTTGGCTGCTGCTACAACTGCGGCGAGCCGGACCATATCTTCAGGATGTGCACAAATGAGACCATCTGCGTCCGCTGCAACGGCGTCGGCCACCACTTGCGTGACTGCAAGCGGCCCAGGAGCCTGTCCCGGCAAGATCTACCGCCGCGGCTTCCTCCAGCTCTTCGCGGCCGCATTGTCGACTGCCGGCGGCTGGAGTCTGCTCCGGCTCCGGCGCCGGCCCCTGCCTCCGTCCCTCTGCCGCCCCCGCCGCCAGGGCCGCCGCCTGCCGGTGCGGTGCGCATCGTCCGCTCCTGGGCCAGGATTGTGGAGGGGGGCTCGGCTGCTAACGAGGCTAGCTCTGCCGCCGGGGCCTCTGTCGACTCTGCTTCGTCCTCCCGCCCGGCCTCGCTGGGCATGGTGGAGGAGGAGGTCTCTGGCTGCTATCTGGAGGCCTCCCCAGATCTGCTGCGCAAGGAGGTGGAGCTCTCTCAAGCTGTGGTGGTCACGGTGATTGGCACCAGACCTTATGTGGATCTTGCGGCTGCGGCGGAGGCAATTCATCAGCAGTTCGGGATCGACAAGTCGCTGATGTCCATCCGGGCGTTCGCCCCTGAGGATTTCTTAGTCTTCTGCGCCGATCTGCCGACCAGGAATCTTCTCGTCAATGGTGGACGTGCCTATGGGCCGTGGTTTACTCTCGCTCTCAAGCCGTGGACGCGTCAGGCTCAGGCCACCGGACTCTCCCTGCCATAGCTGGTGCCCCTCAACCTCCTGGGGGTGCCGGCCCATGTTTGGAGTCAGCGCGCCGCCGATGTGATTCTGGATGGCTGCGGCTTCGTCGTCAATGTGTCTGAGCCAACCTTGCGGCAGAACGACATGTCGCGGTTTCGTGTCTGGCTCCGTACCAACTCCCCCGAGCGCATTCCCTCTCGCCGGCTGCTGTTCATCGAGGAGCAGGCTCCACCGGCTCGCCCCCATGGCCGTCACCGCACCACTCTTGGAGGGCGTCGTACCAAGACCCTCCGCTATCCCATCACCATTGTCCGCGTTGCTGAGCCGGTGGTTGCCCTTTCGTCGCGCGAGCGTTTCCCTTCTCCACCGCCGCCCCCTCCCCCCTCGTCGTCGCGTTCGTCTGGTCCTTCATCATCCCGCTCGCCCTATTCGAGCCGGCATGGGCCGCTGGATCACGGCGATGGGTCGGGCCTGGGTCCTGCTAGGAGCTGTGGTGGTGGTTTTGGGCGGCGGCGGGCAGTGGCCGGCGGCGAGGCTGATGCCCCAGTCATCGGCGAGATTCAAACATTGGCTGTTGGTGGGGTCCAACTTGCTTTGGACGGATGTGTGTCATCCACTGTGGGTGACAGTTGGGTAGGATCCACCCAGGACAGGTCGCAGCGGGTGGGCTCAATCGGTGGCCAATTAGCGGCCCCTGTGGATTCCATCTGCAGCACGGTCGGGTTGGCCGGGCGGATCAGGCTGGTCGGGTCGGAGCAGGGGTCCACCTCGGATTCCACCAGCAAGTTCCCAATTGGTGTGCAGAATTCTCCAGAGCAGCTGCGGTCGGCCCGATCTCCTGCGTCTGTCTCCATGCCGTAGAAGGACCACACAAGCCAGGATTCGGTCGTTGGTGCCATCTGTGGACCGGCGCCTCGGGATTCCTGCCCACCAATTGCCGCGGCCGGTGCTTCCCCTCTGGCTGCTGCCAGCCTTCTACCGGCCCTACCTACCCAGGCAGGGTTAGGCTCGGTGGGCCTGAGTGCTTGCACTCTGCATGCTGCTGACGCGTGCCAGCATTCCAGTGGAGCCAACGGTCGTGAGCCATGCAGCTCTCTGGATGGATCTCCCACGTCGCCGCTACCAACTAACCAGGATTGTTTTGCCTTGGTTACCCCTGATGCTTCGCTGTCTCCTGTGGAACAATGTGGTTCTCCGGCTTTGCTTTTTTCGGTTGATCTTTCCTCTGCTGGCCGCTCTCTTCGCTCGCCAAGGGCGCATTCACGGCCCTTTCGCTCCCCACAGACGCCTGTTCTGTTGAATGGGAACCAAGAGTTGGCCAAAGTTATCAAGCAGATTAGGGCACACATTGAAGATCCTCTCCTTCCTCTTCCCACTGTCCAGCGTGGAAAGCGGGCGCGCATCCACATCCCGGAAGATCAGCTGCGCCGAAGTGCAAGAATTGCCAAAGTTACCAAGGGACTGCCATCCTCTTATGTGCAACGCGCGCAACGTCTCATGGCCAGATTGGGTTTCTGCCACTTGGACGACGAGCCTTCTTTGGACTGCTTGGCCAGATATGCTGATCTGTTCAAAGACCCGCTGCCCCCATCTAGCATTGATGCGCTAACCAAACTGTTTGCTCTGGAGCCGTTTGCGTCGGTGGCGCCGAATGTGTTGGTGTGCTGAGGGTGCGGTCCCTTGATAGTGGGTGTGGGCCTTTTTGATGTCGATGAATTGTTGCAATCATAATGTGCTCGTGTGGAACGTCCGTGGGTTAAATAACCCAAGCCGTGTCGCTGTTATTCGCTCCATCGTGGAGGATGCCAACGCCTTTTTTGTTTGCTTCGTTGAGTCTAAATTGGCGGTAGTGGATAGGTTCGTCATCTCAAGGGTTCTCGGTGCAAGGTACGACTCCTTCATTGTGCTGCCTGCCGTGAACACGGCTGGTGGCATCATTGTTGCCTGGCAGTCCTCTTTGGTCAACGTCTCCTCATCTAGAGTTGACACGTTCTCAATAACTATGGAGCTTGGCTTGTTGGATGCCCCGAGCTGGAATCTCTCTATGGTATACAGGCCAACAGATGACGAGCTGAAAGTGCAATTTCTTCAAGAGTTGCGTGATATCCGTGCGGATAGACAAGGCTTGTGGGCGGTAGCAGGCGATTTCAACCTCATCGTCGACGCCTCGGACAAAAGTAATGACCTGATCAATCATCGCATGTTGGGGAGATTTAGGCGGCTGCTTAATGACCTTCAGCTCAAGGAATCTGATCTGGTAGGGCGTCGGTACACATGGAGCAACGAGAGGAGGGCTCCTACTCTTTAAAGAATTGACCGATGGTTTGCATCTGTGGAATGGGATTTCGCCCATCAGAATCACCTTCTTCAGGCTCTATCCACATCGCTCTCTGATCATTGCCCGTTGCTGATGGCAACCAACGTAAACTTTCAGAGGAAAGGAAGGTTCCCATTTTCAGTCCTACTGGCCAAAGATTTCTAGGTTCCAGGAGGCTGTCGCTGCGGGCTGGTTTTCCACTACGCTTGCATCGGATCCCTTCCTGGATCTGTTCTATAGGCTGAAAGCTACCGCTAAAGCCCTGTTAGCGTGGAGTCAACATTCCATAGGCAACATCAAGGAGCAAATCCAAATGGCGCACGAGGTCATTCGCCTTATGGACGTTGCTATGGATCAGCGACCGCTTACTGATGCAGAATTCTGGTTACGTCGTCACCTCAAGAAGAGGATTCTGGGACTGGCTTCCCTTCAACGTACCATCACCAGGCAGCAGTCCCATCTTCTGTGGCTCAAAGAAGGCGATGCAAATACGGGTTTCTTTCAGTCTTATGCTAGTGCGCGTCGTCGATGGAATCACATTTTCAAGTTGCAGAAGGAAGGAGTGGAGGCCACAACTCAGCAAGCTATGGACGACCTTGCCGCGGCTCATTTTAGAAAGTTAATTGGTACTCCGGGGCATCGCCGGCACTGCTTAAATCTTCAGCACCTGGACCTTCCCCATGTGGACATCGCGCACCTGGAATGCGACTTCTCTGACAGCGATATCTGGAACGCTATCAGCTCCCTGCCTCCTGACAAAGCCCCGGGGCAGGACGACTTCTCCTTGCGTTTCTACCAGTCCTGCTGGCCAATAATCAAAGAGGTGGTTTGCAAAGCTATCCGCACGTTCAGCTCTGGTGATGGCCGTGGCATTGCTTGCTTAAATGAGGCTTACATCACATTACTGCCGAAGAAGCCTGGGGCAGTGGACATCAGGGACTTCAGGCCAATTAGTTTGGTTCATAGCATTGGGAAAATTGTCTCCAAAATCATGTCAATCCAGATTACTCCACTTATGCCGCTGCTTGTGCACTCCAATCAAAGTGCGTTCATCACAGGTCGCTCTATTGTGGACAATTTCTTATTAGTGCAGCAATCGATCAAGACCCTTCACCGGCGCCAAGTTCCTACAATCATGATGAAGATTGACGTTGCCAAGGCATTTGACTCTGTTAACTGGGCTTTCTTGTTAAAGTTGCTCAAGCATCGTGGTTTTGGGCCAAAGTGGATTGCTCGCCTGGCTTGCCTTCTGTCTACGTCCAGCTCAAGTGTCCTGATCAATGGTAGCCCTGGAAAGGATTTCTGGCATGCTTGCGGGCTTCGGTAAGGTGACCCGGTGTCTCCTCTTCTCTTCGTGATCGTCATGGACACGTTGACTGCCCTGTTTCGGAAAGAGGAGCAAAGTAATCTTTTCAAGCCTCTGTGCCGCTGGGGCATCAATCACCGCTTATCGGTCTATGTTGACGATGCAGTTTTGCTCATTTGGCCTAATGAAGTTGAAGCAGAGGCAACCGTGCAGCTTCTGACTGCTTTTGGGCACGCCTCTGGATTATCTTGCAACATGGCAAAAAACTCTATTTCATTGATCCGTTGCAGGAAGGATGACATTCCTCAAGTGACGGCCATCCTAGATTGTTCCATCAAGGAATCCCCTCTAACCTATCTAGGGTTGCTGCTGTCCGTTACTCGACTGCCCAAGTCTTCTCTCCAACCACTCATTGATAGAACTGCGGACTACTTACCCACCTGGAAAGCTCGCTATCTCCGCCGGGCCGGGAGACTTGTCCTAATCAACTCAACACTAACTGCAGCTTCCATCTACCTAATGCTAGTGCTCGATCTGCCAGCGTGGTTCATCTCTTGCATTGATAAGATCAGGCGTGGCTTTTTCTGCTGTGGACATAATGAGGCCAAAGGCGGGAACTGCCTAATCAACTGGAACCTGGTTTGCTCGCCTAAAGTGTATGGTGGACTTGGGATCCACAACCTACGATTACTAAATCAAGCCCTTCTTCTCAAGTGGCGCTGGTTCGAGAAGGTTGCTGATGAGAAGCCTTGGCATGGCCTTGACATTAACCTACCTGTGGAGGTTGACAACATCTTTAGTGCTGGATTGCATTGCTCGCTTGGGAATGGCAACAACATCAGATTTTGGACGGATCCCTGGCTGAACGGTGCTAGTGTTCAGCAACTCGCCCCGTCTCTGTTTAAGTTTGTTCGGTCTGTTGCCATGCAATGATCTGTTGCTGATAGCCTTCCAAATGGAGCGTGGATGACTGATCTACGTGGGAACCTTGACATACATGCCATTGCAAACGTCCTAAATATCTGGCCTTGTATCTCTGGGCAGATCTTGTCGGAGCAGCCAGATTCTTTCAGGTGGAGGCAAACACCAGATGGATCATATTCAGCAAGTAGAGCTTATCACCTCTTCTTCCTTGGCCGGGAGTTTCTTCCTGGCGCTGCAGAGCTGTGGACTTCATGGGCACCTTTGGAAATAAAGACTTTTGTCTGGCTGGCCCTCCACGATCGGCTGTGGACTGCAGATCGGCTTGCAAGACGGCAGCTCGAGCACCTGGACTATTGTGTGCTTTGCACACAAGAGGAGGAGAACCTGAATCACATTTTGCTTGGTTGTTCCTTTGCCAGGGAAGTTTGGTACAACATCTTGCTCTTATGGTGTCTGCATAGAAGAATTCCAACCCCAACCGACACTATCAGAGATTGGTGGCCGGCGCTAAGCAATGCAGTTCCTAGTCGAAGCCGTCGCAAGGTGAACACCATGGTTTGTCTTGTGTTCCGTTTCCTCTGGGTTGAGCGCAACAAGAGGGTTTTCGACAAGACCGCCCTGATGTAGCATGTGGTAGCTAGCAATATCCAAAGTGAGTTTCAATTGTGGATTAAAGCGAAATTAGGTGGGATGGTGCGAGACATTACGTAGCCTGTAATTCGCTAGATCTGTGGACTGCGCTCTTAGCGCGTGTAAATACTCTGTAAATGTCCTTCTTCCTCCTTAAATGGAAAAGCGCGCAATGCTCTTGCATGTGCTTGAAAAGATGATTGTGTTGGATAGGATCTTCATGCTGGAGAAGAGGTCCCAGGAAGTGTTTGTGCTGATTTGGGTGGAAATTTGCCTGTTGTGGTGCAGGGTGTGGGTTACCATTGGGATTGATTGGATCCTCATCAGGTAGTTCTGCTCCAAGAACTTGATGTTGAAGAATGACCACTGAAACAATAAGAGAATATGTGTGGTCAGCATGTCCAAAGACAATGTTGGCTGGAATATCTCTCAGTTCCTCCACCTTAACCTTCACCATCTGATTAGCTCTTGTGCTCCTTACTCGATCCCACATAACAAACTTGCCAAATTTACTAACAACATTATTGATTTCCTGAATGTTTATTCTATCAAATGGATAACCACACAGTAAGATCCAGGCTTCTCTATTAAGATCCAATCTTCTCCAATTCAAACCTCTGTTATGCTTCTCCACTATGACATGCACATCAATAAACTGGTGTGGACTGCTAGCTACCAATTCATCACGATCGAAAACACTATGCATCTTGACATAGGCTTGGCCAAAGGGGCATGGAATGATTTCAGAAAACAACAACTGACGGTCTGTAAAGAAGTCGGGGAGTACCTCTCGGATTGTATTGAAATCCACTGGTAGATCTGGCATAGGGACAATCAACACTATCGCCCAGTCTTCATGGTTCTGTGGTAGAGCAGCTGTAACAATGCGAACTCTCGCCGGCCTGCGCGCAACTGCCGCTCCGACGTGGTTCGGTGGGGGAAAAGGAGTAGGGTCAAATGGAAAGGTGGCCATCTCCGCCGCACCGAGGGTGGAGTGAAGGCTGGTGTGGGAGACAATGGGGGGGGGGGGGTGGATTGGGTTGTGAGACGGGTGAGCGAGTAGCAGCAGCAAGAAGGCGCTGAGCAATAGAAGGCGAGGCGTCGGCGTAATGGGGGCTGCCTACTCTGGTAAGCAGCAGGGGGGAGGGGAAATGGTGGTTTTTTGACTGGCCAGCTGATTGACAGTCCTTGCCATCTCCGTCGCGGGAACAGTGGAATCATATCTCGGAATATGTGAAGCTGGGGATGGGCGTGGTGTGGGCTCACATGAGTAGTTGGGCTGGGTTGTGGAGTAGCAATTCCGTGCGATGTGGCCCCAATTTTTGCAAGTTCCGCGTTTAATCCGATTAGTGCAGCTGGTCCTAATATGGCCATGCAGGAGGCAACGAACACAGA
Organism: Aegilops speltoides; assembly: GCA_021437245.1. Taxonomy (NCBI): domain Eukaryota; kingdom Viridiplantae; phylum Streptophyta; class Magnoliopsida; order Poales; family Poaceae; genus Aegilops; species Aegilops speltoides. The sequence goes on from CM038145.1 coordinate 10,271,776, forward strand.
ATTGTCCCTGTGACTTTTGAAAATGTTGTGATCCCGCCTTGGACCTAGTAATGGCCACATTAGATGTGCCTTCATTGCCACCATTTTGACCCGCTGATGGAGCCTGTTTTGAAATTTGAGCATGAACACCGGCTGATCGTTCATGCGAGGAAGGAGTTTCGATGAAAATGTCAGGTGATCTGAGAGCATCAAGACAAGATTGCCTCGGATGTCTCCTGAAAACATGGGTTCATTCATCCTCTTTTTCTTTAAGATATTGATCCAACTCCCAACTAGAGTTAGGGCCACCGCTACCCCAGAGCAAGAAATTGATATTGAGCAAAGGTAGTGCAGTGTTACCTTGTTGAATGATTGAGAAACCCACTTCCTTAGATGATACCGAGAATTTGAAAGACTTGTTTTGCAAATGCTTCACCTTGAACATGGAAGCACGACCTCCAAAGCAGGAAAGAAGAATCGTACCCACTGATGACTCTGTCAATCTAAGCTGAGACCTTGTGAAATTCCACAACCATGGGAAATTCCTCCATATCCTTACCCTCTTCATAGTTGATTGGGACTGCCCATTTGAGCCAGATGTTAGCCGCAAAGTCTTGACCTTTGTCGAAATCGAGACCCGCGAGAGACATCTTGGAGCGAAGTGAATGGTGATCAAACGGAGAACGGCGAAGCCGGGGAGGCCGGCAGCAAGCTGATGGGTACACCGACCGGTTTGTGGCCGCCGCGGCCGGAGTGGCCGGCTGCGGGTAGGGGATAGGTGGCTAGGGTAGGGGGCTAGGGTAGTGGCGTCTTGGGTCCCTGCTTGGGCGTCTTCCTGGTCCTTCTCCTGGTGGCCTACACTGCAGCAGGCGCCACTGCCAGCACCATCACCGTCACCAACGGGTGCCCCTTCATCGTGTGGGCGGCCACCATGCCCGTCGGTGGCGGGGGCGGGGCGGAGCTCACGCCTGGTGAGGCGTGGACCCTCACCATGGATGCTGGCACCACCGGCGGGAGGATATGGGCCCGCACCGGCTGCTCCTTTGACCCCAACACCGCCAGCGAGGGCTGCCTGACTAGCGATTGCGACGGCGCTCTGTTCTGCCTCCTCTCCGGCAAGCCGCCCACGATGCTCGCCGAGTTCACCCTCGCGGCACCTGGCGGCGGCGACCCGGACAGCTACGGCATCTCCATCGTGGACGGCTTCAGCATGCCCATGGACTTCTCCTGCAGCAGCGCAGATGGCGTCATCAACGGCGGAGCTATGTGCAACGCTGAGGGGGCCATGGCCCCCCCAGCTCAAATGCAAATATTTTTTTACTAGATAGACATGCCCAGCACCTTTTGGATGGCCCATTCACGTACACTTAGAAGTCCACGAACATGCTAAGTGCTCGGCTATGCTCGAACCTGATAAATGGTTGATATTATCACTTTCCCCTGCGCACGAACCTGCTAGATGCTTGGCTGCTTTGCTTCTTTTTTCCCCAACCATGCTCGCCGCTCGGGCATGGCTGCTCGCCTCCGTTGCCTGCTCCATCCATGAACCAAGCCGCCGCACTGCCTCGACGCGGCGCTGAGGATAAGCTCGCCTCTGATCTACGTGCACAGGAGGAGGTTGTAAGGGGCGGACAAGGGCGCCTAAGACGGTCGACTTGGGCTCTTCGCCACTGGCCGGTGGTCGTCAATGTCGGCCAGCCGGCAGGCCACCCCCTCGTCGCCCGCCGTCCCCCATACGAATTTGGGGATTTCTTGTTGTGCTACAGATTTGTTCATCTAAGTAGTTTCTAATGGTTGCCTACTTGGGGTTCAAAAGGAGATTAGAATGATCAATTGATCATTGTTAAGAGCGTCAGCGGCAACATCCAGTCATCCTTCAAAAGGCAAAGGACAGAGGAAGTAGCCGAAGATCCTCCACCCGCACAACATTTACCTCTGCTTCTTGAAATGGAACAAAAATCAAGATGAAGAGGCTCAAATGAATAATTCATTCCCCTTACTATTGTATTTCGAGGTATGGAACACCTAGCATTGTCGAATCGGGTAGGCCATTTATAAAATGTTGTAGCAGCAAAGGATAATGAAAATGTAGAAAGAAACCATTTCAGGCTAAAATATATCAACATTGACTGATCTTTGCCAACTCCATGTTGAGACAGGAAGAGATAGAATCTACATCTAATTGACAGACTACTCCGTCTACTTGTTACACTTCCAGTTTCTACGGCAAGCACCGAACATGCATTTTCCAGTTTGAAGATCATCAAGATAAGGTCGCGTAATAGGATTTTTTTTTTCGAAAAAGAGGGACTCCCAGGCCTCTTCATCAGAACGATGCATACGGCCATCTTATTAAACAAATAAATAGGTTCCAACAAGGTCTTAAAGTCTCAAAATAAAAAAAAGAAGAGCTCACACAGAGCCAAAAGGGCTAGAAGACAAACTAGCCAAAAAAAAGGACGCCACAACCGGTCGGCAAAAGAGAGGTAGGTAAACTAATTGCCTATCCTATTACATGACCGCCATCCAAACCGGTTGTAGATATCCCGTGCTACCGTCTCCCAGTGGATAGATCCAGTAACCAAACGCTCCCTGGCCTCCGTCGGGGTGAGTAGCGACCACAAACGGATCAACACCGTGGCTCGGAAAATAACCTGCAAAGAATGAATGTTTGTTATCCTGTTAAAAACCAAATCATTTCTGCAGTTCCAGACTACCCACTATAAAGCACAGACTCCTACGCGAATATGTCTTGCTGTATCGGGCTCTATCCCGTTAAGCCACGTTCCAAATAACGTGGTGACAGAACTCGGTGGACTAATATTAAAAGCAATATGGACTGTCCGTTATAAAACTTTGGCTAGCGGGCAATCAAGAAAAAGGTGTTTGACCGTTTCATCCCGATCACAGAAACTACACCTAGTAGGTCCTGTCTAATTATGCTTTGTCAAATTGTCCTTGGTTAAAATAACTTGTTTATGGAAACACCACATAAACACTTTAATTTTCAAAGGGACTTTGACAGCCCAAACATGTTTAGAACTAGGAATCGAGCTTGAATTGATAACATCAACATACATTGATTTAACTGTAAATACTCCAGACCTAGTAAGCTTCCAGCGTAATTTATCGGGTTGTTGCGAAAGCTGAATCTCCATCAGTCTACTTACTAGATGGAGCCATTCTTCCCAATGATTGCCCACTAGCGTCCTTCTGAACTGAATATTAAGGGGGATAGATTGAAGTACCATTTCAACGAACACCTCACGTCGTTGAACAATACGATACAGAGACGGGTATTGAATGGCTAGGGGTTTCTCTCCGAGCCAAGTATCCTCCCAGAATCGTGTACTAGCGCCGTTACCAATGATAAACTTTGTCCTATTAAACAAGGTTAGTTTGACTTTCATAAGCCCTTTCCAAAAAGGTGAGTTAGTCAGCCTTACTGTCACCTGGGACAATGTTTTGGAGTGGAGATACTTGCTACGGAGAATTTGCGCCCAAGTGGCATCAGTCTCGCTTGATAACTTCCACAGCCACTTGCTGAGAAGACATCTGTTCTTGACCTTAAGATTATCAATACCAAGACCCCCTTGGTCTTTTGTCGATAGATGTATCCCATTTGGCGAGACGGTATTTTCTTTTTAGTTCATCACCCTACCAGAAGAATCGTGATCGATAGAAGTCCAGTCTTTTCCTAACTCCAACTGGGACTTCGAAGAACGACAAAAGAAACATAGGCATACTCGCGAGAACCGAGTTAATCAGAATTTATCGGCCTCCGTATGACATGAGCTTGCCCTTCCAATAACTTAGTTTCTTTTCAAATCGGTCCTCGATGCACTTCCATTCTCTATTTGTCAGCTTACGATGGTGGATTTGTATTCCTAAGTATGTGAAAGGTAAGGCCCCCAAATCGCACCCAAACAATTGCCTATATGCCTCTTGTTGGTCATTGGCTCTACCAAAGCAGAACAACTCGCTTTTGTGAAAGTTAATCTTTAACCCGGTCAATTGTTCAAAGAGGCATAACACCAGCTTCATATTTCTCGCTTTGGCCAAGTCATGCTCCATAAAGATGATTGTATCATCGGCGTACTGAAGGATGGACACACCTCCATCAACGAGATGAGGTACCAGGCCACCAACTTGACCAGCCTCCTTAGCCTTTCCTATCATGATTGCCAACATATCAACGACAATGTTGAACAGGATAGGGGACATCGGATCTCCTTGTCTCAGGCCCTTGTGTCTGAAAATAATGACCTATTTCGTCATTCACTTTAATTCCAACACTCCCTTTTTGCGTATACGATTCAATCTGGCGGCGCTAGGCTTCATCAAAACCTTTCATACGCAATGCCTGTTGAAGGAATGGCCATTTGACTTTATCGTACGCTTTTTCGAAATCCACCTTAAAAACAACTCCATCTAATTTTTTCGAGTGAATTTCATGGAGCGTTTCATGAAGGACCACCACCCCTTCTAGGATGTTTCTGTTTGGCATGAAAGCAGTTTGGGAGTGCTGCACCACAGAATGCGCAATCTGTGTGAGCCGATTAGTCCCAGCCTTGGTGAAAATTTTGAAACTAACATTGAGAAGGCAGATCGGCCTGAACTGCTTGATTCTCACAGCATCCGTCTTCTTAGGAAGCAGTGTTATTGTTCCAATTAAGTGAAATAACTGAAGCTGTCCAGAGAATAGATCATGGAACATTGGTAACAAATCCCCCTTAATAATATGCCAACACTTCTTATAGAACTCCGCCGGGAATCCATCGGCCCGGGAGCCTTATTGTTTTTCATCTGCACTATAGCGTCAAACACCTCCTTCTCCGAGAACGGGGCAACCAAAATGTCATTATCATTAGCAGTTAGTTGAGGCACATCCTCAATCTTGGACTTATCAAGGGACACACAATTATCCTCCGGAGGCCCAAATAACTGCTTATAATATTTGGTTATGTAAAGTTTTAGGTTGTCCTGTCCTAAAATAGTTCCTTCATCTTGTTCAAGCTGAAAGATTCTCTTCTTTCTGTGCTTGCCATTAGCAATCAAGTGAAAGAATTGAGTGTTCGCGTCCCCCTGGATAACTTTGCGGACCTTAGCCCGCAACACCCACTTCAATTCCTCTTCACGGAGAAGTTCTTTCAACCTCATCTCCGCATCTAGTTTATCCCAAGTTCTGTGGCTTGCAAAATCGTTGATTCGGCTTTTAAATCTATGGACTGAATAAGTGAAAGGAGCCTTTCCTTTTCAACCTTATAAATCCCACTAAGGTGCTTAGCCCACCCCCATAGGAAACTTCTCAAGTGTCTAATCTTATTCTGCCAATGCTCAACATAAGTCCTACCTCCTGCATCCTTAGCCCATTCTCTGGGAATCAGATCCAAGAATCCTTCACATTCAAACCACGTCAGCTCAAAAGAAAAGGAGTTTTTGTTTCCCACGTGGTTTGGCTCACTTGAGTCCACAAATAAAGGTGTATGATCCGAGATTCCGCGCGAGAGAGCCTGAACTGTAACCAAAGGGAAATTCTGTTCCCACTCGACACTCGCGAGGACTCGATCAAGCTTCTCAAACCTTGGGTTTGGCAAAGCATTCCCCCAAGTAAATTTCCAACCGGAAAGCTCTATCTCTCTCAGATCCAAGCTTTCAATAATGGTATTAAACATGAACGATCATCTGCCGTCAAAATTATCATTATTCTTTTCCTCTCTCCTCCTAATGATGTTGAAGTCACCCCAACTAAAATTGGGAGTTGCTCGGATCCGCAGATTCGAACAAGGTCCCCCAAAAACTCCGGTTTAAGCTCGGGCTGCGCGGCACCATAAACCGCCACCAGAGCCTAGTTAAACCCATCAGCTTTGGACCTGACCCGAAACTTAACCGCGAAGCCACCCATCACTACACTTCGGACTTCCAGGGAATCGCATCTCACTCCAAGCAAGATCCCACCCGATCTTCCTCGCGGAGGAAGGCAATGCCAATCGAAATCGACACCGTCCGATAAAGTGTTGAGAAACTGGGGCGCAAAATTATTTCTACCAGTTTCTGAGAGAGCAATAAAATCTAATCTATACTCGAGAGACGCCACTGCAAGAAACCTTCTTTTAGTCAAGTCTTTCTGACCTCTGCTATTCCAAAAGATTCCTTTCATATCTCATCATGAATTTTTTTGGTAGTCCGAATCCTAGCACTCCTACGAACCGCTGAATAGGATGGAAGATGAGAATCTTGCCAATAACTTGGTTGTTCCCATAGAGCATGAAGTCGCAGAGAAGTACAACTTGAGGGATATTTTAACAGAATTCAAGAGCATCAAGGATTGCAAAGCTAATCTATAGTTGTTAGTTCCTCATAGAATGCCTTTGAAGTTTGAAGGCTAAGCGGCAACTTATATATTTTGGTGTGCTTAGTTCTCATATGAAGTATATATTGCTAAATGCTAACTAGACATGTATTTTCCGACCAATATGGGTAATATAACTATATAAGTTGCTTGGTGGCTGCAAGTTCTGGTTTGCTGAAGTTGCTTCAGTTGGTGGCTACAAGTACCGCACCTGCCTGGCCAACAGTGACTATCAGGTCGTCTTCTGCCCATGATCAAGGCCTGAAGACTAGTACTCCCTCCGTCCCAAAATAAGTGACTCGACTTTGTATTAACTTTGTACTAAAGCTAGTACAAAGTTGAGTCACTTATTTTGGGACGGAGGGAGTACTTGCGTGTAGCGTGCAACGTGCATGCATGCATCGACATGGCATGGCACAGCTGCTTGTTTGCCATGTTTTTAGATTATCGCAGCTTTGATGGAATAATAAATTGATGCTCTGGGAAAACTTGTGTTTGGTTGCTGTATTAACTTGCTATAAGTTGCCGTGTCCGTTGGATTCTCTTATTGTTTGAGGTTTTCTTCTTAATTTCTTGAACTGTTAGGGTACCCTCGTACTCTTTACAAATAGAGTTTGGAGTACTAATCTATGAAGAATTTCTTCTTGATTTTTTCATGGTCCATTGACGGTTTACAGAGGTTAATTTACTACACTAGGCTGGTTAGAAATTGCGGCATCGTCACAAACACCCTCACATTGTTACACATGCCATCGACGATGAAGCTGAGCAGTCAGCAACGTGTGATGGTGAGGTCAGAGACATTTGAAGAAATTCATCAATGGAAAGATAACAAACTGCCTGCTAGGAGTCTCACACTGCCCCCTACCGTGTGTCAGTCATGCACTCTCAAATTGTACAATCTTTCTTCTTGCTTACTGGAAGCAGAAACGGCCAGCAATGCAAAACCGAAAGCTTCATTTTAAACAACAAATTACTTAAGCTGAAAACTTACAAATATATAACGGGCAAAGCATATTCTATTCTCAAAACGAGGGAATCCCTGAGCCTTTACATTAATGCAACAACCATACCAAGTAGAAGCACCTACCTTCAAAATTGTAATGGCTACCAACCGCCACAAATGAATGATGGGATGGGTGATCTAAGAAGAAGAATAACACGAGATAAGTCAAATGCTCATAAGACTGTACAAGTCTAAAACCACTCTATTCGTGAAATGATGATGTAAGGGAGGGGATTTTTTAAGGGCATCGGATTTCGAGGACGTGAGATCTTCATTGAAATAAAGGAATTTCAAGGTTGTATTAAAACCCTTAGGAATCAATAAAAAGTTCTAGCTTTGTCCTTAATCAAGCTTCTCTAGCTTTGACCAAGTATATATACAAGTTTGTTAGCATCTAAAATATAAAATATATAGTATTAGAATATAATATTAATGATGACTCTACGGAAACATATCCAGAGTGGTAGACATTGATGTGTATTTCATAGACAATTGGTCAAACTTAAAAGGTTTGACTTAAGATATAATTTGGATTTTACTTAGTTTATAAGAGAGAAGGTATTAATCTTTCAACTTGTAAACCCAAGTACCTTGTGATTTCATATTGCCAAGGCACTAAAAGAAGAAGAAAACTTAAATTGAGTGGAATCGTATCATCTAGCAGACAACCATATCAAGTAAAAGCATCTACCTTCAAAATTGTAATGGCTACCAACCGTGTGTCAGTCATGCACTCTGAAATTGTACAACCTCTCTTCTTTGCTTACTGGAAGCAGAAACGGCAAGCAATGAAAAACCGAATGCTTCATTTTGAACAACAAATTACGTAAGCTAAAAATTTACAAATATATAACGGGCAAAGCATATTCTATTCTCAAAACGAGGGAATCCCCGAGCCTTTGCATTGATGCAGACAACCATATCAAGTAAAAGCACCTACCTTCAAATTTGTAATGGCTACCAACCGCCAGAAATGAATGATGGGATGAGTGGTCTAAGAAGAAGAATAACACAAGATAAGTCAAATGCTTATTAAACTGGACAAGTCTAAAATCACTCTATTCGTGGAATGGCGATGTAAGTAAGGGAAGGGATTTTTTAAGGGCATCGGATTTCAAGGAAGTAAGATCTTCATTGAATTAAAGGAATTTCAAGATTTTCAATTATTAAAATCGTTAGGTATCAAAAAAAGTTCTAGCTTTGTCCTTAATCAAGCTTCTCTAGCTTTGACCAAGTATATATACAAGTTTGTTAGCATCTAAAATATAAAATATATAGTACTAGAATATAATATTAATGATGACTCTACGGAAACTTATCCAGAGTGGTAGACATTGTTGTCTATTTCCTAGACAATTGGTCAAAGTTAAAAGGTTTGACTTAAGATATAATTTGGATTTTACTTAGTTTATAAGAGAGAAGGTATTAATCTTTCAACTTGTAAACCCAAGTACCATGTGATTTCATATTGCCAAGGCACTAAAAGAAGAAGACAACTTAAATTGAGTGGAATCGTTTCATCTGGGATGAACGTCATTTGGATGAATATTGAGCTATCATTATCTAACAAGTGTCGAGTTAAGACATGTGTGATGTTTCATAAGTCATGGAAGAATTAATTCTTCGACTCACAGAGCTCTAACCTGCAATGCATGCTGCTTTTCTTTTCATGAGCTTTATTTGAGGTTGCACTAGGCCGGGTGGTATGCTTGGATGGCTAACTAGGAACCATAGAAAATGACTTGTTCATCCAAGTAGCAGCAAAATGGCGAGACCCCCTGTGTGACGCCCGCGGGCGTCAAAAGAAAGGAGCTTCATGCAGGCTCGCGCCTGTTGGGCTGGCCCACTATGCCTGCTTGCGGTTTTCAATTATTTTTCTTGGATTTTAGTTTGTTTTTCAGTAGTGTTAGATTTTAATGCAGCAGCCGGTTATTATGTCGTACCCTTTTCTGGTCAGTTCTTGTTTCAAACATTTTGAACAATACACATTAAACATTTCAAAAAATACACATTGAGCATTTTGTAACATACATTGAAATTTTTCTTAATATACATGAAGATTTGAATAATACATGATGAACATTTTTTAATATACCATGAACTTTCTTGATAAAAATATTAATATATATGTTTTTCAAATACTCATTGAACATTAGGTAATGTACGTTCAGCAAATTTTTAATATGCATTGAACATTTATTACTATACACTGAAAAAAGTTCAAAAACACAGTCGACATTTGTATATGGTTGAACAATTTCAAATATAGGGTGAACATTTTTGTAATGCATCATGAACTTTTGGTAATATATTTTTGCTTCGGGAAGCCGTGCTTCACCAAAGCCACGACGTTTTGACGCTCACGAGCGTTAAATAAGAATCGCCCAAAATTGCTTATGTCTATATCCGACTCTTTGTGAGCTGGAGCGCTCGCCTCTTCATTATGTGCACATGGACCGGCCCATTAATTACACTGCTTTCTTTCTCATTTGATGAAACTCCACGTACCTAGACTATGCTATGTACGGTTACATAGGCTTTTGTTACTTACAGTTGTTATATACACTAGTGGATTGGAGCACGGTGATGGCATGCTGGTGCAACGACAGAAAAAGTAGGGTAGCGATGGGGAAGAAGCAGTGCTAAGGTGGAGCCTTTTTTATAGGCATGCACAACGATGGAAAGGCTTAGACTTCATCGGAACCTTCAAGAGAATACGGGACACACGTAGAAACCGTGGCAATAACCGACCGCGTGCACGATTCAATCAAAGAAAGACCCGTCAACAAAAGAGAAACACAAAACCCAAGAGTACTAAGCATACACATAAAGAATGAACCAACAAGACCGTTGAAGAAGAAAAACCGACAGCAAACCACCATGTAGAACCGTGAACGAACTGAAGGTAAAAGAAGCACGCGTCAATCAATTAGACATCACGTATAAGTTCTGTTTTATTTTTATTGAGCTTTTCATAGGTCATCTCAGAGTAAAAGTTGCACAAATCTAAAAGGGTCTCTTGTCTTTAATGTGTAAAAATATACTAATATCTCAGTTTTTTTATTAAGTGTTTGTATTGTTTTAGAAAATATTGTTCATACGAGAACAATGATTACATGAGATTACCCAATGCACAAATTTTTTTACGCAGGTTATCATATTTTTTTATGCAAACACTGTTCATGCGAAGTACTGTTCAGGACACTTTTCATCGCTATCACATGTCAAATTCGTAGAGCCCTAAAAGAATGCAAAAAATGAGAAAGCTCGCTTGGCTGAATGTATTAAATTTTTAAAGCAGTTTTGGATTTATTTTAAACATTGTTCATCATTGCCATGTATCGAATTTGCAGAGCCCTCAAAAAAAAGGAGGAGGCTCCTAGCTTAGCCGGTTTAATATAATTAATTTGAAATCACGTATATGTTCTGATTTATTTTACCAAGCTTTTCGTAGGTCATCTCAACGCAAAAATCTCACAAACCTAAAAGTGTCTCTTGTCTTTAATGTGTAAAAATATACTACTATCTCAAAAAAAAAGTGTTCGTATTTTTTTCGAAAATATTGTTTGTAGGGGAACAATGATAACATGTAAATACTGAAATCGCCAATATTTTTAAGTGAGTTCTCACTTTTATAATGGAAACACTTTTCTTTCAAAGTACTGTTCAGGGCATTGTTCACCCGTGTCACATGCCAAATTTGTAGAGCCCTCGAAAAAATTCAAAAAATGAGAAAGCTCCTAGCTTTACTTGAATGTATCATTTTTGCTAATGTGGTTTCCGATTATTTTTGAAACATAATTCATCGTTGCCATGTGTCAAATTAGTAGAGCCCTAAAAAATGAAGAAAAAGAGGAGGCTCCTAGCTTGCGGGTTTAATATAGTAGTATATATGGATTGAAGGAAGTATTCTTTTTTAAATTTTAGTAATCCATCAATAATGTTCATTGCGTATTTACAAAATGTTGAACTTGTACCTTATAATATTTGACTTACCTAAATTATTTTCACCGTTTATTTAAAAAAAGTGCACATGTACAATCTGAAAAATTGTTCAACATGTATTCAGGAAATATCCAGTGAGTATTTTAAAAAGTGTTGAATGTGTATTTGTAAAAATATTAACATTTATTTTAAAATTGAAAAATGGAGAATTTTTAAGGAATAGAAAAAAAGCAAAGTACAAAGATGGAAACAGAGAAACTAGAAAAATTGGGTAAACTAAAAAAAAATGGAAATGGGATAATGCCTATAGAGAAAAAATAAAAGAAAAACTAGACAAAACCTTTACAATACCAGGTGAAAGGTTCCAAAACCACCCCCAGAAAACTACCTATTAGGCCATCACACTCAACGAGATATCTCAACTATTAAAGAAGAACATGTCGACGTCGTCCTCGTCCTCCTCCTGATGGTTCGACTCCTTTGCCTCGCACCGATCACTAACAATTTTTTTGTATGCATTGCACCTCCACCCTCTGGATTACAAGGAAAAAAATCAAAAAAGAAACAACCTGACCCACGAACACACGTCTTGCCTATGCGATCCCCGCGGGCAAAATCAAAGAAATAATACGCGCACCGCTACACATGCATGATTTGCTAGGGCGAAGGAAATTACTACACCATAGTAGCCTCCGATCGCACTCCCGCCACCACCAGCATCTGCCCCCCGTATCCACGTGAACCTCCACACTATCCCTGCTCCCAGCTATCGTCTTTGTCGAAATGCTCCTGGTGTTCCTCGGGGTCACCTACAGTGGTCCTCGATGAAGCCAAGGCAGGGTCGACCACTGCCCTCTCATCGCATCAAAGACGGAGGTGGAAGCGGCTGCAATCACTACAAGAAATATGTCAACTTGTGACCACCACTATTGGTCACTGAAAGGTCACAAATTTCCATTTGCGACCTTTTTGTGACCAAAAACAGAAGGTCAAAAGCTGGCCGTCATAAACCGACTATAGCGACCTTTCTTCGGAATGGTCAAAGACGTTTACGACCAAAATATTCCTACTGTGGCGTTTTGGTCACTAGCAACCTCCCCAGGCCACGTAGGCATCCAGCGTGGCAAGCTGATGTGGCACAAGATTCAGCCCGGTCCAATTCGGTTTTCTACATGGGCCTAGCCCAACAATTCAGCCTATTTGTATTTTTTTTGTCTGTCAATTTTTGGTTGGGTACATGGGCCAAGCCCAATATTGCAGCCTTTTTATTGTTGGGTTGTGGCCCTTTTGTCTAAACGAATTTAGTTTTTCTTTTTTTTCCCAAAAGAAGGGTCCACTAGTCAGATGGGTCCCAGTTGTCATCATCAGTTAGTTGTAGCCTATTCAGGCACAGTACACAGGAATACAATTTTACACAGATATATTGTTGAGAAATTTTCATAATTTTGCTGTCAAAGCAGCTTGTACACAGGAATACAATTTTGCTATCAAAGCAACATTTCAAACGTACATCTTCAAGACATCGTACATAAAACCAGCAATAAAAGATTACAATATGCCATTTGGCTCAGATCTTGCATGCGCATGACATCTCACATTCATTTACAGGAGAGGAGGAGGGCTTGAGTTGTCTGAAGCATACGCTTTCTGAAGGACACAAAAGTAGAGGTATTATTTTGGACAATAAGCTCCAAGACAACATTGTAGGCTATTAACATAAAATAAGTTATTATCAGGTTAAGCCTCCTTAGTTTAGTGATCACCATGAGATAGATAGCAGTACATTTGTTATACAGATCAGCTATCAACTCGATATTTATGTACACCATACAGAAATTGTTTCCAGTTAGAACAAGTTCACTTAATACTCAACTCCTTTATTTGTGTCCATTTAGTGCAAGTCCATTATCCATGCATATAAACTTTTGCTCCCAGCCAGCACCTACCCAACTAAGTACAAGTCAGGAGGCCACTACTATTAAACCAACTCAAGTGAGAGAGCCAGCAAACTAGGTGGGATATTTCCTTATCACTAAAATTAAAAATTTGAGCACACCAAAAATTGATTGTGTGTCATAAGATGTTCCTGAGAGTGCAGCACCATGTTACCATCTCTAAAGCTCATTAGCCAGCAGCAAAAATTGTGTAACATATGTATAACCATTGCAAACAACCTTAGCAGAATAAGCAGAACAAAATTTCATGTAAAATCTTGGTATAACCAGTAGATTATCCCCTAATAGAAGCTAATTAGGCTCCAATACACAAGGCATAGCAAGCACAGACTAAATAAGCCACGACCATGAAACAGAGCATGGTATTACAGCAGCTCAGAGATGGAGCTAGAGGTAGGAGAAGGACTCACCGGAGAGGAGGTTGTAGTTGAAGCCGCACACAGGCGCCGCCACCACCGTCACCCTCTAGAGGAGACGCTGTTGCTTCATCGACGGACTCATCTGGTACAAGGATATCATCAAAATGCATCACACTCATGATCATCAAAATGCAGCAGCAGGAGCAAATACAAGTTTAGCCCACCATGAACAGGGGCACTAGGCAATCCCGTAGCAATGTGATATATAGGTAATAATAACAGGACCTTAGATAATTAGTTTTTGTTCTTACTGACACACAAGTTGACAGAATGTACTCAATATATTCTAATAAAAAGGTTTGGGAGCAGAGGGAGAGGGAGGTGGAGATGGACGTGCTACCTGCTGCTGCGGTGGTGCCTCTTGGTGGTCGTGCTTGAGCTCCTCCTCCTGATGTTGCTCACTAACCTGCAGGACAAACACGACCATGGGTAAAGGAACAAGACCATGGGTAACAGTACATCTTCACTTGGATATATCTAAGAAGTCCAGTTGGTTCTCACAAGCAAGTGTTCTCAGGTTTTCCTTAACATGAAAGGTTAACTTATACTTAACTGTGAGCAAACAGCACATAACAAAATCATGGATTTGATTTCAAGTAACCGAGACTAATTAATGTGTTACTGCTCGACATCTGTCGATCGAAAAGCATAAGCAGCAAACAATATCCTGCGTATCAGTGGAAACAAGGTGACAAACTAATGTTCCAGGGAGGTACTTTATATAATAAAAACTAATAAAAACTAACTAGGCACCTACATAATCACACGGCGGTAGTTTTAGATAATAAAAACTACTGTTCCACGCAGTCTTAGCGCTCCATCAAAGAATCAACTAAAATTACTTTCAAGCAAACAGGTTGTACATTGATCGGGTTGTAAAGGACAAAAATTCAGGGGTGTACCTAGTGCAAGAAGGCATTTACTAGGTTTTGAAGCTAATAACAATTAGCATGCACGTATCACTTGTTGGAGTTGGTGCGTGGTCAAATTCAACTTGTGTAATGTATCGCCTATATATAATAGACCCATCTCTCCAATGCAATTTCACGGACCAAGAAACATAGGTGTTTATTTCTTCCTCTGCTAAACTATCTCCATATGGATACCAGCTAATGATACGCAGATTGTATTAAGGCAACGCTTTGGACGACACATATTCTGCAAGCTGCTGCTAATTTGCAAATACAAACAACGCCTAACAGTGCTCGTGATAGAAATTAGCGAGCATGGTAAATTTATAGCCATCAGGGGAGGGGACACCTGAACCCACGTCGGCTGCTGCAGGGCTTGTGCTGCACACAAACACACACATACATGTATTAGAAGCAATTCAGTCAACACTCTTGGCAGGCAAGAGGCAAGTTGGCACTCACAGGGTTGAGATAATAGCAGGAGACGTGCGTACTGAAGGGTCGAGCGATTGGTCCGAGCCCGAGAGAAGACGAGGCATGGCGGCGGTGTCTTGGGCGCCTTGGAAGCCCGAGCGTGGTGGTACCGATGGTCAAGGAAGAAGAGGAGCAGAGCAGGCCCTTGATGGCCAGCTAGATGCGCCCTCCTTCGCTCCTCGAGGATGGGTGACTGCGAACAGATATGTTATACAGCCGGGTTCAAATGTAGCACATACTATCATTGTAACAGTCTTCTCTTGTGTCTTCGCTAAGACGAATCTGAGACTAACTGCACGTCCAGAAGACATTGAATACATACACTTTGAATAAATAGCATAACAAAGTGATGTAGTGACCACATTGAGCATCTAAAAAGAAGTGGCATGAACAAGAATCAATTGTTTACCTCACCACCGGTGTCATCATAGCATACACATTCAGCTTATTCGGTGACAACGGACTAAAAGATGCCACGATATACAATCCTAATTGCAGAAAATTCCTACTAGCACCAAAATACTCAGGCTGAAATCACTGAGTTGAACATACACCATATTGCATCTAATCACAGGACACAAGTCTGTAACAGACTACCTGGTATTGACATACAAGAGTACGGCTAGGCGCGAAGAAGGGTAAAACTATCACTTTATTTGCTCCCCAAATGCAAGAAGCTAAGGCACTAAAAAGAGGGCAGAAGCTACAATCTTCTGGTCTAAGCATCATCTGATCAAAGAAGGAAGTACAGGCAGAGGCCAAGCTGTACTACTCGCTTCCGGGCACCAGTTCCATCAGCTCTTAATACCACCGCATCTAATGGCCGGCCATGGATGAACAAAGTCGCAGCAATACATGGAGCTCAAGAGCTAGGGTTCGTTGACACACGCACGGACAGCCGAGTGGGTCGAGGAGGGTACCTTGGCGTGGTTCCAGGTGTTGCCGACGGTGAGGGGCCCGTGTTCGGTGAGGATCTGGAGGAGGCGGCCGGAGATGGCCAAATTGGATGGAGAAGGAGCTCCATCTCCTTGGTGGCGACCCGCCCCATGGAGGTTCTCCCCTCCGCCATCGTCGTCGCCCCATCCACAACCATGTTGACCTTCGAAAGGGAACACAAGACGAGGTGAGGTGAGGAGGAGATAGTGCACGAATAAGGAGGGGAGGGGCTTACCGGCGCCAGATCCGGCCACCTCTGGCCTTTCCATCACCGGATTTGGCAGATCCCGACGAAGTTAGGGGTGGCGACCGAAACCCTAGCCACGGGTGAGGGTTGTGGGCGAGTACTAGAGGGCTGGTCGGGCGTGGGCTCGATGGTGAGGGTCGTCGACGGTGGGGTGGGCGGCGGAGGGGTGGGACAAGGCGGCGGGGGGTGGGCGACGGTGGGGGCGGTGGATTCAGATCAGATCGGAGTGAGGAGAGAGAGAGGCGTCGGGCGAGGAGAGAAGGGTGCGAGAGGAGGAGTGCGGGACGTGGGTGAGACGGGCGACGTGCCGGCCATTGGATCCAGGAGCATCCGACGGTGATTATCCACGATCCGCGTGAGAGGCCTCTGGACCAATCAAAACGCAGTATACAGGTATGATATTTTGACCATTTAAATTGGTCGTAATCGACTAAAAGTAAGGTGCTAAATCATGTTAGCTATTTTATCATGACCTGAAAAATTGGAAAAAAAACTTCGCATTGTGTCAGCAAATTTGAATTTAGTTTTCAAGAATAATCACAAATTGAAATAAGACAAATATTTTTATAAAGACTTATGAGAAATGACTTTTTTTAATTCATTTTTTCATTTATCGTGTGTCCAAAATAAGTTCTTTTGTGAAGGACCAATCATATATTTATTACAAATTTGTACCAAATTAATTTTCTAAAATACTAGAACATATTTATTGCACAATTGACCAAATGGTTGGGTGTAAAAAGTTTTGATCTACCTCTCGTGAAAAAGACAAATTTTAGCCTATTCATTTGGAAGCAAAGTTAAATTTGAACAGTAGCTACCTCGGAGTTTGCTCTTTAATTTTTCCAAAAATTATTTCTAGGTACATAATTATCTATTTACTCAGAGAAACGCCAAAAAAATTCCAAGATTCAACCACTAACTAGGAAAAGTTATTCCCGCCGTTTTGACCGCATTTTGAAACGGGCATAAAAAATAAAATAAAATCAAAAAATTGGAAAACCTTCGCATAGTTTCATTTTATGTGGCCAAGTTACCAAAAAAATTATAAACTTGTAATACGACAATTATTTTTAAAAATGTTCTCTAAACGAGCTATCAAGTGTGAAGATTCATGGCTTTCAAGCCAAATGATCAATCTTATGGCCACATTCATGACATAGTTTGTTCAAATGATCTCATATTATGCACAAGAATGCATCTTGGAATGGCGACAATGTTGCCTAAGGAAGTTTTCATTTTCTTTGGACGAAAAATTCATTTTCCATTTTTCGAGTGCCCAAAATGAGTTTTTTTGTGAAGGACCTAAAATATATTTGTTGCAAAATTGTACCAAATCAATTTTCTAAAATACTAGGACATATTTAATGCACAATTGACCAAAATGGTTGGGTGTAAAATGTTTTGATCCACCTCTCGTGAAAAAGACAAATTTCCGCCGATTCATTTGAAGCGGGTCAAATTTGAACTGTAGCTACCTCGTAGTTTGCCCTTTATTTTTCTCAAAATGATTTTTAGGTACAAAAGTATCTATTTAATCAGAGAAACACCAAAATTTTTCCAAGATTCAACCACTAGCTAGGAACGGTCAAGCCCGCCAGATTGACCACATTTTGAAACAGGCATAAAAATTCAAAAAATCAAAAATTGGAACACCTTCATGGTGTCATTATATATGACCAAGTTACCAGAAAAAATAATAAACTTGTAATACGGCAATTCTTTTAAAAAAGTGTTCTCAGAAATGAGCTATCATGCATGAAGATTCATAGCTTTCAAGCCAAATGATCAATCCTATGGCCACATTCATGGCATAGTTTGTTAAAATGATCTCATATTGTGCACAAGGGTGCATCTTGGAATGGCAAACAATGTTGTTTAAGGGAGTTTTCACTTTCTTTGGACGAAAAATTCATTTTCCATTTTTCGAGTGCCCAAAAGGAGGTTTTTTTGTGAAGGACCTCCCAAATAATTGTTACAAAATTGGACCAAATCATTTTTCTAAAATAATAGGACATATTTAATGCACAATTGACCAAATGGTTGGGTGCAAAAAGTTTTGATCCACCTCTCGTGAAAAAGACAAATTTCTGCCGATTCAGCTGGAAGTGGGTCAAATTTGAACTGTAGCTGCCTTGTAGTTTGCCCTTTATTTTTTACAAAAATCATTTCTAGGTACTTAAGTATCTATTTAATCAGAGAAACACCAAAAAAATTCCAAGATTCAACCACTAGCTAGGAACGGTCATTCCCGCAGTTTTGACCGCATTTTGAAACGGGCATAAAAAATTCAAAAAAATTCAAAAAATAGGAAAACCTTCGCATTGTGTCATTATATATGACCAAGTTACCAGAAAAAAATATAAACTTGTAATACATTCATTCTTTTAAAAAAGTGTTCTCAGAAATGAGCTATCATGCGTGAAGATTCATGGCTTTCAAGTCAAATGATCAATCCTATGGCCACATTCATAGCATAGTTTGTTCAAATGATCTCATATTGTGCACAAGAGTGCATCTTGGAATGGCAAACAATATTGCTTAAGGAAGTTTTCATTTTCTTTGGACGAAAAAATCATTTTCCATTTTTCGAGTGCCCAAAAGGAGGTTTTTTTGTGAAGGACCTCCCAAATAATTGTTGCAAAATTTGACCAAATCAATTTTCTAAAATACTAGGACATATTTAATGCACAGTTGACAAAATGGTTGGGTGTAAAAAGTTTTGATCCACCTCTCATGAAAAAGACAAATTTTCACGATTCATTTGGAAGCGGGTCAAATTTGAACTGTGGCTGCCTCATAGTTTGCTATTTATTTTTTCCAAAAATCATTTCTAGGTACATAAGTACCTATTTAATCATAAATACATGGTTTGGTGGCGATACGTCGAGGTTTGGGCGGTGGTCGAGGGCCCCAACTCTAGAGGCGCCAGAACTTCGATGCCGCTGCGTGGTCACCGCGTGACTGTGGCGTTGCCATGTGTTCTGGGCGGCCTAGGCATGTCTAGTGGGTTGGCCACTCCCCAGGTAGGTGCTAGGAAGAAAATTACAACATAAGATTCTCACGAGGAGACCGATCGATGCTCAAACATGAATTAGCAGCCAAGTGTTTGATTAGCGGTACGGAAAATGCACATGGCTAATGGGCGTGAGTTTTGGTTGAGGATGATCAGTTACTAAGAAGACCGTCTTCACAAAGTTTCAGCTCAAAAGGAGGAGTCTAGGTGGTACTTGCTTTGCAAAGTACCACACTGGACATAAATACGAATGTTGAAGATGGGCTCAAAATAATGAATGGATTGAGCTGGCATTTGGTGGAGGATAGTTATTTGGGCATAGGAAAGCACTGTAGAAAATGCATACCATTTGGACATGCCAAAGTGGTACTTCCTTCACAAAGTGTTTTTATGAACAAAATAGGAAAATGAATATTTTTGAATTATTTTTGAACTAGGCAAGGAAGATTTTTTACATATTTGACGAATATATGACCCAAAGAATTTATGAGATTTTTTGGGGAATTTTGGGAATGACAGAAATATAGGTTGCTTCACAACCTAGGGCAAAAACTGCCACATGGACATGACACATAGGCAAAACTGATGAGGTGGCGCCTAGTCATAGCAACCCACCACAATTTACAAGGCTATGACCATCTATATTGGTCGTTAACAACTAGAAATAAGGCAGCGGACTAGCGCTGTTAGCTTTATGACCATTTCGTGTAAGGAAATTATGACCTTTCTGACCAAAATGGTCGCAATGGTTTAGGGTTTGGAGCCCCCCGAATAGCTTTTGACCAATTGGTCTGAAATGGTCATAGATTTATGACCAATTCTTCCAGGGTCACTAACAAAAGGTCATAAGTTGACATATTTCTTGTAGTGAATGAGGCTTAAATAAGGAGCCCCGACGAACGGCGGCAACTCGTGGAGGAGAACAAAATCAGTCGGTAGGGTGCGTGAACCCGTGAGCTAGCGGCGGCGGCAGCATTCCAAATAGATTTCTCTCTCTCTCTCTCTCTCTCTCTCTCTCTCTCAAATAGGCGCACGATGGATGTGGGCACATGCGTGTGGCATCGGCGCATGGCACTATCTCCCAATAGCAATGATCTGGTCATCGGCCTCCATCCATCCCGCAACAGGACCACTCGTCTCGGCTTCTCAGGTGAGAGCGAGTGGAGGTTGGGGTCGGTGGCAGTGCACGGAGGCTCGCGGCAACGCTTGTGCTTGATGCTTGCGACAGCAATCAGGAGCGGCGGGCGAGACCGAGGATAGGTTGTGCTCATGTTCGTCTCTCCTCTTGATGTTGGTTGAGAGGCCATACATGGGAGAATGGTTCTTTAATGCCTTTCTAGCAAGGCAAGATGATGACAATGATGCTCACATAAAAGATAAGAGTTGAAACATAACGGGAGCATCATGAAGCATATGACTAGCACATTTAAGCCTAACCCTCTTCCTATGCATAGGGATTTTGTGAGCAAACAACTTATGGGAACAATAATCAACAAGCATAGGAAGGTAAAACAAGCATAGCTTCAAGATTTTCAGCACATAGAGAGGAAGCTTGACATTATTGCAATTTCTACAAGCATATATTCCTCCCTCATAATAATTTTCAGTAGCATCATGAATAAATTCAACAATATAACCAGCACCTAAGGCATTCTTTTCATGATCTGCAAGCATAGAAAATTTACTACTCTCCACATAAGCAAAATTCTTCTCATTCGGAATAGTGGGAGTATCATAAGAGATTTGAACACTAAAAATTGTTTCTATATTAAAAGAGTAATGTTCAGAAAAAGGGTAATCATAATCATGACAAGATTTGTAAATATAATCATCACTACTCTTTGTAGCATAAGTTTCATCACAATAATCATCATAAGTAGCAACTTCGTTCTCATCATAATCGATTGAAACCTCTCCTAAGATAGTGGAATCACTAAATAAAGTTGACACTCTTCCAAATCCACTTTCATATTCATCACAATAAAATTCAACATCCTCCAAAATAGTGGGATCACTACTTCCTAAAGTTGACATTCTTCCAAACCCACTTTCATCAATATAATCTTCATAGGTAGGAGGCATGCTATCATCATTCAAAGATTTAGTACCAAGCATTTTAATGCATTCTTCTTCTAGCACTCGAGCACAATTTTCCTTTCCATCATACTCACGAAAGATATTAAAAAGACGAAGCGTATGAGATAAACTTAACTCCATTTTTTTGTAGTTTTCTTTTATAAACTAAACTAGTAATAAAACAAGAAACAAAAAGATTCGATTGCAAGATCTAAAGATATACCTTCAAGCGCTAACCTCCCCGGCAACGGCGCCAGAAAAGAGCTTGATGTCTACTACGCAACCTTCTTCTTGTAGACGTTGTTGGGCCTGCAAGTGCACAGGTTTGTAGGACAGTAGCAAATTTCCCTCAAGTGCATGACCTAAGGTTTATCAATCCGTAGGAGGCGTAGGATGAAGATGGTCCCTCTCAAACAACCCGGCAACCAAAGAACAAAGAGTCTCTTGTGTCCCCAACACACCCAATACAATGGCAAATTGTATAGGTGCACTAGTTCGGCGAAGAGATGGTGATACAAGTGCAAAATAGATGGTAGATAAAGGTATTTGTAATCTGAAATAATAAAAACAGAAAGGTAACTAGTGATAAAAGTGAGCGTAAACGGTATTGCAATGATACGAAACAAGGCCTAGGGTTCATACTTTCACTAGTGCAAGTTCTCTCAACAATAATAACATAGATAGATCATATAACAAGCCCTCAACATGCAACAAAGAGTCACTCCAAAGCCACTAATAGCGAAGAACAAACGTAGAGATTATGGTAGGGTACGAAACCACCTCAAAGTTATTCTTTCGGATCGATCTATAAAAGAGTTCATACTAGAATAACACCTTAAGACACAAATCAACCAAAACCCTAATGTCACCTAGATACTCCATTGTCACTTCAAGTATCCGTGGGCATGATTATACGATATGCATCACACAATCTCAGATTCATCCAACCAACACAAAGTACTTCAAAGAGTGCCCCAAAGTTTCTACCGGAGAGTCAAAAACATGTGCCAACCCCTATGCATAGGTTCATGGGCGGAACCCGCAAGTTGGTCACCAAAACATACATCAAGTGGCACATGATATCCCAATGTCACCACAGATAAACACGGCAAGATGTACATCAAGTGTTCTCATAAAAGACTCAATCCGATAAGATAACTTAAAAGGGGAAACTCAATTCATCACAAGAGAGTAGAGGGGGAGAAACATCATAAGATCCAACTACAATAGCAAAGCTCAGAATACATCAAGATCGTGCCATAGAGGGAACATGAGAGAGAGAGAGAGATCAAACACATAGCTACTGGTACATACCCTCAGCCCCGAGGGTGAACTACTCCCTCCTTGTCATGGAGAGCGTCGGGATGATGAAGATGGCCACCGGTGATGGGGCTCCCCTCCAGCAGGGTGCCGGAATGGGCTCCCGAGAGGTTTTTGGTGGCTACAGAGGCTTGCGGCGACGGAACTCCCGATCTATCTTGATATTCGATGTTTTTAGGGTACGTACGCATATATAGGCGAAAAAAGTCGGTCGAGAGGTGCTCGAGGGGCCAACGAGACAGGGGGCACGCCCTGTGGAAGGGGGGCGCCCTCCTATCTCGTGGAGTCCTCGAGGATCTTCTGACTTGATCTCCAAGCCTCCAGGATTGGTTCTGTTCCAAAAATAACTTTTCTGAAGGCTTCATTCCATTTGGACTTCGTTTGATATTCCTTTTCCTCGAAATACGGAAACAGGCAATAAAACAGCAATATGGGCTGGGCCTCCGGTTAGTAGGTTAGTCCCAAAAATGATATAAATGTGTAAAATAAAGCCCATAAACATCCAAAAGGGGTAATATAATAGCATGGAACAATAAAAAATTATAGATACGTTGGAGATGTATTTGTGGCCCTGCTCGTTGTGGGGCCTCCCGCCCCACCCCGAACACGCAGCCGGCCATCCTCCATCGACGAACTAGCTAGACCGCTGGAAAGTGAAGAGGCGCTCAACGGCACCGACGATGTCTGTTGCGCCCCACCACAGAGAGACTGCACCATGCCGGGGGAAGGTGGAACCTGGGCCGCCTGCCCGAGCTCCCCACCCACCCCGGCCCTTCGGCCAGCAGGAGTCATCGGCGCCCCAGGAGGGCTGGCCCCCCTGGGCGCCCCAAGAGAAGAGGGCCCCGAGGCCACCTGCCCCGAGCTCCCTTCGGAAAGCGGAGCCGCCGCCTGCATCTCCGGCCTGGCGAGAGGAGAAGAAGGTGTCGAGGCAACCTGCCCGAACCCCCTCCCGAAGAAACAACCTCCATCACCGGGACCTCGTCCACCGCGAGAGAAGAAGAGGGCGCCAGGGCCACCTGCCCTGAGCCCCCTTCAAAAGACAGAACCGCCACCTCCAGCTCCAGCAACCCGACAAAAGGAGAGGGATCCGAGATCACCATCCCCGGACCCCCTCCTGGGAGAAAGACCACCACCGTCGGGCCCTCGACC
This sequence comes from Aegilops speltoides, assembly GCA_021437245.1. Taxonomy (NCBI): domain Eukaryota; kingdom Viridiplantae; phylum Streptophyta; class Magnoliopsida; order Poales; family Poaceae; genus Aegilops; species Aegilops speltoides. Next base: position 10,295,561 of record CM038145.1, read on the forward strand.
TACGGAAAATCAATGAGCAGGTGGAAGGGAACCTCCTCCTCCTCACTCCTGACCGGAACGGCGAAACCCCAAGTAGTGGAGTCAAAGCATCATTTATGTTGCGTAAGGCGACTGGGGGCGATTGGGGGGCCGACGAGCGGGGAGACCGCAGGCGTGCCGCCTCGCCTCTCTGGCGATCGACGACGGGTGGGGGGCTGGTTTTGGGCTCTCGCAGACGCTGATGAGGACGATGCGGATGGGGATGCGGACGAGACTCCGCTATCTCCGCGTCGCAGACCCCCTCTGACCAAATCTGCGAGTTTTTCAATGCCGGCTACACGGAAGAGGAAGTGGTGACGACCATCGACAAGGTGTTGCCCCTTGATGATCCAGCCAGGATTGGGCTGCACGCGGGGAGAAGAGGGAGATGGTTCGCCGAGTGGTTCATCGGAAAACGGCGGCGACGGCGGTCAAGCCTTGGAAGGGCCCTATCCCGAAGGTCAGTCTTCCTAATCTTACCGTTTTCCATTTAATTCGGCCGGAGTCATGGATCATCGTTAAGAGAAAGAGGCAAGCTCGCCGGACGGTGGCTAGATCGGCACCGGTAGCGTCTGCGCCGGTCTCGCCCGGAATTCTTGGTATCGGGATCGCTGCAGACTGAGCGTTGCGTTTGAATTCTTTGCTTGGCCGACAGGGGCCGATTCAGAGTGCACATGGGCCGAGTTTGGTTGGGCCGGGGTTAGCTGGGTATGAGGCCCAGGCTAAACCGGTTTCAACCCAACTAATCCTGGTGACGAACCGAAGTGGGCTAGGTGCGGTGGACGGGCTGCAGTGTATCAGTGGGCTAGGAACTGCTGGGTATGAGGCCCAGTCAGGTCCAGTCCTAATCGCTAATGTGGGCGACGGCGCATGCAGAGATCGATCGACGTCCCCAGCCTCTCCCTCGTGCACTAGGGTTTTTCGTCACCGAAGTCCGCACCTTCGTTATGTTGGGGATGGTTGTGCTCGGCGAATTCTTCCGCTTGGGGTGATGGCGGGCCGCGGTGGTGCGCTGCCGCTGGGGAAAAGGCCCGCTGTGCCCTTCGGGTCCGGACGCGATGGGCTAGCGCCGCCGCCGGGCACTGGCGGTGGTCGGGCGCTGATGCCGCCGCCGCCCTCGGTGCGGCGTGGAGCGAAGCCGGCGGTTTCGGCTGTGGGTCGGGCACGACCACGACCGGTGCGGCTGCGGGCCGTGGTGGTGTGTTGCCCAGTGCCCGCCCGCCGGCAACTGGCTCGGCTGCGAGTCTTGCGGTCGGGCGAGGTGGGCAGCATCCTGGGGCTCGTCCATCGGCGCCTGGTTTGGCTGCGGGCGGGCGGCGCCAGGCCGAGGCCGCTGCGTCGGGGAACCCGGGGCTGACGACTGGGCAACAGCCGAGGCTGGCCCCGCCGCCTCACCTCGTCGCCAAGCCTACGCAGAGCAGGGCTGGGACGATGCAGACGCAGGCACCGCCTCCGCCTCAAAACTCTGGTGTTGGAGGTTCTTCTGCCGCGCCACGGGGTCAGTGGGGAGATGATGGTTTCAATGCATATGGGGTTGGTCAGCACCGTGGCTCCTCGTCGACGGGTGGTGGTCGAGGATATGCTTGGCAGAGCGATGGCTCGGCGGAGCGACCGTTTATGGGACCCCCAGGAGGTTTTGTTGAGGGGGCGTTCGGCCCGGGCTATTGACAGCGGGGTGGTTTCCGCGGTCATCGTGGTGGTCGAGGTGGCCGGTACCGTCCTCGACAGCCTCCTCCGCCTGTTGTCGAGCATATGGCCGTTGACGGGTCTGTTGAGGAGCCGGTTTTGTCAGGTCAGGCTATGGAGGTGGTGTCGGCACTAGCTCATGCTGAGATACCCGGGAATGAGTCCGGGTTGACAACGTCAGTGGAGGCGACAGATAGGACTGAGTCGGAGAGGGCGTCCAAGTGGGTGCGTAAAAGAGAAAATGTTGTGCTATCGATGTGGTGGGAAGTGTCATTTTATTGCTGAGTGTGTGGCTGAACTTTGTGGCACTTGTGGCAAACCGGCACATGATACGGGGGATTGTCCGTTTTTTCGAGATCAGGCACCGTCTCTCATGATGTATGGAGTGTACTGTGCTGAACTCACGTTCTTTGAGTCTCCTACTGAGAGGGAGGTTCCTGACGAGACCCTGAGTTTGACAACTGGGATAGTCAAAATTACCAGAGGAGATGTCTCTGAGACACAGATTGTGCAGAGGCTGAAGGAGTTAGCTCCAGGTGACTTCCAGTGGGAGCTTATTAGTCTCGAGGAAAAACTGTTTAGGGTTGAGTTCCCTTCGGTTGAGGATCTACAGAGACTTCTGAGTTTTGGGATGTGCAAAGTGCCGGGTATTGATTGTGTCCTTGAGTTTCACGAGTGGAAGAGGGTCGAGCCTCAGGGTAAGCCTCTGACTCAGGTTTGGCTGCGTTTTTCTGGGGCTCCCTCGAAGCCGATGCAGGATGCTAGGGTTGTAGCTAGTTTGGGTATTATGGTGGGGAGACCTGAGCGAGTGGATATGGACTTTACCGGAGCTCACGGGATAGCCCGATTACTGGTCAGTGTTTTGGATATTGAGTACATGCCTGAGGTGGTCAAGTGGGCATATCGAGGCCAGATCTATAACCTCGTGATTGAGTTTGAGGATGAGAGTCTGTTCGCCGAGGCGGCTAACGGGACTGATATTGATATGCACGAGGGAGATGATAGTTCGGGGCTTAAGGAGGCGCCGGTTGCTGATAATGGACGAGAGTCGTCCACTGCACCGGGAACCGTTTCTCAGACGTCGGGGGATAGGACGATACCACCCTCCTCGGTGCCTACGACTACTCTGAGATGTGGGTCCTTCGAGCCGGCTTCTGCGCCTCCGAGGCTTTGGAGTGAGCGGGTGGAGTCTGATGAGGTGTTTGAGCACATTGTCGGCTCGTGACTAGATATGACCGCAACACCTGGAGAACAATCGCTTGTGAGTGGACACGACTGCCACACCTGGACGAGATGATGCCCCACGCCTGAGCAGCTTGACTAAACAAACAAATCAGGGGGCACCGAGGCCAACCATTCTGTCCTTAAGGTACATCTTCAGTTTTTTTGCCAGTCATGTGATCATGGGGACTCTTATCTCAATTTCCTTTTATTGTTCATCTCGTTCGGTACAACATGCATCAGCAAAGCTTTACTTAGTGGCAGTACAATATAATATGGTATGAATAATATGGCATGAGTAGCATTGTAAGTTTTGATCCACCACTTCCCTTGAGCAGTCCTGGTGTGTTAAGAACAGTGATATAACTTTGTCTTTGATGATTTATTGATATTCTTTCCTTTGTCGCCGAATTACCAGAAACACAAAAGGGAGGAGTCAAAGGTGATGAAGAAATGTAGCACTTCCAAGTTGTTGCCGGATGATGATAATGAGATTGACAACCACATGACGAGCTCGCCGAGTGCATCCTCTAAGGGAACGAAGCTTTTTTTGAAGAATGACTGAAGACCAACAGGATGGGAATGATGATGTTGTGAGACAATGCAGCAGCCATCCATTATTAGTTTGTGCTGCTTTCACATGTTGTGTTTGAAACTTGATAATTTTGTGTTGCAGGAAACAATAGCAAATATTTCCAAGAGGAGTCCGAAGGAGAACACAATAAATGGATGATGAAGGCGGTGTCGACACTCTTGATGTATGCCATGCCATTCTTTCCTGGATCTGTTCTTTTTTGTACATAAAAACACCTAGGTATGGAATGGTCAATTGAAATGGACAACATCCCCTTTTGCAAAAAATAAGTTTTGATGTGTCTTATTTTAGGTCAACATCAAGTGCAGTTTTGTTAATTTAGATATTGATGCTTGGATTGGGGAGACGGTCAGACGAAGATAATGAGTGTAGGAAGAAGACTGATGTAATGAAAAGTTGACAATGCATCTGATATGCATGAGGATATGATCAATGTTAAACCACTAGAATTAGGCCTACCCGTCGCAACGCACGGGCAATGACCTAGTATCTAAAAAGACTTATGTTTAGAAATGGAGGGAGTATTAATTAAACATTACCATTGTTTCAGGGGCAAATAATTCACTTCCTCCCCGTCTTTTGGCAACCGTAGTTATCGACTTGTAATCGTTCCATATTTCGTTTCTTTTGCGGAAAATTAATGCTTAGACGTTAATCTCTTACATCACAATACAAGACAGTAGGAGTAAGGTGTTACACCTTCTTGGTGGCCCAAACCTGGGTAACTCCAGCGTCTCTGTGTTGTGTTGCATCCTTGCCGGTCCACGACTCATGAAGAGGCATAACGTGCTTGGTCCCCAGCGCATGAAGAGGCATACAACTTAATCGCACACCACTTTTAGCAATGGCTCGTAATACGGCATCTCTTCCACTACCAGCGCCCTTTACCATAACTTCTGCTCGTTGCAAACCTACTGTGCTGTTCTTTGACCAGCATAGGGTGATGCTTTTCTTGAGCTTCTGAATCCACAAGTACCGGCCGAGGACCAAAAAACCACCCGACCTTGTGGGTCTGTAACAGTTATAATGGTATTGTTGAAACTAGCTTGAACATGAATAACCCCTTTTATTATTCTACGTGCACTCTTCCGTAAACTAAAACGTGCATTCCTACGTATACCAATACGCACTTTCTTACGTGAACCAATTTTTGGTATAGCTAATGTGCTCGGTCCCCGGCCGAACTAAAAGGGGATGTCTCAACATCTCAATGTGGTGCTCGTGGACACTGACAAAAATCAACACGCTAAAATGCTTTTAAAATTAGTCTTTTTGAAGAATCGGTTTATTGTTTTACAAAGAACTAAAAAGAATCTTTACAATACTTTCCAAAGTATTGTAAGAAATTAAATGTACTACATATGTGCATCGGCCACTAAACAAAGAATCGGTTTGTTGTAAGAAAAACATTTATTATTATTTTTACTACTTACTTCATGGAATATTGTTGCCATAAAGATGCATTCACTGATGGAAAAAAGGCCTTTGGTCGCGGTTCGCAACTGCCATTAGTCGCGGCTGCGCAACCGCGACCAAATAAGCGCGACTAAAGCCCCCACCTTTAGTCGCGGCTGCTTAAGAACCGCGACTAACGGCCCGTCCACGTGGGCGCCAGCGGCCGTCAGGCGGAGGACCTTAGTCGCGGTTCTTCGCCAACCGCGACTAAAGGCCGCCGCGCAGTTTAGGGTTTTAGCCCCCCTAAACCTGTTTTCTGTTTAATTTGTATTGTTTTATTTCTTTTGTGCTTTATTTTAATTTTGAAGGAGTTTCATATATTCTACGGTACTACATACATGCATATGAATGTACAATTTCAAATAAATTTGAAATTAGAACCAAAAGAATTCAAGAGGAATATACAATATATATTCAATATCATCGGATGACCATATACAATTTTGAACAAGTTTCCATACATGATTTAATCCATATAAAGTTCTACGTCCTCGTAATAGTGTTCTCCTTTAGGATGGAGGACTTCCCTGCTGAACCATCCAGCTAGTTCCTCTTGAAGTGGTCGGAAGCGAGCTTCGACTAAGCATCCACCGGAGGTTATTCCTCTGAGCATTGGTATCACTCGGAACCCGCTCAGAGGTGTATCTCCGGATCATCTCACAGACATAGTATCCACATAGATTGGTCTCCGGTGGCTGAATATCCCCAGCATTCTTAGGCTTTAACCTTTTGAATTCTAGCTCTTTTTTGAATTCACCGACCTTTGTATCTACGAACCGTCTCCAAACCCTACGAGGCAAAGAAAATTAAATGAACAAGAGAGTTATTAGTTACTTGATATTAGGAAATGAACGAAATAGGCCGATCGATATAGAGCGCAAATGAATGAAAATAATTACTTCGCAGCATTCTTCTCATGTCGCCCCAAAGCTTTGGATCCATATTCAGAGAGTCGTGGGACGAGACATTACGAGGTGTTAACTTTAATTACTAGCAGAATCCAAGTGGAACCTGCGGACACGATACATGCACAAGACGTCATGCATAACTCATCGATTAGCCGCCACATACCATGCATGGAGTAAACAAAAGAGAATGTGCTCAAGATGAAACACTCACCCAAAATGGTAAGGAAATAGAATATCACTTTTGAGTTCCTGCTTTGTAAGAAACTGCCACAGTCCGCCTCCACGTCGGCGGGGTGACGCCCAACACATGTCCATTAACGATGTGTGGGTCAATGAACCCAACATCATGGATGTTCCTTACTCGCATTCCTTAATCTTCATTCTGCATGTATAATAGCGGACACAACAATATAGTTAGGACATATATATAGTGCAGGCAATATGAACGAGATGGGGTAGAAATTAATAAATCACTTACGTAACGTAGCAACCGATGATAGATTTGTCGAGCTCAAGCAGATTGAAAAGCTGGAACAATTCACTCGATGCAATTTGTACATAGTAATGTTTGAAGTGATGCTCATGTCTAACTTCCGCATAAATATATTCTTTGGCGTTTTTATTTTTATGTAACCCTTGTACCAATTCAGCAGACCTTTCATTTGGTCGTAGATCCTTTTCTCAAGCAGCTCGACGAGAGGCCCATTCTTGACATATGTAATTACTACCTCCTTCACTGGCGCCTCATCAAGGCCTAATAGTTCACGAAGAGTAATACCTAAGTTGGCCGCTTGTTCTCGCACTTCGTTATGATCAATCCTGTGTTGCCGCAGCTTGTATGATCTCGGGGCATCCGGACGAAGGCTTCCACTATAAGCGGGCAATCGATTGTTTACTTTGTTCCCGAGCTGGGCAATTTGTTTCCGCTTTTTTACTTCGGCCTTCTCCGCTCTTTGTTCTCCTTGAACATGAGTGCCTGCCTGCAAGTTCACGTGCATAGTCGTTAGGCAGATTCTTCGCGGCTTGGGACGGTGTGCTCAAAAATGACTTAGCCCACTTCTTTTGCTCATCGAAAAATCTGGCTTGGGCTCGGGCTCTCTTTTCTTCTTGCAGTCCGCCTTCCATTTCTCCAAATCAGCAGCAGCGGCGCGCCGACTTCCTCGGCACTACGTTCCCAAGGCCTTGTGGGGAGAGGCTTGATGATGGCTCCGTACCTTTGTGGTCTTAGGTACATAAGGGTCCGGTTAATAATCCAGACTGCTTCGCTTCTTTGCCGTAGGTGGATTGGGGCGGCGTCGATCACCCGCGGACGAGGACTGAGGCGGCGGATGATCACCCGCCGGACGTTAGGATCGGGGCGGCGGCGTCGCCGATGTGACGGAGGTGTAGGTGAACCGCCACCACCACCACCACCACCACCACCGCCACCGCCACCACCACCACCGTAGGGGTGGACTTATAACTTATAATGCAAGTGCATACCGGCATTCATTCAAATTCTCGTATTCACGCGGTAGAGGATGCGTCGTTGATGCATGCATGTATCTTCGTAACCTCTAAACCTAGAGGGCGACAACCTTCTTTGCTTCAGACGCATCTTGGCGGGCAACTCGTTATCCTTTGGAAACATATTCTTCAACATTTTCAGCAAGTTTTCAAATGCCGAGTCAGCTACACCTGCCTCTGCCTTCCATTTCAGCAAATCCGATTGTGCAGCCCAGCTTTTTCAGACCATCATCGCATCCGGGTACAGCGCCTTTACGTGATCCTCTAACATGCGATCCAAATTCTCCCTCTCCTTTTCGGGTTTAGCGGCGTCTCCGTGCATCAGCAATGGTCCGACCAAGATCATCAACGGATCATCACGTGCCTCTTCTTCACCTTCCCTTCACCTTCACATCCTCCATGAAAGTATCACGAAATGAGCAAGATAGCTTTCATCGATGAAATCATCCCTTCTTCATCTTCTTCCATTATAACCCCTCTTTCTCCATGCTTGGTCCAACAATTATAGCTTGGCATGAAACCCTTCTGAAGCAGATGCATGTGAACAACTCTTGAGGAAGAGTAACCCTTCTCATTCTTACAGATAACACATGGACAGATAACAAAACCCCCCGCTTGTTCGCATTAGCCACTACGAGGAAATCTTTCAAACCCGTAGTGAACTCGCCGGAGAGTCGGTTACCGTACATCCATTGCCGATTCATCTGCATTATTATAATATAAAATATATAATTAACCATCATGCATTTGTTAAACTAACTAGCTACAAACAATATAAATTAAACAATGAACTACACACATGCATATTGACACATCAAAGGTTCATCAAGTTGCTAACCGCGATCGAAGAGTGTGGCTCCAACACTTCATGTCATGTTTGTTTCATGCTCTTGGGGCATTTCATCAAACACCTTATGTGCATAAGAGGAACCAAAAGCAAACCTACACCCACTTGTGAAGAGAATGGCTCCAAATGGCTAAGTGTTGGCTGCTGGATGGGTATATATAGGGAGGGCTTTAGTTGCGGTTGGCACGGCAAACCGTGACTAAAAGTGCCGAAAGCCTTTAGTCGCGGTTGTCCTGGCCAACCGCGACTAAAGCCCCTCACGTGCACCAGCTGGCCACCGAGCGCCCTGGGCCCAGGCCTTTGGTCGCGGTTCACCTCCAGAACCGCGACTAAAGGTCCCATTAGTCGCGGTTCCTACAGCTTCGCGACTTATGGGGCTGGACGGAAGCCTGTTTTTCCACCAGTGATTTGAGCTTGGGAGTAGAAACTCCACGACCTTACCTTTCGTTCTTACTTTGTGATGTGTAGCATACGTCTTTTGGCATGCACCGGGCTGCAACTGCTCCATGGAATATTGTTCTCGGGAAATGAGAGCTTCAAACTATCTTCATTTTGAGCTCCATGGCTTGCCTACACATCATTCACGTGATAATGCGAACTAAGCTGCAAGTTGGAGTAGTTAGCATGAAGTAGACCTAGCAGAAACCAGTCCAATGGCGCTGGCCAGTTTTACCCATGTTCAAGATACGAGGCCTATAACTAAGCTAATCTTCACCCCCTGATTTTCAAGGGGTGTGGGCCCTCCACCTTCTATTTTTCGAATCACTTTATCCCACTTAATCACCTCCGTAAAGTCAGTAAAAATGTACCCATGCGTGTAGCATTGCCGAAATTTTACTCCCATATTAAGATGGAACGCACGCTTATGTGCTTGGACACTAGAACAGACTTGGCAATACATTAATTAAAGGCTACCGTGGTTTCATGGGTAAGTTACTAACTTCTTCCAAGTATAGAGCAACCGTATTTATCTATTTGTAAACGTTGCAAAGTTCCTTCTTTTGCGGGAATTAATGCTTGGACGTCACAAACTTATCTTCTTCCAAGTATAGAACAACGAATTAATTAGTGCTTATCTACTTGTGAACGTTAATGGCAATGAATTAATTGGTGCCATATATTGGAGGGAGCATTCAAACTGCATGACGTTGCACATTTACATAGATATACCTACAAATCATCTATATTTAGCAATCCAGGATCGAGCTACAATTAGCCTATAAATACCGTCAGATAGGCCTGCAGTCCTCATCGGTCACTGCATACACACACCACCACCACCATCATCAATCACAACACCCAACCATGGCGTCCTCACTCTTCATCCTTGCCCTCCTCCTCACCGTCGCTGCAACCGACGCGGCCACCATCACGGTTGTGAACAAGTGCTCCTACACGGTGTGGCCAGCCGCCATCCCGGTGGGAGGCGGGACCAAGCTCGAACCGGGCCAGTTGTCGACAATCCATCCACCCGCCGGCACAAAATCTGGCAGGATCTGGGCACGTACGGGCTGCAAATTCGATGGCAGTGGCCGGGGGTCCTGCACCACAGGAGACTGTGGTGGCGTGCTGGCCTGCCGCGCTGGCGGGAAGCCACCCGCCTCGCTCGCCGAGTACACTCTGGGGACAGGCAGCAACGCTGACTTCTACGACATCTCCCTTGTCGACGGATTCAACGTGCCGATGAGCTTCGGGCCCGTCGGCGGCAGCTGCCGCGCGGTCCGCTGCGCCGCGGACATCAACGCAAAGTGCCCGTCGGAGCTGAAGGTGGACGGGGGTTGCATGAGTGCCTGCGGCAAGTTTGGCACCGCACAGTACTGCTGCCCACCGCCGAGTACACCGTCGACTTGCGGGCCGACAAACTACTCGCGTTTCTTCAAGGGGCTCTGCCCAGACGCCTACAGCTACGCCTACGACGACAAGACCAGCACCTTCACCTGCGCCAGCGGAACAAACTACCAACTGACCTTCTGCCCGTAGATCCGTCATCATCATGCATATGCATATGCATGCTAGGAACTGAATTTGCTTCGATGAATAAGTCTGTACTTGATGGAACTAGAAATAGAACGAATGAATGAAGGAATGAATTAGTTTCCCAAACAAAATCTTGTCAAATAATTTACAAAACTGCAGCAAATTTCCTCAACTTCTTAAATTGAACATGTGCGATAGCAACTTTCTTTCCCCGATGGATACACATAACATATATGAATGAATATAGGCTCAGCGCAAGGCACAATTTATTTTTTTGAAGATAAACCATGTTTTGTTCCTAGTTCTGCTATTTGCTGCTCGTCTGGAGAATAGTGTCGCCACAGGTGTGGCCCAACGACACATACAATTTTTTAATGCAAAATCTCATAATATATGCTCGTGTAATTTTGAATAAATGGTGATGACTTTAACACAAATGCATGTATGTTTGAATAAATGAAATGCTCATGTCATGTTTGAAATGTTTACAGGAATATGAACAGAAATATCCATGTATTTTTTATTTAAAAACATTAATGCGTACAGAAAAATATGCAGTCGGGGTGTGGGGATATATGTTGATGTACCTTTTACCTTAAAATTGGAGAGATGTAAATAACATAATAGGCAAAAAAGTAAGAACTGAAGAAAACAAAACGGAAACCCACATACAAAAATGAAACTATATTTTTTTGAGACAAAAAAATGAAACTATAGAAAGAAAAGAATGCCACGTCTAAGTTATTGGGCCGGCCCATTGCGGAAAGCTTGCAGGCTTCAATTTATGCGCAACGAATATCCTCCCCCGCAAAAAAAAGATAGGGCATCCCGAAATCACTAATTGAGGAGCGCTCCCTGCTACGATTAGTCGGGGAGCGCTCCGCGCGCACCAAGTGTCACGCGCGGAGCGCTCCCGAGACTTTTCGGATGCGCTCCGCGCGTGACACTTGGCGTGTGCACGGCTTCTCCCGTGATTTTCGGTTTCCGGTTTCCCTTTGTGGTTTTTCCTTTATTCACTTTAGTCCTTATACTTCTAATGTTTTGTAATACCTTTTGATCTGTTTTGAGATATGTTTCTCGTTTCTCTCTGTTGTGGGCGAACCCTCATCGCACATTGTTCGTTCTTTGCCGTCGTCTCCGCCCGTCGCCGCCGCTGCTCTTGTCGCGTGGTTACGGCGGCAGTTGTTCCGGCCGCCGCGCTTGTTGCCTGGTCTTACGATAGGCCTTTAGCGTTGAGCACGCTTCCCCATTCGCGATATCGTCGTTCCCTACTGGTTGCCTTCGTGGGTTCCCTATTTCCCTTTCTCGTTTCTCCTTTTGTTCCCATTATATTTCCGGGATATGGAGATTCATGGTGTAGTTACGGGTGGGGACTACCAACACTATCAGATGTCAAGTTTCAGCTTGGTTTTGTGGGATTAGTTGTTGATAACCATTGTGTTCCTTGCAGTTATGGCTCGTCCTTTTTGCCGTATGCTTGGTGGCCCGTGTTCTTCTGTTGATTCCTCTATAGATGGGTTCAGTGTGGTCCTGGATCGGCGTTGTTGGAGGTGTGTTGTAAGAAAATCATTTTATAGTTGTTCAATTTTTGGCACACACGCTTATTTCTTTTGGTGCTGTCCATGCTGTTTATGTTTTGATTATGATCCTTGTTTTGATTTGTTGTGCAGTATGTTCCGTGCAGTGTTAGAGCTCATCTTGCTCGTTACATCGAGGAGTGTAGGGCTTTAGCCATAAGGAGGGGTGATGAAGATACTGATCTGGCTCTTCACTGCAATGAGGGTTATTTGTATGGTGTTCTGTTTAGTCATGGTCGTGTGAGGAGCAAATTCCATGGACCTTCCTTGGAACGATTGGTCAGTGATTATGGTGTTCGTCCTCGTGATATAATGACCATTAGGCTTGGACATTATGGAACTTGGATTTGGTATTGATTTTTATCGTGTTGGACGTGGAGATGCTTGTCTCCTTTACCGTCTGTTGGTAAGGTTTATTTTTAAGGAAGTTTTTACCTTGTTTTATTGTACATTTTGATTTTTCTGTTCACTTGAGCCTGTTGAAGCAGTTCGGTGGAAGCCACGCTACTTCTCCGCTGAGATGGCGGGGTAGCTTCGGGGGAAGCTTCGGCAGGTCGTTTGCTGCGATCTGCTACTTCTCGTTCCTCTAGCCCCATTACCCTTTCGTGTAGCGCTTGCAGTTGGCCCTGCTCCAGTTTCTTCCTCCTCTCGTGGGTTTTGTAACCCCCTGCGTCCGGAAAACCAACCTTCCACGGAATGGAGCCTGGCGTGCCTCGTGTCCGTCTAGGGTGCTCAGGATTCCAAGGGCCATTGTGAGCTCGTCCTTCTCCCTGTTTGGAATGAACGTCCCTCAATGCGCTGCATCGATATAGTGTCAAAGGTTCTTGATTGGTATTTGCAGTTGCTCGTCCTTCCAATGGCACTTCCCTGTTACAGGGTCCAAGGTTCCGCCAGCCCCGAAGAACTAAGTCCGGCAATGGTCTGGCCAGTACATTGTCTCTGGTTCGATCCCTTTTTCAAGAAGATCATGCTCAGCCTTGGACCACTTAGGTCAGGCTTTGAGGTAGCCACCTGACCCCGTGCGATGGTGAAGCTTCTTCTTCACAGCATTTTGCTTGTTTGTCGCCGACATCTTCTTACTTTTTTCCGATGTCTTGTGGGCCAGAAATGCGGGCCAGTGATCTTTGATCTTCTCATATTTGCCGATGAATTCTGGTGTCTTTTTTTTTCAACAAACTGGTTCAGCTCTTTCCTCCACCTCCTCATTAGGGTTGCCATCTTCTTAAGAGCACAAGACTTGATTAATTGCTCTTTAACTGGCTTCACCGGATCCTCCTCTGGAGGTAGGGTGAAATTTGCCTTCAGCTGAGTCCAAAGATCTTCTTTCTGCATATCATTAACATAAGACACCTCAGGGTCTTCCTCCTTAGGCTTATACCATTCATGGATGCTGATCGAGATCTTGTCCCTAACAAGAACCCCGCACTGAGCAGAAAATGTTGGGGAACGTTGCAGAAAATTAAAAAATTTCTTACGGTTTCACCAAGATCCATCTATGAGTTCATCTAAGCAACGAGTCAAGGGGAAGAGATTGCATCTACATACCACTTGTAGATCGCGTGCGGAAGCATTCAAGAGAACGGTGATGATGGAGTCGTACTCGCCGTGATTCAGATAACCGATGACCAAGTGCCGAACGGACAACACCTCCGCGTTCAACACACATACGGAGCGGATGACGTCTCCTCCTTCTTGATCCAGCAATGGGGAAGGAGAGGTTGATGATGATCCAGCAGCACGACGGCGTGGTGGTGGATGCAGCAGAACTCCGGCAGGGCTTCGCCAAGCTGCTGCGGGAGGAGGACGAGGTGTAGTAGGGGGAGGGAGGCGCCAATGCACAGGGTGCGGCTGCCCTCCCCCTGCCCTCCTTTATATAGGCCCCCCAGGGGGGGGGGCGCCGGCCCTGGGAGATCCAATCTCCCAAGAGGGCGGCGGCCAAGGGGAGTGGAGTGCCCCCCAAGGCAAGTGGGGTGCCCCCCCCCCCACCCTAGGGTTTCAACCCTAGGCGCAGGGGGTGGGCCAAGGGGGGCACACCAGCCCACTATGGGCTGGTTCCCCTCCCCACTTCAGCCCATGGGGCCCTCCGGGATGGGTGGCCCCACCCGGTGGACCCCCGGGACCCTTCCGGTGGTCCCGGTACAATACCGGGTGGCCCCGAAACTTTCCCGATGGCCGAAACAACATTTCCTATATATAATTCTTTACCTCCGGACCATTCCGGAACTCCTCATGACATCCGAGATCTCATCCGGGACTCCGAACAACATTCGGTTTGCTGCATACTCATATTCATACAACCCTAGCGTCACCGAACCTTAAGTGTGTAGACCCTACGGGTTCGGGAGACACGTAGACATGACTGAGACGGCTCTCGGGCAATAACCAACAGCGGGATCTGGATACCCATGTTGGCTCCCACATGCTCCTCGCTGATTTCATCGGATGAACCACGATGTCGAGGATTTAAACAACCCCGTATACAATTCCCTTTGTCAATCGGTACGTTACTTGCCCGAGACTCGATCGTCGGTATCCCAATACCTCGTTCAGTCTCGTTACCGGCAAGTCACTTTACTCGTACCGTAATGAATGATCTCGTGACCAAACACTTGGTCACTTTGAGCTCATTAGGATGATGCATTACCGAGTGGGCCCAGAGATACCTCTCCGTTATACGGAGTGACAAATCCCAGTCTCGATCCGTGCCAACCCAACAGACACTTTCGGAGATACCTGTAGTACACCTTTATAGTCACTCAGTTACGTTGTGACGTTTGATACACCCAAAGCACTCTTACGGTATCCGGGAGTTACACGATCTCATGGTCTAAGGAAAGGATACTTGACATTGGAAAAGCTCTAGCAAACGAACTACACGATCTTGTGCTATGCTTAGGATTGGGTCTTGTCCATCACATCATTCTCCTAATGATGTGATCCCGTTATCATCGACATCTAATGTCCATAGCCAGGAAACCATGACTATCTGTTGATCAACAAGCTAGTCAACTAGAGGCTTACTAGGGACATATTATGGTCTTTGTATTCACACGTGTATTACGATTTCCGGATAATACAGTTATAGCATGAATAAAGACAATTATCATGAACAAGGGAATATAATAATAATCCTTTTATTATTGCCTCTAGGGCATATTTCCAACAGTCTCCCACTTGCACTAGAGTCAATAATCTAGTTACATTGTGATGAATCGAACACCCATAGAGTTCTGGTGTTGATCATGTTTTGCTCGCGAGAGAGGTTTAGTCAATGGATCTGCGACATTCAGATCCGTATGTACTTTGCAAATATCTATGTCTCCATCTTGAACATTTTCACGAATGGAGTTGAAGCGACGCTTGATGTGCCTGGTCTTCTTGTGAAACCTGGGCTCCTTGGCAAGTGCAATAGCTCCAATGTTGTCACAGAAGAGTTTGATCGGCCCCGACGCATTGGGTATGACTCCTAGGTCGGTGATGAACTCCTTCACCCAAATTGCTTCATGCGCTGCCTCCGAGGCTGCCATGTACTCCGCTTCACATGTAGATCCCGCCACGACGCTCTGCTTGCAACTGCACCAGCTTACTACTCCACCATTCAACATATACACGTATTCGGTTTGTGACTTATAGTCATCCAGATCTGTGTCGAAGCTAGCGTCGACGTAACCCTTTACGATGAGCTCTTCGTCACCTCCATAAACGAGAAACATGTCCTTTGTCCTTTTCAGGTACTTCAGGATATTCTTGACCGCTGTCCACTGTTCCTTGCCGAGATTACTTTGGTACCTTCCTACCAAACTTACGGCAAGGTTTACATCAGGTCTGGTACACAGCATGGCATACATAATAGATCCTATGGCTGAAGCATAGGGGATGACACTCATCTCTTCTTTATCTTTTGCTGTGGTCGGGCATTGAGACGAGCTCAATCTCACAGCCTGCAATACAGGCAAGAACCCCTTCTTGGACTGATCCATTTTGAACTTCTTCAAAATCTTATCAAGGTATGTGCTTTGTGAAAGACCTATGAGGCGTCTCGATCTATCTCTATAGATCTTGATGCCTAATATATAAGCAGCTTCTCCAAGGTCCTTCATTGAAAAACACTTATTCAAGTAGGCCTTAATGCTGTCCAAAAGTTCTATATCATTTCCCATCAAGAGTATGTCATCTACATATAATATGAGAAATGCTACAGAGCTCCCACTCACTTTCTTGTAAACGCAGGCTTCTCCATAAGTCTGCATAAACCCAAATGCTTTGATCATCTCATCAAAGCGAATGTTCCAACTCCGAGATGCTTGCACCAGCCCATAAATGGATTGCTGGAGCTTGCATACTTTGTTAGCATTCTTAGGGTCGACAAAACCTTCCGCCTGCATCATATACAGCTCTTCCTTAAGATGTCCGTTAAGGAATGCCGTTTTGACGTCCATCTCCCATATCTCATAATCATAGTATGCGGCAATTGCTAACATGATTCGGACGGACTTCAGCTTCGCTACGGGAGAGAATGTCTCATCGTAGTCAATCCCTTGAACTTGTCGATAACCCTTAGCGACAAGTCGAGCTTTATAGACGGTAATATTACCATCCGTGTCCGTCTCCTTCTTAAAGATCCATTTGTTTTCTATCGCTCAGCGATCATCGGGCAAGTCTGTCAAAGTCCATACTTTGTTTTCCTACATGGATTCTATCTCGAATTTCATGGCTTCAAGCCATTTGTTGGAATCTGGACCCGCCATCGCTTCTTCATAGTTTGAAGGTTCACCATTGTCTAACAACATGATTTCCAGGACAGGGTTGCCGTACCACTCTGGTGCGGAACGTGTCCTTGTGGACCTACGAAGTTCAGTAGCAACTTGATCCGAAGTACCTTGATCATCATCATTATTTTCCTCTTCAGTTGGTGTAGGCATCACAGGAACATTTTCCTGAGCTGCACTACTTTCCTGTTCGAGAGGTAGTACTTCATCGAGTTCTACTTTCCTCCCACTTACTTCTTTCGAGAGAAACTCTTTTCCAGAAAGGATCCGTTCTTGGCAACAAAGATCTTGCCCTCAGATCTTAAGTAGAAGGTATACGCAATGGTTTCCTTAGGGTATCCTATGAAGACGCATTTTTCCGACTTGGGTTCGAGCTTTTCAGGATGAAGTTTCTTGACATAAGCATCGCATCCCCAAACTTTTAGAAACGACAGCTTAGGTTTCTTCCCAAACCATAATTCATATGGTGTCGTCTCAACGGATTTAGACGGTGCCCTATTTAAAGTGAACGTAGCTGTCTCTAGAGCGTATCCCCAAAATGATAGCGGTAAATTGGTAAGAGACATCATAGACCGCACCATATCCAATAGAGTGCGATTACGATGTTCGGACACACCGTTACGCTGAGGTGTTCCAGGTGGCGTGAGCTGTGAAACGATTCCACATTTCCTTAAGTGTGTACCAAATTCGTGACTTAAATATTCTCCTCCACGATCTGATTGTATGAACTTTATCTTTCGGTCACGTTGATTCTCTACCTCATTCTGAAATTCCTTGAACTTTTCAAAGGTCTCAGACTTGTGTTTCATTAAGTAGACATACCCATATCTACTCAAGTCATCTGCGAGAGTGAGAACATAATGATATCCTCCGCCAGCCTCCACGCTCATTGGACCGCACACATCGGTATGTATGATTTCCAACAAGTTGGTTGCTCGCTCCATTGTTCTGGAGAATGGAGTCTTGGTCATCTTGCCCATGAGGCATGGTTCGCATGTGTCAAATGATTCATAATCGAGAGACTCCAAAAGTCCATCAGCATGGAGCTTCTTCATGCACTTGACACCAATGTGACGAAGGTGGCAGTGCCACAAGTATGTGGGACTATCGTTATCAACTTTACATCTTTTGGTATTCATACTATGAATATGTGTAACATTGCGCTCGAGATTCATTAAGAATAAACCATTGACCATCGGGGCATGACCATAAAACATATCTCTCATATAAATAGAACAACCATTATTCTCGGATTTAAATGAGTAGCCATCTCGTATCAAACGAGATCCAGATACAATGTGTTCATGCTCAAACTTGGCACGAAATAACAATTATTAAGGTTTATAACTAATCCCGTAGGTAAATGTAGAGGTAGCGTGCCGACGGCGATCAGATCGACCTTGGAACCATTCCCGACACGCATAGTCACCTCGTCCTTCGCCAGTCTCCGCTTATTCCGCAGCTCCTGCTGTGAGTTACAAATATGAGCAACGGCACCGGTATCAAATACCCAGGAGTTACTACAAGTACTAGTAAGGTACACATCAATTACATGTATATCAAATATACCTTTAGTGTTGCCGGCCTTCTTATCCGCTAAGTATTTGGGGCAGTTCCGCTTCAAAGTGACCCTTCCCTTGCAATAAAAGCACTCGGTCTCGTGCTTGGTCCATTCTTTGACTTCTTCGATGGCGGCTTACGGGGCGCGCAACATCCTTGTCGTCCTTCTTGAAGTTCTTCTTGCCCTTGCCCTTCTTGAACTTAGTGGTCTTATTGACCATCAACACTTGATGTTCTTTCTTGATTTCAACCTCTGCTGACTTGACATTGAAAATACTTCAGAATGGTCTTCACAATCCCCGCATATTGTAGTTCATCACAAAGCTCTTGTAGCTTGGTGGAGCGATGAAGGATTCTGTCAATGACCGCCTCGTCCAGGAGGTTAATGTCCAGTGGGACAAGCGGTTGTGCAACCTGGACATTTTGAGTATGTGCTCACCGAGAACTATTTTCCTCCATCTTACAACTATAGAACTTGTCGAGACTTCATATCTCGACCGGGCATGAGCTTGGAAAACTAGTTTCAGCTCCTCGAACATCTCATATGCTCCGTGTTGCTCAAAACGCTTTTGGAGCCCGGTTCTAAGCTGTAAAGCATGCCGCACTAAGCGAGGGAGTAATCATCAGCGAGACTGCCAAGCGTTCATAACATCTTGGTTCTGCAGGATGGGGCGTCACCTAGCGGTCCTTCTAGGACATATTGTTTCTGGCAGCTATGAGGATGATCCTCGTGTTCGGACCCGATCCGTATAGTTGCTGCCATCATCTTTCAGCTTGGTTTTCTCTAGGAACGCGTTGAAGTTCATGTTGACATGAGCGTTGGCCATTTGATCTACAAGACATATTTGCAAAGGTTTTAGACTAAGTTCATGATAATTAAGTTCATCTAATAAAATTATTTTAATGAACTCCCACTCAGATTAGACATCCCTCTAGTCATCTAAGTGTTACACGATCCGAGTCGACTAGGCCGTGTCCGATCATCACGTGAGACGGACTAGTCATCGTCGGTGAACATCTCCATGTTGATCGTATCTTCCATACGACTCGTGTTCGACCTTTCGGTCTCTGTGTTCCGAGGCCATGTCTGTACATGCTAGGCTCGTCAAGTTAACCCTAAGTGTTTTGCATGTGTAAAACTGTCTTACACCCGTTGTATGTGAATGTAAGAATCTATCACACCCGATCATCACGTGGTGCTTCGAAACGACGAACTTTAGCAATGGTGCACAGTTAGGGGAGAACACTTCTTGAAATTGTTGTAAGGGATCATCTTATTTACTACCGCCGTTCTAAGTAAACAAGAAGCATAAACATAATAAACATCACATGCAATTATATAGTAGTGACATGATATGGCCAATATCATATAGCTCCTTTGATCTCCATCTTCGGGGCTCCATGATCATCTTTGTCACCGGCATGACACCATGATCTCCATTATCATGATCTCCATCATCGTGTCTTCATGAAGTTGTCACGCCAACGACTACTTCTACTTCTATGGCTAACGCGTTTAGGAATAAAGTAAAGTAATTTACATGGCGTTCTTCAATGACTCGCAGGTCATACAAAAAATAAAGACAACTCCTATGGCTCCTGCCGGTTGTCATACTCATCGACATGCAGGTCGTGATTCCTATTACAAAAACATGATCTCATACATCACAATATATCATTCATCATTCATCACAACTTCTGGCCATATCACATCACATGACAATTGCTGCAAAAACAAGTTAGACGTCCTCTAATTGTTGTTGCATCTTTTACGTGGCTGCAATTGGGTTCTAGCAAGAACGTTTTCTTACCTACGAATAACCACAACATGATTTTGTCAACTTCTATTTACCCTTCATAAGGACCCTTTTCATCGAATCCGCTCCAACTAAAGTGGGAGAGACAGACGCCCGCCAGCCACCTTATGCAACTAGTGCATGTCTGTCGGTGGAACCGGTCTCACGTAAGCGTACGTGTAAGGTTGGTCCGGGCCGCTTCATCCCACAATACCGCTGAAGCAAGAAAAGACTAGTAGTAGCAAGCAAGTTGACAAGATCTACGCCCACAACAAAATTGTGTTCTACTCGTGCAATAGAGAACTACTCATAGACCTAGCTCATGATGCCACTGTTGGGGAACGTTGCAGAAAATTAAAAATTTTCTTACGGTTTCACCAAGATCCATCTATGAGTTCATCTAAGCAATGCGTCAAGGGGAAGAGATTGCATCTACATACCACTTGTAGACCGCGTGCAGAAGCGTTCAAGAGAACGGTGATGATGGAGTCGTACTCGCCGTGATTCAAATCACCAATGACCAAGTGCCGAACGGACAGCACCTCCGCGTTCAACACACATACAGAGCGGATGACGTCTCCTCCTTCTTGATCCAGCAAGGGGGAAGGAGAGGTTGATGATGATCCAGCAGCACGATGGCGTGGTGGTGGATGCAGCAGAACTCCGGCAGGGCTTCGCCAAGCTGCTGCGGGAGGAGGACGAGGTGTAGCAGGGGGAGGGAGGCGCCAATGCACAGGGTGCGGCTGCCCTCCCCCTGACCTCCTTTATATAGGCCCCCAGGGGGGGCGCCGGCCCTGGGAGATCCAATCTCCCAAGGGGGCGGCGGCCAAGGGGGGGTGGAGTGCCCCCAAGGCAAGTGGGGCGCCCCCCCCCACCCTAGGGTTTCAACCCTAGGCGCAGGGGGTTGGCCAATGGGGGCGCACCAGCCCACTATGGGCTATTTCCCCTCCCCACTTCAGCCCATGGGGCCCTCCGGGATGGGTGGCCCCACCCGGTGGACCCCCGGGACCCTTCCGGTGGTCCCGGTACAATACCGGGTGACCCCGAAACTTTCCCAATGGCCGAAACAACATTTCCTATATATAATTATTTACCTCCGGACCATTCTGGAACTCCTCGTGACGTCCGGGATCTCATCCGGGACTCCGAACAACATTCGGTTTGCTGCATACTCATATTCATACAACCCTAGCGTCACCGAACCTTAAGTGTGTAGACCCTACGGGTTCGGGAGACACGTACACATGACCGAGACGGCTCTTGGGCAATAACCAACAGCGGGATCTGGATACCCATGTTGGCTCCCACATGCTCCTCGACGATTTCATCGGATGAACCACGATGTCGAGGATTTAAACAAACCCGTATACAATTCCCTTTGTCAATCGGTACGTTACTTGTCCGAGACTCGATCGTCGGTATCCCAATACCTCGTTTAGTCTCGTTACCGGCAAGTCACTTTACTCGTACCGTAATGCATGATCCCATGACCAAACATTTGGTCACTTTGAGATCATTATGATGATGCATTACCGAGTGGGCCCAGAGATACCTCTCCGTCATACGGAGTGACAAATCCCAGTCTCGATCCGTGTCAACCCAACAGACACTTTCGGAGATACCTGTAGTGCACCTTTATAGTCACCCAGTTACGTTGTGACGTTTGATACACCTAAAGCACTCTTACGGTATCCGGGAGTTACACGATCTCATGGTCTAAGGAAAGGATACTTGACATTGGAAAAGCTCTAGCAAACGAACTACACGATCTTGTGCTATGCTTAGGATTGGGTCTTGTCCATCACATCATTCTCCTAATGATGTGATCCCGTTATCAACGACATCTAATGTCCGTAGCCAGGAAACCATGACTATCTGTTGATCAACGAGCTAGTCAACTAGAGGCTTACTCGGGACATATTATGGTCTTTGTATTCACACGTGTATTACGATTTCCGGATAATACAGTTATAGCATGAATAAAGGCAATTATCATGAACAAGGGAATATAATAATAATCCTTTTATTATTGCCTCTAGGGCATATTTCCAACAGAAAATGCCTTCCTTGTCCGGATGGGTTCAATCGGTTCGCCGTCGGGCGCGATTTCTATGATCTCAAACTTTTCATCCGAGCTCAACTTTTTCTTCGGGCCTCGTCTCCTTACCGAAGTTCTGCTCAATCCGGAGGGCTAGAAATTATAAGGAAGAAAGACGAGAGTAATTGATATGTGTGCATATACCAAAACAATGGAAGCATCAATTAACTAGTCAGCATGGGCTTAACTAATATATATATACCTAGCCGGACTCGGTTCGGTCACCGGAGCAGTCAGCACGGTCTCCTTCTTGTACCTCCATTGTGTCATTGGAGCCATCATGAACATAGTCCTCTTCTTGTACCGGCATTAATGGGCCGAAGCCATCATGAACATAGCCCTCTTCTTCACCCAGTCCTTCCAGCTGACCATCGGTGTCGAGGAGAAATGACGCAACTTCATCACTTCCATTTGCGATTATGTCGCCCAACATCGCTTCTGTTTCTTCGTCTCGGGAGTGCTCCATAATTTCTGCAAATATTTACAACATGTCAATTATTATTCAAACATGGTACAGATGGATATATATAAATATATAAATATATATATATATATATATATATATATATATATTAGTGGCAAACGTAGAACTAGCTAGTTAATCACAATAAGGAATCATGTTAGTGGCCTCGACGCTGCTTCTCTAGGGTTTGGGGTCGCCTCAACACAACGCTTCAAGGGTTTGGGGTGGCCTCGACGACAACGCTCTTTTAACTTGGTAAATTTGGGTGGTCTCGAGAGAGTTAATTTGTCGAGTAGGGGCGCGGCGGGAGGGGGAAGGAGGCCAACATCGTTTTCTCTCTAGGGTTTGGGTGTCCTCGAGAGTTTTGGTTGAGCGACAGGGCCGAGGGGTGCTGCTGCCATTGTATAAGTTATCACGGTCGAGAAGAGGTATATATATCGACCGCCCCTCATGTCAAAGTTATCTCGAGGGGGTTATATCGACAACGACGCGACAAACATATACATGGGAAATAATGTTATCGGGGAGGGGGTATTGGTACCCCCCCTCGTGTTGAAGTTTCTTCTTTCTCCTCTATTCCTTTCTTCTTCTTCTACTCTTCTTTTTCTTCTTCTCCCTCGAGAAAGGAAAATAAGCAAAAGGAAGAAAATAGGAAGAAGGAAGAAGGAAGAAGAAGAAGAAAAAAGAAGAGGAGAAGAAGAAAGGAATAGAGGAGAAGAAGAAAAAATAAATTATTTTTTCTTCTTCTCCTCTATTCCTTTCTTCTTCCTCTTCTTTTCTTCTTCTTCTCCTCTTCTTCTCCTTTCTTCCTCTTCTTATTTTCCTTTTTCCTCTCATTCTTTTAGTATTGCTTGTTTTAAAAAAATGTTCAAATAGAAAATTTCAAAAAAAACAAAGGTTTTGCCTAATGCATTGTTCATATGAATATACAAACATTTGCATATTCTACAATAATTAATATCACCAAAAGAAAGAGGAAAAGAAGAAAGGAATAGATCAGGAGAAGATCAAAGAAAAAAAAGAAGAAAAAAAAGAGGAGAAGAAAGGAATAGAGGAGAACAAGAAAAAATAGAAATTTTTCTATTTTTTCTTCTTCTCCTCTATTCCTTTCTTCTTCTCCTCTTCATTTTCCTCTTTTTTCTTCTTCTTATTTATTTCTCCTCTTCTTCCTCCCCTCTTCTTCTCCTTTCTTCCTCTTGTTATTTTTCTTTTTGCTCTCATTCTTTTTCTTCTTCTTCCTTTCCTAGCTAGATATATAAAATTTTACTGAAAATTAAACTAACCTAAAATTTTCTAAATCAGAGAACATATATAGATAAAACTTTTCTAAAAATCTAACTTTTGCATATATGTATACTTTAAAACATCATTACAATTGAAAAAAATACATATATCTAAAAAACACATACATACATATATGAATCTAAAAACATATAAAAAATAGCATAAAAAATAGCACGGCGGGCGGCGGGTCGAGGCATAAGGCGCTGGTGCTCACAGAGGAGAGGCCTTGGGCGGGCAGCGTCGAGGCGAGCAAGGGCGGGAGTGGGCGGCGACGGCCGAGGCAGAGCGGCGCAGCCTTGGCAGGGCGGCGCTGGGTAGGGACGGCGCACGACGATGGCGACAGGTGAGGGCGCGGCGGCACGACAGCGAACGCAGGCGAAGGCGACAGCGGCAATGAGGCGGCGTCGGGGTAGCCTGGCGGCGACGATGTGCTCGGCATCGTCGGGGGGCAACTGTGGTGATGAACTCTGCAAAACTGCTAAATGCTGCTTATATAGCAAGAGCATTGGTCCCGGTTCATGAAACCAACCGGGACCAATGCACCCTTTAGTCCCGGTTGGTGCCACCAACAGGGACCAAAGGCCTCTTTTTCGGCAGCCCAAAGGGCGGGAAGCGGCGGCCTTTGGTACCGGTTTGTGCCACCAACCGGGACCAATGCCCCCCCTTTAGTCCCGGTTGGTGCCACCAACTGGTACCAAAGGCCCCTGTGCTGCCCGCGTCGGGGCCAAAGTTTAGTCCCACCTCGCTAGTTGAGAGGGGCGCGCAGTGCTTTATAAGCCCCACTGCCGCACCCCTCTCGAGCTCCTCTCCACCGCAGGCTTTCGGGCCTACTTGCTATTGCTTTGCCTGATGGGCCTGATGGGCCTACTGCGGGCCTGAATCCTGGCCCATACTAGGGTTTCTAGTCGTATTCAAGCCGTGGGGGCCCAGTAGGAGGCATTTTTTTGTTTTCTTTAATTCTTGTTGCTATTTTTTATTTTTTTTCCACTTTTTTGTTTTGTTTTCTGCATTATTTATTTTCTTTTGTTTTTCACTTTATTTTTAAATTCCTTTTGCTTTTAGTTTTAGAAATGTATAAACTTTCTCTTAGTGCCATTAGTTTTCAAATTTGAAAACATTTTTTTTGTTTTTTGTTTTCTTTCTTTCTTTATTTATTTTATTTGTTTCTACTTAACACAAAATACTTATTGTTGCTATTTTTAATTATTTTCCATTTTTTTGTTTTGTTTTCTACATTATTTATTTTATTTTGTTTTTTGCTCTATTTTTAATTCTTTTTGCTTTTAGTTTTAGAAAAATTATAAATTTTCTGTTAGTGCCATTAGTTTTAAAATTTGAAAATACTTTTTTTGTTTTTTTGTTTTCTTTCTTGCTTTATTTATTTTATTTTGTTTCTACTTACAACAAAATATTTATTGTTGCTATTTTTAATTATTACGAGGGCCGAACCATAAGACATTAAAGCATTTCAAATGAACTCTGAAAAAGTTAAAAGTTGGCATGGTATCATAAATTCACCCACATAGCATGTGCTTGTACAAAACGGATAATGGTATCATACTCGTCTGTTACAAAGTTGGCATGGTATCATCATAATAGTTGCGGGAGAAAGTCTTTACTTTTTCTTCGCTTGTGTCATTTGCTTATTGCACCGTAACCATGGATAATCTTCATCGTTTATCAGGATGCTGGGGTCAGCCTTGACTTTGAAGGGAGGAATTTCATGAAACTTTTCATAATCTTCAGACATGTCTGTCTTGCCCTCCACACCCACGATGTCCTTTTTTCCTCAAAGAACTATGTGGCGCTTTGGCTCATCATATGATGTATTCGCTTCCTTATTTTTTCTTTTTCTCGGTCTGGTAGACATGTCCTTCACATAGATAACTTGTGCCACATCATTGGCTAGGACGAACGGTTCGTCAGTGTACCCAAGATTTTTCAGATCCTTTGTTGTCATTTAAATCTTGTGGGTCTACATACCCGCCTCCTGACAGATTGACCCATTTGCACTTAAACAAAGGGACCTTAAAATCTTGTCCGTACTCAAGTGCCCATATGTCCACTATGTAACCATAATATCTGTCCTTTCCCCTCTCGGTTGTTGCATCAAAGCGGACACTGCTGTTTTTTTGGTGCTCTTTTTAATCTTGGTCAATCGTGTAAAATGTATTCCCATTTATCTCGTATCCTTTCCAAATCGTAACAGTCGAAGATGCTCCCCTGGACAACAAGTACATCTCATCACAAACAGTGTTGTCACCTCTGAGACGTGCTTCCAACCAACTGTTGAAAGTCCTGATGTGTTCACATGTAATCCAGTCGTCGCACTGCTCCGGGTGTTTGGAGCGTAGACTGTTCTTGTGTTCATCGACATACGGGGTCACCAAGGTAGAGTTCTGTAGAACTGTGTAGTGTGCTTGAGACCAAGAATATCCGTCCCTGCATATTATTGAGTCCCTTCCAAGCGTGCCTTTTCCAGTCAGTCTCCCTTCATACCGCGATTGAGGGAGACCTATCTTCTTAAGGCCAGGAATGAAGTCAACACAAAACCCGATGACATCCTCTGTTTCATGGCCCATGGAGACGCTTCCTTCCGGCCGAGCGCGGTTACGGACATATTTCTTTAGGACTCCCATGAACCTCTCAAAGGGGTACATATTGTGTAGAAACGCGGGGCCCAGAATGACAATCTCGTCAACTAGATGAACTAGGACGTGCATCATGATATTGAAGAAGGATGGTGGGAACACCAGCTCGAAACTTACAAGACATTGCCCCACATCACTCCTTAGCCTTGGTACGATTTCTGGATCGATCACCTTCTGAGAGATTGCATTGAGGAATGCACATAGCTTCACAATGGCTAATCGGACGTTTTCCGGTAGAAGCCCCCTCAATGCAACCGGAAGCAGTTGCATCATAATCACGTGGCAGTCATGAGACTTTAGGTTCTGAAACTTTTTCTCTGCCATATTTATTATTCCTTTTATATTCGACGAGAAGCCAATTGGGACCTTCATACTAAGCAGGCATTCAAAGAAGATTTCCTTCTCTTCTTTGGTAAGAGCATAGCTGGCAGGACCTTGATACTGCTTTGGAGGCATGCCGTCTTTTTCGTGCAAACCGTTGCAGGTCCTCCGTGCCTCAGCTGTATCTTTTGTCTTCCCATACACGCCCAAGAAGCCTAGCAGGTTCACGCAAAGGTTCTTCGTCACGTGCATCACGTCGATCGAAGAGCGGACCTCTAGGTCTTTCCAGTAGGGTAGGTCCCAAAATATAGATTTCTTCGTCCACATGGGTGTGTGTCCCCCAGCGTCACTCAGAACAGCTAGTCCGCCGGGACCCTTTCCAAAGATTATGTGTAAATCATTGACCATAGCAAGTACGTGATCACCGGTATGCATGGCGGGCTTCTTCCGATGATCTGCCTCGCCTTTGAAATGCTTGCCTTTCTTTCGACATTGATGGTTGGTCGGAAGAAATCGACGATGGCTCAGGTACACATTCTTTTTGCAGCTTGCCAGGTATATACTATCGGTGTCAAGTAAACAGTGCGTGCATGTGTGGTATCCCTTGTTTGTCTGTCCTGAAAGGTTACTGAGAGCGTGCCAATCGTTGATGGTCATGAACAGCAACGCCTTTAGGTAAAATTCCTCCTGTTTGTGCTCATCCCACGTACGTACACCGTTTCCATTCCATAGTTGTAAAAGTTCTTCAACTAATGGCCTTAGGTACCCATCAATGTCGTTGCCGGGTTGCTTAGGGCCTTGGATGAGAACTGGCATCATAATAAACTTCCGCTTCATGCACATCCAAGGAGGAAGGTTATACATACAAAGAGTCACGGACCAGGTGCTGTGATTGCTGCTTTGCTCCCTGAAAGGATTAATGCCATCCGCGCTTAAAGAAAACCATACGTTCCTTGGCTCACTTGCAAACTCATCCCAGTACTTTCTCTCGATTTTTCTCCACTGCGACCCGTCAGCGGGTGCTCTCAACTTCCCGTCTTTCTTACGGTCCTCACTATGCCAATGCATCAACTTGGCATGCTCTCCGTTTCTGAACAGACATTTCAACCGTGGTATTATAAGAGCATACCACATCACCTTCGCAGGAACCCTCTTCCTGGGGTGCTCGTCGTCAACATCACCAGGGTCATCTCGTCTGATCTTAGACCGTAATGCACCGCATACCGGGCATGCGTTCAGATCCTTATACGCACCGCGTAGAGGATGCACGATCATTAGGGCATGCATGTATCTTCGCACCTCCAATCCTAGAGGGCATACGACCTTCTTTGCTGCGTATGTCTTGTCGGGCAATTCATTATCCTTTGGAAGCTTCTTCTTCAATATTTTCATAGCTTCTCAAATCCTTTGTCGAGCACTGACATTCTCGCCTTCCTTGCATCAATTCCGAAGACGGCACCGAGATTTGTGTTGCCATCTTCGCAATTGGGGTACAACCCTTTTTTGTGGTCTTCTAACATGCGATCGAACTTCAGCTTCTCCTTTTGACTTTCGCATTGCGTCCTTGCATCGACAATGACCCGGCGGAGATCATCATCATCGGGCACATCATCTGGTTCCTCTTGATCTTCAGCAGCTTCACCCATTGCAGCATCATCGTGCACATCGTCTGGTTCCTCTTGATGTTCAGTAGCATCACCGTATTCAGGGGGCACATAGTTGTCATCGTACTCTTCTTCTTCGCTGTCTTCCATCATAACCCCTATTTCTCCGTGCCTCGTCCAAACATTATAGTGTGGCATGAAACCCTTGTAAAGCAGGTGGGTGTGGAGGATTTTCTGGTCAGAGTAAGACTTCGTATTCCCACATATGGGGCATGGACAACACATAAAACCATTCTGCTAGTTTGCCTCAGCCACTTCGAGAAAATCATGCACGCCCTTAATGTACTCGGAGGTGTGTCTTGAACCATACATCCATTGCCGGTTCATCTGCGTGCATTATATATAATTAAGTGTGTCAAAAATCATTACAGAACATCATGAATAGATAATTAAGTGACCAAAGTAATAGAAGTTCATCATCACATTAAAACCAAAGTACATACATAGTTCTCATCTAACAACATAAAGCTCTGCAGAGCATCTAAATTAATTAAACCATACACTGAAACTATGTAAAACATTTCAATGCGAAAACAAATGCGATCATAATCGCAACCAATGTAACAACTGACCCAACGGCATAAATGGCATATTTTCTAATCTTTTTAATCTTCAAGCGCATTGCATCCATCTTGATCTTGTGATCATCGACAACATCCGCAACATGCAACTCCAATATCATCTCCTCCTCCTCAATTTTTCTAATTTTTTCCTCCAAGAAATTGTTTTCTTCTTCAACTAAATTTAACCTCTCGACAATAGGGTCGGTTGGAATTTCCGGTTCAACAACCTCCTAGATAAATAAAATCTATGTCACATTGGTCGGCATAATTGTCATAAACAATAAATGAACCAATAGTTATGAAAAGATAATATATACCACATCTGAATCATAGACAGGACGAGGGCCGACGGGGGCGGATACCAAAACCATCGCACTATATAAGATGCAATAATAAAAATATAAAAATTATACAAGTATCTATATAAAAATACAAGTAAGAATTTTTTTTCCTTTCAGAAAGAAGATAAGAACAAGAGGCTCACCACGGTGGTGCCGACGACGAGATCGGCATGGGCGATCGACGGCGGTGAAGATGGGGATGGGACGTGACGGGCCGCTAAACCTAGACAAATATTGAGGAAAATGAAGCTTGGAGGTCAAGGTTGGAGAGGAGAAAGCTTAAGTAGTGTGGCTAGGGCATTCCATCGAACACCTCGTGTGCATAGGAGGTGAGCTAGAGCACCACAAAGCTCTCCCCTCGTCGGCGACGAAAAACAGAGCAGTGGGAGTGCTCTGCTCGCGGGCGAGGGGTATATATAGGCATATCATTGGTCCTGGTTGGTGGCATGAACCGGGACTAAAGGGCAGCCTTTGGTCCCGGTTCAAGCCAGCAACCGGGACCAAAGGGGGTGGGCCAGGAGCGAGGCCCATTGGTCGCGGTTAGTCCCACCAACCGGGACCAATAGGTCCAGCCGAACGAGGACCAATGGCCCACGTGGCCCGGCCGGCCCCCGTGGCTCACGAACCGGGTCCAATGCCCCCATTGGTCCCGATTCTGGATTGAATCGGGACTAATGGGTTGGCCCGGCCTGGACCATTGCCCCCTTTTCTACTAGTGATTATTACCATAAGAAAGCTCTGGCCATTGAGTATCCAGAACTATTTCAGTTATACAATCAAGACGCACTCGACAAGTCTATAAATCGGTTGCTATTATGCGTAAGTGATTTCTTTCGTAATTTAAGTCTCAAGCTAGTTGTGTAGTGATAATTTTGATCAATCATTACATGTAATTATCCTCACTATATTCTTTTTCTGTGGTATTATATGCAGGATGAAGATGTATGAAATGAAAAAATCTGGACGCTATGGCGTTGGGTTCATTGACCCAAATACCATTAATGAGGACATATGGCAGATTTCATATTATCAAGATGGTGTAGAGGAAAGCATGCTAGAGTTCTTGAAGCGCCTCAATACCAATGAAGATATGCTACTTCCTTACAACTTTCCTGAGTCACACTGTCTTGTACTACAAATTCTGTTTTTGCTTACTAGCTAGCTAGATGTTAATAATTAAGTGTATACGGTTTACGGTAGTTGATTAATTTTATGCACATGCCCGCTTAATTAAGACATGCAAACGTGTGCGCATGCAGTTGGCACCGGGTCTTGTTAGACACTAAAGTTGAGGAAGGAAAAATTGAATTACTGGACTCACTAACTAAAGCAGATAAAGACTTCACCATCGTGAAGGGGATAGTCAACAGGTAATTTCAATCATTATTAA
Organism: Aegilops speltoides; assembly: GCA_021437245.1. Taxonomy (NCBI): domain Eukaryota; kingdom Viridiplantae; phylum Streptophyta; class Magnoliopsida; order Poales; family Poaceae; genus Aegilops; species Aegilops speltoides. Next base: position 10,326,251 of record CM038145.1, read on the forward strand.
CTATATCTCGGCCTATTATTAGTTCGTCATTTCCTGATATGAACTATTTAATAACCCCTTTATTAATTTTCATTGCCGGCGGGCAGGGCATGGGCAAAGTTCATCAAGGTGACTCCAGGCAAGTGGGCAAAAAAGTTGTTTTGGCATCGACCAAAGGTAAGTAATTAAGTAGTACTAGCTAGCTACCATCTCTTTAATTCTTGGTTCAATATCATTAATTAATTATCATGCTTGATTAATCATTATATGATTCAATTCCATTCTCGTAAAGGCCCTGAAGCAGGCGCCGGGGAATAATTTGTGTGCATTCTACGTTTGCGAGAATATTCGCATGACGGCGTGCGAAAGGAGCAGATCTGATAGACAAGACTGGGTACGTTTGTCAGAACACTATTCACACCATTATCGATATCTAGTCACACAACTAACACACATGCATATTGATCTCCTTCTTAACAGTTCAGAGAGGTGCGGGATAAACTCCTACCATCGGACCGCATACTAGCACTTCAAGAGGAAATAGCCGGATTTTGGCTCAACCAAGTCATAGATCCCAAAGGAGAATACTATTACCCGCTACCGCCCCCATGAACCACTTATCATCGTGCTCCGGAGGCACCAAAGGCAAGATATGTAGGAGAAATTGTATATGTATATACATGTGTATGTGTGAATAATTAATGGTGTTGGTTGTGAGACATTCGATATATATATATATATATATATATATATATATATATATATATATATATATATATATATATATATATGTGGTTCTACGTACGAGAAAATCTATTTATATATATGCATAACGTGTACAATTTGTAGTATCGTGAAATGCCAGCAAACAAAAAAAAATTAATGGAAAATAAAGCCCCCCCCCCCCAAACATTTAGTACCGGTTGGTGTTACCAACCGGTACTAATGTCCTACGCGCACACGGGTCTGGCTCGTGCCACGTGGTGTCACTTTAGTGCTGGTTCGTGATGAACCGGTACTAAGGGGGGGGGGGCTTTAGTCCGCACTCTTTAGTGCCGGTTGGCAAACCGGCAATAAAGGCCGGTTCTGCACTAGTGTAGCCATACTGTCTGCGCAATGCCTTCAGGAAGATCCAAGACGATTCTTTTGCTCTTGTCATTATCCACTCTTCCTATTTTAGACAAAATAGATCGTATTTATTGGTTGATTAGTTTTTAGTCATCCACGTTGTTATGATGTCCATGGTTGAGTTCAGTTTGTAGTAACCAGTTCTTGCCTCTTGTTAGTTTTTTTGCATGCAATTTGATATGCATGTGTTGACTAGAGGAAAGGCTTGTTGTGTCTCAATCCATTTTGTAAGACCTATTAGCTTGCTCTGCTTTATGAGCGAACACTCTGCTGCTGCAATTATATTCAGTGTACTATTTTTTCAACAATCGTCACACAAGTTGACCAGCACTTCCATGTATACGTCCTGCTAGCTTGCTATACTTTATGACTGAACTGCATTTAGTTCTATTAAAGATAGTATTTTTTAGCAACTGGCGCTCTGAGGACTGCACACAAACGTTAACAACTAAAACAGCTAGATTAGTGCGCAAACTGACGCCTCAGGAGGCGCGCCTAGGGCACGCCCCAACCACTAGTTCAATTCAAAGATGGCTACCTACCTGGACGACCTTTGTCGGGTCCGAGACCTTTTACCCCTCGTGTTTCGTTGAAGATAACCCTTACCGTGTGCAGTGTAATGGTGTCACGAGACTGCATAGATTGAATACGCGTGCACCGGCCCATCAGATAAATAGAAGGGCCAAAGAAAGAAGACGCTTATTGAAAATGACGGGTGACCTGAGAGGACGGTGGAGTAAATCAAGGACGGCGACGTACCGACATGGTGGACTTAATTAAGCCCGTCTAGAGCGCATCTACATGAGACTTTATTAGATTCTCAAGAAAAAAGAACGAGACTTTGTTAAAGCATTTTCAACGAAGCATCAAGAATAAGAAACTGATTTCACTTTGTTGAAAAAAATATTTCACTCATTTAAAAAATGATTTCACTTATTTCAAAAATCATATTTCACTCATTCTCGAAACAGTCATTTCAACCAATTGAAAAGCTCACTGAATTTTGAAAACTAATACCACTCATTTCAACTAATAGATTTCACTCATTCCAAAAATATAATTTCACTCATTTAAAAGTACTAATTTCATCCATTTCACATATTTCACACAATTTAAAATACTAATTTCAGTCAACTAAAAGAATCGCTCGTTTAAAAAATCACTCACTTCAAATAGCATATTTCACTAATTTTCAAAAAAGTATCAATCATTTGAAAATGTTGATTTCACTCATTTCAAAACGATTATTTTACTTATTTGAAAAAACTTATTGCACCCATTTCAAAAAGATATTTCACACATTTCAAACAATGATTTAACTTGAGAAAAATATTTCACTCATTTCAAAATAAATTATTTTACTTTAAAAAAATACTCATTTCGACAACTAATTTCATTCATATATATTGGCTTATTTTGGAGACATCATCAAAACAATACACTTTAAATGGATTATTTATCCTTTATTTATTTTAACGTGTTGGGCTTGTTTTTAGTTTAAGATTGGAAAACTAAATGTACGTACTCGTTGGAGGGAGAGACGACTTTGGGACAAGAGGAAGAAACTATTCAAGGGAGAGGAGAGATGACGTTGAAGGCAACAGGTGGCCCTAAGAGGTGTCAGCCGAGGTGACGTAGTAGAAGTAATATAAAAACAATGAATCAATCATAATACGACCAATACATGGTTGCATGGTTAGGACCCTTGAACGGACCGCAACCGTCCGGACAATGGTCTGGACGTGTTTTGCTATCCAACGCGGGCATGTATTGGTCTGTCGACCCGGTCCGGATGTGCCCCCCCCCCCCCAATAAAACGAGTGCATGTGCTAAGAAACCTACTCCAATCACACGTCTGTTCGCGAGCCGCCTGTCATTAAAGACAACGCCTGTTGGCTTCAGCCATCTGCTAGCTATTTAAATGGTGCGAGACGCCTGGCAAAAATCACACCACACTCTGCTCCCATCTCCTCCTTGTACCATTTTCTACACAACCTTCATGGTATCTGGTGACTAGGAAGAGGAGTTCTCTGGCATACAAGCTGGCTGGGTGGCCCATCGAGTCCACCATCCTTGACGATCCAGGCCGCTGCACTCCAGCTCGCCGATGAAGAAGCTCCAAGCCGGCGCGTCATTCAACATCTCGCCACTCTAAGCCAGCTGTCAAGGAGTCTCGACTTGCTCCAGGTTGGCACGCGGGGAACACGGCTGCACGGGCATCGTGGCTTCCGTGGACGATGCCGTGTCGTACCGCTCCTTCCGTGCCCGGGACTGCGCCATCCGCCGTCAACGTATGCGTAACCGCGCCCTGCCTACGGAGAAAGAAGTCGGCATCACGGAGATGGACGAAACGGTGACCAACACTTCCGCAACCGCCACCATCATCAAGGAGAAGCAGAACACTAAAGGCCGCCACAACTTGGTTCCCGGGAAGGCCACCACCGAGGCGACACCGGCATACACTGCCGGTGTCTTGCCTGGTCGCATGCCATCATCGTCCCCTTCCCCTCCGGCTGAAGCACATCGAAGGGGTTCCACTTCGATGAGCGGTGCTGCCAAACATATGGAAGCAAGCCGCCCTTTCAACTGAAGCATATACCTCTGGGGATCACGACAATTGTGGCAAGCGGGCTGCCGGACATGGGGAAGACAATGAAGATCCGCCGCGGCCAACCATAGACTAGTCAAGGGTATCCGTGTTGTGCGCATGACTATTTGCCGGCACCGGCAGTAGACTAGTTTTACCATCATCCAGTATAGTTTTAAATTAAAAAATGTCTAAAACGTAATGAATGTCGTGTTTGCCCGAATTTCGTCCGGTTGCTTCAAAAGTGTGTTGAAATGTATGTGGGCAGCCTTGGATGGTTAGCTCCCACATCCATATCCACGGACTGCCCCTTTGCGGGTCTCCGGTGGAGATGGCCTTAGATGCAGTCCCGTTGCGACTCTTGTACTGCCCAAATCCATCGCTACATTTTTCACTCGAAAAGAAGATAGCCTAGACCACTGCATGGTCATTATGCACATAACCATCTATTATAAATCAAAAATACATGACGGGTTAACTAGAAATTAGGGAATCTATTGAACATTATAACTACATGAGGGGTGAACTCGAAAAACCAGAGATATGCTAAAAATCCGCAAAAAAGAAAAGAAACATTTGTCCATTAATTTTACATAACTATCGGACGAACAAGCAATAATCATTAGATTTTCATAACTTTACGTGGATCTGTAATTGATAGACGTGTAGCCGTCCTTTCTGAGGTGACCACGACTCCAAGAGCGACTCATGTACTACATCTAAGATCAGATTCATCCAGCGACTACCGTCGGCCTTACGGGAAATATCGACACTGGATGTTATGCGCGACGTCCCGTGCTTTTAGACTTGATGCTGACTAAATGGATGATCAGCATCCGGCAACATGCATGGCGTCACGTACGGATGGAGACGTCTCAGTGGACGTTCGCCAGTTATAATTAATTACGAGGGCATGAACTGTGCGTTTTGTCCATTAACCGTGACCGCCCAAATCTCCTTGCTCCCCGGTTCGCTGGTTATATTGTTTCGCTTGAATTTGGGCAAGGCGAGTTGTGTGTCGGTGTTGCCTTGATGAATGTGAGTGTTAACCTTTTGGTGTAACAGTTCATCAAAAGGCGTTGTATTGGCCATCTTGGCTACTTCTTCTATCAATATATGATGTGTATGCTTTTACGTATTTGAGAAAAATCTCCTTGCTCTGTGCAATGACCACAACAACACAAATTAGTAGCATCAACATAAAACTGACCACATGCATATATTTGTTCTATATATATTTGTAAGATTGATTGCATGCATTTCATTCTCACATCAATCACATTCTCACACACAGACACACAAAGGGTAGGCGTAGGTACAGTGGACCAATTATATACTAGGTGCTGCTGGCCTCAGATATATATATCTATGCACCAATCCGTCGGGTAGGGTGCATGCGGCCTCAGATCGCTGGATCAAAGCATTGAAGCTGCAGGGCAGAAGACGAGATGGTAGCTGCTGTTGGCCGGGCAGGTGTGGACTTTGCTGTCGTCCGGACGGTGCTTCGCGTCGCTGCAGCCGGGATCCATGCACACGAGTGCGCGGGGGGCGTCGTCGCACCCGAAAGAAATGGGGATGTTGAAGCCGTCTACAACCGAGAGGTCGTAGTAGTCCGCCGTGTCGCCGAGCGTGAACTCAGCCACGGTCGCCGGCGGCTTCCCTTGGACGTTGCAAACCTGCTGGCCCGCGCAGTCTCCAGTCTCGCATGTCCCATTGCCGTGGGCGTCGAAAGTGCAGCCGGTGCGGCCCCAGATCTTGCCGCTGCTGCCCGCGCTTGCGCCCGTATGCATCGTATCGCCACTTGGGAGACCAATGCCCAGACCCAGTACGTCCTTGGACGAGGCCGGGTACACCGTGCCCGGGCACCAATTGGTGATGGTGAACACGGCTGCGCCGGCACCGGCGGTGTAGGACACGACCAACAGGACCAAGAAAAAGGGTGTTGCCGCCATTTTATAAAAGCTACCTAAGCGAGGATGTACTGAGTACAGGGCCACCGCACCAGGGGCAATATATAGAGGGCATGCAGTACACGGCCATCCTTAGCCTCTAAGAAATCAACGCACAGCTAAGTACAAACCAAAGCTCACAAAAAAATTCTCCTAAACTAATTAACTGCGGAAACCAGAAATAACTTTATGTACATAATGCTTTCTTTACGGTGTACAACATGTTATATGTACTTTACAAATTGCCCTCTTGTTAGACCACACATACGTAGAAAGTTTTTCCTCACGTGTCAGCATTCATTTGTGGCAATGGACAACCAGTACAATTTTGACACATAATATATTCTCTTGCTTCTTATGGATGTGTAAACGGAATGCAGACCACCAGGGATACATTGTACTCCGAGCATGTCCTGCTTTTATACACAACACGACTGTAAAGCCAGAGTGCACAAAGGAGAAAGTCTTCGTGCAGAAGCTGGTTATCTTTTCCTTCATCACATGTTGCCGATGGTGACATAATTAAGAAGGATTTTCAGAAATTTCCTAGATATTCATATGAGAGAGAAAAATAATTATTTGTTAGATTGGCTTATTTTTTAGAAGCAAGCACAACCTAAGTTTCTTTTTGGCACATCCTAAGTACAATCAAGATCATATAAATAAATTAAAAGAAACCACATACAGAAATCAACTATGTAAAACCATACATCATGTTAAATGTACGTAGCAAATCGCTTCATCTTAGACCTAATGGTTCTTCACAAATTAAGTTGCCTTCTTCTCTCGGCATCTACAAGGAAGATTATACTACTATAAAATGAAACGGTTTGCTGATGAGATAATCATCCACATATGACTACTCTTCTTGTTAGACCACCATCATAAACGTGTGGTTGTTGGTAGCCACAGTATAAGTTTGACACAAAGTAAATGATTTGCCTTTATACGGATGGTGGGCTATCTCTTCTTTTATTAACATCCGTTTCTCTGTGGCAAGCTTCGCAAGGCCTGTTTTACCGGCCTCGCATCCTTACGGATGTTCACGCAGAGTTCGGCCTTTTCCGCCGGCACCCCTGGCATGTTGGCGGGCTTCCATGCAAATATATTTCAGTCGGCTCAGAGTAAAGCGAGGAGCTCTGCCTCCTCGCTCTCGAGAGGTCTCCCACGATGGTGACCGTTTTGTTGGTATCTTCTGGGTGCACCTAGAACTTCTTCGTATGTTTGGCTGGCTGGAATAGGGTGCTGGTCTTGGCTTCTGTGGGAGCTCGGCGCCCGACGATCCGATTCGCTTTCTTATCTTGGCGAGCTCTGCAGAGGCTAAGGCAGCCTCGGCAAGCTCCACGTTAGCCACTTCGGCCTCATAGGCCTTCTTTGGGCTCCAACGTACAGTGATTGTGCCGTTCGGGCCTGGTATCTTCGGCTGCAAGTAGGCGTAGGATGGGACTGCCATGAACTTTACGTATGCGGGTCTGCCCAAGATTGTGTGGTAGCCACTCTGAAAATAGGCAACCTCGAATTGGATGGCCTCGCTTCGGTAGTTATGTTTGTCTCCGAAGACGACCTCGAGCTCGATCCGCCCCAGGGGGCGAAGTGGGCGGCCTGGTACCACTCCGTGGAAGCCCACGTCCGACCTCCGTAGTCCAGACGGAGGGATCTTCATCTTTTCCAGAGTGTCGGTGAAGATGATGTCGTGGCCGCTACTCCCGTCCATCAGGACGCATGAAAGTTGGCAGCCCCAGTTGTATAACGTCTTCGGGGTCATCCCCGATATCGAAGGTCATTGTTTCATGGGGCCACGATTTTTGTTCGTTGCTTGCGTTTTCTGCCGCATAGATCGCGCGCAACTAAGTACAACCAAGTTCACAAAAAAAATCTCATAAACAAATTAACTGTGGAAACCAGAAATAAATTTATGTACAACATGCTTTCTTTACAGTGTACCACATGTATGTACATTACAAAGCCCTCTTGTTAGACCACCCATACGTAGAAAGTTTTTCCTAGCATGTCCGCATTCATTTGGGGCAATGGACAACCAATACAATTTTGACACATAATATATTCTCTTGCTCCATATGGATGTGTGAATGGAATGCAGACATCCAGGGATACATCATACTTCGAGCATTTCCTTCTTTTATACACAACAATACTGTAAAGCTAGAGTGCACAAAGTAGAAAACCTTCATGAAGAAGTTGGTTATCTTTTCCTTCATCACATCTTACTGATGCTGACATAATTAAGAAGGGTGTACAGAAAATTTTCAGATATCTTATGACAATGAAAATTAATTATTTGTTAGATGGGCTTAATTTTTAGAAGCAAGCACAACCTAAGTTTCTTTTTGGCACAGCCTAAGTACAACCATGCTCATATAAATAAATAAATAAAAAGAAACCACATAAACAAATCAGCTATCTAAACCATAAATCATGTTATATGTATGTAGCAAATCGCTTCATCACAGACATAATGGTTCTTCACAAATTAAGTTGCCTTTTTCTCTAGGCATCTACAAGTTAGGAAGATTATGCTAGAATTTAGTCTATTTGAGCAGCCCAATAACTATTTCAGAAATTCCTAATAAATTCTAGAGGCCCACTTAGCCCATTTGTGCAAGGCAAGGGATACTACTAAAGTTTAGTCCCACATTGCTAGTTTAGAGGGGGTTGGACCTTTTTATAAGGGAGGCTCCTTCCCCACGTGTATGAGCATGAGACAAGAGGGAGATCCACGCGCGCTCCTCCGCCACACGCCTCGCCTCGCCTCATCACGACGCGCCGCGCCGCGGGTTGCGGGAATGAGCCGAGCCGATGTCTAAATTTTTGCCACGCAGTGCGGGTATACAAGCTGTAGTGAACACTGAGTACGAACGCTGCACCCTTCGGCTGCTGTCTGTTCATTTCGTCGCCCTCGTTCCCTTCAGCTCCCGGCGCTGCCCTCTCGCCTTCTTCTCTTGCGCCTATAAAAGGGAGGTCGCTCCTCTCAGCAAACGCACCAAAACTACTCCTTCCCTCGCCATCGGTTCCATCTCTGAGCTGCTGTTGTCTTCCTCATCCCGGCTTGCGGTGTGCACCGCACGTTGGTACAGTAGGCCTCCGAGACCGCACCTTTTTAGTCCTGTACGGGAGAAGGGTGATAATGTTTTTGGGGAGCGCTCAACGCGGCTACTGGTTGCTCATCATGGACGATCCGGTCGCCGACGACTACTTCCCCGACGACGACTTCTTCCCCGACGTCCACGACCTCCTCGACGACATGGCAGGCGAGGACACCGACCCCAAGTCTTGCTGCTGCTGTGCCGTACATGTTGTTCTCCTTTCTGTTAGAAGTCCTGCTACAGTTCTTGGCTCTAGTTTCTGCCCTACGTATGTTAGGTTCTATGTCATATAAGCAACTTCATCTAGTGTCTGTTCTACATGTGTTTACCTCAAGTTCATATATGAAGACGATGTTTACCTTCTCTCTGTCAGATTGCATGACTTGCTTTATATTTGCTATTTTAGTCATGCTTTATCTAGTATTTCCGTTAGCAAAATTATTTGGTAAATTGCTCACATTTCCAACAATCCAAAAACCTTATTATAGGCAATTTACTCCAAGTGGTTTTGCTGCTTCCATGAGACCTCCTATGTTTGAGGGTATCCACTATAAGAGGTGGCGCGTGAGAGCAGTCTTATGGTTTCAAACCATGAGTTGCTATGACGCCACTCTTGGCAAACGTGAAGGAGAGCAAGATGCCCAATAGACACAAGCTTTTCAGAAAATGGATACCTTGTTTAAGGCTGCTCTCTTGAGTGTTCTTGGTGAGAACATAGTTGATGCTTATGCGTCAATTGATAATGGAAAAGATATGTGGGACGCACTCGAGGCTAAGTTTGGGGTCTCGGATGCCGGCACTGAGTTGTACATCATGGAGCAATTCTATGATTACAGGATGACTGAAGAGCACTCCATGGTTGAGCAGGCTCATGAGATACAGTCATTTGCTAGAGAACTTGAGCACTTCAACTGCATGCTACCGGACAAGTTTGTTGCAGGGGGTATCATCACTAACCTTCCTCCTTCATGGAGGAACTTTGCTACCTTACTGAAGCATAAGAGACAGGAGTTTTCCATTCCGGATCTCATTGGTACTCTTGATTTGGAAGAAAATGCGAGAGCAAAGGACACACGTTCTCGAGGTATTGAGGGAGGATCTAGTGCCAATCTGTGCATGTAAGAAAACTTCCAAATTCCATAAGTTCAAGAACAAGGGCAAGCTTGATGGTAAAGCAAAGTTTGATGGGAAGAACAAGGCTGTGCAGCACACGAACTTCAAGAAGAAGAATGACAAGAAGAAAGGTGTTTGTCATGTGTGTGGAGATCCTGATCATTGGGCTCCTAGTTGCCCCAATTGCTATGACAAGCGTCATCCTGGGAAAGGAGGCAATACCGCTAATGTTGTCATTGGAGACACTGACATGAAGGATGCTGGATATGGTATATTTCCCACTATTCTTTCAGTATGTCATTCTCCTGATTGGTTGATTGACACGGGTGCTAATGTGCATGTATGCGGTGATATTTCCATGTTTTCGTCTTATCAGACCGTGGGGACTTCAACCGTGCTGATGGGCAACGGTTCAAGTGCTTCTATTCGTGGTGTTGGCACGGTCGATCTGAAGTTTACTTCGGGGAAGATCGTGCGGCTGAAGAACGTGCAGTATGTCCCCTCCGTCAAATAAAATCTTGTTAGCGGATCTCTTCTGTGTAGAGATGGCTACAAGCTCGTCTTTGAGTCGAATAAATTTGTAATTTCCAAGTAGGGAACCTTTGTTGGTAAAGGCTATGAGTCAGGAGGCCTGTTTCGTTTATCCTTGTAAGATATTTGCAATAAAGTTATTAATCATATTTGCAATAATAGTGAATCAAATGTGTGGCATTCACGTCTTTGTCATGTTAACTTTGGTTGCATGTCGCGACTAGCGAAGTTGAACTTAATCCCTAGTTTCACCACTGTCAAGGGATCTAAGTGTCAAGTGTGTCTGCAAGCTAAGCAACCTCGTAAGTCTCACGTGACTATGGAGACGAGAAATCTTGCACCACTAGAACTTATACATTCATATCTATGTTAAATGAATGGTGTTTTGACAAAAGGTGGAAAGAAATATTTCATGACGTTAATTGACGACTCCACTAGATACTGCCGTGTGTATCTTCTGAAATCTAAGGATGAGGCTTTGAACTTTCTCAAGATCTATAAAGCTGAAGTGGAAAACCAACTTGATCGAAAAATCAAGAGGCTTAGGTCCGACCGTGGTGTAGAGTATTTTTCCAATGAATTTGATTATTTTTATGCGAAACATGGTATAATTCATGAGAGGACGCCTCCCTACTCATCTCAGTCAAATGGGGTGGCCGAAAGAAAGAACCGTAATCTAACTGATTTGGTTAACGCCATGTTAGACACATCGGGTCTCTCCAAGGCATGGTGGGGGGAGGCGATATTGACTGCATGTCATGTCCTAAATCGAGTTCCCACAAAGAACAAAAAGATAACTCCATTTGAGGAATGGGAGAAGAAAAGGTTAAAGCTCTCTTATCTACGAACCTGGGGTTGTTTGGCGAAAGTCAATGTGCCAATTCCAAAGAAGCGGAAGCTGGGACCAAAAATTGTGGATTGTGTTTTCCTGGGATATGCTTTTCATAGCATTGGCTATAGATTCTTGGTTGTAAAATCTGAGGTACCTGACATGCATGTCGGTACAATCATGGAGTCAAATGATGTGACTTTCTTTGAAGATATCTTTCCCATGAAGGATATGGCTATCTCATCTAATCAAGAGATGCCTAGTTCATCGAATCAGGAACCAGTTACAAATACTAAACCTGCCATTTCGATGGAACACTTTGAAAGTCCTATGGACGAGAACAACGAAGTTCCTACTAGGAGCAAGAGACAGAGGAATGCAAAGTCCTTTGGTGATGATTTCCTTGTGTATCTCATAGATGATACTCCCAGTTCTATTTCAGAGGCCTATGCATATGAAGATGCTGACTACTGGAAGGAAGTAGTTCGTAGCGAGATGGATTCCATCTTGGCGAATGAAACTTGGGAGATAATTGATCGTCCTTATGGTTGCAAACCTATAGGATGCAAATGGTTATTCAAGAAGAAGCTTAGGCCTGATGGTACTATTGAAAAGTAGAAGGCTTGGCTCGTGGCTAAGGGTTATACCCAAAACGAAGGTGAAGACTTCTTTGATACTTACTCACATGTGGCTCGACTGACCACTATTCGAGTTCTACTTTCACTAGCTGCCTCACATGGTCTTCTCGTTCATCAAATGGATGTTAAGACTGCTTTCCTAAATGGAGAGTTGGATGAGGAAATTTATATGGAACAACCAGATGGGTTTGTAATAGATGGTCAGGAAGGGAAAGTGTGCAAATTGCTGAAGTCTTTGTATGGACTCAAGCAAGCACCCAAACAGTGGCATGAGAAGTTCGAAAGAACTTTAACATCTGCAGGCTTTGTTGTGAACGAAGCTGACAAATGTGTGTACTATCGCCATGGTGAGGGCGAGGGAGTTATGCTTTGCTTGTATGTTGATGACAGACTGATTTTCGGAACAAATCCGAATGTTATTAAGGAGGTCAAGGATTTCCTATCTCGCTGTCTTGAGATGAAGGATTTAGGAGTGGCTGATGTCATTCTAAACATCAAGTTGTTGAGAGACGATGATGGTGGGGTTACATTGCTTCAATCTCACTATGTGGAAAAGATCTTGAGTCGCTTTGGCTATAGTGACTGCTAGAGATCAATTGAAGTATTCTCAGATTATTGGCTCGCTTATGTACTTAGCCAGTGCTACAAGACCTGACATCTCTTTTGCTGTTAGGAAACTGAGTCGGGTTGTCTCAAAACCAGGAGATGTGCATTGGAAAGCTCTAGAGAGAGTTTTGTGTTATTTGAAAGGCACTGCTAATTATGGAATTCACTACACCGGGCACCCAAAGGTGCTTGAAGGGTATAGTGACTCAAACTGGATCTCAGATGCTGATGAGATAAAGGCCACAAGCGGATATGTATTCACTCATGGAGCTGGCGCTGTTTCTTGGAAGTCTTGCGAGCAGACCATCTTAACGAGGTCAAAAATGGAAGAAAAACTCACAACACGAGATATAGCTACGGTCGAAGCAGATTGGCTTCGTCGGCTCTTGAATGACTTGTCGGTAGTTGAGAAATCTGTACCGGGTATCCTTATGAACTGTGATAATCAAACTGTGATCATTAAAGTGGGCAGCTCAAAGGATAACATGAAGTCATCAAGACACGTTCAGAGAAGGTTAAAGTCTGTCAGGAAAATAAGAAACTGCGGAGTTATTGCATTGGATTATATCCAAACGTCTAAAAATCTGGCAGATCCTTTTACTAAGGGTCTATCACGTAATGTGATAGATAGTGCATCGAGGGAGATGGGAATGAGACCCACAATATGAGTTGTTCACAGTGGTAACCTATTCTTTGTGATCGGAGATCCCGTGAATTAGATGTGGAAGACAAGATGTTGGTCAACTGAGAGGAGAGTATCCTTACTGTTCACAATACCACTCCATGAAGATGCAATACTCTCTGAATCTGCATGGCAGGTTGATGTATATCTTAATGTGTTCTAAGTGGCCCATTTAAGCAGAGATGTTATCCTGCAGAACATCTTTTGAAGAACACACCTATATGAGTCTGATTGTCAAACTTCGCAATCTATGAGAGTAGGGTTCCCTCTAGTAAACTCATGAAAGGTCACGAAGTATGACGATAAGCTCCACCTGGGAAGACCCACGGTAGCCACGTGATCGGTCAAGGCTTTATGTGAAGCTAGATTCAGAAAACTTGCAGTTCAAGGCCGATCCACTGTTCAAGTTGCTTACTAGTGTAGCATAGAGTTCTAGGTGGAAGTTCAACTTAACAGTCTCCACTGCAGTACCGGTATATAAAACAGTGTTTTGGAACCAAAGGCAAATTTTGTGTGCCTCTGGGATCTGGTGGGGGATTGCTGGAATTTAGTCTATTTGGGCAGCCCAATAACTATTTCAGAAATTCCTAATAAATCCTAGAGGCCCACTTAGCCCATTTGTGAAAGGCAAGGGATACTACTAAAGTTTAGTCCCACATTGCTAGTTTAGAGGGGTTTGGACCTCTTTATAAGGGAGGCTCCTTCCCCACTTGTATGAGCATGAGAACAAGAGGGACATCCACGCGCGCTCCTCCTCCGCCGCCCGCCTCGCCACGCCATGCCTCGACGCGCCGCGCCGCGCCGCGCCACGGGTTGCGGGAATGAGCCAAGCCGATGTCTAAATTTTTGCCACGCACTACGGGTATACGAAAGGTCACTCGGGAGCTGAAAAGTTTTGCTGTAGTGGACATTGAATACGAACGCTGCACCCTTCGCTGCTGTCTATTCCTGACGCTGCCCTCTCGCCTTCTTCTCTTGTGCCTATAAAAGGGAGGTCGCTCCTCTCAGCAAAACGAACAAGAACTACTCCTTCCCCCACCATCGGCTCCATCTCTGAGATGCTGCTGTCTTCCTCATCCCGGCTTGCGGCGTGCACCGCACGTCGGGACAGTTGGCCTCCGAGACCGCACCTTTTGAGTCCTGTACGGGAGAAGGGTGATAAGGTTTTTGGGGAGCACTCAGCGCGACTACTGGTTGCTTCATCACGGACGATCCGGTCACCGACGACTACTTCCCCGACAATGACTTCTTTCCCGACGTCCACGACCTCCTCGACGACATGGCAGGCGAGGACACCGACCCCAAGTCCAGCGCTTCTGCTGCTGCTGTGCCGTATGTGTTCTTCTCCTTTCTGTTAAAAGTCCTGCTACAGTTCTTGGCTCTAGTTTTTGCCCTACGTATGTTAGGTTCTATGTCGTATAAGCAACTTCATCTAGTGTCTGTTCTACATGTGTTTACCTCAAGTTCATATATGCATACGATGTTTACCTTCTCTCTGTGAGATTGCATGACTTGCTTTATATTTGCTATTTTAGTCATGCTTTATCTAGTATTTCCATTAGCAAAATTATTTGGTAAATTGCTCACATTTCCAACAGATTATACTACTATAAAATGAAACGGTTTGCTGATGAGATAATCATCGATATATGACCACTCTTCTTGTTAGATCACCCCTTTGTACAGTGCTTAATTAGCATAGCACCATCATAAACGAGTGGTTGTTGGTAGCCACAGTATAAGATTGAGACAAAGTAAATGATTTGCCTTTATATGGATGGCGCGCTATCTCTTCTCCTATTGCCATCCGTTTCTCCGTAGCAAAGCGCGCAAGGCCTGTTTTACTGGCCGCACATCCTTACGGATGCTAAGGCTACCTCGGCGAGCTCCACATTGGCCACTTTGGCCCCATAGGCCTTCTTTGGACTGCCCCGTATGGTGATTGTGTTGTTCGGGCATGGCATCTTAAACTGCAAGTAGGCGTAGGACGGGACCGCCATGAACTTTATGTATGCGGGTGTGCCCAAGATTGCATGGTAGCCACTCTAAAACGGGGCAACCTCGAATTGGATGGCTTTGCTTTGGTAGTTATGTTCGTCTCCGAAGACGACCTCGAGCTCGATCAGCCCCAGGGGGTGAACTTGGCGGCCTGCCTTAGCCTCTGGAGAGCTCGCCAAGATTAGAAAGCGAATCGGGTTGTCGAACGCCGAGTTCTCACAGAAGCCAAGACCAGGGCCCGTATGCCAACGAGCCAAACAGACAAAGAAGTTCCAAATGCACCCAGAAGATCCCAACAAAACGGTAGCCATCGGCGGAGACCCCTCGGAGAGCCAGCTGGCAGAGCTCCTCCCTTTCCTCCACGCCAACTAGGACATATTCGCGTGGAAGCCCACCGACATGCCAGGGGTGCCGACGGAAAATCCGAACACTGCGTGAACATCCGTTAGGATGCGAGGCTAGTAAAACTGGCCTTGCGACACTTTGCCACAGAGAAATGGATGGCAATACGGGAAGCGATAGTGCGCCATCCGTATGTTGGTGCTAACCTTGTTACAAGGTCTGGTTTAGTGATTGCATTAGGTGAGTAGGCTAGTTTGTACCTGCATCTGTTTGGAATTTGTAGCCTGGAACGTGCCCGTTCGCGTTCAGGTTTGTTTTTTCTTGTTTTGTGTTGAGTCTGCATATAGTTGGTACAACACATGTAACGTGTTGCATGCATTAGACATGGCCTGACGTGGGTGTACACGCTCGGCCAGGTCATGGTTACGTTTTTGTAGCGTATGGGTGAGTCCACGATCCGAAGCCGTGGGATGGCGCATGCATGCTGGATCGTGGCGTAGTTTTCGCCCAGTTTGTTTATCAATGAAATAAAAGGAAAGAGAACGAAACGCCGAGGAAGTTACGCGGCACAAAATACTCGTTTCCTTGTGTCATAGTGCTTTGTTTTCCTTCCATCGTGTACGCGTGTGTTCGTTGCTGTGAGAGAGAGATATCCGGCCAGCGATCTATCAATTGGTATACAGAGCCTGGTTGTGTCCGGAGGCGAATCGGTGACGGTGTGCAGCGATGGGAGACCAGTCACCGACGAAGAGCGATGCTGGTGGCGGCCGAAAGTACACGCCGCCGAGCAAGAGGCTCGGTGCCAGCGGCTCCGGCGATGGGACGATCGTCCTGGCCGCACCGGCGAGGAGCGTCGGAGTGCCGATCCAATACCCACATCTGACAGAAGGTAATTACCAGTTGTGGGCCGCAAAGATGAAGATCATCCTCAAGCCAATGGGCGTGTGGTCGGCGATCACCGGAGAAGATGCCGATGAGGCCAAGGATCAAGGAGCCATGGCTGCTATCTCGCAGTCCGTCCCCGACGACGTGATGATGTCCATCGTGGAGTACGAGTCGGCGAAGGAGGCTTGGGATGCGATTCGTACCATGCGCATAGGCGATGAGCGTGTGGTGCAGGCACGCATCAACCACTTGACAAGGCGCTTGGAGCGGCTAACCATGGAAGATGGCGAAGAAGTTGGCGCGTTCGGGCGCCGACTCATCGCGCTCGTCGGCGAAATTCGAGCGCTTGGCGAGAACTTGAAGGAGCACGCCGTTGTCAAGCGGCTGTTCACGACGGTCCCCGATCGCTTCCTGCCGATAATCGGGACAATTGAGCAATGGGGCGACGTCAAGAAGATGTCGGTCGCAGAGGCCATTGGGCGGCTGCGGGCGTTCGAGGAGAACCAGTCCGGACGGCACCAAGACCGCGGCGACGACGGCGAGAAGTTGATGCTGGTCTCCCGTGCGCAGTTGGAGGCACTGGTCCAGGAAGAAAAGAAGAAAGGGGAGGGTTCTAGCAGCGGCGGCAAGAATGGCGACGGGCGTGGCGACATGAAAAGACCCGCGGCAAGTTCGACAAGTCGAAGATTACCTGCTTCGAGTGCGGAGAGAAAGGACACTTCAAGTATGAGTGTGAGGCGTCGAAGAAGGAGAAGGCGCTTCTTGCAGCTGCCGGCGTCGACTACGAACCGGGGCTGCTGATGGCGGTGGCATGCGAGCTTGCACCAGGGGCGGAGGAGCAGGTTGCGGACGTTGTCGAGCCAGAAGATATGGAGGTGGAGGAGGTGCTTCGCCCCTTGGCCATCGAGGCCGAGTTAGAAGCGGCTAGGGCCGAGGCTGAGCAGTTACGCCATGAACTGGCCGAAGCCAATGCGAAGCTGTATGTTGTGTCCCACGAGTACAGGACAGAGGCAAAGGATGTAGCGGCTGCAAGCGCTGATGACAAATATATGTTGCTCCTGGAGTACGTGCATGCTGACAAGCAGGATGTTCAGCGAGCAAAGACAGAGAAGGCTGAGATGCAAGAATCACAGCGTCTGCTCCGTGAAGAGAATGCCGAGCTGCATGTTATGGTGAAGAAGGCAATGGCAATTGCCGTGCAAGCTGGCACAGGAAAGCTTGCGACGACGCCGGCGGCAGCGACGCCGGCCGCAACAACAGTGACTCGTACCGGCTTGGAGTGTCCAGCGCCGGACCAAGGGATCAGGGTTCATTCTTCTGGAAAACAAGGTAATGCCCAAGAGCTAGTATTATCCATATCACAGTTATGCAAAGTGGAGGTGCATCCTGTAGCAGATCGAGTAGAGAGGATTTTCTTGCATGAAAAGAAAGTGAAGCCCAAACTGGGCTCTAGTGATGTGAATCATAAGAAC
Source organism: Aegilops speltoides (assembly GCA_021437245.1). Taxonomy (NCBI): domain Eukaryota; kingdom Viridiplantae; phylum Streptophyta; class Magnoliopsida; order Poales; family Poaceae; genus Aegilops; species Aegilops speltoides. The sequence goes on from CM038145.1 coordinate 10,344,094, forward strand.
AACACTTGGTATTTGGATAGTGGTGCGAGTAACCATATGACCGGCAGCCGAGAAAGTTTTGTTGTGCTGGGTGAGTCCATAAAGGGAAGTGTGAAGTTTGGTGATGATTCAATGGTGAAGATTCTTGGCAAAGGTGCAGTGTTGCTCCAGAGTGAAAATGGCAGCACATACTCTTACATGATGTGCATTTTGTCTCCAAGCTCACAAGCAGTATACTGAGTCTTGCGCAGCTAGATGAGGAAGGGTGCAAGTCAGTGCAACGCCGTGGGTTCATGAGTGTGTTTGATCACTCCGGAAAGCTGCTAGCGATAGCGAGGAAAACCAAGAATCGACTCTATGTGCTGAATCTGAAGAAAGCGGCAAACATACTCGATTCAGCTACAATGAAAGCAACTCAAGGCCAAGGTTCAGCTCCTGGCGGTGCAGACGTCGAGCCCGCATGAGGGTGCTCGGTACCCAAAGAAAATAAATTGAGTAACAAAATTAGGGAGGTGATTGTTGGTGCTAACCTTGTTACAAGGTCTGGTTTAGTGATTGCATTAGGTGAGTAGGCTAGTTTGTACCTGCATCTGTTTGGAATTTGTAGCCTGGAACGTGCCCGTTCGCGTTCAGATTTGTTTTTTCTTGTTTTGTGTTGAGTCTGCATATAGTTGGTACAACACATGTAACGTGTTGCATGCATTAGACATGGTGTGACGTGGGTGTACACGCCCGGCCAGGTCATGGTTACGTTTTTGTAGCGTATGGGTGAGTCCACGATCCGAAGCCGTGGGATGGCGCGTGCATGCTGGATCGTGGCATAGTTTTCGCCCAGTTTGTTTATCAATGAAATAAAAGGAAAGAGAACGGAACGCCGAGGAAGTTACGCGGCACAAAATACTCGTTTCCTTGTGTCGTAGTGCTTTGTTTTCCTTCCATCGATATGCTGCGTGTGTTCGTTGCTGTGAGAGAGAGATATCCGGCCAGCGATCTATCAATTGGTATACAGAGCCTGGTTGTGTCCGGAGGCGAATCGGCGACGGTGTGCAGCGATGGGAGACCAGTCACCGACGAAGAGCGATGCTGGTGGCGGCGGAAAGTACACGCCGCCGAGCAAGAGGCTCGGTGCCAACGGCTCCGGCGATGGGACAATCGTCGTGGCCGCACCGGCGAGGAGCGTCGGAGTGCCTATCCAATACCCACATCGATGAAGGTAATTACGGCCAGGGCGGCAAAGATGAAGATCATCCTCAAGCCAATGGGCGTGTGGTCGGCGATCACCGAAGAAGACGCCGATGAGGCCAAGGATCAAGGAGCCATGGCTGCTATCTCGCAGTCCGTCCCCGACGACGTGATGATGTCCATCGTGGAGTACGAGTCGGCGAAGGAGGCTTGGGATGCGATTCGTACCATGCGCATAGGCGATGAGCATGTGGTGCAGGCACGCATCAACCACTTGACAAGGCGCTTTGAGCGGCTAACCATGGAAGATGGCGAAGAAGTTGGCGCGTTCGGGCGCCGACTCACCGCGCTCGTCGGCGAAATTCGAGCGCTTGGCGAGAACTTGAAGGAGCACGCCGTTGTCAAGCGGCTGTTCGCGGCGGTCCCCGATCGCTTCCTGCCGATAATCAGGACAATTGAGCAATGGGGCGACGTCAAGAAGATGTCGGTCGCCGAGGCCATTGGGCGGCTGCGGGCGTTCGAGGAGAACCAGTCCGGACGGCGCCAAGACCGCGGCGACGACGGCGAGAAGTTGATGCTGGTCTCCCGTGTGCAGTTGGAGGCACTGGTCCAGGAAGAAAAGAAGAAAGGGAAGGGTTCCAGCAGCGGTGGCTAGAATGGCGACGGGCGTGGCGACAAGAAAAAGACCCGCGGCAAGTTCGACAAGTCAAAGATTACCTGCTTCGAGTGCGGAGAGAAAGGACACTTCAAGTCTGAGTGTGAGGCGTCGAAGAAGGAGAAGGCGCTTCTTGCAGCTGCCGGCGTCGACTACGAACCGGGGCTGCTGATGGCGGTGGCATGCGAGCTTGCACCGGGGGCGGAGGAGCAGGTTGCGAACGTCGTCGAGCCAGAAGATATGGAGGTGGAGGAGGTGCTTCGCCCTTGGCCATTGAGGCCGAGTTGGAAGCGGCTAGGGCCGAGGCTGAGCAGTTACACCATGAACTGGCTGAAGCCAATGCGGTTGTATGTTGTGTCCCACGAGTGCAGGGATGAGGCAAAGGATGTAGCGGCTGCAAGCGGCGATGACAAATATATGTTGCTCCTCGAGTACGTGCATGCTGACAAGCAGGATGTTCAGCGAGCAAAGACAGAGAAGGCTGAGATGCAAGAATCACAGCGTCTGCTCCGTGAAGAGAATGCCGAGCTGCATGTTATGGTGAAGAAGGCAATGGCAATTGCCGTGCAAGCTGGCACAGGAAAGCTTGCGACGACGCCGGCGGCAGCGACGCCGGCCGCAACAACAGTGACTCGTACCGGCTTGGAGTGTCCAGCGCCGGACCAAGGGATCAGGGTTCATTCTTCTGGAAAACAAGGTAATGCCCAAGAGCTAGTATTATCCATATCACAGTTATGCAAAGTGGAGGTGCATCCTGTAGCAGATCGAGTAGAGAGGATTTTCTTGCATGAAAAGAAAGTGAAGCCCAAACTGGGCTCTAGTGATGTGAATCATAATAACAACACTTGGTATTTGGATAGTGGTGCGAGTAACCATATGACCGGCAGCCGAGAAAGTTTTGTTGTGCTGGGTGAGTCCATAAAGGGAAGTGTGAAGTTTGGTGATGATTCAATGGTGAAGATTCTTGGCAAAGGTGCAGTGTTGCTCCAGAGTGAAAATGGGCAGCACATACTCTTACATGATGTGTATTTTGTCTCCAAGCTCACAAGCAGTATACTGAGTCTTGGGCAGCTAGATGAGGAAGGGTGCAAGTCAGTGCAACGCCTTGGGTTCATGAGTGTGTTTGATCACTCCGGAAAGCTGCTAGCGAGAGCGAGGAAAACCAAGAATCGACTCTATGTGCTGAATCTGAAGAAAGCGGCAAACATACTCGATTCAGCTACAATGAAGGCAACTCAAGGCCAAGGTTCAGCTCCTGGCGGTGCAGACGTCGAGCCCGCATGAGGGTGCTCGGTACCCAAAGAAAATAAATTGAGTAACAAGATTAGGGAGGTGATTGTTGGTGCTAACCTTGTTACAAGGTCTGGTTTAGTGATTGCATTAGGTGAGTAGGCTAGTTTGTACCTGCATCTGTTTGGAATTTGTAGCCTGGAACGTGCCCGTTCGCGTTCAGGTTTGTTTTTTCTTGTTTTGTATTGAGTCTGCATATAGTTGGTACAACACATGTAACGTGTTGCATGCATTAGACATGGTCTGACGTGGGTGTACACGCTCGGCCAGGTCATGGTTACGTTTTTGTAGCGTATGGGTGAGTCCACGATCCGAAGCCGTGGGATGGCGCGTGCATGCTGGATCGTGGCGTAGTTTTCGCCCAGTTTGTTTATCAAGGAAATAAAAGGAAAGAGAACGAAATGCCGAGGAAGTTACGCGGCACAAAATACTCGTTTCCTTGTGTCGTAGTGCTTTGTTTTCCTTCCATCGTGTACGCGTGTGTTCGTTGCTGTGAGAGAGAGATATCCGGCCAGCGATCTATCAATTGGTATACAGAGCCTGGTTGTGTCCGGAGGCGAATCGGCGACGGTGTGCAGCGATGGGAGACCAGTCACCGACGAAGAGCGATGCTGGTGGCGGCGGAAAGTACACGCCGCCGAGCAAGAGGCTCGGTGCCAACGGCTCCGGCGATGGGACAATCGTCGTGGCCGCACCGGCGAGGAGCGTCGGAGTGCCTATCCAATACCCACATCTGACAGAAGGTAATTACCAGTTGTGGGCGGCAAAGATGAAGATCATCCTCAAGCCAATGGGCGTGTGGTCGGCGATCACCGAAGAAGACGCCGATGAGGCCAAGGATCAAGGAGCCATGGCTGCTATCTCGCAGTCCGTCCCCGACGACGTGATGATGTCCATCGTGGAGTACGAGTCGGCGAAGGAGGCTTGGGATGCGATTCGTACCATGCGCATAGGCGATGAGCATGTGGTGCAGGCACGCATCAACCACTTGACAAGGCGCTTTGAGCGGCTAACCATGGAAGATGGCGAAGAAGTTGGCGCGTTGGCGCCGACTCACCGCGCTTCGTCGGCGAAATTCGAGCGCTGGCGAGAACTTGAAGGAGCACGCCGTTGTCAGCGGCTGTTCGCGGCGGTCCCCGATCGCTTCGCCGATAATCAGGACAATTGAGCAATGGGGCGACGTCAAGAAGATGTCGGTCGCCGAGGCCATTGGCGGCTGCGGGCGCTCGAGGAGAACCAGTCCGGACGGCGCCAAGACCATGGCGACGACGGGCGAAGTTGATGCTGGTCTCCGTGTGCAGTTGGAGGCACTGGTCCAGAAGAAAAGAAGAAAGGGAAGGGTTCCAGCAGCGGTGGCTAGAATGGCGACGGGCGTGGCGACAAGAAAAAGACCCGCGGCAAGTTCGACAAGTCAAAGATTACCTGCTTCGAGTGCGGAGAGAAAGGACACTTCAAGTCTGAGTGTGAGGCGTCGAAGAAGGAGAAGGCGCTTCTAGCTGCTGCGCCGACTACGAACCGGGCTGCTGATGGCGGTGGCATGCGAGCTTGCACCGGGGGCGGAGGAGCAGGTTGCGAACGTCGTCGAGCCAGAAGATATGGAGGTGGAGGAGGTGCTTCGCCCTTGGCCATTGAGGCCGAGTTGGAAGCGGCTAGGGCCGAGGCTGAGCAGTTACACCATGAACTGGCTGAAGCCAATGCGGTTGTATGTTGTGTCCCACGAGTACAGTGATGAGGCAAAGGATGTAGCGGCTGCAAGCGCTGATGACAAATATATGTTGCTCCTGGAGTACGTGCATGCTGACAAGCAGGATGTTCAGCGAGCAAAGACAGAGAAGGCTGAGATGCAAGAATCACAGCGTCTGCTCCGTGAAGAGAATGCCGAGCTGCATGTTATGGTGAAGAAGGCAATGGCAATTGCCGTGCAAGCTGGCACAGAAAGCTTATGACGACGCGCGGCGGCAGCGACGCCGCCAATAACAAGATGACTCGCACCGCTTGGAGTGTCCAGCGCGGACCAAGGGATCAGGTTCATTCTTACGAAAACAAGGTAATGCCCAAGAGCTAGTATTATCCATATCACAGTTATGCAAAGTGGAGGTGCATCCTGTAGCAGATCGAGTAGAGAGGATTTTCTTGCATGAAAAGAAAGTGAAGCCCAAACTGGGCTCTAGTGATGTGAATCATAATAACAACACTTGGTATTTGGATAGTGGTGCGAGTAACCATATGACCGGCAGCCGAGAAAGTTTTGTTGTGCTGGGTGAGTCCATAAAGGGAAGTGTGAAGTTTGGTGATGATTCAATGGTGAAGATTCTTGGCAAAGGTGCAGTGTTGCTCCAGAGTGAAAATGGGCAGCACATACTCTTACATGATGTGTATTTTGTCTCCAAGCTCACAAGCAGTATACTGAGTCTTGGGCAGCTAGATGAGGAAGGGTGCAAGTCAGTGCAACGCCTTGGGTTCATGAGTGTGTTTGATCACTCCGGAAAGCTGCTAGCGAGAGCGAGGAAAACCAAGAATCGACTCTATGTGCTGAATCTGAAGAAAGCGGCAAACATACTCGATTCAGCTACAATGAAGGCAACTCAAGGCCAAGGTTCAGCTCCTGGCGGTGCAGACGTCGAGCCCGCATGAGGGTGCTCGGTACCCAAAGAAAATAAATTGAGTAACAAGATTAGGGAGGTGATTGTTGGTGCTAACCTTGTTACAAGGTCTGGTTTAGTGATTGCATTAGGTGAGTAGGCTAGTTTGTACCTGCATCTGTTTGGAATTTGTAGCCTGGAACGTGCCCGTTCGCGTTCAGGTTTGTTTTTTCTTGTTTTGTATTGAGTCTGCATATAGTTGGTACAACACATGTAACGTGTTGCATGCATTAGACATGGTCTGACGTGGGTGTACACGCTCGGCCAGGTCATGGTTACGTTTTTGTAGCGTATGGGTGAGTCCACGATCCGAAGCCGTGGGATGGCGCGTGCATGCTGGATCGTGGCGTAGTTTTCGCCCAGTTTGTTTATCAAGGAAATAAAAGGAAAGAGAACGAAATGCCGAGGAAGTTACGCGGCACAAAATACTCGTTTCCTTGTGTCGTAGTGCTTTGTTTTCCTTCCATCGTGTACGCGTGTGTTCGTTGCTGTGAGAGAGAGATATCCGGCCAGCGATCTATCAATTGGTATACAGAGCCTGGTTGTGTCCGGAGGCGAATCGGCGACGGTGTGCAGCGATGGGAGACCAGTCACCAACGAAGAGCGATGCTGGTGGCGGCGGAAAGTACACGCCGCCGAGCAAGAGGCTCGGTGCCAACGGCTCCGGCGATGGGACAATCGTCGTGGCCGCACCGGCGAGGAGCGTCGGAGTGCCTATCCAATACCCACATCTGACAGAAGGTAATTACCAGTTGTGGGCGGCAAAGATGAAGATCATCCTCAAGCCAATGAGCGTGTGGTCGGCGATCACCGGAGAAGACGCCGATGAGGCCAAGGATCAAGGAGCCATGGCTGCTATCTCGCAGTCCGTCCCCGACGACGTGATGATGTCCATCGTGGAGTACGAGTCGGCGAAGGAGGCTTGGGATGCGATTCGTACCATGCACATAGGCGATGAGCATGTGGTGCAGGCACGCATCAACCACTTGACAAGGCGCTTTGAGCGGCTAACCATGGAAGATGGCGAAGAAGTTGGCGCGTTCGGGCGCCGACTCACCACGCTCGTCGGCGAAATTCGAGCGCTTGGCGAGAACTTGAAGGAGCACGCCGTTGTCAAGCGGCTGTTCGCGGCGGTCCCCGATTGCTTCCTGCCGATAATCAGGACAATTGAGCAATGGGGCGACGTCAAGAAGATGTCGGTCGTCGAGGCCATTGGGCGGCTGCGGGCGTTCGAGGAGAACCAGTCCGGACGGCGCCAAGACCGCGGCGACGACGGCGAGAAGTTGATGCTGGTCTCCCGTGCGCAGTTGGAGGCACTGGTCCAGGAAGAAAAGAAGAAAGGGAAGGGTTCCAGCAGCGGCGGCTAGAATGGCGACGGGCGTGGCGACAAGAAAAAGACCCGCGGCAAGTTCGACAAGTCGAAGATTACCTACTTCGAGTGCGGAGAGAAAGGACACTTCAAGTCTGAGTGTGAGGCGTCGAAGAAGGAGAAGGCGCTTCTTGCAGCTGCCGGCGTCGACTACGAACCGGGGCTGCTGATGGCGGTGGCATGCGAGCTTGCACCGGGGGCGGAGGAGCAGGTTGCGGACGTCGTCGAGCCAGAAGATATGGAGGTGGAGGAGGTGCTTCGCCCTTGGCCATTGAGGCCGAGTTGGAAGCGGCTAGGGCCGAGGCTGAGCAGTTACACCATGAACTGGCTGAAGCCAATGCGAAGCTGTATGTTGTGTCCCACGAGTACAGGACAGAGGCAAAGGATGTAGCGGCTGCAAGCGCTGATGACAAATATATGTTGCTCCTGGAGTACGTGCATGCTGACAAGCAGGATGTTCAGCGAGCAAAGACAGAGAAGGCTGAGATGCAAGAATCACAGCGTCTGCTCCGTGAAGAGAATGCCGAGCTGCATGTTATGGTGAAGAAGGCAATGGCAATTGCCGTGCAAGCTGGCACAGGAAAGCTTGCGACGACGCCGGCGGCAGCGACGCCGGCCGCAACAACAGTGACTCGTACCGGCTTGGAGTGTCCAGCGCCGGACCAAGGGATCAGGGTTCATTCTTCTGGAAAACAAGGTAATGCCCAAGAGCTAGTATTATCCATATCACAGTTATGCAAAGTGGAGGTGCATCCTGTAGCAGATCGAGTAGAGAGGATTTTCTTGCATGAAAAGAAAGTGAAGCCCAAACTGGGCTCTAGTGATGTGAATCATAAGAACAACACTTGGTATTTGGATAGTGGTGCGAGTAACCATATGACCGGCAGCCGAGAAAGTTTTGTTGTGCTGGGTGAGTCCATAAAGGGAAGTGTGAAGTTTGGTGATGATTCAATGGTGAAGATTCTTGGCAAAGGTGCAGTGTTGCTCCAGAGTGAAAATGGGCAGCACATACTCTTACATGATGTGTATTTTGTCTCCAAGCTCACAAGCAGTATACTGAGTCTTGGGCAGCTAGATGAGGAAGGGTGCAAGTCAGTGCAACGCCTTGGGTTCATGAGTGTGTTTGATCACTCCGGAAAGCTGCTAGCGAGAGCGAGGAAAACCAAGAATCGACTCTATGTGCTGAATCTGAAGAAAGCGGCAAACATACTCGATTCAGCTACAATGAAGGCAACTCAAGGCCAAGGTTCAGCTCCTGGCGGTGCAGACGTCGAGCCCGCATGAGGGTGCTCGGTACCCAAAGAAAATAAATTGAGTAACAAGATTAGGGAGGTGATTGTTGGTGCTAACCTTGTTACAAGGTCTGGTTTAGTGATTGCATTAGGTGAGTAGGCTAGTTTGTACCTGCATCTGTTTGGAATTTGTAGCCTGGAACGTGCCCGTTCGCGTTCAGGTTTGTTTTTTCTTGTTTTGTATTGAGTCTGCATATAGTTGGTACAACACATGTAACGTGTTGCATGCATTAGACATGGTCTGACGTGGGTGTACACGCTCGGCCAGGTCATGGTTACGTTTTTGTAGCGTATGGGTGAGTCCACGATCCGCCGTGGGATGGCGCGTGCATGCTGGATCGTGGCGTAGTTTTCGCCCAGTTTGTTTATCAAGGAAATAAAAGGAAAGAGAACGAAATGCCGAGGAAGTTACGCGGCACAAAATACTCGTTTCCTTGTGTCGTAGTGCTTTGTTTTCCTTCCATCGTATGCGCGTGTGTTCGTTCTTTGAGAGAGAGATATCCGCCAGCGATCTATCAATTGGTATCTGAGCCTGGTTGTGTCCGGAGGCGAATCGGCGACGGTGTGCAGCGATGGGAGACCAGTCACCAACGAAGAGCGATGCTGGTGGCGGCGGAAAGTACACGCCGCCGAGCAAGATGCTCGGTGCCAACGGCTCCGGCGATGGGACAATCGTCGTGGCCGCACCGGCGAGGAGCGTCGGAGTGCCTATCCAATACCCACATCGGCGAAGGTAATTACCGCCAGGGCGGCAAAGATGAAGATCATCCTCAAGCCAATGAGCGTGTGGTCGGCGATCACCGGAGAAGACGCCGATGAGGCCAAGGATCAAGGAGCCATGGCTGCTATCTCGCAGTCCGTCCCCGACGACGTGATGATGTCCATCGTGGAGTACGAGTCGGCGAAGGAGGCTTGGGATGCGATTCGTACCATGCACATAGGCGATGAGCATGTGGTGCAGGCACGCATCAACCACTTGACAAGGCGCTTTGAGCGGCTAACCATGGAAGATGGCGAAGAAGTTGGCGCGTTCGGGCGCCGACTCACCACGCTCGTCGGCGAAATTCGAGCGCTTGGCGAGAACTTGAAGGAGCACGCCGTTGTCAAGCGGCTGTTCGCGGCGGTCCCCGATTGCTTCCTGCCGATAATCAGGACAATTGAGCAATGGGGCGACGTCAAGAAGATGTCGGTCGTCGAGGCCATTGGGCGGCTGCGGGCGTTCGAGGAGAACCAGTCCGGACGGCGCCAAGACCGCGGCGACGACGGCGAGAAGTTGATGCTGGTCTCCCGTGCGCAGTTGGAGGCACTGGTCCAGGAAGAAAAGAAGAAAGGAAGGGTTCCAGCAGCGCGGCTAGAATGGCGACGGGCGTGGCGACAAGAAAAAGACCCGCGGCAAGTTCGACAAGTCGAAGATTACCTGCTTCGAGTGCGGAGAGAAAGGACACTTCAAGTCTGAGTGTGAGGCGTCGAAGAAGGAGAAGGCGCTTCTTGCAGCTGCCGGCGTCGACTATGAACCGGGGCTGCTGATGGCGGTGGCATGCGAGCTTGCACCGGGGGCGGAGGAGCAGGTTGCGGACGTCGTCGAGCCAGAAGATATGGAGGTGGAGGAGGTGCTTCGCCCTTGGCCATTGAGGCCGAGTTGAAGCGGCTAGGGCCGAGGCTGAGCGATACGCCATGAACTGGCTGAAGCCAATCTGCGGTTGTATGTTGTGTCCCACGAGTACAGGACAGAGGCAAAGGATGTAGCGGCTGCAAGCGCTGATGACAAATATATGTTGCTCCTGGAGTACGTGCATGCTGACAAGCAGGATGTTCAGCGAGCAAAGACAGAGAAGGCTGAGATGCAAGAATCACAGCGTCTGCTCCGTGAAGAGAATGCCGAGCTGCATGTTATGGTGAAGAAGGCAATGGCAATTGCCGTGCAAGCTGGCACAGGAAAGCTTGCGACGACGCCGGCGGCAGCGACGCCGGCCGCAACAACAGTGACTCGTACCGGCTTGGAGTGTCCAGCGCCGGACCAAGGGATCAGGGTTCATTCTTCTGGAAAACAAGGTAATGCCCAAGAGCTAGTATTATCCATATCACAGTTATGCAAAGTGGAGGTGCATCCTGTAGCAGATCGAGTAGAGAGGATTTTCTTGCATGAAAAGAAAGTGAAGCCCAAACTGGGCTCTAGTGATGTGAATCATAAGAACAACACTTGGTATTTGGATAGTGGTGCGAGTAACCATATGACCGGCAGCCGAGAAAGTTTTGTTGTGCTGGGTGAGTCCATAAAGGGAAGTGTGAAGTTTGGTGATGATTCAATGGTGAAGATTCTTGGCAAAGGTGCAGTGTTGCTCCAGAGTGAAAATGGCAGCACATACTCTTACATGATGTGTATTTTGTCTCCAAGCTCACAAGCAGTATACTGAGTCTTGGGCAGCTAGATGAGGAAGGGTGCAAGTCAGTGCAACGCCGTGGGTTCATGAGTGTGTTTGATCACTCCGGAAAGCTGCTAGCGAGAGCGAGGAAAACCAAGAATCGACTCTATGTGTTGAATCTGAAGAAAGCGGCAAACATACTCGATTCAGCTACAATGAAAGCAACTCAAGGCCAAGGTTCAGCTCCTGGCGGTGCAGACGTCGAGCCCGCATGAGGGTGCTCGGTACCCAAAGAAAATAAATTGAGTAACAAAATTAGGGAGGTGATTGTTGGTGCTAACCTTGTTACAAGGTCTGGTTTAGTGATTGCATTAGGTGAGTAGGCTAGTTTGTACCTGCATCTGTTTGGAATTTGTAGCCTGGAACGTGCCCGTTCGCGTTCAGATTTGTTTTTTCTTGTTTTGTGTTGAGTCTGCATATAGTTGGTACAACACATGTAACGTGTTGCATGCATTAGACATGGTGTGACGTGGGTGTACACGCCCGGCCAGGTCATGGTTACGTTTTTGTAGCGTATGGGTGAGTCCACGATCCGAAGCCGTGGGATGGCGCGTGCATGCTGGATCGTGGCATAGTTTTCGCCCAGTTTGTTTATCAATGAAATAAAAGGAAAGAGAACGGAACGCCGAGGAAGTTACGCGGCACAAAATACTCGTTTCCTTGTGTCGTAGTGCTTTGTTTTCCTTCCATCGTGTACGCGTGTGTTCGTTGCTGTGAGAGAGAGATATCCGGCCAGCGATCTATCAATTGGTATACAGAGCCTGGTTGTGTCCGGAGGCGAATCGGCGACGGTGTGCAGCGATGGGAGACCAGTCACCGACGAAGAGCGATGCTGGTGGCGGCGGAAAGTACACGCCGCCGAGCAAGAGGCTCGGTGCCAACGGCTCCGGCGATGGGACAATCGTCGTGGCCGCACCGGCGAGGAGCGTCGGAGTGCCTATCCAATACCCACATCGGATGAAGGTAATTACCAGCCAGGGCGGCAAAGATGAAGATCATCCTCAAGCCAATGGGCGGTGGTCGGCGATCACCGAAGAAGACGCCGGCGAGGCCAAGGATCAAGGAGCCATGGCTGCTATCTCGCAGTCCGCCCCGACGACGTGATGATGTCCATCGTGGAGTACGAAGTCGGCGAAGGAGGCTTGGGATGCGATTCGTACCATGCGCATAGGCGATGAGCATGTGGTGCAGGCACGCATCAACCACTTGACAAGGCGCTTTGAGCGGCTAACCATGGAAGATGGCGAAGAAGTTGGCGCGTTCAGGCGCCGACTCACCGCGCTCGTCGGCGAAATTCGAGCGCTTGGCGAGAACTTGAAGGAGCACGCCGTTGTCAAGCGGCTGTTCGCGGCGGTCCCCGATCGCTTCCTGCCGATAATCAGGACAATTGAGCAATGGGGCGACGCCAAGAAGATGTCGGTCGCCGAGGCCATTAGCGGCGGCTGCAGCGTTCGAGGAGAACCAGTCCGGACGGCGCCAAGACCATGGCGACGACGGCGAGAAGTTGATGCTGGTCTCCGTGCGCAGATTGGAGGCACTGGTCCAGAAGAAAAGAAGAAAGGAAGGGTTCCAGCAGCGGCGGCTAGAATGGCGCGGGCGTGGCGACAAGAAAAAGACCAGCGGCAAGTTCGACAAGTCGAAGATTACCGCCGAAAAGCGGAGAGAAAGGACACTTCAAGTCTGAGTGTGAGGCGTCAAGAAGGAGAAGGCGCTTGCAGCTGCCGGCGTCGACTATGAACCGGGGCTGCTGATGGCGGTGGCATGCGAGCTTGCACCGGGGCGGAGGAGCAGGTTGCGACGTCGTCGAGCCGTAAGATAGTACTCCAGTGGGTGGAGGTATGAGCGTGGCGCATGTTCAAGGTCGGTTCGGTGAGGCATGGTGAGAGCTCGTGGTACGCGTCGCAGACATGCTCGAGGAATGTCGCTCGCGTGCTGTCGGCTGCAAGTGTGCTGTTGTCGAGTCGGCATAACGTTGGCAACATTGACGGTCGCTGGATAGACATGGCTGAGCGGATGCGCTCGGTCAGCATGCGGTTGGCCGGGCGTAGTGCCTGACGATGCACTGGGAGGGCGATGTGCGATGTTGGCTTCAGCAGATGGCTCAGAAAAAATGGGCAACGCGATGAAGAGGGTCGAGCAGAGCGCAGTGTCGAGTACGTGCGTCATGTTGCAATCGAGTCAGTGGAGGAGGTGCTTCGCCCTTAGCCATTGAGGCAGTTGAGGCGGCTAGGGCGAGGCTGAGCAATTCGCCATGAAGCTGGCTGAAGCCAATCTTGAAGCTGTATGTTGTGTCACGAAAGCTGCGACTGACGCCCGGCAGCAGCGCCGACACATAACAACTGATGACTCGTACGGCTTGGAGTGTCAGCGCGGACCAAGGGATCAGGGAGCATGCCTGGACGCGGACAGACGAGCAGTTAGCTTCGCAGCGGCCGTAACGGGTTCATTCTTACGGAAAACAAGGTAATGCCCAAGAGCTAGTATTAGCCATATCAAAGTTATGCAAAGCGGCTGTGCATCCTGATAGACAAGATCGAGTAGAGATGATTTGCTTGCACAGAAGTGCGTGCAAGAAAGTGAAGCCCAAACATGACTTAGGATATTGGATCGAAGCTTGCAGTCGAAATGGTCGGCAATGCATCCGCAGACATGCTCATAGGCAGGAATCTGAGTCTCAGTGAAGGCAGCTTGTGACAATGCGGTGTATGCATCGGAGTCGGATAGACAGCGATAGTCTGGTAGCGGCTACTAGCTTGAGCACATGAAGTGTGCTCGTACGCACAGAATGAGCAGATGGATGATACCGACGATGCAGACTGCAGATGGATGAACAGTCCTGTGCGTGATCAAGTGTGTATGATGCAAGTAGGTACATGGCTAGAGTTGGGCTCTAGTGATGTGAATCATAAGAACAACACTTGGTATTTGGATAGTGCAGGATTTTCAGCGAGCAAAGACATAAGACCGAGAGAGAAAGTTTTGTTGTGGATGAGTCCATAAAGGAAGTGTGAAGTTTGGTGATGATTGATGGTGAAGATTCTTGGCAAAGGTCGCACTGTATGGCGCTAAATCGAGCGAAGCGTATGGACGGAGGGCCTAGATCCGTGCAGAGTACCGAAGCGTGCGAGCGAACGCGGAGCTAGGTGACTAGTGCCGAGCTGAGCGACTGCGTGTCACGAATCACAGCGTCTGCTCCGTGAAGAAGAATGCCGAGCTGCATGTTATGGTGAAGAAGGCAATGGCAATTGCCGTGCAGTGTTGCTCAGAGTGAAACCTGGACAGGACATACTCTTACATGATGTGCATTTGTCTCCAAGGTTCACAAGCAGTATCTGAGTCTTGGGTAGCTAGCTGAGGAAGGGTGCAAGTCAGTACAACGTCGTGGGTTTGGGTGTCAGCGCGGACCAAGGATCAGGTTCATTCTTACGGAAAACAGGTAATGCCCAAGAAGCTAGTATTATCCATATCACAGTTATGCACAGTGGAGGATAGTAGAGCGCGTGAGCGGCATAAGTGAGGCTGCGAAAGCGGGAGTGCGTAAGGGACATCGAGGAGTGCCATAGGAATGGCGTGCATTAGGGCAGGAATCGAGAGCATGGTTGCGATGATGTGCGCGGCAGACTGATGCATGAGCAGAGCAGTACGAGGTCCAGGCGGGCAGAGCAGCATAAGCGATGACGGAGACGTGATGAGCACGAAGGACGAAGGTCGCAGCTTAGCTGCAAGACTGGATCTTAGCTGCAGTGCGAGTGAGTATCATGCATCCTGTAGCGGTCGAGTAGAGATGAGTGTCTTGCATGAAAGTGAAGCCGGAACTGGGCTGCTAGCGAGATGAGAATCACCAGAATCGACTCTATGTATTTGAATCAGTGAAAGCGAGTAAACATACTGACCGGCAGCTACAATGAAAGTTTTGTTGTCATGGCCAAGAGTCAGCTCCTAAAGGAAGTGTGCAGGCGTCGAGCCTGATTCAGTGAGGTGCTCGGTACCCAAAGCAAAATAAATTGAGTAACAAAATTAGGGAGGTGATTGTTGGTGCTAACCTTGTTACAAGGTCTGGTTTAGTGATTGAGTCGTACGAAGCTTAAGCGTGCAAGAGGAAGGCAGACTGCGAGTTGGGCAGTATGCATAGGCGAACGAGCTCGGATGACTGTGCAAGCTCGACGATAAAACGTTAGGGTGATCGAGTGACAATGCGAGGTCCGATACCGTATGTGCTCGAGTGAAAATGGGCAGCACATACTCTTACATGATGTGTATGGAGCATTAGGTGAGTAGGCTGGTTTGTACCTGCATCTGTTTGGAATTTGTAGCTGGAGCGTGCCGTTCGCGTTCAGGTTTGTTGTTTCTTGTTTTGTGTTGAGTCTGCATATGGTACAAGTCACATGTAACGTGTTGCATGCATTAGACATGGTCGGCGATGAGGGCGCCATGGAAGCAGCGCGGAGATCGAGTGTCAGGATCGAGTACAAGCATGTCGGGCATAGAGAGCAAAGGATAGTCGCAGCGACAGAGCACTCGTCGTGACTGACTGTGCTACAGTCTGAGGTAGCTGCGCTGGCTAGCGAGCTGAGGATCGAATGAACTGTACGTGCATGAATGCGATGCATGAGGCATGATGCGACGTGGCCGACGCGATCGAGAATGGGTACGGTGAAGTCGATCTGATGATCGCTGAGCATGGCTAGCAGAGTGCGCCATGCTGCGGTCGAGATGAGATGGATGCGAATGGCAGTGCAGTGCGCTCGTGTCAGGACGCGATAGTACGGGTGACGGCAGTGCTCGGACGGCAGAAGTACGGAGCAGACGTTGACAGCGACGACTGAGAGAGGCGAGTCGCAGCAACGGAAGCGGTGAAGAGAGAGCAGCTTCAGGAGCGTAGGCCAAGTGCCGGTGTCTAGTCGAGAGCTGTGACAGAGAAGCGATGCAGAGGCGCATACATACGTGGAGGATACTGGTGCGCCAGATCGGGTGGTCCAGTCGCGAGAGATGAGTCGCCGTGCTTGAGGTACAAGAGGGTGCGAGTGCGTAGCGGATGACTGAGAGCATGAGCTCAGAAGAGAGCGACGTCGTGGCAGTGTCGATGAGGCAATGAGACGCGCTAGCGAGTCGTGAGCGAGCCGGTGAAGGATGTCGAACGCGGATGCTGACTGAGCGAAGCCGGAGCACTAAGCAGAGAGGTCGTGATGCATGTAGCACGGAGAAGGAAGGTTCACTGAGAGGATGCAGAGCAGCGACAGTGTCACAGGATCAGGATGAAGGGAGTAGGGATGAAGTACGCTGATCGGAGAGCATGTCGAATGCATGGCAGAAGCACTGAGCGGATGAGGCAGAGTGCGCAGTCAGGTCGAGGCTATCGAGAATGAGTGCAAGTTAGTCAGTACAATGCGAGCATCGAATAGCTGGCCAGCAGGATGCATACTGATGTGGCGACATTGGAGGAGCGATGTGTAGAGGTGTGCGATGAATCTGAGAAAGCGGCAAACATACTCGATTCAGCTACAATAAAGCAACTCATGGCCAGGAAGTTACAGCTCCTGGCGGTGCAGGCGTCGAGCCTGCATGAGGTGCTGATACCCAAAAAAATAAATTGAGTAACAAAATTAGGGAGGTGATTGTTGGTGCTAACCTTGTTACAAGGTCTGGTTCGCTGCATGCGTCGATGGCTGGTAATGGAGCAGAGTGCGGCACTGATGTGTGCTGAGTGAAAGCGCGAACGTTGGAAGCGAATGCTGAGAACGAATGCGAAGTGTGACAACGGGTGAGCTGTCAGTGAGATGGCTGAGGAGACGATGGTGAGCGCATCAAGTACGCGTTGGCCGATGAGACAAGAGGGAGACAGGTCGCGCAACTAGGGCAAGTCCGGTTTCGTCAGAGCAGGGAGGCTAGGAGCGGAGAGTTCGCAGCGAGAGCAAGCGGAAGTGGAAATGACTGATAGGGTGAAGAATTGCGACGGCGAATGGCGGTAGATGCTGTGAGAGTCAGGATACGAAGCTCAGTTGGAGCGTGAGGCGATTGACAGCGGATGACGCGCTGGAGAGCGATCAGCTGAAGGATGAGTCAATGAGCTGAGAGTGCGACTGCAGGTGAAGCTCAAGCAGGCATGAGCCTGAATGTCGGGTCGACTGCGAAGAGGCATGATAGCAGGTAATGGACATGGTCGCAGATGAAGGGCCTAGTGATTGCATTAGGTGAGTCAAAATACTAGTTTGTACTTGCATCTGTTAGTGCTTTGTTTTCCTGGAGCGTGCCGTTAGCGTTCAGGTTTGTTGTTTCTTGTTTTGTGTTGAGTCTGCATATAGTTGGTCACGAGTCAGGGATGGAGTGGTAGCGATGGCACGAGTGCGGAGTCGATGAGCAGGTGTACAGCAGGAAGTGGAGTCAGAGCGTGCATAAGCCGTCGTATGGCGATGAGCATTCATCGAGCGGAGAACAGAGGCGATGCAGGCGAGCATAGTCTCGAGCACAGCGGGTCGGGATCAGGTCCGAGTCGAGATGCATCCAGTACGGCAGTGAGGATGCTACGATGGAGGGTGGCGAAGAAGATGCGACTAGATGTGAGTGAAGCCGGATCGTGACAGCGATAAGTACGAGTGCGAAGGGTTGGCAGCTGATAAGTGAGGAAGGAACATGGAGACGTCGCGAGTGCTGAGCATCGTAGCGATGTGACGACGCGTAGGATGGGTGTCTGCAGCATGGCGGCGGACAGCGCTGGGAGTGTAGCTCAGGAAGGTCGAGGAAGGTCAGGCGACATGTCACACTCTGAGGTAGCGAGTCTCGGCATGGCGTGGGCAGGACGCGAAGGCAAGGTATTGGGTCAGTGTGCGAGTACGCGGAGTGAGCAGCTGTGTGGGCGAGCAGCGCCGACGTTTGGGTCACCAGCTCACGGACGTGGGTCCTGCATGGTGCAATGCAGAGCGGTCTGAGCTTCAGACGAGTACTAGTGACGAGATCGGTTAGCAGAGGATGTAGGGCGGTCAGCGTGACGGAGTGCCAGTGCGTAGAGGTGCGATCAGCGGATCGTGTCCGAGAGATGCGTGCTGAAGAGAGACGCGTGCAGGTTGACACGAGAAGGACGACGGACGCGCGGAAGCGGCTGAGCGTCAGGTGAAGAGCTGCAAGAGCGCAATGTGCGAGGCCGCACGGCGAGCATGCCGAGTAAGATCGGCGGATGTAACAGCAATGAGTGGAGTGAGGAGCGCCGGCGAAGTCGCATGGTGCGAGTGCCAGGTGAGAGCTGAGCGAGCCGAAGGCTGAGCAGATGCCAGACATAGACATGTGCCATGCATGAAGTGCGCAAGGTATCGGCATGAGCCGCAGTGAATGAGCAGACTGAGACGGCGGTAGCGTGCATGCTGGATAAGTGTCTTCCATCGGTATGCAGCGTGTGTTCGTTGCTGTGAGAGAGATTCCGATTTGTTTATCAATGAAATAAAAGGAAAGAAACGGCAACGCCGAGGAAATTCTGGCACAAAATACTCGTTCCAGTAAGTAGTGCTTTGTTTTCCTTCCATACGTGTCTTAGTGTTGTTGCTGTGAGAGAGAGATTCGGTAAGCGATCTATCACCGTATAAAGGGACATCATTTACTTTGTTGGAGTGGCATAGGTGAGTTAAGCACGAGATGGTGAGCCACGGCGAGCGTATGCCATGCCGATCATGTCAGTCAGGATGGCGACATGGGGCATGAGTGACTCAGGGCATCGGTGCGCAAGAGAAGCAGGGCAATGGATCTGACGTATCGGCAACGTACTAAGGAGCGCTCAGGTGTGCGTCGCAGCATGACGCAATGGATGAGCATATGGAGCAGGAGCGTGTGAGAGGAAGCTGGGCGAAGAGCAGTGCGAGGTTCGCGATCGGAGGATTGACAAGCGAGCGATGAGGCTGATCTGATGGAAAACGTAAGTGCAGCTAGTGTCGTGCAGCGTGAGTTGAGCGTGAGCGAGTGGCGAAGTGCGAAGCCAGCATGCTGTCGATGACGCAGACAGGATCGAAAGCGTAGATGGAGGCGGTGATGAGGAGTGAGTGAAGGACATGAAGTTGCAGTAGAGTAGTCTGCAGTGGTTGCACGGAGTGATGAGAAGTGGCAGCATGATGGAGAGGGCGAGTCTGTCGGCAATGAGCCGAGGAACTGCAGTGTGAGGTAGCGAGAGCGCTGAGGATAGACGGCAGCGCAAGGCGAGGTGGGCAACGCGTGGAAGGAAAAATAAGGCGAAAGGGAAGTGCCAGGGCACGAGAAGACGGTCAAACCAATGGAGAACGAGAGGAACAACTGGGACGGTGGACAGAGTAGGGTCTGTGTGCGCAAGAAGGCAGGGCGAGATGATGGAAAAAGAGACTAGCAGTGAGAGTCGACGAGCTGTAGATATTGGTACGAGAGCTATGGGACCTGTCACTTGTGGAATGAGTCACCATGAAAACGACGGGAATCTGATGAGGAGCCGAGGGCGCAAACGCAGACGTGTGAAACCGATGGGCAGCGAAGAGACGGTAGATCGGCTAATCGCGCAGGTCGCAGACGCTGGCAGCGTTGCGACAAGAATCATCGTAAGCAAGAGATGGCGAAGAACCGCACGGGGGACGACGATGAAAGGAAGTTGCTTGAACGTGCGGACGGCGATGGGCAGATGAGGGCGAAAAGGAGCAGAGGTTAGCCACCGGGGTAGAGTGGTACGTGGACAATGAGAAACGGCCGTGTACGAACTGGACTGCAAAGACTGCCGAAGCAAGGCTGGTGCGTCGAGCGAAAAGGGATCAAGTCGTCGCAAGAGATGGAATGACGAACCAGAAAGGTCCGTCATAACGAACCGGCGTAACGGGCAACGAAGCGCATGAGAGCCCGATCGCGTGGAAGAGAAGTGACACGTGGCTGTATTGAGCAAGGAAGGTAGGAGTGAAGAAGTGAGAGTGCATGGGCAGCAGTACTGGGGCTGTGCGGCAAGATGAGGATGAAGGTATGTATTGTTTGAGCAAAGTGGAGTGCGAGTGTGGTAAGGATGGGCAGGAGTGGCCCGATAACGCAATAAAAGCGTGTGCAGAATGAGCACGTTGGATCCGAGTAGCATGAGACGGGAAGCGAAGCGAATGCTACACTGCCAGGGACTGGCAAGAAGAGCAAGTCGCGGCAAAGAATCAAGGGGCTCACAGGAAAAGCAAGCGAAGGTGCATGCCGGCAGCAGCAAAGGTCGTATGCTACGAGGAAGTTCCTGCAACGGAGAGCTAGCGTACAGAGTATACGCAAGGAGTGATCACGAGAGAAGAAGAACGGGCAAGGCTTGGAGGACGATAGAAAAAGTGAGTGGTCGAGGCAGGTAAGCATCTCAAACTTATACTGTGGCTACCAACAGCCACTCGTTTATGATGGTACTATGCTAATTAAGCACTGTACACAGGGGTGGTCACATGAAGTGTAGTCATATGTGGATGATTATCTCATCTGCAAACCATTTCATTTTATAGTAGTATAATCTTCCTAACTTGTCGATGCCCATAGAAAAAGGCAACTTAATTTCTGAAGGACAATTTGGTCTGAGATGAAGCGATTTGGTACATACATATAACATGATGTATGGTTTACATAGCTGATTTGTTTATGTCTTTTTTATTTATTTATGTGAGCAACGGTTGTACTTAGGCTGTGCCAAAAAGAAACTTAGGTTGTGCTTGCTTCTAAAAAATAAGCCCATCTAACAAAAAATAATTTTCTTTCTCATATGAATACTGGAAAATTTCTGAAAAGCCTTCTTAATTATGTCACCATCCGTAACATGTGATGAAGGCAAACATAATCAGCTTCTTCATGAAGGCTTTCTCCTTTGTGCACTTTTGTGGTGTATAAAAGCAGGAAATACTCGGAGTACAATGTATTCCTGGTTGTCTGCATTCCATTCACACATCCATATGAAGTAGGAGAGTATATAACATGTCAAAATTGGACTGGTTGTCCATTGCCACAAAATGAATGCTGACACAACAAGAAAAACTTTCTATGCATGGGTGGTCTAACAAGAGGAAAATTTGTAATGCACATATAACATGTTGTACACCATAAAGAAAGCATGTTGTAAACAAATTTATTTCTTGTTTCGATAGTTAATTTGATCACTTCTTGGTCAATATAACCAACTAGACATCGAAATGGTTCCGGGTGAGTTCGGGCATTTACCGGAGTACCGGGGGGTTACCGGAACCCCCCCAGGGAGTGTATGGGCCTTATTGGGCCTTAGTGGGAGAGAGGAGGAGGCAGCCAGGTGGAGGGTGCGCCCCCCAAGCCCAATCCGAATTGGGTGGGGGGGCGCCCCCCTTTCCTTCCCTCTCTCTCCCCTTTCCTTCCTCTCCTACTCCAACTAGGGAAGGGGGAATCCTACTCCCACCGGGAGTAGTACTCACCCCTTGGGCGCGCCATGAAAGGGCCGACCCTCCCCCTCCTCCACTCCTTTATATACGGGGGAGGGGGACCCCATAGACACACAAGTTGACAATTGTTTTAGCCGTGTGCGGTGCCCCCCCTCCAAAGTTACACACCTCGGTCATATCGTCGTAGTGCTTAGGAGAAGCCAGAAGCCGATAACTTCATCATCATCGTCATCACACCATTGTGCTGACGAAACTCTCCCTCGACCTCAGCTGGATCTAGAGTTCGTGGGACGTCACCGAGCAGAACGTGTGTAGATCGCGGAGGTGCCATAACTTCGGTGCTAGGATCGGTCGGATCATGAAGACGTATGACTATGTCAACCATGTTGTCATAACGCTTCCGCTTTCGGTCTACGAGGGTACGTAGACAATACTCTCCCCTCACGTTGCTATGCATCACCTAGTGATAGATCTTCTGTGATCGTAGGATTTTTTTTGAAATTACCGCGTTCCCCAACAGACATTGTGGAATTAGTTTGTAGATGATGGGTTGCGCGAATGATAGAAATCTAAACCCCAATTTATGAGTTGTTTCATAAGGTGCTGTTTTAGATCCATATGTTTAATGTCATGGTAAGTTTATCTAATTCTATTCTCTTGTAGTTACGGATGCCTGTGAGAGAATGCAATCATAAGTAGGTTTTTTTTTCAAGTAAGGACAACACCTTAGCTCAGGTCCACCAACATAACTATTTATGACAGCAATGAATGTGAGTCTATGAATCATGGTGAAAGTAACTAGAGGAAATTCCCATGTGTCCTCGAGAACGTTTTAATCACTATAAGAAATACTTCTAGCTTATCCTTTGCAATAAAAAGGATTGGGACACCTTGCTACACCTTATTACTTTGGTTAGTTGTTACTTGTTACAAAATATCTTGCGATCAAACTATCATTCACAATTGTTCTATAAAACTCTCAGAGACAACCTTACTGAAAACCGCTTATTAATTTGTTCAGCTCCTCATTAGGGTCGACACTCTTATTTATCGGAAGGACTATGATTGATGCTCTATACTAGTGGTTCATCAAGATTGTCGTCAACAAACTAAATAAACCTGGTAGTAGACTTCACCTTTGATAGCATCATCTATACTTCGGATAGAGTTGTAGAAGGATCAATTAGACCAACAAGCACATGGGTCACTTACAGTGGATTCCAGGTCATGTACTGCTAATGAGATGAAGCAGATTGTCAACAAATTTATTCACAAGTTTAGATACCAGTGTCCGCATGTTATGCATTATGCACCGGTGGAACGGATATGAGCCTAGGTTGATCATTCGATACTTTCGCAAGACCGGAACAAGACATAAAACCAGCTAACCATAAAATCCCTAGTAGCATCATCATTTGTTGATGTCATCTGGTAAGCATCCAATAGCCAAAGGGAGTTTGATTTTCTGTTAGCAATTAACATGGCATGGTTGTATCTAATTTATGTTCAAGCGTCCAACATGCTATGTACGTATGCCACACTATTTGATGTGTGGCTGAATTTTTCTGTTGTTACAATCAGCAGCTGAGATTACAAATTTTGTTATGTAGATTGGCAAGACTTAGTCCGTATTTCCAAATTTAACGGGTCAGAAATTTTTATTCCAAAACAGATGTATGAATGTTTGAAATATTTTCCGAGGGACAGAAGACTAGAAGTGTGGTTGTTTGTCAAATTTTCAAGAGAAATAAGCCTACAGAATACACAAAAACACATGATTGATTTGGTATATTTGGATGCTACCAATGGTCATGAACGAATGTTGCTGCTGCATTAGTTCATGTTGTTGTATTGCCCCTGATGAGGAGGCTGCGCTTCTGCTGCGTTAGAAGGTAAGTCGTGCACGCGCTGATCCTCTACTCATACATTGTTAATTCACAAGTCTCCAGCAACGCCAATAATTTGATGAAGATGGGCGTGGCGACCTCCAACCTGTGGTTGTTGAGCGTGTTCTCCTTACTGCTTCCATGTGATAGCAGCGAGATGGAGGTGCTGGTTTCTGACGCCCAGGATGGAAGCCATCTGCCGGTACAATTGCTAACCGGAGCAGCTGCAATTTCTCATGGTCATGACAGAAAAGAGGATGAATATTGCACTGCACACTGTATTACTCATTGAGAGAGGTTACATATAGCCGGGGCCTTCTACAATATCAGGCATGCAGGCCATGAGCTAGTCGTGGAGGTTAAGATCCTAGAAAGTAGGAGAAGTAGGAGTCAGGCACAAGAGCTACAACGGTACAATTACAACAGTACAATACATGGCACGTTAACACCCCCCCGCGCAGTCGGAACTCCGTCGGGATGGATGTTCAGACTGCACCAGAACTCTTGAAACACAACTATTGGAAGGCCTTTGGTGAAGACATCGGCATACTGCGATCCGGATGGCACATGAAGCACGCGAGCTTCGCCCAGGGCAACCCGATCTCGAACAAAGTGAAGGTCGATTTCGACATGTTTTGTCCGCTGGTGCTGAACAGTGTTGCTGGACAGGTAGGTGGTGCTGATGTTGTCGCAGTACACAACAGTGGCACGCTACAGTGGAAGGCAAAGCTCATGCAGTAGTTGGCGAAGCCAGGTTGTTTCAGCGACGCAGTTGGCGACAGCCTGGTATTCCGCTTCAGCGCTGGAGCGGGAAAATGTATGTTGACGCTTGGAGGACCAGGAAACCAGATTGGGCCCGAGAAACACACAAAACCCAGATGTGGACTTCCTAGTGTCAGGGCAGTCGGCCCAATCAGCATCGGAGTACGCCACAAGGTCGCGAGTGGAGGAGTGATAGAACCGGAGGCCATAGTGTGATGTGCCTTGGAGGTATCGGAGGATGCACTTCACGAGCTGCATGTGGGAGGAGCGAGGTGCGTGCATGAAGAGGCATGCTTGCTGAACCGCATAGGATATGTCGGGCCGGGTGAGAGTTAGATACTGGAGAGCACCGGCGAGGCTGCGGTAGTGTGTAGGATTGGCAAGGAGATCACCATCATGAGCGGAGGCTTTGCACTTGGTGTCGACGGGGGTGGAAATAGGGTTGCAATTGAGCATGTTGGCGCAGTCCAAGATTTCTAGAACATACTGTTGCTGGGAAAGGAAGAGCCCAGAGGGGGTTCGAGTGACATTAACACCAAGGAAGTGGTGGATATCCCCAAGGTCGGACATGGCAAACTCTGCTTTGAGGTAGGAGATGACAGAGTGTAACGTAGTGGAGGAGTTGACAGTGAGTATGATGTCATCTACGTAGAGAAGGAGGTAAGCAACAGAATTGCCATGGTGAAGAATGAACAAGGAAGTGTCACACATGGAAGATACGAAACCCAAGGAGAGGAGATAAGACTTGAACCCAAGAACCATGTGCGAGGAGCCTGCTTCAAGCCATAGAGAGACTTGCTAAGGAGGCAAACATAGTTTGGGAGGGAAGGATCAACGAAACCCGCCGGTTGAGCACAATAGACAGTCTCACCAAGTGTCCATGTAAGAAGGCATTTTTGACATCCAACTGGTGGATCAGCCAGGACTGAGCAGTGGCAATGCTGAGAACGACCCGAATGGTGGCTGGCTTGACCACAGGACTGAAGGTCTGCATATAGTCGACACCCTCTTGCTGCGTGAAGCCCCGGAGCACCCAACGAGCCATTTACCAAGCGAGGGAGCCATTAGCGTCAAGCTTGTGCCGGAAGATCCACTTGCCAGTGACCACGTTGACACCTGCAGGTCGAGGAACCAAACACCAAGTTTTGTTCTTTATGAAAGCATTAAATTCATCAAGCATTGCATCGTGCCAATTTTTGTCTTTGAGGGCGGACTTGTAAGTGGCCAGGAGAGGAGAGATAGGAGGAGAAGTGGTCAGGGTAAAAAGTCGTTTGGGCTGAGCGAAGCCGCGCTTGGCACGAGCCTGTTGGGAAACGTAGCAGAAATTCAAAATTTTCTAGGCATCACCAAGATCAATCTACGGAGATTCTAGCAACAAGAGAGAGGGGAGTGTATGTTCATACCCTTGAAGATCGCGATGCGGAAGCATTACAAGAACGTGGTTGGAGGAGTCGTAGACGCAGCGATTCAGATCGCGGTCGATTCCGATCTAAGCGCCGAACAACGGCACCTCCGCGTTCAACACACGTGCAGTCCGGTGACGTCTCCCGCGCCTTGATACAGCAAGGAGGAGGGAGAGGTTGGGGAAGACAACTCCATCAGAAGCACTACGGCGTGGTGGTGGTGGAGCAGCGTGGTTTCCAGTAGGGCTTCGCCAAGCACTACGAAGGACGAGGATGTGGAGAGGTAGGGCTGCGCCGAGAGAGAGAGAGACTCACGCCTTTGGCAGCCCCAAAGCCCCCACTATACATAGGAGGAGGGGAGGTGGCTGCGCCCCCTCTAGGGTTCCACCCTAGGGGGTGCGGCAGCCCTAGATGGGACTCGAGGGGGCGTCCAGGAGGGGGAGAGAGGGGGGCGCGCCCTAGGGTGGGCCTTTAGGCCCATCTGTGCCTAGGGTTTCCCCTCTCTCCTCCTAGCTGCGCCTTGGGCCTTGGTGGGAGGCGCAGCAGCCCACTCAGGGGCTGGTCCCTTCCCACTCTTGGCCCAGGCAAGCCTCCGGGGCTGGTGGCCCCTCCCGGTGGACCCCCGGAACCCTTCCGGTGGTCCCGATACATTACCGGTGACGCCCGAAATCCTTCCGGTGGCCAAAACCTCACTTCCTATATATTATTCTTTACCTTCGGACTATTTCGGAACTCCTCGTGATGTCCGGGATCACATACGGGACTCCGAACAACATTAGGTAACCACATACAAACTTTCCCTATAACCCTAGCGTCATCGAACCTTAAGTGTGTAGACCCAACGGGTTCGGGAGGCATGCGGACATGACTGAGACATCTCTCCGGTCAATAACCAACAGCGGGATCTGAATACCCATGTTGGCTCCCACATGTTCCACGATGATCTCATCCGATGTCCACGATGTCGGTGATTCAAGCAATCGCATATACAATTCCCTTGGTCAATCGGTACGTTACTTGCCCGAGATTTGATCATCGGTATCCCAATACCTCATTCAATCTCGTTACTGGCAAGTCACTTTACTAGTTCCGTAATGCATGATCCTATGACTAACTACTTAGTCACATTGAGCTCATTATGATGATGCATTACCGAGTGGGCCCAGAGATACCTCTCCGTCATACGGAGTGACAAATCCCAGTCTCGATTCATGCCAACCCAACAGACACTTTCGGAGATACCTGTAGGATACCTTTATAGCCACCCAGTTACGTTGTGACGTTTGGTACACCCAAAGCATTCCTACGTTATTCGGGAGTTGCACAATCTCATGGTCTAAGGAAATGATACTTGACATCAAAAAAGCTTTTAGCAAACAAACTACACGATCTTGTGTTATGCTTAGGATTGGGTCTTGTCCATCACATCATTCTCCTAATGATGTTATCCCGTTATCAATGACATCCAATGTCCATAGTCAGGAAACCATGACCATCTATTGATCAACGAGCTAGTCAACTAGAAGCTCACTAGGGACATGTTGTGGTCTATGTATTCACACATGTATTACGATTTCCGGTCAATACAATTATAGCATGAACAATAGACAATTATCATGAACAAGGAAATATAATAATAACCATTTTATTATTGCCTCTAGGGCATATTTCCAACAGTCTCCCACTTGCACTAGAGTCAATAATCTAGTTCATATCACTATGTGATTGTAATGAATCCAACACCCACTGGGTTTGATCATATCTCGCTTGTGAGAGAGGTTATTAGTCAACAGGTCTGAATATTTCAGATCCGTGTGTGCTTTACAAATCTGTATGTCATCTCCTAGATGCAGCTACCACGTGCTATTTGGAACTATTCCAAATATCTGCTCTACTATACGAATCCGGTCTACTACTCAGAGTCATCCAGATTAGTGTCAAAGTTTGCATTGGCGTAGCCCTTTATGACGAACTCTTTTACCACCTCCATAATCGAGAATATTCCTTAGTCCGCTAGTTACTAAGGATAACCCTGACCGCTATCTTGTGATCCATTCCTGGATCACACTTGTACCCCTTGACTGACTCATGGCAAGGCACACTTCAGGTGCGGTACACAACATAGCATACTGTGGAGCCTACGTCTAAAGCATAGGGAACGACCTTCGTCCTTTCTCTCTCTTCTGCCGTGGTCAGGTCTTGAGTCTTACTCAATACTCACACCTTATAACACAGCCAAGAACTCCTTCTTTGCCGATCTATTTTGAACTCCTTCAAAATCTTGTCACGGTATGTGTTCATGTGAAAGTACTATTAAGCGTTTTTGATCTGTCCTTATAGATCTTGATGCTCAATGTTCAAGTAGCTTAATCCAGGTTTTCCATTGAAAAACACTTTTTCAAATAACCCCATACGCTTTCCAGAAATTCTACATCATTTCTGATCAACAATATGTTAACAACATATACACATCAGAAATTCTATAGTGCTCCCACTCACTTCTTTGGAAATACAAGTTTCTCATAAACTTTGTATAGACCCAAAATATTTGATCATCTCATCAAAGCGTATATTCCAACTCCGAGATGCTTACTCCAGTCCTTAGAAAGATTGCTGGAGCTTTGCATACTTGTTAGCATCTTTCACGATTGACAAAACTTTTTGGTTGTATCACATACAACCTTTCCTCAAGAAAATCGTCGAGGAAACAATATTTTGACATCCTATCTGCAAGATTTCATAAATAATGCAGTAATTGCTAATATAATTCCAACAGACTCTCAGCATCACTACGAGTGAGAAAGTCTCATCGTAGTCAACTCCTTGAACTTGTCGGAAAATATCTTAATGACAAGTCGAGCTTTCTTAGTGGTAATACTTACCATCATTGTCCGTCTTCCTTTTAAAATCCATCTGTACCCAACAGCCTTACGACCATCAAGTGGTTCTTCCAAAGTCTATACTTTGTTTTCATACATGGATCCTCTCGGGTTTTATGGCCTCGAGCCATTTGTCGGAATCCGGGCCCACCATCACTTCTCCATAGCTCGTAGGTTCATTGTTGTCTAGCAACATGACCTCCAAGACAGGAGTACGTACCACTCTGAAGTAGTACGCATCCTTGTCGACCTACGAGGTTTGGTAGTGACTTGATCTGAAGTTTCATGATCACTATCATAAACTTCCACTTCAATTGGTGTAGGCGTCACAGGAACAACTTCATGTGCCCTGCTACACTAGTTGATGTGACGGTTCAACAACCTCATCAAGTCTCCACCATCCTGCTACTCAATTCTTTCGAGAGAAACTTTTCCTCGAGAAAGGACCCGTTTCTAGAAACAATAGCTTTTGCTTTCGGATCTGAAATAAGAAGTATACCCAACTGTTTTGGGTGTCCTATGAAGATGCATTTATCGGCTTTGGGTTTGAGCTTATCAGACAAAACTTTTCACATAAGCGTCGCAGCCCCAAACTTTTAAGAAACAACAACTTAGGTTTCTCTAAACCATAGTTCATACAGTGTCATCTCAACGGAATTACGTGGTGCCCTATTAAAGTGAATGTGGTTGTCTCTAATGCATAACCCACAAACGATAGTGGTAATTCGATAAGAGACATCATGGTATGCACCATATCCAATAGGGTGCAATTATGATGTTCAGACACACCATCACACTATGGTGTTCTAGGCGGTATTAGTTGTGAAACAATTTCCACAATGTCTTAATTGTGTGCCAAACTCGTAACTTAGATATTCATCTCTATGATCATATCATAGCTATTTTATCCTCTTGTCACGACGATCTTCGACTTCACTCTGAAATTACTTTAACCTTTCATTAATTCAGAATTGTGATTCATCAGGTAAATATACTTAGCATCTACTCAAATCATCTGTGAAGTAAGAACATAATGATATCCACTGCGCGCCTCAGCACTCATTGGACTGCACACATCAAAATGTATTACTTCCAACAAGTTGCTTTCTTGTTCCATCTTAATGAAAACGAGGCCTTCATCTTGCCCATGTGGTATGACTTGCATGTCTAAAGTGATTCAAAATCAAATGAGTCCAAACGATCCATCTGTATGGAGTTTCTTCATGCATATATACCAATAGACATGGTTCACATGTCTCAATCTTTTCAAAAAACGAGTGAGTCCAAAGATCCATTAACATGGAGATTCTTCATGCGTTTTATACCAATATGACCCAAACGGCAGTGCCACAAGTATGTGGTACTATCATTACTATCTTATATCTTTTGGCATGAACATGTGTATCACTACGATCGAGATTCAATAAACCATTCATTTTAGGTGCAAGACCATTGAAGGTATTATTCAAATAAACAGAGTAACCATTATTCTCCTTAAATGAATAACCGTATTGCGATAAACATAATCCAATCATGTCTATGCTCAATGCAAACACCAAATAACAATTATTTAGGTTTAACACCAATCCCGATGATAGAGGGAGCGTGCGATGTTTGATCACATCAACCTTGGAAACACTTCTAACACATATCGTCATCTCACGTTTAGCTAGTCTCCGTTTCCTTTTATTTCGAGTTACTAACACTTAGCAACTGAACCGGTATTTATCACCCTGGTGCTACTAGGAGTACTAGTAAAGTACACATTAATATAACGTATATCCAAAATACTTCTTTCGACCTAGCCAGCCTTCTCATCTACCAAGTATCTAGGGTAGATTTTCTTCAGTGACCGTTCCCCTCATTACAGAAGCACTTAGTCTCGGGTTTGAGTTCAACCTTGGTTTTCTTCACTAGATGATCAGCAACTAATTTGACATTTCATGAAGTATCCCTTCTTTCCCTTGCCCTTCTTGAATCTAGTGGTTTTACTAACCATCAACAATTGATGCTCCTACTTGATTTCTACTTTAACGGTGTCAAACATCACGAATTGCTCAAGGATCATCATGCCTATCCCTGATATATTATAGCTAATCACGAAACTCTAATAGCTTGGTGGCAGAGACTATGGAGAACCATCACTATCTCATCTGGAGGATTAACTCCCACTCGATTCAAGCGATTGTAGTACTCAGACAATCTGAGCACATGGTCAACGATTGAGCTTTTCTCCCTTAGCTTGCATGCTTAAGAAACTTGTCAGAGGTCTCATACCTCTTGACGTGGACAATAGTCTGAAATCCCAATTTCAGTCTTTGGAACATCTCATATGTTCTGCGACGTTTCAAAAAGGTCTTTGGCGCCTCAATTCTAAACCGTTTAACATTACGCACTGAACTATCACGTAGTCATCAAAACGTGTATGTCAGATGTTCGCAACATCCACATACAACGCTCGAGGTTCAGCACACCGAGTGATCCATTAAGGACATAATCCTTCTGCGCAGCAATGAGGACAATCCTCAGTTTACGGACCCAGTCCACATAATTGCTACTATCAACTTTCAACTAAATTTTCTCTAGGAACATATCTTAAATAGTAGAACTAAAGCGTAATCTACGACATAATTTGCAAAGACCTTTTGACTATGTTCATGATAATTAAGTTCATCTGATTATTTAATGAACTCCCACTTAGATAGACATCCTTCTAGTCATCTAAGTGATACATGTTCCGAGTCAACTAGGCCGTGTACGATCATCACGTGAGACGGTCTAGTCATCATCGGTGAACATCTTCATGTTGATCGTATCTACTATACGACTCATGTTCGACCTTTCGATCTCATGTGTTCCGAGGCCATGTCTGTACATGCTAGGCTCGTCAAGTCAACCTAACTGTTTTGCATGTGTAAATCTGGCTTACACCTGTTGTATGTGAACGTTAGAATCTATCACACCCGATCATCACGTGGTGCTTCAAAACAACGAACTTTCGCAATGGTGCACAATTAGGGGAAACACTTTCTTGAAATTTTTATGAGGGATCATCTTATTTATGCTACCGTCGTTCTAAGCAAATAAGATGTAAACATGAAAACATCACATGCAAATCATAAAGTGGCATGATATGGCCAATATCATCTTGCGCCTTTGATCTCCATCTTGAGGCACGACACAATCACCTTCATCACCGGCATGACACCATAATCCCCATCATCATGATTTCCATCACCGTGTGTTCATGAAATTGTCTCACCAACTATTACTTCTACTACTATGGCTAACGGTTTAGCAATAAAGTAAAGTAATTACATGGCGTTATTCAATGACATGCAGGTCATACAATAAATTAAGACAACTCCTATGGCTCCTGTCGGTTGTCATACTCATCGATATGCAAGTCGTGATTCTAATTACAAGAACATGATCAATCTTATACATCACATATCATTCATCACATTCTTTTTGGCCATATCACATCACATAGCATACCCTGCAAAAACAAGTTAGACGTCCTCTAATTGTTGTTGCATGTTTTACGTGGCTGCTATGGTTTTCTAGCAACAACATTTCTTACCTACGCAAAAGCCACAACGGTGATATGCCAATTGCTATTTACCCTTCATAAGAACCCTTTTCATCAAATCCGGTCTGACTAAAGTGGGAGAGAATGGCACACGCTAGCCACCTTCATGCAACAAGTGCATGTCAGTCGGTGGAACCTGTCTCATGTAAGTGTACGTGTAAGGTCGGTCCGGGCCGCTTCATCCCACAATGTCGCCGAAACAAGATAAGACTAGTAACGGTAAGAAAATTGAACAAATCATCGCCCATAACTACTTTGTGTTCTACTCGTGCATAGAATCTACGCATGGAGCTAGCTCATGCTGCCACTGTTGGGGAACGTAGCAGAAATTCAAAATTTTCTACGCATCACCAAGATCAATCTACGAAGATTCTAGCAACAAGAGAGAGGGGAGTGTATCTTCATACCCTTGAAGATCGCGATGCATAAGCGTTACAAGAATGTGGTTGGAGGAGTCGTACACGCAGCGATTCAGATCACGGTCGATTCCGATCTAAGCGCCGAACAACGGCGCCTCCGCGTTCAACACACGTGCAGCCCGGTGACGTCTCCCGCGCCTTGATCCAACAAGGAGGAGGGAGAGGTTGGGGAAGAAAACTCCATCAGCAGCACGACGGCGTGGTGGTGGTGGAGCAGCGTGGTTTCCAGCAGGGCTTTGCCAAGCACTACGAAGGACGAGGATGTGGAGAGGTAGGGTCGCGCTGAGAGAGAGAGAGAGAGAGAGAGAGAGATACTCGCGCCTTTCGCTGCCCCCAAAACCCCCACTATATATAGGAGGAGGGGAGGTGGCTGTGCCCCCTCTAGGGTTCCACCCTAGGGGGTGCGGCAGCCCTAGACGGGACTGGAGTGGGGCGGCCAGGAGGGGGAGAGAGGGGGGCGCGCCCTAGGGTGGGCCTTTAGGCCCATCTGCGCCTAGGGTTTCTCCTCTCTCCTCCTAGGTGCGCCTTGGGCCTTGGTTGGAGGCACACCAGCCCACTTAGGGGCTGGTCCCTTCCTACTCTTGGCCCATGCAATCCTCCAGGGCTGGTGACCCATCCCGGTGGACCCCCGGAACCCTTCCGGTGGTCCCGGTACATTACCGGTGACGCCCGAAATCCTTCCGGTGGCCAAAACCTCACTTCCTATATATTATTCTTTACCTCCGGACCATTCCGGAACTCCTAGTGACGTCCGGGATCTCATCCAGGACTCCGAACAACATTCGGTAACCACATACAAACTTTCCCTATAACCCTAGTGTCATCAAACCTTAAGTGTCACTAGTAGAAAAAGGGTCATACGTGAAGCCCAATAGTGCCGGTTTGTATTAGAGCCGGCACTAATGTGTACAATAGCACCGGTTCGTGGCAGCGATCAATAGCACCAGTTCGTGGCTAACCTTTAGTACCGGTTCATGCCACAAACCGGTACTAAAGGGGATGTGTCAGCCTGCGGTCAGGGTATGGCCCCACCGACACCATTTAGTGCCGGTTCGTACCACGAACCGGTACTAATGAGGTTATAGCAAGCTGTTTTTAGTCCCACCTCGCTCCCCTAACAAGCCTTTTACCACCTTAAATATGTTATTTCTCAAACTATCACAAGCACTTGGTCTTCATTGAACTCTATGTGTAGAATTTGTGGCCGCAATATTAGTCTTCATCGGTTTATAAATCGTTGATGACTCATATTGACAATTCAGATTGTACACACAAAGATAATTGATGATCAAAGTATTTTGATGTTATAAGATCATATTGACAGTTTAGACTCTAAAGAAATATAAGATCGTGATGTAAATGCTCTTATATTTTTTGCGTTCAGTATGCACCATTCAAAGCGACGCCATCAACTTTCAACCATTTCTGCCTTCATTTGCTATTTTTCATGCATTCAATGATTTGTTTTGAGAACCATTTAGTGCCGGTTCGTACCACGAACCGGTACTAATGAGGTTATGGCAAGCTATGTTTAGTCCCACCTCACCAAGAGAGAGGGAGTAAGAGCGGTTTATAAGCCCTGAGTGCAGAGCCAATGAAGAAGAGGCTCAGTGCTCACGTTGCTTAGCTTCAATCCTTTGGGAATACGGTAGATTGCAGAGCTACAGCAGTGCAGTTTACTATCCCAAAAGGGTTGAAACAAATTAACGAGCATTGCACCTCTTTTTATTTTAATAACTTATTACAACTCCGGACTTCTTCTTTTTATTTTAATAACTTATTACAACTCCGGACTTCTTACATTATGGCAAAAGGAAGGAGGAGAAGAAGAAGAAGGAGGAGGAGGAGAAGAAGAAGAAGAAGAGGAAGAGGAAGAAGGAGAAGAGGAAGAAGAAGGAGAAGAAGAAGAAGAAGAGGAGGAGAAGAAGGAGGAGGAAGAAGGAGAAAAAGAAGAATAAGAAGAGGAAGAAGAAGGAGAAAAAGAAGAAGGAGAAGGAGAAGGAGAATAAGAATAAGAAGAGGAAGAAGAAGAAGAAGAAGAAGAAAGAGGAGAAGGAGAAGGAGAAG
Source organism: Aegilops speltoides (assembly GCA_021437245.1). Taxonomy (NCBI): domain Eukaryota; kingdom Viridiplantae; phylum Streptophyta; class Magnoliopsida; order Poales; family Poaceae; genus Aegilops; species Aegilops speltoides. Next base: position 10,378,289 of record CM038145.1, read on the forward strand.
AGGAATAAGAAGAGGAAGAGGAGGAAGAAGAAGAAGAAGAAGAAGAAGAAGAAGAAGAAGAAGAAGAAGAAGAAGAAGAAGAAGAAGAAGAAGGAGAAGAAGAAGAAGAAGAAGAGGAGAAGAAGGAGGAGGAAGAAGAAGGAGAAGAAGAAGAATAAGAAGAGGAAGAAGAAGGAGAAGAAGAAGAAGGAGAAGGAGAAGGAGAAGAAGAATAAGAAGAGGAAGAAGAAGAAGAAGAAGAAGGAGGAGAAGGAGAAGGAGAAGAGGAATAAGAAGAGGAAGAGGAAGAAGAAGATAAATAACTATATAAAAAATTACTCAAAAATAAATAAAAGAAAATAAATAATGCGGAAAAGAAGAAAACTAATATAAAGCAAAAATATTCACAAAGAAACTAAATACGGCAAAAAAACTACTCAGAAATAAATAGAAGATAAAAATTAAGCAGAAAATAAATAACTATATAAAAAAATTACTCAAAAATAAATAGAAGAAAATAAATAATGCGGAAAAGAAAAAAAAAATTAAAAAAAATGTTGGGGCGCTGCCGGGTGAGCCTACCAGTCCTAGGGTGTGCAAATGCAGGCCCAGAAGGGCCAGGAGGCTCACCGGGCAGCGCGCCTTAGTTTGGCCCAGAAGCCTGCAATTTAGAGAAGTTCGAATGGGCAGCCGCGGCTGGGTTTATAAACCAGTCTGGCTGCCCTTCGCTCAGCGAGTGGGACTAAACATAGCGATCACAAGACCTTTAATACCGGTTTGTGGCACAAACCGTACTAAAGGCCTCTTTAGTACCGGTTTGTGCCACCAACCGTACTAAAAACCTCGTTCCGCCGCTTGGGCTGGCCAAAATTGGCCTTTAGTACGGTTGGTGGCTCCAACCTGTACTAAAGGCTACCCTATATACTACACTCACGAAAAACCAGTTATAAATCGCCACTTCTCGTTCCACGAATCACTCTCCGACGACGACGCCACCGCCGCCGCGTGCGTCGCCCTCGCCGCCCTCGCCGCCCGTCATCGTCGCCGCCGCCGCCCCGCTTGCCGTCGTCGTCGCGTCGCCGCCCGCCCCCCGCGCCCGTCTCGATCAATCGTCGCCGCCCCGCCGCGCCCCTTGCGCCGTCTCGTCGCCGTCGATCCCCGCCGCCGCCGCCCGTCTCGTCGTCGCCGTCCCAGCCCCGCCGCCCCTCGTCGTCGCCACCCCGACCCCCGCACGCCACACACACACACACACACACACATCCACACACACACACACACACACACACACACACACACACACACACACACACACACACACACACACACACACACACACACGTACACTACACATGTTAATTTATTTTTAGAATGTTAGATTAATTAGAACTATATCATCTATAGTTAATTTATTTTTAGAATGTTAGGAATGTTATGTTAGATGAATTAGAAATATGTTAGATGAATTACTAAATGCTTAGTTGAACTAGTTGAATTAATATGTAGAACTAGTTTTTTAGTAAATGCTTAGTTGAACTAGTTGAATTAATTAATATAATTACTAGTTTATTTTTAGTAAATGCTTAGTTGAACTAGTTTATTTTCTGTTAATATATTTTTAAAATGTTATGTTAGATGAATTACTAAATGCTTAGTTGAACTAGTTGAATTAATATATAGAACTAGTTTTTTAGTAAATGCTTAGTTGAACTAGTTGAATTAATTAATATAATTACTAGTTTATTTTTAGTAAATGCTTAGTTGAACTAGTTTATTTTCTGTTAATATATTTTTAGAATGTTATGTTAGATGAATTACTAAATGCTTAGTTGAACTAGTTGAATTAATATATAGAACTAGTTTTTTAGTAAATGCTTAGTTGAACTAGTTGAATTAATTAATATAATTACTAGTTTATTTTTAGTAAATGCTTAGTTGAACTAGTTTATTTTCTGTTAATATTTTTTTCTGTTAATAGATTTTTTTGGGTGATATTTAGATTGTGTAATTAATTTTGTTCATAGAATTTTAATGATTTTTTGTTCATAGTATTTAGAAAAGGAAAAAAGAAGAAGTAGTTTATTTATAGTTGAACTAGCTAGCTAGTTGATTTAATAAACTAATTTATTTTACTATATATAGAAGTAGTTTGTTTTTAGTAAGTACTACTTATTTATTTATAGTAAGTGCTTAGTAGTTGAACTAGATAGTTGACTAATAAAACTAAATTATGAACGTATGCCGGAAATGTCGTACTCATCGGACGACGATAACCGCCCGGGGGAGTGCGACTGGTGCCACGACAACCGAGGTATCTGTGACAGGTTCATTGAGTTGGATGATGATCGGCGCTTCAGCATTAACCTCGAGGAGACTTGCGATGTTCATACGGTACGCAATGACGACAATAGTGTTTTTCGTAATTAAGCACGACTTCAACTATTTTAACGTGTATTTTTCATCTTTCCAATTCGACTAGCTTATCCCATGCTTTGCAAGACGCTATGTCTTGGAGAGGATGGGTATTGAAGACCATGAAAATTTCGAAACAATTTTTTTTCCTAAGTACCGAACATGGTGTGGATTTTCAAGTAAAGCTGTACAATGCTCAGAGTGTAACCCATTTTGGATGCAAAAATTGGGATGCATTTTGCAAGATGTATGGTCTTGATGAGGGTATGACTGTCACCATGGATCTTGGTGATCCTACAATCGAGCAAGAGACACCTACGATTTGGGTCTTTGTGGATACACCTCCAGTTCTTCCCTCATGTGAGCTAAATATAGTTATTAAGTAATTTATATTGTTTATTTCAAAATTTATAGTTGACAACTTATCTCCATTGACAGCTTATTTTAATCTTCAAAGAATGTGCGGAAGATGGTAGACAGAACGTACTACACCGAAGGCTGCGAATTAACTTATCAGGAGAAACGACATCTGGTCGGATTTTGTACTGATCTTGAGAATTACAATATCTATAATCAAACTCCTCAACATTATGGTCAATACATGCCACTAGTGCACGTGTTGAACTACGGTAACTACCATGGAGATACCTTGGTAAGATTATTTTTTACTATTACAACATTCGTGCATCTTTTTGCACACTTCTAAAACTAGTACATCATTGCTAACTACAAAGTTATTATTATGTTTTTCAACAGATAATCCCGAATGAATGTGTGCCTCATCGATGTATACGCTGTGGTAGCCTTCATGTTTTGAACATACTACCAGGTCGTCCTACGAATCTCAACTGTCCATACCGGGTTTCTAAAAGAAGTGGAGACATAACAATCAAAGAATGGAAAAAATGTATGGACTGTCGTAAGGAGCTTCTTGGAAGCAATAAGCAACGAAAGGCAAGAATTGGAGACAGGATGATCGCCATTCTTCATAATGGAGAGTCAGGGTCTATATTGTTTTATGCTATTTTACCTTAAGGGTGTTTATGTCCTACCTGATACTGATGATCATGTGCTAAGAACAATTATATATGTACGTAGGGTTTGGTTCGATGACTATATATGAGGATGATGATCGTATGACTTATTATTAATAACGAGTAGAAGTTGTATGATGATGCATGATTAGTAGGACTTGTTATTATGATGATGTAATGATGCAAAAGCATGCATGAGCATGTTATATCTGCGGGTGCAATGAACATAGCAGCAGCGTTGATAAACAATTAAAGCATGCATGATGTATATATGATGCATAACGTGTACAATGTGTAGTATCGTAAAATACCAGCAAACGAAAAAGAATTAAAATGGAAACACAAAATTAAATGAAAAAGAAATCATAAAACTAAAAACCCACCACAACTTATAGTACCGGTTGGTGTTACCAACCGGTACTAAAACTCGAGCCCCGGCGCTGGCTAGTGCCACGTGGTCGCCCTTTAGCACCGGTTCGTGCTGAACCGGTGCTAAGGGGGGGGGCCTTTAGTGACGACTAATTAGTGCCGGTTATGTAACCGGCACTATAGGGCCCTACGAACCGGTGCTAATGCCCGGTTCTGCACTAATGTGTGTAGACCCAACATGTTCGGGAGGCATGCAGACATGACCGAGACATCTCTCCGGTCAATAACCAACAGTGGGATCTGGATACCCATGTTGGCTCCCACATGTTCCACGATGATCTCATCAGATGAACCATGATGTCGGGGATTCAAGCAATCCCGTATACAATTCCCTTTGTCAATCAGTACGTTACTTGCCCAAGATTCGATCGTCGGTATCCCAATACCTCGTTCAATCTTGTTACTGGCAAGTCACTTTACTCGTTCCATAATGCATGATCCTGTGACTAACTACTTAGTCTCATTGAGCTAATTATGATGATGCATTATAGAGTGGGCCCAGAGATACCTCTCTGTCATACGGAGTGACAAATCCCAGTCTCGATTCGTGGCAAACCAACTGACCCTTTCGGAGATACCTGTAGGATACCTTTATAGCCACCCAGTTACGTTGTGACGTTTGGTACACCCAAAGCATTCCGACGGTATCCGGGAGTTGCACAATCTCATGGTCTAAGGAAATGATACTTGACATTAGAAAAGCTTTTAGCAAACGAACTACACGATCTTGTGCTATGCTTAGGATTGGGTCTTGTCCATCACATCATTCTCCTAATGATGTGATCCCGTTATCAATGACATCCAATGTCCATAGTCAGGAAATCATGACCATCTATTGATCAACGAGCTAGTCAACTAGAGGCTCACTAGGGACATGTTGTGGTCTATGTATTCACACATGTATTACGGTTTTCGGTCAATACAATTATAGCATGAACAATAGACAATTATCATGAACAAGGAAAGATAATAGTAACCGTTTTATTATTGCCTCTATGGCATATTTCCAACAGAGTCGCCATTTTATGTGAATTGACTGGTGGGGGAACGGGGAGTACGGGGCGATGTGGAGGAGAGGGAGTGGCGGGCGAGCGGTGCGAGGTAGATGCGGTGGGGTCCGGGTCAGACGCAGGAGGAGCGGGGGGCGATCCAGAGATCGGGTGGCAGGGGAATCTGGGGCGGGCGAGTCGGGGGAGACGGCGTGGGTGTAAGTGGGTCCAGGGGGAAGCGGTCGGGGTAGTGGGCTGGCAGGAAGAGGCGTGGGAGGCATGGGTTGGTGGAGCGGCGCACGAGGTGGATGCGAGAGGCACGTTTGCATCCGAGGTAGGCTGGGCGGGGATCCCGGAGGAGAATGCATGCGGACGTGGGAGAGGGGCGGGATCGTCTGTGGCCGGTGTGGCTGGTGAATGAGGTGAGGTATAAGGAAAAATTGATTCATCGAAAACACCATGACGAGAGACAATTACTTTGCGCGTCAGGAGATCGAAACAACGATAACCTTTGTGTTTTAAGGGGTAACCAAGGAAGACACACCGTGTGGAGCGTGGGGCGAGCTTGTGTGGGCTAGTGGCATAGAGGTTTGGAAAACACAAGCAACCAAAGACACGTAGATGATCGTAGGTAGGGGGAACGCCGGTAAGGAGAAAGAAGGGGGTGTGAGGTGCAATTTTGACGGATGGACGGCGACTGAGGACATAGGTGGCGGTGTGTAAAGCCTCGACCCAAAACAGTGGCGGAAGATTGGCTTGGAGAAGAAGGGTGCGGACAATGTCGTTCATGGTGCAAAGCATACATTATGCCTTGTCGTTCTGTGGGGAAGTATGAGGACAGGAGAGAAGGTAGACGATGCCGTGGATCGAGAAGAAAGTACGAAGAGAAGTCTTGATGAACTCGCCGCCGTTGTCACATTGCATGAATTGAATAATCGTGTGAAATTGGGTAGAGATGTAAGAGAAGAAGCATTGGAGGGTGGGGGACGTGTCGGATTTGTGACGGAGAGGAAAAGACCATGAGTAGTGAGTAAAGTCGTCTAGTATAATGAGATAATAAGCATAGCCCGAAAAGCTTACAACTGGGGACGTCAAAAGGTCACAATAAATGAGCTGAAATGGTGCAGTAGTACACTTATTGCAAGGGGAAAATGCTAAGCGAGGTTGGCCCCCTAGTTGGCACGAGGTACAAGGGGAGTGAACACTTTTATTACAATCTGGTAAAAAATGAGAAAGGGAAGCTAGTGTTGCTTTGCTAGGGTGCCTAAGGCGCCGGTGCCACAAGTCGCCGGTTGTGGTAAGGAAAGCGGAGCCGCCGGTGGTGTTGGTTCCATAGAAGGGGTAGAGCAGGCCGGAGCTACTGGACGTCATGAGCGGAGTCTTGGTGGGAAGAGCCTTCACAGAAAAGCAAGAGGGGTTAAAGCGACCTCAACATTATTATCACGAGACAATTTGCGAACGGAAATAAGATCTTTGACAATGTTAGGGCAAACGACAACATCGTTAAGAGAAAGATTGGTGGGGGAAGTGTGGTGGAACCCGTGCCGATGATAGGTTGAAGGTGACCATTGCCAACGATGATGCTCGAGGAAAAATGCCGAGGAAAAGAGCGAAACATGAAGAGGTTACCAGGATTGCCGGTGACGTGTGTGGCGGCGCCGGAGTCGAGGATCCAGTCAGCCCCGTGCGCAAGGAGGCCCTGCTGGCTGTAGGCGTGGCTGAGGAGTGCAGCGTGATCCCAAGCAGGAGAGCCGTAGGAGTACGGCTGCGGGGCGGGGGACAATGCAGGCCCCGACAGCATCAGAGGATACGCCTGGGAATGCACACCATGCCGTGGGCCCAGCACGCCAGCGGCGTTTGGCGGAGTCCATCCGGGGCGAGGTGGAGGTAGAGCCATGCCGAACGGGACAAAATAGCCAGTCTAGGGCGGCGGGGCGGCGGTGTTGGAGTAGTATCCCCGAGCGGACGAGTCAGAGCGGCCGCGCCCGCGACCACCGTCACGCCCACGATTGCCACCTCTGGAGCGGACTCCGTTGGTTCCATGGCCGCCGGGGGCGGGGCTGTTGTCGTTGCCACCGGAGTGGGGGCCGCCGTTGCCGCCGTTGCCGTTGTTGCCATCGGGGTCACGATCACCACGATCACCGCGGTCATTGAGGTCGCCGCGGTCGTTGGAGACGGTGAGGGCTGCGGCGCCAGCCTCGGTGGTGCGAAGGTTGATGTTGTACTCCGCGAGATTCACGTGGGAGCGCGCAACGCCGAACGGGGGAAGAGGCACTGTGTCCCCCAAGATGGTGCGGATGGTGTCGAAGCGAGCGTCGAGGCCATGAAGGAACTGCATGGTGAGATCTGGATCGGAGATAGGGTTACCGGTGTCAGCAAGGCCGTCGGCGAGGGACTTGAGATGGCGAGCGTAGTCGGAGACGGAGAGTTCGCCCTGCTTCAAGTTCCGGTATTGGCGCGTGAGGTGGAGGTACTAGGCGCCCTAGTTGGCCAGGAAGTAGTCCCAGATTCGCTGCCAGGCGGTGTAGGCGTCGACGGCGCCCCCATGATCAGCTCGAGGATGGAATCCGCGAGGGTGAAGAGGATCCAGAGGACCGGCCGTTGATACACGGCAAGCCAGGCGGCGCCTGGGTGAGGAGAAGGACGGCGCTCGATGTGATCCTGGACACGGTACTGCATAAGAAGACAGGTGAAGAAGGTGCGTCACTTGATGTAGTTGTTCTCAACAGGGTCGAGCTTGAACTTGATATGGTTTGAGATGTGGTTGTTGTGGAAGTTGTGAAGAAGAAGATCAGGAGGAGATGGCACGGGAAAGATGGCCGTGGTGGCGAGAGCAGAGGTTGCAGCAGGCATGGTGGTTGAGGAGAAGGGAGGAGAGGTCCCCGGAGTGAAGGACAGAGAGGAGGAGACGGGAGCGACCGGAGTGGCAGGGGGCTCGCCGAAGATGTCCTCGGAAGCCATGGCGACTGATACCAAGAAAGAGGATGAATATTGCACTGCACACTGTATTACTCATTGAGAGAGGTTACATATAGCCGGGGCCATCCACAATATCAGGCACGCGGGCCATGAGCTAGTCGTGGAGGTTAAGATCCTAGAAAGTAGGAGTCAGGTACAAGAGCTACGACGGTACAATGACATCAGTACAATACATGGCACGTTAACAATGACATACTTACATGGGGTGCCCTTTGTGTTTGTGCGTGTTTCCCCAAACCCTAAAACCCTCGCGGCGCCGGGGGCGATTAGGGTTTGACGTGGATTCAACTTTTCCCACCGACTCATCGCCGGTGCAAGAGATAGATGAAGAGGCAAGGGCCCCGGGCTCATGGTTGCGCCTAGCGCCGCGGGCGTGGGGGAGGGGAGCGATCCCCAGGCGGGCTGCGCCGCCAGGAAGAATCTAGAGGAGGCGTTGGGGAAACTTGACATATCTGAAGAAGAGGCTACTCCTCTGATCCTCGACGATCGCGTCGAGGGAAGGCCAGCGAAGTGGCTTTTGGCCGGGAAGGTGCTCCATCGGAACCACCTTCATATCCAAACCATCACTAATGCACTTCGGCGGGCATGGGGCAACCCGCGTGGTTTGCAGTTTCGATCAGCGGGCGTCAACGTGTTTGTTGTAGAATTTGAGAGCCAGAGGGACATAGATAGGGTTTGGAGTGGCTCGCCGTGGCACATCAGTAAGAACGCCGTGGTGCTGGCTGAATTTGATGAATGCATGCGGCCTGATGAGGTCCAATTCGATCGTATGCGGATTTGGGCTAGGGTTATGGATCTGCCCAATAACCTACGGGATGAAGTGTGGTGGATGCCGATCGCTAAGCAAATGGATAAAAACGCCCAATTTGTAAATTTTGATCATAACGGTGGCTTTCCGCGAGCAAGGATATCCATTGAGGTAGATAGGCCTTTGAGAAGGTGGATCTTAATCGAGTCTGCCAGGAGAAAGAAGACGGATGCGTATGATATTCAATATGAACAACTGCCCTATTTCTGTTTCTCTTGTGGTAGATTAGGGCACTCAGAAATATATTGTGCTACTCTGGGCTCACGCGCTGATAAGGGTGAGCTGCCGTTTGGTTCTAAACTCCGTGCGCCGGATGATACAAAGAAGGCGCCGGTCAACGACAATTCCTCCAGGGATACAAAGTCTTAGAGCAAGCCAACCACGAGGAATTCTAGCACTAACAAGGAACCTGGGGTGGGAGTGACATCTCCTAAGAAGAACAAGCAGCCACAGAAGCGGAAAGATGCCCCTCATCAGGTATATAAACCCATGGCTAAAACCATGTTGCTTATGGATGGGAGCTCAGGTGCTGCAGGGGGGGTTGGGGGTGAGAGCATCATGGCCCCAACCACAGCCAGCAACGATACAGAGGGAGACGACTTTACTCGTGATACAAAGAAGAAGAAGCCCACACCTGAGAATTCGGCAGAGACCGCGCCGCGGTCCTGCCAGCCACATTGAGTGTACTAAGCTGGAACTGCCGGGGGCTTGGGAACCCCGAGGCAGTTCAGGAGCTTCGCAGTATCTTGAAGCTGGAAGGCCCCTCCCTTCTCTTTGTCATGGAAACTAAAATCAATGCCAAAAGAGTTGAGGATCTGAAGTTTACGCTGGGTTTTACAGGCAGTTTTGCAGTGTTCAGTGTTGGCCTTAGTTGCGGCATAGGTCTTTTCTGGTCCAGAGATGTGACCGTGGATTTGAAGAATTTCAGTAAGAATCATATTGATGTACTGGTACATAGCAATAATCAAAACACTTATGTTTGGCGTTTCATGGGTTTTTACGGAGCACCACAAGCGGAAGAGCGACACCACAGTTGGCGGTTCTTGCGTACTTTACACAACATTCCCCATAGTGATTGGTTGTGCATGGGAGATTTTAACGAAACTTTGTATGCGTGTGAGCATTTCAGTACAGCGGCTCGATCTGAAGCTCACATGAGATCCTTCAGGGAGGTTGTGGATGATTTATCTTTCCAAGATCTAGGCTGGTCTGGTGCGGCTTATACGTGGGACAATCATCAAATGGGAGAAGCAAATGTCAAATCACGGCTAGACCGAGCTTTCGCGAATGAGGAATTTCGGCAGTTTTTTCACCATATACGGGTGCGTAATCTGCCCTCAGTTGAGTCTGACCATTGTTTTGTGTTAGCAGAAATTAAAGAGGTACTATCGGATCGTCCGAGGGCGAAGAAACAATTCGTTATGAAAACGTATGGCAAACTCACACTGATTATGACCGTCTAGTTGAGCAGAATTGGCGGGGCATACCACACTCTCCATGCCTCCAAGCCATTGCATCGGCACTTGGTACCTTGCAGGCAACCCTAGAGCCGTGGAGTTTGAAGGAATTTGGGTGTTTGGCGTGAACTGTCAGACAACTCCAACAACGACTGAATCGGATTCGGTGTCAGACTATAGGCACTGGGCCTTCGGATGAGGAGAAAAGCATTGTAAAGAAACTGAAAGAGGCCTTGCTTCAAGAGGAGATTTGGACTCGACAGCGTTTGAGAGTTTCGTGGCTCCGAGAGGGTGATCGTAACACATCATATTTCCAAGCGCAAGCAGCTCAGCGCCAACGTATGAATAAGATCTCAGATCTGCGCCGAGCGGATGGCACGATTTGTGCTAGTGGAGATGAGGACAAGGTGGAGGTGCAGAACTTCTATCAGCGGCTCTATGAATCACAGGGTTTTGCGGATCCTCAGCTACTGTTATCACATGTGCCAGTTAAGGTGACACAAGTGATGAACATAGAACTCTCCAAACCCTATACCCTGGAGAAAGTCAAAGTGGCACTGTTTCAAATGGCTCCTTCGAAGGCACCTGGTGTTGATGGATTTCTGCAGGTTTTATCAGCGTCATTGGGATCTACTTGGTAGCGCTGTAACGAGGCGATGCTTGATTTTCTCAATGGAGGGAGCTGCGGTAGGAACTGAATGACACGTCTATAACTCTGATCCCAAAGGTTAGACACCCCCAATCGATATCACAGTATCGTCCTATTGCATTGTGCCCTGTTTTGTATAAGATTGCTGCTAAGGCAACTACCAATCGCTTGAGATACTTTATGGATGAGATTATAAGCGAAGAACAGAGTGCCTTCGTACCCGGACGCCTCATCACAGACAATGTGCTTGTAGCTTATGAAAGTGTACATACGATGAGGAGGAGGAAGAAGGGCAAAAACTATTCATGTGCGGTCAAGTTAGATATGATGAAAGCATATGATCGTGTTGAGTGGCATTATCTCGAAGCTATACTAATTCGGCTGGGTTTTGGTATGAGCGTTGTTAGATTGATATTGAAGTGTGTCTCCTCGGTGCGCTTCTCGATGCGGGTTAACGGTGAACTTTTACCATACTTTACACCATCCAGAGGTTTCCGACAAGGTGATCCAGTTTCACCTTTTCTATTTCTGCTATGTGCGGAAGGATTTTCCTCGCTGTTGAAATATTACAGTGGAGTTACCGCAGACAGAGGTCTGAGGGTTAGTTATAGATCACCATGGTTCACACATCTATTATTCGCAGATGACAGTTTGATTTTCATCAATGCAAGTAACCCAAGTGCTCTTAGACTCAATGAGATTCTCCGGATTTATGGAGAGGCTTCGGGACAATGTGTTAATCGTGAAAAAAGCTCTGTATTTTTAGTACTAACACTCCTTGTTCGTTGAGGCAGATTCTGCAAGCAACATTAGATATTCATGTGCAAGCATTCAGTGAGAAATACCTGGGGCTCCCTACTGCTGTGGGTAGAATTACCAGTGGCACTTTTGATCATATCAGTGAAAGAGCTCGTGGGAAGATACAAGGCTGGTCGGAAAAATTATTGGCATGTGCAGGTCGGGAAACACTGCTCAAATCTGTTATTCAATCAATTCCTACTTATGCAATGAGTACGTTTCTTTTGACCAAGAAAGTTTGTAAGAGTCTCACTTCACCAATGGCCAAGTATTTTTGGAGTAGCTCTCTTGACAAGAAATCTTTGCATTGGGTGTCCTGGAAGGAGCTAGCTACACCTAAGTGCAAGGGTGGGATGGGGTGTAGAGAGCCGCATCTTTTTAACCTGGTTATGTAGGGAAAACACGGTTGGCGATTCCTCACCAACCCCAATTCTCTCTGTGCAAGAGTGTTGCAGGGCCCTTACTTTCCTGACAATGATTCCATGAATGCTACTATTCCCAAGTCAGCATCGGCCACTTGGAGGGTGATCATTGTGGGAAGAGAATCCCTTCGGGCCGGACTGATCTATCGAGTAGGCGATGGTTCCTCCATATCTTCCTGGAATGATAAGTGGATCCCAGGTACAATTTCTACGTCTCCTATGTCCCGACCTCAACATACTACCATTGAGCGTGTGTGAGGGAGTCCTGGACTAGAGGGTGTCCGGACAGCCGGACTATCATCGTCAGCCGGACTCCAAGACTATGAAGATACAAGATTGAAGACTTCGTCCCGTGTCCGGATGGGACTTTCCTTGGCGTGGAAGACAAGCTTGGCGATACGGATATATATATCTCCTATCATTGTAACCGACTCTGTGTAACCCTAGCCCTCTCCGGTGTCTATACAAACCGGAGGGTTTTAGTCCGTAGGACGAACAACCATTACAACAATCATACCATAGGCTAGCTTCTAGGGTTTAGCCTCCTTGATCTCGTGGTAGATCCACTCTTGTACTACCCATATCATCAATATCAATCAAGCAGGAGTAGGGTTTTACCTCCATCGAGAGGGCCCGAACCTGGGTAAAAACATCGTGTCCCTTGTCTCCTGTTACCATCCGCCTAGACGCACAGTTCGGGACCCCCTACCCGAGAACCGCCGGTTTTGACACCGACAGTGTGTCTGAGCTGATTGATACATCTAACTGGTCGTGGAGACAAGACCTGGTTCGCGACAACTTCATTGCGCCTGATGCTGAAGCAATTTTGAACATCCCAATTCGGCAAGGAGGTGGAGATGATTTTCTGGCATGTGCATTTGAAAGATCGGGAAACTACACTGTGAAGTCGGCGTACCGTGCTCTCGTGACTCAGAAAGAGCGTGTTGCTCTAGAGGAAGGGACGGCTATGGGAACCTCAAAGGATAATACATAGTTGTGGAAATCCCTACGGAAATTGAATGTCATTCCGAAGGTGAGAGTGTTTTGGTGGAGGGTCCTTCGTGGCATTCTCCCGGATGAAGTCACTCTCAACTATCGACATATTGCAGAGATTCGTCGATGCAAAGTCTGTTTGGCTATGGATGAAGATTTGGAGCATGCGCTCATACACTGTTCACATGCAAAACCCTTCTGGGAGGAAGCGGCTGCGTGGTTCGGCCTAAGGTTGCCCCGGCTTCATCCAGACTCATGGGCACGCGACATCACATGTGATCCCAGATTCTGAGATGATGACCGTGCCAAGATCCCATGATAATGTGGTCTATTTGGCACTCGAAACCGGATCAAACATGGAGAGGAGGGCAGGAATCCTCTGACTACGCTCGGGGCCACTAAGCGAGCGATCGCTCTTCTTCATCTTCCATGGGGAGACGCGAGGATCTTACCTGGTTTTGGTGGAGACCACGATGATGGTGTTGTCAAGATCACCACGGATGGAGCGTTAAATTTTGCTGATGGCAGGGGCAGTGCAGGAGGGGTGGCTCGATCCTCTTCGGCGTTCCTGGGAGCTTGGTGCAAGCCATACTTGGGTATCTCTGATCCCTTGATCATGGAGGTTTTCTCACTGCGAGACGGAGTCCGGTTTGCTTCTCTCCGAGGCTTCTCTCATGTGATAATGGAAACTGATTGCTTGGAGATGGTGACGCTCTGGACTACTCGACACAATTCTCGTTTAGTTGTGGCTCCTTTATTAGTAGAGATAGGAGAGCTATGTAATAATTTTACTTTGTTCGATATTCAGCATGTAATCAGGTCAGCTAACGTTTCGGCGCATCTCTGTACAAAGCGTGCTTGCACTCTGAATGTAACCGATAGCTGGCTTGACGAGACCCCTAGCTTCTTAGTGACCAGCCTATTGGCTGATTGTTCTAAGAATGCCTTCATATGAATAAAGCTCTCTGATTTCCCTGCAAAAAAAAAAAAAAAATGGGGTGCCCTTTGCCTTAGGCCTTCGACAATTGAGAAAAACTCCTAGAGATTCATATGTCCGTCTCCTAGCTTCTGTGTCTGCGTGTAGTGTGCTTGCTTAATTATGCAGTGTCCTTACAGGTCTCAAGTCTCAATAGTACTATGTGAATTGGCATAATTAGGATAAATATATCCATCAATCGATACATGCGGGAACGGATCCATCGAACAGATCGATTGATACGTACGACGGGACTTGACGAAAGAAGGGATTTCATAGTTATATTTATCACATGATAGTTGATAAATCTGTTCTACACCCTGATTTTTTACGTGTAATTTGGGTTCCATGAGTACTCATTTTCTCTTACGGTATTCTTTTTGGTTGCAAAATGTAGACCCAGTTTCAGAATCATGAAATCTAAAGATTATAATGCTCTCAAAGTTATACTTTTCATGCCATTTTTTCGCGCACTAAATATTCTTGACAGTAGCGCAATCAGCCCCCCACCAGCTAGACAGTGGCACAATCTCTTTTTTGTATATTTCTTCCTTCTTAGGAGACAGGCCGATGGGTCTACTTGAGCTTGCTAGCTCGGATGGACAAATTTAATCCGGAGAGTTTTAGATTGAATGGATATAACTGGAGCTTCAGAAAAAATAGTTGTTCATAAGTCGCGTTCACCCCTCATCACTGGTGGAAAAACAGGCTTTCCGTCCAGCCCCATAAGTCGCGAAGCTGTAGGAACCGCGACCAATGGGACCTTTAGTCGCGGTTCTGGAGGTGAACCGCGACCAAAGGCCTGGGCCAGGCGCTCGGTGGCCAGCTGGTGCACGTGAGGGGCTTTAGTCGCGGTTGGCCAGACAACCGCGACTAAAGGCCTTCGGCACCTTTTAGTCACGGTTTGCTGTGCCAACCGCAACTAAAGCCCTCCCTATATATACCCATCCAGCAGCCAACACTTAGCCATTTGGAGCCATTCTCTTCACAAGTGGGTGTAGGTTTGCTTTTGGTTCCTCTTATGCACATAAGGTGTTTGATGAAATGCCCCAAGAGCATGAAACAAACATGACATGAAGTGTTGGAGCCACACTCTTCGATCATGGTTAGCAACTTGATGAACCTTTGATGTGTCAATATGCATGTGTGTAGTTCATTGTTTAATTTATATTGTTTGTAGCTAGTTAGTTTAACAAATGCATGATGGTTAATTATATATTTTATATTATAATAATGCAGATGAATCGGCAATGGATGTCTGGTAACCGACTCTCCGTGAGTTCACTACGGGTTTGAAAGATTTCCTCGTAGTGGCTAATGCGAACAAGCGGGGGTTTTGTTATCTGTCCATGTGTTATCTGTAAGAATGAGAAGGGTTACTCTTCCTCAAGAGTTGTTCACATGCATCCGCTTGAAGGGTTTCATGCCAAGCTATAATTGTTGGACCAAGCATGGAGAAAGAGGGGTTATAATGGAAGAAGATGAAGAAGGGATGATTTCATCGATGAAAGCTATCTTGCTCATTTCGGTGATACTTTCATGGAGGATCTTTGAAGGTGAAGGGAAGGTGAAGAAGAGGCACGTGATGATCCCGCTGATGATCTTGGTCGGACCATTCTTGATGCACGGAGACGCCGCGAAACTGAAAAGGAGAGGAGAATTTGGATCGCATGTTAGAGGATCACGAAAGGCGCTGTACCCGGATGCGATGATGGTCTGAAAAAGCTGGGCTGCATAATCGGATTTGCTGAAATGGAAGGCGAGGCAGGTGTAGCTGACTCGGCATTTGAAAACTTGCTGAAAATGTTGAAGAATATGTTTCCAAAGGATAACGAGTTGCCCGCCAAGACGTCTGAAGCAAAGAAGGTTGTCGCCCTCTAGGTTTAGAGGTTACAAGATACATGCATGCATCAACGATCGCATCCTCTACCATGTGAATACGAG
Organism: Aegilops speltoides; assembly: GCA_021437245.1. Lineage (NCBI taxonomy): Eukaryota > Viridiplantae > Streptophyta > Magnoliopsida > Poales > Poaceae > Aegilops > Aegilops speltoides. Next base: position 10,394,155 of record CM038145.1, read on the forward strand.
AATTTGAATGAATGCCGGTATGCCTTGCATTGCGTTATAAGATCGAGGCGATGACCCCGGTGACGATGTTGAGGGCCGAAACCCGGAAGAGGGTTCCCGCCAAGGTGATGTGGTATGCTCCTATAATACCACGGTTGAAACGTCTGCTCAGAACAAAGAGCATGCCAAGTTGTTGCGATGGCACAAAGAGGACCGTAAATCGGACGGGAGTTGAGACACACCGCAGATGGAACGCAATGGAGAAAGATCGACAGATGGTTCAAAGATTTTGCAGCCGACGCAAGGAACATAAGATTTGCTCTAAGCACGGATGGCATGAATCCTTTTGGCGAGCGAGCTCCAGCCATAGCACTGCCCGTGACTCTATGCATCTACAACCTTCCTCCTTGGTTGTGCATGAAGCGGAAGTTCATTATGATGCGGTGCTCATCCAAGGTCCGGCAACCCGCAACGACATCGATGTGTACCTAAGGCCATTAGTTGATGAACTTTTACAGCTGTGGGTGGTATCCGTGTGTGGGATGAGCACAAACAAGAGGAATTTGACCTATGAGCGTTGCTTTTCGTAACCATCAACGATTGGCCTGCTCTTAGTAACCTTCGGGACTGTCAAATAAGGGATACAATGCATGCACGCACTTGCTTACATGAGACCGAAAGTGTACATTTGCCAAATTGTAAGAAGAACGTGTACCTTGGGCATCGTCGATTTCTTCCGAAAATTCATCCAGTAAGAAAGAAAGGCAAGCATTACAATGGCAAGGCAGATCACCGGCCGAAGCCTGCGGAACGCACTGGTGCTGAGGTATTTGATATGGTCAAGGATTTTAAAGTCATCTTTGGAAAGGGTCTGGCGGACAATCAGTTCGAAGGGAGCCGACGGGCACGCAGCCATGTGGAAGAAGAAATCTATATTCTGGGAGCTAGAATATTGGAAAGTCCTAGATGTCCGCTCTGCAATCGACGTGATGCACGTTACGAAGAATATTTGCGTGAACCTCCTAAGCTTCTTGGGCGTGTATGGGAAGACAAATGATACAAAGGAAGCACGGCGGGACCAGCAACGTTTGAAAGACCACGATGACCGGCATCCGGAATGGTTTCAAGGTCGTGCCAGCTACGCTCGACCAAAGAAGAGAAGGTCATCTTTTTGAATGCCCGAGCAGTATGAAGGTCCCGTCTGGATTCTCGCCCAATATAAAGGGAATAATAAACATGGCGGAGAAAAAGTTCCAAAACCTGAAGTCTCACGACCGCCACGTGATTATGACGCAATTGCTTCCGATTGCTTTGAGGGGCTCTGCGGAAAATGTTCGAGTAGCCATTGTGAAGCTATGTGCATTCCTCAATGCAATCTCTCGAAGGTAATCAATCCGAAGTTCTACCACGGTTACAGAACGATGTGATCCAATGTCTTGTCAGTTTCGAGTTGGTGTTCCCGCCATCCTTCTTCAATATTATGACGCACCTCCTGGTTCACTTAGTCGAAGAGATTTTCGTTCTCGGTCCTGTATTTCTACACAATATGTTCCCCTTCGAGAGGTTCATGGGAGTATTAAAGAAATATGTTAAGTAACCGTGCTAGGCCAGAAGGAAGCATCGCCAAGGGCTATGGAAAGGAGGAGGTAATTGAGTTTTGTGTTGACTTTGTTCCTGACCTTAAGCCGATTGGTCTTCCTCGATCGCGGCACGAGGGGAGACTAAGTGGAAAAGGCACGATCGGAAGGAAATCAACGATATGTATGGACGGCCATTCTCGATGAAGCACACCACATCTGTCTTGACCAATTCCAGCTTGGTGGCTCCGTACTTTGAGAGAAACACAAGAATATTTTACGTTCTGACAACCCGGGGAAGCCTGAATCCTGGATTAGGAAGGCCCACATGGAGACTTTCGGCAGTTGGTTGAGAAAACATTTAATGAATGACAATGATGTTGTAGATCAGCTGTACATGTTGGCCAAGACACCATCTTCGACTATAACGACTTTCCAAGGGTACGAGATAAATGGGAATACATTTTACACGATCGCCCAAGATAAAAAGAGCACCAACCAAAACAGTGGTGTCCGCTTTGATGCAGCAACCGAGAATGGGCATCAGGTCACATATTATGGTTACATAGAGGAGATATGGGAACTTGACTATGGACCCTCCTTTAAGGTCCCTTTGTTCCGGTGCAAATGGTTCAAGCTAACAGGAGGTGGGGTAAAGGTGGACCAGCAATACGGAATGACAATGGTGGATTTCAACAATCTTGGTTACCTTGACGAACCATTCGTCCTAGCGAAAGATGTCGCTCAGGTTTTCTATGTGAAGGACATGAGTAGCAAACCGAGGAAACGGAAAGATAAGAAAGCGATCAAGACATCATGCGATGATTCAAAGCGCCACATTGTTCTTTCGGGGAAAAGAAACATCGTGGGAGTGGAGGACAAGACAGACATGTCCGAAGATTATAATATGTTTGCTGAAATTCCGCCCTTCAAAGTGAACACCGACCCAAGCATTAAGTTAAATGATGAGGATGCTCCATGGATACGGCACAATCGTAAGCAAGCAGGGACACAAGGGAAGAAATGATGTGTAATAATTTATTGTACCAAACTTTGTTGAATGGATCATGTGAATTATATTACCCATGATGTGTTTGGTGTCCATTTTCGAATGATTCGAGATACCACTGATGATACATGAAATTTGGAGTGATTTAGTCATACTCCTTCCTAGGCGTATAATATGCATACTCGTAGTCTTCATAGCCGCCGTCGTCGTTGTACTGGTAGTCGTCGCCTTCTAAGTTGCCGCCGTCGTCGTCGCTGCTGTCGTCGCTGTCGTCGGGCGGCGCTCGTGGCTCGAACTGAGGGTAGCGCAGGCGGGGGATATCGCCGGCCGTGATGTAGTCCATGACGCTCTGCAGAGTCCGGCCATACCACCATAGCCGACGGCCGGCCTCGTGGAAGTTCCCAGGAGGCAGACCGTCCTCCTCATACCTGGCGAGCGCCCTCTCACGCCGATTGATGAAGAAGGCGTCCCAAGTATGCTGGTTATCGGGATGCCAGCGGGGATTCATCCGCTGCTCCAGCGTGAGGTCGAGGTAGTAGTGGTTCGTGATGGCCGCCCGTGCATGCAGACTCGAGGAAGGGACGCACGCCGCTTGGCTTAGGCTCCAGCTGGTGGGGACGCGGTAGCCCGGTGGACAAGGGTAGTTCGAGGCGCAAAGCTCCTCCACCTGCTGGTAGGTTAGAGTGGGTGCGGTGGAAGCCATGAGAGAGTGATGAGAGATTGTAGAGATGTGATAATGCTGGCCAAGCCGGGCTACATATATGTAGTGAGAAATGGCGGGAAAAATGGGAGCGGGAAGACAGGAGGCGGGAAGAAAGTGGTGGGAAGAAAGAGGCGGGAAGACAGGGAAGAAATGTCGGGAAGAAGAGGAATCCAGAGCTGGTCATCTAACCTTTAGTCCCGGCTGGTTGGTGCAACCGGGACTAAAGGTTAGACAGGACGCGTGGGTAGCGCACGACGCCCTGTTGGAGGAACAAGACAAAGCAGAAGCGGCGCCGTGCCTATAAAAGGAGCATCGATACGCGCGAAGATAGAGGCGTGAAGAAATGGCGGGAAGACATAGGCGGGAAAGAACTGGCGGGAAGACTGGCCGGGAAGAACTTGTGGGAAGACAGAGGCGGCCGGGAAGAACTTCTCTGAATTTTTTGATATATTATTTGTATTTTTAGAATTTTGAAATGAATTAGTTCTATTTTTCTGAATTTTTTGATATATTATTTGTATTTTTAACATATTGAATTGAATTAGTTTTATTTTTGACATATTATTTGTATTTGCCTCGTAGGGTTTGGAGACGGTTCGTAGATACAAAGGACGTAGAACTTTATATGCATTAAATTATGTATGGAAACTTGTTCAAAATTGTATATGGTCATCCGATGATATTGAATATATATTGTATATTCCTCTTGAATTCTTTTGGTTCTAATTTCAAATTTGTTTGAAATTGTACATTCATATGCATGTATGTAGTACCGTAGAATATGTGAAACTCCTTCAAAATTAAAATAAAGCACAAAAGAAATAAAACAATACAAATTAAACAGAAAACAATACAAATTAAAAAGAAAACAATACAAATTAAACAGAAAACAGGTTTGGGGGGCTAAAACCCTAAACTGCTGGCGTTTAGTCGCGGTTGGCAGACCAACCGCGACTAAAATGGGTTTTAATCGCGGTTGGCCAGACCAACCGCGACTAAAGGTGGGGCGGAACGCAAAAACCGCATAAAACCCCTTTAGTCGCGGTTGGGCAGGCGACCCGCGACTAAAGGGCACCTTTAGTCGCGGGTCTCGTCGCCAACCGCGACTAAAGGGGCTATAAATACAAGCCCTCGACGCCGCCCGCCGTTTCTCGCCTGTTCGTCTCTGCCGCGCCCTCGACGCCGCCCGCCGTCGCCCTCGCCCTCGACGCCGCCCGCCGTCGCCCTCGCCCTCGCGCCGCCGCCGCCGTCGCCCCAGCAGCAGCCGCCGCCGCCCGGCCTCGGTACTGCCGCCTCGCTCGCCCCTGTAACCCCCTCCGCCCTCTCTCCCGAGCAACCGCCGCCGCCGCCTCCGTTCCCGGCCGCTGCCACGTCCATCCTCACTTCGATCTGCGCCGGTGCCATGGATTCCGCCGCCGCCGCCGATGCCACAGCACCTCCGTCCTGCTCCTGCATCATCATCACCTCTCCTTCCTCCGACCCCGGCTTCACCTCCTCCTCACTCGTCACGCTCTTGCCGCAGCTCTCCGCACCCTCCATTGTTATTATTTCTCACTTGTTGCAGCGTGCGTGTGCGTGTGTGTGTGTGTGTGTGTTAGGTGATGATGCAGTAAAAATGTTAAATGTGTGTAGAAAAAATGTTGCCATGTGTTAAAAATTGCTAATCTTGTATTTGAAAATTGTTAATCAAGCATCTGAAAATGTTAAATGTTTTTATAGAAAAAATGTTGACCATGTGTTAGAAAATGGTTAATCTTATATTTAAAAAAATGTTAATCCAGCATTTGAAGAACGTTGAAAATGTGCAAAGAAAAAAAAGGTGTGCATGTATTAAAAAAATGCTAAATGTATATTGAAGAAATGTTAACCATGTATTCAAATAATAATAATAATGCATTTCAAAAATGTTAAATATGTATAGAACAAATGTTGACCATGTGTTAAAAAATGTTAATCTTGTATTTGAAAAAAATTATTCAAGCATTTGAAAAATGTTTAAAAGTCTGTATAGCTAAAATGTTGACCATGTATTAGAAATGTTAATTTTGTATTTTAAAAATGCTGAAAAATATGTATAATTCTTTGATCATGTATTAAAAAATGTTAAACTCATATATGAAAATGGTTAAATGTGTATTTAAAAAATATTCTTGATACAAAAAAAATGTAGAATGAAAACCAAAATAAAGAAAGAGGGAAAATGAAAAACAATGAAATCCAAAAAGGAAACTAAAGGAAAAATGAAAATGAAAAATAAAAGCAAAGAAACAAACGCAAAAAAATAGAAAACTATGAATACCGACAAAGAAACAAAGAAAAACAAAAACTCGCTGAAAACTAAGAAGTAGACAAAAAACCAAAGGAAAAAAGAAGGAAAATTTGAAAAAAGGGAAAATGGATAAAAACCATGAAAGAAACAAAGAGAAACCAAAAGAAAAACGAAAAAAACAAGATATAGCAACAAAAAAAAGAATACCAAAAAACCGAAGAAGAAAGAAAAAACCAAACAAATCACAACACCCTCAACTACGGAGGCGACCTAGGATCATATCCTCGCATGCCCTTTTTTTTCTTCCTTTTTCTCCCGTTTTAGTACTGCTACTGGGTCGACCCATTACTGTATTGTCTTCATGTGAGTGATCCTTCCATCTCGCGTGAAGACGTGGTTGACAAATGTTTAATTGCTTGCAAAGTTTCTTCACAAAATGTTTAATGTCTGTTGTCCTCGCCTCCCTCTCCGTGTGTGTTGTCCTCGCCTCCCTCTCCGTGACGCCGTCCTCTGCCGCCCCGTCTCGCGCTCTACCGCGACACCCTCTCCCACCCTTCCTCGCCTCCTTTTGCCACCGCCCTTCGCCACCGCCACCGCCACCCCTTCTTCACTTAATTAATTTGTTTTACTACATGTTTTCAGGATGACATAATGGCGGACGATAGAGCTGAGCCGATTATGGACAACTATGATCCGGACGGTGAAGCACATATGTTCGGCATCATAAACGGCGATATTCAATATGTGCCGACCGGAGAAGAAGAAGATGATATCTCTTCTTATCTGAACCTTGACGGTGAAGATGAAGGCGCCACAAGAAGATGATGCGAAGAAACATCGATAAACAGCGATCTTCAAATGGAAGTAGCAACCACCTCCGCGCCGAGGTATATATATACATTGAGCCTCTGGTGATACAAACTAACTGATTTGAATAAATATGTGTACTAACGCGCGACTCTCTTTCTTATTTTAGCCCTCGGCGGATCGTCGAAACAATCGAGTACGTCGTCAAAGCGTGGCGCAACCAAGACGATGAAACAAGGAGAAACATGCACCATCGAGGTTGTCGACGATTGCAACCGGCAGGCCGCTGGAGCCCCGCAAGAACGCCACCAAGTTTGTCAGCCAATGCGGAGCCATTGTTAGAGACAACGTCTCGATCACCGTCCAGGAGTGGAATGAGCCAAAGAAGGCACGAATTGATGGTTTCACTTTTGTCGATAAGAGAACAAAAAAAGATTGCTTCAAGAAGCTTATGGAACATTTCGTTCTACCTCCGAATACAACAAATTCGATGAGGAGGGTAACAAGATTGAGGAAAACAAGGAGAGGAGGAGGCTAGTCAAACAGTTCGCTCTTCATAAGATGGCCGACGCATTCCGGAAATTCAAGCAAAATCTAGCCCGTGACTTTGTCAAGCAGAACAAGACTCCGGATTTCAAAGGACAATATGAGAAACTGAAACATGATTGGCCAGAATTTGTGAAGCAAAAGAAATCGGAGCAGTTCATTCAAATATCGAAAAAAAATAAGGAAAATGCGGCTAAGAAGGAGTACAATCATGTTATGGGGCCAGGAGGGTATCGCATTTTGGTGCCTAGGTTGGAGAAGATGGAGAACGAGATGAGGGCGCGAGGAATCCGTCCAGGTACGGAGGGATGGGACCCAAGGGCCAAAAGCTGGTGGTACGGGCATGGGGGAACGCTGAACCCGGAGACAGGGGAGTGTGTTTACCGGGGCAAATTAATTAAACCCACCCAAGCCCTTATTGACGCAATGAAGGATGCTCAACAGGGGAAGATCAAGTTCAACAGAGAGAACGACGTGCTGACAAAAGCCCTCGGGAATCCTGAACACGGAGGACGTGTACGAGGCATGGGGCACATTCCGTGGAAAATAGGGTTCCCCCAGAACGATGACCCGTACGGTTACAGAAGCCGTAAGAGAAAGGTGGATCGGGAAGCAGATGTTGTGGCGCGGTTGGCATCGGAAATGGATGTGATGAAGAAAACCATGAGTGTACTAGTAGCCGAAAGAGATGCAGCTCGGGTGCAGCATGAAGATCATCCAGCGGATCTCGGAAGCCAGCAGCGGAGAAGCAGCGTGGCTTCCACGGAGGCCCCACCGGCTGGTGCAGATGCACCGAAGATCGAAGTTACTGCACCGGAGCCTCTGGTGGTCGAAATTACTGCACCGGAGCCTCTGGTGGTCGAAATTACTGCACCGGAGCCTCCTCGCTACCCCGTGGACGATATAAAGGAGATGAAAGAATGTCATCTGTATTATCCTATCGGGAACATGTCCATGAAGGTAGCCATCGGCAGTGCTTTACCATGTTTACCTGGAGCACTCCACCACAACAACCCCATTCAAGATGGCTATGCTCGTGTCACGGTGGAGGACATAGTCCAAGGGTTTGAGGACCTGGAGATTGACATTGCTACACCTGAAGGGGAGAAAAGACTTGGAGATGTCAAGCACCATTTCATTCTATGGCAAAAGAAGTTTATCAAGTTTCCAGGCGAGGCGCCAAGGACAACAAGTCCACCCCCCTACGGTGGTGGTGGTGGCGGTGGTGGTGGTGGTGGTGGTGGCGGTTCACCTACACCTCCGTCACGTCAGCCGACGCAGACCCCCAGTCCACAACGTCCGGCGGGTGATCAGCCGCCGCACCCCAGTCCTCGTCTGGCGGGTGATCAGACGCCGCCCCCCAATCCACCTCCGGCAAAGAGGCAGAAGCAGTCCTGGATTATTAACCCGGACCCTTATGTACCTAAGACCACAAAGGTACCGGAGCCATCACTGAAGCCTCTCCCCACAAGGCCTTGGGAACGTAGTGCCGAGGAAGTCGACGCGGCCGCGGCTGCTGATTTGGAGAAATGGAAGGCGGACTGCAAGAAGAAAAGAGAGCCCGAGCCCAAGCCAGATTTTTCGATGAGCAAAAGAAGTGGGCTAAGTCATTTTGAGCACACCGTCCCAAGCCGTGAAGAATCTGCTGACGACTATGCACGTGAACTTGCAGCAGGCACTCATGTTCAAGGAGAACAAAGAGCGGAGAAGGCGAAAGTAAAAAAGCGGAAACAAGTTGCCCAGCTCGGGAACAAAGTAAACAATCGATTGCCCGCTTATAGTGGAAGCCTTCTGTCCGGATGACCCGAGATCATACAAGCTGCGGCAACACAGGGATTGACTGTAACGAGTGCCAGAGAACAAGCGGCCAACTTAGGTATTACTCTTCGTGAACTGTTAGGCCTTGATGAGGCGCCAGTGAAGGAGGTAGTAATTACATATGTCAAGAATGGGCCTCTCGTCGAGCCTGCGCAGGAAAAGGATCTACCTCCACAAATGAAAGGTCTGCTGAAATGGTACAAGGGTTACATAAAAAATAAAAACGCCAAAGAATATATTTATGCGGAAGTTAGACATGAGCATCACTTCAAACATTACTATGTACAAATTGCACTGAGTGAATTGTTCCAGCTTTTCAATCTGCTTGAGCTCGACAAATCTATCATCGGTTGCTACGCTCGTAAGTGATTTATTAATTTCTACCCCATCTCGTTCATATTGCCTGCACTATATATATGTCCTAACTATATTGTTGTGTCCGCTATTATACATGCAGAATGAAGATTAAGGAATGCAGAGTAAGGAACATCCATGATGTTGGGTTCATTGACCCACACATCGTTAATGGACATGTGTTGGAGCATCACCCCGCCGACGTGGAGGCAGACTGTGGCAGTTTCTTACAAAGCAGGAACTCAAAAGTGATATTCTATTTCCTTACCATTTTGGGTGAGTGTTTCGTCTTGAGCACATTCTCTTTTGTCTCCATGCATGGTATGTGGCGGCTAATCGATGAGTTATGCATGACGATGTGCATGTATCGTGTCCGCAGGTTCCACCGGATTCTGCTAGTAATTAAAGTTAACACCTCGTAATGTCTCGTCCACGACTCTCGAATATGGATCCAAAGCTTTGGGGCGACATGAGAAGAATGCTGCGAAGTAATTATTTTCATTCATTTGCGCTCTACATCGATCGGCCTATTTCGTTCATTTCCTAATATCAAGTAACTAATAACTCTCTTGTTCATTTAATTTTCTTTGCCTCGTAGGGTTTGGAGACGGTTCGTAGATACAAAGGTCGGTGAATTCAAAAAGAGCTAGAATTCAAAAGGTTAAAGCCTAAGAATCTGGGGATATTCAGCCACCGGAGACCAATCTATGTGGATACTATGTATGCGTGAGATGATCCGAGATACACCTCTGAGCGGGTTCCGAGTGATACCAATGCTCAGAGGAATAACCTCCGGTGGATGCTTAGTCCAGAAGCTCGCTTCCGACCACTTCAAGAGGAACTAGCTGGATGGTTCAGCAGGGAAGTCCTCCATCCTAAAGGAGAACACTATTACGAGGACGTAGAACTTTATATGGATTAAATCATGTATGGAAACTTGTTCAAAATTGTATATGGTCATCCGATGATATTGAATATATATTGTATATTCCTCTTGAATTTTTTTGGTTCTAATTTCAAATTTATTTGAAATTGTACATTCATATGCATGTATGTAGTACCGTAGAATATATGAAACTCCTTCAAAATTAAAATAAAGCACAAAAGAAATAAAACAATACAAATTAAACAGAAAACAGGTTTAGGGGGGCTAAAACCCTAAACCTGCGGCGGCCTTTAGTCGCGGTTGGCCAGAAGAACCGCGACTAAAGGTCCTCCGCCTGACGGCCTGGCGCCCACGTGGACGGGCCGTTAGTCGCGGTTCTTAAGCAGCCGCGACTAAAGGTGGGGGGCTTTAGTCGCGCTTATTTGGTCGCGGTTGCGCAGCCGCGACTAATGGCAGTTGCGAACCGCGACCAAAGGCCTTTTTTCCACCAGTGTGTCAACGGATTTACCAAGGAAACAATTAGTTGTAGGTAAGTAAGTTTATTCTAGACAATCCCGGGTTCCAATTTAGTAACGCAGTATTAGTACATTTTTTTTTGAACTGGTACTAGTACATGTTAGAGGCTGATTTTGTTTCGAACAAACATCCCAAAGAACCCTATTTTAAATCAACTCATCGTTCTTGTCATCTTCGGCCCTTATTCTGATCTCATAGTTCATGACAACTAGCATGGTTCATGACAACTAGCATTTGCATCATAGCGTGCATTCACAAATTGCACAATCAGCAGCGAGCATCATAAATGTTGAGCAACATAAGCAATGAATTGTCTATAATACATTCCAGATTTAATAGATTATCATTTCTCCTGATCTCCAAATCCAACGTATCACCTATCAGCCAAACCGAAAGAATAGAGATTGAATGAAATGTGTAAGAATACATATGCAACAATCAAACATTGGTAGATCTTGTCGTGATGTTGATGAGGTCGGACGAATGGGGCCAGCCATCGAGGCCGGCCGGGTTCATCCAGTCTTGTAGTACACCGCCAACAGTGAGAACATGATCCATCTAGATGCCCAACTACCTTGCCTTCGGTGGAGATGCATAGCCAGATCAAGCTGCAACCATGACAGAGAGGTCAGCTAGAGGACACAAACAACCACGTGGGGAGTGGGAAAGAGGTAGCGAGTCACCTCGTGGCTATAGACACCCGCATAGAGGACTGGGAGGTGGGATGGCGCCCAATCTTCACCGGCGGCCACCGTGGGGAGGGCAGTCAGCCTCTTCTCGTTTTCTTCATTGAAAAGTGGGTGCGGGAGCATGAGGGAATTGGGGTAGAGGGAGGGACGGGGCGCGACGCACGGCTCGATCCTGCCGGCGAGTGATGAAACCCACCGCCGACAAGGGATGAAACCCTAGCGACGAAGCAGTGACAGGAACGAACTGGATAAAAATCGTATCGAAAATATCTCTGAAATTTATACCAAGAACACCTTCGAAATATTTGAGCGGGAAAACCTAATCAGTTCGATTTTTTTCCTTCTGAAATTGCCCCTCAGGCTCTGTTATAATGCATGTGACGTCAGCGTATTGCATTGTAACTGGACCGTCGAATCCGCTCCGATGGATGATTCATATCGACCAGATGCACTATAAAAGGACTATTTTATATCAACTCATCATTCTTGCTTGGGCCCAATTTCAAGATTGGGTCAACCATGGTTCATCAATACTAGCATTTGCATCATAGCGTGCGTTCACTAATTACATGGTCACGTGCGAGGTTTTGTTTCTCTCGTCGCAACGCACAGACAATTTTATATTAACCAAAAAAGATTGACGGTAGCCAAACCAATCTGTGGTTGAATAGTTAGGAAGACAGTTATATCCCCGACCCACCAAAAGACAGTGATATCCCACTAGTGGAAAAACAGGCTTTCCGTCCAGCCCATAAGTCGCGAAGCTGTAGGAACCGCGACCAATGGGACCTTTAGTCATGATTACGGAGGTGAACCGCGACCAAAGGCTGAGGCCTGGGCGCTCGGTGGCCAGCTGGTGTGCGTGAGGGGCTTTAGTCGCGGTTGGCCAGGCCAACCGCGACTAAACTCCAGGCACCTTTAGTCATGATTGGCCTGGCCAACCGCGACTAAAGCCCTCCCTATATATACCCATCCAGCAGCCAACACTTAGCCATTTGGAGCCATTCTCTTCACAAGTGGGTGTAGGTTTGCTTTTGGTTCCTCTTATGCACATAAGGTGTTTGATGAAATGCCCCAAGAGCATGAAACAAACATGACATGAAGTGTTGGAGCCACACTCTTGATCGCGGTTAGCAACTTGATGAACCTTTGATGTGTCAATATATGCATGTGTGTAGTTCATAACAAATGCATGATGGTTAATTATATATTTTATATTATAATAATGCAGATGAATCGGCAATGGATGTCTGATAACCGACTCTCCGGCGAGTTCACTACGGGTTTGAAAGATTTCCTCGTAGTGGCTAATGCGAACAAGCGGGGGGGTTTTGTTATCTGTCCATGTGTTATCTGTAAGAATGAGAAGGTTACTCTTCCTCAAGAGTTGTTCACATGCATCTGCTTGAAGGGTTTCATGCCAAGCTATAATTGTTGGACCAAGCATGGAGAAAGAGGGTTATAATGGAAGAAGATGAAGAAGGGATGATTTCATCGATGAAAGCTATCTTGCTCATTTGGTGATACTTTCATGGAGGATCTTTGAAGGTGAAGGGAAGGTGAAGAAGAGGCGCGTGATGATCCGTTGATGATCTTGGTCGGACCATTCTTGATGCGGAGCGCGCTGGCTAAACCGAAAAGGAGAGGAGAATTTGGATCGCATGTTAGAGGATCACGAAAGGCGCTGTACCCGGATGCGATGATGGTCGAAAAAGCTGGGCTGCTGCTGGATTTGCTGAAATGGAAGGCGAGGCAGGTGTAGCTGACTCGGCATTTGAAAACTTGCTGAAAATGTTGAAGAATATGTTTCCAAAGGATAACGAGTTGCCCTTGATGCGTCTGAAGCAAAGAAGGTTATACGCCCTCTAGGTTTAGAGGTTACGAAGATACATGCATGCATCAACGATTGCATCCTCTACCATGGTGAATCGAGAATTTGAATGAATGCCGGTATGCCTTGCATTGCGTTATAAGATCGAGTCGATGACCACGGTGGCGATGTTGAGGGCGAAACCCGGAAGAGGTTCCGCCAAGGTGATGTGGTATGCTCCTATAATACCACGGTTGAAACGTCTGTTCATGAACAAAAAGCATGCCAAGTTGTTGCGATGGCACAAAGAAAGCGTAAGTCGGACGGGGAGTTGAGACACACCGCAGATGGAGCATAATGGAGAAAGATCGACGGATGGTTCACAGATTTTGCGGTGGCGCAAGGAACATAAGATTTGCTCTAAACGGATGGCATGAATCCTTTTGGCGAGCGAGCTCCAGCCATAGCACTGCCCGTGACTCTATGCATCTACAACCTTCCTCCTTGGTTGTGCATGAAGCGGAAGTTCATTATGATGCGGTGCTCATCCAAGGTCGAAGCAACCCGCAAGCGACATCGATGTGTACCTAAGGCCATTAGTTGATGAACTTTTACAGCTGTGGGGTGGTGTCCGTGTGTGGGATGAGCACAAACAAGAGAATTTGACCTCTGGCGTTGCTTTTCGTAACCATCAACGATTGGCCTGCTCTTAGTAACCTTCGGGACTGTCAAATAAGGGATACAATGCATGCACGCTTTGCTTACATGAGACCGAAAGTGTACATTTGCCAAATTGTAAGAAGAGCGTGTACCTTGGGCATCGTCGATTTCTTCGAAAATTCATCGATGAAAGAAAGGCAAGCATTACAGCGGCAAGGCAGATCACCGGCGAAGCTGCGAACACTGCGGTGCTGAGGTATTTGATATGGTCAAGGATTTGAAAGTCATCTTTGGAAAGGGTCTGGCGGACAATCAGTTCGAAGGGAGGCGGCAGGCACGCAGCCATGTGGAAGAAGAAATCTATATTCGGGAGCTAGAATATTGGAAAATCCTAGAAGTCCGCTCTGCAATCGGCGTGATGCACGTTCTGAAGAATATTTGCGTGAACCTCCTAAGCTTCTTGGGCGTGTATGGGAAGACAAATGATACAAAGGAAGCACGGCGGGACCAGCAACGTTTGAAAGACCACGATGACCGGCATCCGGAATGGTTTCAAGGTCGTGCCAGCTACGCTCGACCAAAGAAGAGAAGGTCATCTTTTTGAATGCCCGAGCAGTATGAAGGTCCCGTCTGGATTCTCGTCAATATAAAGGGAATAATAAACATGGCGGAGAAAAAGTTCCAAAACCTGAAGTCTCACGGCTGCCACGTGATTATGGCGCAATTGCTTCCGATTGCTTTGAGGGGCTCTGCGGAAAATGTTCGATTAGCCATTGTGAAGCTATGTGCATTCCTCAATGCAATCTCTCGAAGGTAATCAATCCGAAGTTCTACCAGTTCTGAGCGATGTGATCCAATGTCTTGTCGATTTGAGTTGGTGTTCCGCCATCCTTCTTCAATATTATGGCGCACCTCCTGGTTCACCTAGTCGAAGAGATTTCCGTTCTCGGTCTGTATTTCTACACAATATGTTCCCCTTGAGAGGTTCATGGGAGTATTAAAGAAATATGTTAAGTAACCGTGCTAGGCAGAAGGAAGCATCGCCAAGGGCTATGGAAATGAGGAGGTAATTGAGTTTTGTGTTGACTTTGTTCGACCTTAAGCCGATTGGTCTTCCTCGATCGCGGCACGAGGGGAGACTAAGTGGAAAAACACGATCGGAAGAAATCAACGATATGTATGGACGGCCATTCTCTGGTGAAGCACACCACCTTTGTCTTGACCAATTCCAACTTGGTGGCTCCGTGCTTTGAGAAACACAAGAATATTTTACGCTCGGACAACCGGGAAGCTGAATCTGGATTAGGAAGGCCCACATGGAGACTTCGGCAGTTGGTTGAGAAAACATTTAATGAATGACAATGATGTTGTAGATCATTTGTACATGTTGGCCAAGACACCATCTTCGACTATAACGACTTTCCAAAGTGCGAGATAAATGGGAATACATTTTACGATCGCCCAAGATAAAAAGAGCACCAACCAAAACAGTGGTGTCGCTTTGATGCAGCAACCGAGAATGGGCAAAAGGTCACATATTATGGTTACATAGAGGAGATATGGGAACTTGACTATGGACCCTCCTTTAAGGTCCCTTTGTTCGGTGCAAATGGTTCAAGCTAACAGGAGGTGGGGTAAAGGTGGACCAGCAATACGGAATGACAATGGTGGATTTCAACAATCTTGGTTACCTTGACGAACCATTCGTCCTAGCGAAAGATGTCGCTCGGGTTTTCTATGTGAAGGACATGAGTAGCAAACCGAGGAAGCGGAAAGATAAGAAAAGCGATCGATTACATCATGCGATGATCAAAGCGCCACATTGTTCTTTCGGGGAAAAGAAACATCGTGGGAGTGGAGGACAAAGACAGACATGTCGGAAGATTATAATATGTTTGCTGAAATTCCGCCCTTCAAAGTGAACACCGACCCAAGCATTAAGTTAAATGATGAGGATGCTCCATGGATACGCACAATCGTAAGCAAGCGAGGACACAAGGGAAGAATTGATGTGTAATAATTTATTGTACCAAACTTTGTATTTGGTCGATGAACTGAATGATGTATCAAACCTTTTGTCAAACCTTCAAGGATTAGTTTTATTTTTCTGATTTTTTGATATATAATTGTATTTTAAGATTTTAAAATGAATTAGTTTTATTTTTCTGATTTTAAAAGGAAAAAGGAAGAAGAAGAAAGAAGGGAAAAGGAAAAAAACAGAAGAAAAAAACAGAAGAAAAAAGGAAAAACAGAAGAAAAAAACAAAGCAGAAGAAAAAAGAAAAAAAGAAGAAAAAAACAAATAGAAGAAAAACATAAGAAAAAAACAAGCAGAAGAAAAGCAGAAGAAAAAAGGAAAAGGAAGAAAGGAAGAAAAAAAGAAGAAAACAAGAAAAGGAAGAAACAAAGCAGAAGAAAAAAAAAAAGAAGAAAAAGGAAGAAAAAAACAGAAGAAAAACAAGAATTTAAAATGAATTAGTTTTATTTTCTGATTTTTTGATATATAATTGTATTTTTAAGATTTTAATAACATAAATAAATAAGTAATTAGAAACTTTAATAGCAAAAATAATTATCATAAAGTAAAATAAATAAGTAATTAGAAATAAAATAAAATAAAATAAATAAGTTTTTTGTTGTAAGTAGAAACAAAACAAAATAAATAAAGCAAAAATGAAAACAAAAACAGGCAAAAAAATAAAAATAAGCCACCCTCTTGGGCCACCACGGCTGAATACGACTAGAAACCCACTAATGGGCGAGATTCAGGCCTTGAGAAGGCCCAATAGGCCTGAGCTAATAATAGTAAGAATAGGCCCGTAAGCTTGCATTTGAGAGGAGCTCGAAGTGGTGGCGCAGCGCGCTTATAAACCACTGTCGAGGCCTCTCGGCTAGCGAGTGGGACTAAACATCCCACCGCACGCGGCTTGATCCAGACAGACCTTTAGTCGCGGCCGGGAGGAGGCGCGACTAAAGGTTACCCTTTAGTCGCGCCCTCCTCCCGGCCGCGACTAAAGGTCCTTCTGTGAGCTGAACGAAAAACCCTTTAGTCGCGGTCGGGGAGGAGGCGCGACTAAAGGTACCTTTAGTCGCGCCCTCCTCCCGACCGCGACTAAAGTGAAACCTATAAATACTCGCCCTCGGCGATTCCCACCTGTTAAATCGCCCTCGCCCTCGGCCTTGAGCGCTGCCCAGCCTCGATCGACGCTTGACGCTGGCCTTGGCAACGCGCGCCTTGAAGCCCTGCGCCGCCGCCCGTCCCCGATGGCGCCGCCCGCCCTTGCCGCCGCCCGCCGCCCGTGCCCTACGCCTTGCCCGCCTGCCCGCCCGCCGCCTGCGCCCGCCGCCCGCGCCGCCGCCCTTGCCGCCTGCCGCCCATGCCGCCGCGCCCTGCCTGCCCGTGCCTGCCGTCCGTGCCCTGCGCCCTTGCATCCAGAGAAGAAGAAGAAGAAGAAGAAGAAAGAAGAAGAAGAAGAAGAAGAAGAAGAAGAAGAAGAAGAAGAAAGAAAAAGGAAAAGGAAGAAGAAGAAAGAAGAAGAAAGAAGAAGAAAGGAAAAGGAAGAAGAAGAAAGAAAAAAAAAAGAAAAAGGAAGAAGAAGAAAAAGAAAAAGGAAAAGGAATTTTTTTTTTTTTGTTTTAACTAGTTTTAGTTTAACAAAAGCGGTAAATAACTTAAAACCTAAACCCCAAAAACAAAAACCACAGAAAACCGCCAAAGAAAAACAAAAAGGAAAAAGGAAGAAGAAGAAAGAAGAAGAAAGAAGAAGAAAAGAAAAGGAAGAAGAAGAAAGAAAAGAAAAGGAAAAGGAAGAAGAAGAAAAGGAAAAGGAAAAGGAATTTTTTTTTTTTTTTTTTGTTCTTTATTTTAACTAGTTTTAGTTTAACAAGAGCGGTAAATAACTTAAAACCTAAACCCCAAAAACAAAAACAACAGAAAACCGGTCAAAGAAAAACAAAAAGGAAAAGGAAGAAGAAGAAAGAAGAAGAAAGAAGAAGAAAGGAAAAGGAAGAAGAAGAAAGAAAAGAAAAGGAAAAGGAAGAAGAAGAAAAAGAAAAAGGAAAAGGAATTTTTTTTTTTTTCTTTCTTTGTTCTTTTATTTTAACTAGTTTTAGTTTAACAAGAGCGGTAAATAACTTAAAACCTAAACCCCAAAAACAAAAACAACAGAAAACCGGTCAAAGAAAAACAAAAAGGAAAAGGAAGAAGAAGAAAGAAGAAGAAAGAAGAAGAAAGGAAAAGGAAGAAGAAGAAAGAAAAGAAAAGGAAAAGGAAGAAGAAGAAAAAGAAAAGGAAAAGGAATTTTTTTTTTTTTTTGTTCTTTAATTTTAACTAGTTTTAGTTTAACAAAAGCGGTAAACAACTTAAAACCCTAAACCCCAAAAACAAAAACAACGAAAACCGCCAAAGAAAACCGCCAACTTAAAACCCTAAACCCTAAACCCGCCCGTCTTGCGCTCTCGCGACACCCTCTCCCACCCCTTCCTCGCCCCTCCTTTTGCCACCGCCCTTTCGCCACCGCCACCGCCACGCCCCTTCTTCACTTAATTAATTTGTTTTACTACATGTTTCAGGGTGACATAATGTCGGACGATAGAGTGACCGATTATGGACAACTATGATCCGGACGGTGAAGCACATATGTTCGGCATCATAAACGGCGATATTCAATATGTGCCGACCGGAGAAGAAGAAGATGATATCTCTTCTTATCTGAACCTTGACGGTGAAGATGAAAGGCGCCGTCAAGAAGATGATGCGAAGAAAGCGTCGATAAGCAGCGATCTTCAAATGGAAGTAGCAACCACCTCCGCGCGAGGTATATATATACATTGAGCCTCTGGTGATACAAACTAACTGATTTGAATAAATATGTGTGTACTAACGCGCGACTCTCTTTCTTATTTTAGCCCTCGGCGGATCGTCAAAACAATCGAGTACGTCGTCAAAGCGTGGCAACCAGGACTATGAAACCAGGAGAAACATGCACCATCCAGGTTGTCGACTTTGCAACGGCAGGCAGCTGGAGCCCCGCAAGAACGCCACCAAGTTTATCAGCCAATGCGGAGCCATTGTTAGAGACAACGTCTCGATCACCGTCGAGAGTGGAATGAGCCAAAGAAGGCGCGAATTGATGGTTTCACTTTTGTCGATAAGAGAACAAAAAAGATTGCTTGCGAAGCTTATGGAACATTTCATTCTACCTCCGAATACAACAAATTCGATGAGGAGGGTAACAAGATTGAGGAAAACAAGGAGAGGAGGAGGAAAGTCAAACAGTTCGCTCTTCATAAGATGGCGGCGCATTAGGAAATTCAAGCAAAATCTAGCCCGTGACTTTGTCAAGCAGAACAAGACTCGGTTTCGTAGGACAATATGAGAAGCGAAAGATGATTGGCCAGAATTTGTGAAGCAAAAGAAATCGGAGCAGTTCCTTCAAATATCGAAACAAAATAAGGAAAATCGGCTAAGAAGGAGTACAATCATGTTATGGGGCCAGGAGGGTATCGCATTTGGGTGCCTAGGTTCGAGAAGATGGAGAACGAGCTGAGGCGCGAGAATCCGTCCAGTGCGGAGGATGGGACCCAAGGGCCAAAAGCTGGTGAAATGCGGGCATGGGGAACGCTCAACCCGGAGGCGGGGAGTGTGTTTACAGGGCAAATTAATTAAACCCACCCAAGCCCTTATTGGCGCAATGAAGGCTGCTCAAGAGGGAAGATCAAGTTCAACAGAGAGAACGAGCAGCGACAAAAGCCCTCGGGAATCCTGAACACGGAGGGCGTGTACGAGGCATGGGGCACATTCCGTGGAAAATAGGGTTCCCCGAGCGATGACCCGTCTGATTCTGAAGCCGTAAGAGAAAGATGGATCGGGAAGCAGATGTTGTGGGGCGGTTGGCATCGGAAATGGAAGTGATGAAGAAAACCATGAGTGTACTAGTAGCCGAAAGAGATTCAGCTCGGGTGCAGCATGAAGATCATCCAGCGGATCTCGGAAGCCAGCAGCGTAGAAGCAGCGTGGCTTCCACGGAGGCCCCACCGGCTGGTGTAGATGCACCGACGATCGAAATTCTGCACGGAGCTCTCGGTGGTCGAAATTACTGCACCGGAGCCTCCTCGCTACCCCGTGGACGATATAAAGGAGATGAAAGAATGTCATCTGTATTATCCTATGGGGAACATATCCATGAAGGTAGCCATCGGCAGTGCTTTACCATGTTTACCTGGAGCACTCCACCACAACAACCCCATTAAAGATGGCTATGCTCGTGTCACGGTGGAGGACATAGTCCAAGGGTTTGAGGACCTGGAGATTGAAATTGCTACACCTGAAGGGGAGAAAAGACTTGAAGATGTCAAGCGCCATTACATTCTATGGCAAAAGAAGTTTATCAAGTTTCCAGGCGAGGCGCCAAGGACAACAAGTCCACCCCCCTACGGTGGTGGTGGTGGCGGTGGCGGTGGTGGTGGTGGTGGTGGTGGTGGCGGTTCACCTACACCTCCGTCACATCAGCCGACGCCGCCCCGATCCTAACGTCCGTGGTGATCATCCGCCGCCCCGATCCTCGTCCGCGGGTGATCGACGCCGCCCCAATCCACCTATGGCAAAAAGCGAAGAAGTCCTGGAGTATTAACCCGGACCCTTATGTACCTAAGACCACAAAGGTACCGGAGCCATCACTGAAGCCTCTCCCCACAAGGCCTTGGGAACGTAGTGCCGAGGAAGTCGACGCGGGCGCGACTGCTGATTTGGAGAAATGGAAGGCGGACTGCAAGAAGAAAAGAGAGCCCGAGCCCAAGCCAGTATATTCTGATCAGCAAAAGAAGTGGGCTAAGTCATTTTTGAGCACACCGTCCCAAGCCGCGAAGAATCTGCCTACCGACTATGCACGTGAACTTAAAAGGCAGGCACTCATGTTCAAGGAGAACAAAGAGCGGGAGAAGGCGAAAGTATAAAAGCGGAAACAAGTTGCCCAGCTCGGGAACAAAGTAAACAATCGATTGCCCGCTTATAGTGGAAGCCTTCGTCCGGATGCCCCGAGATCATACAAGCTGCGGCAGACTGAGGATTAGTAACGAGTGCGAGAACAAGCGGCCAACTTAGGTATTACTCTTCGTGAACTATTAGGCCTTGATGAGTTGCCGTGAAGGAGGTAGTAATTACATATGTCAAGAATGGGCCTCTCGTCGAACTGCTTGAGAAAAGGATCTACGACCAAATGAAACGTCTGCTGAATTGGTACAAGGGTTACATAAAATTAAAAACGCCAAAGATTATATTTATGCGGAAGTTAGACATGAGCATCACTTCAAACATTACTATGTACAAGTTGAACTGAGTGAATTGTTCCAGCTTTTCAATCTGCTGTGAGCTCGACAAATCTATCATCGGTTGCTACATTACGTAAGTGATTTATTAATTTCTACCCCATCTCGTTCATATTGCCTGCACTATATATATGTCCTAACTATATTGTTGTGTCCTCTATTATACATGCAGAATGAAGAAAAGGAATGCGAGTAAGGAACATCCATGATGTTGGGTTCATTGACCCACACATCGTTAATGATATTGTGTTGAAGCATTACCCGACGACGTGGAGGCGACACTGTGGCAGTTTCTTACAAAGCAGGAACTCAAAAGTGATATTCTATTTCCTTACCATTTTGGGTGAGTGTTTCATCTTGAGCACATTCTCTTTTGTTTACTCCATGCATGGTATGTGGCGGCTAATCGATGAGTTATGCATGACGTCTTGTGCATGTATCGTGTCCGCAGGTTCCTTTGGATTCTGCTAGTAATTAAAGTTAACACCTCGAATGTCTCGTCCACGACTCTCGGATAAGGATCCAAAGCTTTGGGCCGACATCGAAAAATGCTGCAGAAGTAATTATTTTCATTCATTTGCGCTCTATATCGATCGGCCTATTTCGTTCATTTCCTAATATCAAGTAACTAATAACTCTCTTGTTCATTTAATTTTCTTTGCCTCGTAGGGTTTGGAGGCGGTTCGTAGATACAAAGGTCGGTGAATTCAAAAAGAGCTAGAATTCAAAAGGGTAAAGACTAAGACTGGGGATATTCAGCCACCGTTGACCAATCTATGTGCATACTTTATGCGTGAGATGATCGGAGATACACCTCTGGCGGGTTGATCCGAGTGATACCAATGCTCGGAGGAATAACCTCCGTGGGCGCTTAGTCCGAAGCTCGCTTCCGACCACTTCAAGAGGAACTAGCTGGATGGTTCTGCAGGAAGTCCTCCATCCTAAAGGAGAACACTATCACGAGGACGAAGAACTTTATATGGATTAAATCATGTATGGAAACTTGTTCAAAATTGTATATGGTCATCCGATGATATTGAATATATATTGTATATTCCTCTTGAATTCTTTTGGTTCTAATTTCAAATTTATTTGAAATTGTACATTCATATGCATGTATGTAGTACCGTAGAATATATGAAACTCCTTCAAAATTAAAATAAAGCACAAAAGAAATAAAACAAAACAAATTAAACAGAAAACAGGTTTAGGGGGGGTGAGGCTAAAACCCTAAACCTGCGGCTGCCTTTAGTCGCGGTTGGCGGAAGAACCGCGACTAAAGGTCCTCCCCGACAACCGCCTGGCGCCCACGTGGACGGGCCTTTAGTCGCGGTTCTTAAGCAGCCGCGACTAAAGGTGGTGGGCTTTAGTCGCGCTTTGCTGGTCGCGGTTGCGCAACCGCGACTAATGGCAGTTGCGAACCGCGACCAAAGGCCTTTTTTCCACCAGTGTCCCCGGCCCACCAGAGTTGAAGTCCAAGACTTGACATCGGTGCTTGTATTTTTTTTCGGATTCATTTCAGGCATTGCAGCTATGCACGTTCGGTGGGCGACTTCATCAATCTCAAAGTAATGTGCCGGCTCAGTTTCTTGAAGGCGCTCATATGGTAGGATTTGCGTGCATGCGTTCCTATGGCTGTGTGTATGTATGTATGTATGTACGTGTAAGGATCGGCGTCTCTACTATATGTTAAAAAAATTGACGGTTGACGTATAAAAGGAGAAATGTCAATTTTTTTCTCATATATCTAACAAATAAAAGATATCTAAAAAAAGTAACGTTTTCAGTATACGTCCCTTCTTTTGTGAAGCACTGGCGGACCTATCAATCAATCCATTCAATGGATTTTTTCCAGTTACAATGAAATTGTTCTACTTCCGTATCTACAATATATCACCAGAAAAAAAAGACACATATCATGCACATATATAATTTAGTGGTCGTGTTGATGAAGCAGATTTTGTGCATGTACGAACAAACTAAATGAAGCAGATTTGTGAAGGTCCACAAACACACACCACCCAAGTATCACGACAAAGTATAGAGGTTCTGCTGAGGGCACAGCTCAACAAGCCCAGAGAAAAGGAAAAAACACAACACCACATAGACGGCCCAGCGCAGGTGATCTAGTCAGGCTCCGGCGCTGGCGGCGGGGGCGGTGGCGACAGACGGACGGCCATCGAGCGTAGATCGGCGATGAAGGCGGAGATGGCGTCCCGATCCGAGGGGCGGCTAAGCGGCCGCCAAAGCTGCAAGAAACCCAAGAATTTGTAGAGAGCATCAGTAGCGCGCCGAAGGGGAGAGTGTTGGATCACAAGCTTATTGCGAACTGTCCTCAGCGTCCAGGCAAGGACCCCCACCTCCAGCCACCTAATGTGGCGGGAGGATGTAGGGGACACTTGGAGTTCAGCAAAGAGGTCCGGGAAATTGGTGTGGCACCAACTCCCACCAACAATCTCGCGAAAGCAGCTCCAAAGGAACCGGGCGGAGACGCAAGCAAAGAAAATGTGATTGGAGTCTTCGGGGACATTGCAGAGGGGGCAGATACCAGTGCCCGGGCCATTGCGTTTGCGGACCTCCACACCGGACAAGACCCGTCCACGGATCCACTGCCACATGAAGATGCGAATCTTCAGTGGGACGCGAATGGACCACACCATCGAAAGGGGGAGGGGGCGGATGAGGGAGCAATGGCCAAGTAAAGCGATTTGGTGGAGAACTGGCCAGACGGCTCCAGGTGCCAGCGCACAAGGTCCTGGCCGCCATCCACCAGCGGCTCATGAAGAGCAACGCAGTCAAGCAACTCACGCCAGGCGGCGGATTCCGCCGGCCCAAAGGACCGGCGGAAAGCAAGGCGCCCTAAGTCAAGAAGGGCCCTATCAACATAAATCATGGGGTCGACAGTGATAGAGAAGAGGGCGGGGAAGCGGGCCGCAAAGGGGGAGTCTCCGGCACAAAGATCGAACCAGAAAAGCATCGAGAGACCGGACCCCACCGAGATAGAGGTACCAATGCGGAGTACCGGTAGGAGTTGGACGAGGGACTGCCAAAACTGAGCGCCGCCCAATTTCTGGCAGAAGGCAATGGGTTGACCAAGCAGGTACTTATTACGGATAATGTCCAGCCAGAGGCCACCCTGGCCCTGCGTGATACGCCAAAGCCACTGGGAGAGAAGGGGCAATATTCATCCGTTTAGAGCACATGATGCCTAATCCACCCTGCTCCCGGGGCTTGCAGATGTCAGGCCAGCTGACCATGTGATACTTCTGTTTGCCCTGGTCGCCAGCCCAGTAGAATCGGGACTGGATTTTGGCGATCTCCTTATGGAGAGATTCATGGAGGCTGTAGAAACTCATAAGGACTGGAGCCACCTCCCCTGCCAGGGCTCTCATCTGGACTGGAGCTTGGTCACGGAGGGTCGCAAGTCAGCCACAGTGAGACGCAAGTCACTAATGGGCGTCCCCAGATAGGTAGTGGGGAAGGAGCCCAAGCGGCAGTTAAGCTTGTTGGCAATAGCCACAGCCTCAGAGGGGGGTAGCCCATCACCATAACTTCACTCTCTTATCGAAGTTGATCTTGAGGCCCGACATCTGTTGGAAGCAGAGAAGGAGGAACTTGAGGTTGGTGATGTCCATCTCCGAGCCTTCGACCATGATGATCGTGTCGTCAGCATATTGGAGGACGGAGATCCCCGAGCCCCCAGAAAGGTGGGAGGTAATCCCTCGGATGTGACCAGCGGCTTTAGCCTTATCCAGAATGGCGGCCAAAGCGTCCACGACCATATTAAAGAGGAACAGAGAGAAGGGGTCGCCCTGGCGCACCCCACAAAGGGTAGGAAAGAAGGGGCCTATCTCGCCGTTGATATTGACCGCCGTGCGACCGCAAGAGACCATTTGCATGACCCTTGTGATCCACCGGTCGTCTAAGCCCTTCCGAAGAAGTACATCCCTAAGGAAGGACCAGCTAACCGTATCATAGGCCTTATGGAAATCGATCTTCAAAAAGACCGCCTTCAGGCGCTTGGTCCGAACCTCATGAAGGACCTCATGAAGCACCAGGACACCATCCAGGATGTATCAGCCCTTAATGAAGGCTGATTGGTTAGGATGGGTAACCCGATCCGCTAGCAGGGTCACCCTATTGGCGTACCCCTTGGCCAAGATCCGGAAGATCATGTTAATGACCGTGATCGGGCAGAACTGGCGGATGTCAGTCGCCCCCGGGACCTTGGGGATGAGGGAGATGGTCCCGTAGTTGAGGCGACTAAGGTCGATAGAACCCACAAAGAACTCATCAAAGATGGCCATGACCTCTGGTTTAATCACGTTCCAGAAGGTCTGGAAGAAAATGACCGGAAGACCGTCCGATCCCGGAGCAGAGGAGGAGTTCATCCCCTTGATGGCCTCCCAGACCTCCTGCTCAGAGAAGGGGGCCGTCAAGGACGCGTTCTCTGCGTCAGAGACTAGTTGGGCGCCGGCCCAACAATCCGGGGCGAGGGAGATGCCGCTCCGAGGAGCGGGAGAGAAGAGGGACCGATAGAAACCGTCGACATGGGTGCGAATGTCACGGGGGTCCTGAAGGAGGGTAGCCCCATCCCAAAGGCAGGGAATGGTATTGCTTCTACGGCGACTGTCGGTGTCAAAACCGGCGGATCTCGGGTAGGGGGTCCCGAACTGTGCGTCTAGGCGGATGGTAACAGGAGACGAGGGACACGATGACCCAGGTTCGGGCGCTCTCGATGGAGGTAAAACCCTACGTCCTGCTTGATTAATATTGATGATATGGGTATTACGAGAGTGGATCTACCACGAGATCATGGAGGCTAAACCCTAGAAGCTAGCCTATGGTATGATTGTTGTAATGTATGTTGCCCTACGGACTAAAGCCCTCCGGTTTATATAGACACCAGAGGAGGCTAGGGTTACACAGAGTCGGTTACAATGGTAGGAGATCTACATATCCGTATTGCCAAGCTTGCCTTTCACGCCAAGGAAAGTCCCATCCGGACACGGGACGGAGTCTTCAATCTTGTATCTTCGTAGTCTTGGAGTCCGGCGGATAATGATAGTCCGGCTGTCCGGACACCCCCTAGTCGAGGACTCCCTCAGTAGCCCCTGAACCAGGCTTCAATGACGATAAGTCCGGTGCGCATAATGTTCGGCATTGCAAGGCAGGTTCCTCCCTTGAATAATCCAGAGAAGATCATGAACACCAGGATAGTGTCCGGCTCTGCAAAATAAATTCCACATTCCACCGTAGAGAGAATAAAATGTACACTTAGTTCAATCCGCTGATGTATTATGCGGCGTGACATCACACCGCTACCAAGCCTTTGTTTGAATCGTTTTTTACTATACCACCTCAGCACGTTTAGCGAAGCGGTTTCCTTGGCCCGTCTTGTCGAAGCAGAGATCGTGTTCCCCTTATTCCGGGATTCTCATCAATACGTGCGTGGGTAACCCTACCGCTCCCGTCGCCACGCCTCCTCTATCGAAGGCGAATCCCGAACGGTCACGAAGACGGCCCTTGGTATTTCGCCCCCTCTATAAGAGGACCAAGGCTCGTCCTTGTTCTTCAATCTCGCATCGAATCTCTTCCCCGCTCCCAGTTCCAACACCCAGAGCCTCAGATTCGAGCGCTTCGGATCCTCAACCATGTCCGGCTCCGACCTCCAGGGCCGGTGGAAGCCCTCCTCCGTCACGGAGGAGGTGTGACAGTTATGTGAAGCCAAGCACTGGCCTACGAGGTTTCGCACAGGTTACTGTCCAAGGGCAGGCCGTGCCGCCCGAGCCCGGCGAATACGCGTCTTCAGATCCCACCTCCGCCGGGTTTAGGATTCCCATGCAGACCCCTTCGTGAGAGGGCTCCTGTTCTACTATGGGCTGGACTTTCACGACTTGGCTCCGGAGTCCATCCTCCAAATCTCCGCATTCATTATCATCTGTGAAGCCTTCCTCCGCATCACTCCCCACTTCGGACTGTGGCTGAAGACCTTCAAGGTGGAGCCGAAGATGATCGGGGGGTGTCAAGCGGAGTGCGGCGAGGCGACCATAAGCAAAAAGGCCGATGCCCCGTGGCCCGAGGGTTCCTTCCAAGAGGAACTCGGACTGTGGCAGCAGGAGTGGTTCTATATCACCGCTCCGAAGGGCAGCAGGCAAAAGCCGCCGCCTTCATTCCGCCCGGGACCTCCACGGCAGCTAATGTCGTGGGTCAACCAAGGGCTCAATTGGGGGCCGTCCGAAGACGTGCCCTCACTACAGGGCCGGATTCGAGATCTCCAAGCAAGGGAGATCGACCTGATCAAGGTGATGCAGGTTATGCTAATTAGGCATCTTCTGCCCTGCAAACGCCGTCCTCTCCGTCTATTGGAGTTCAACCCGGAGGGACCCCGGATTCTCCAACACTTTATGGGTGCGACACCCGTGTAGATGTACAAGTTGTTCTTCGGACCGTAGGTGGCGTGTCCTGATTTAGCCGAGGACGCAGGCCTAAGCCGCGATCGCCAGGATACCCAGGTAAATAGCTCAGCATCCGGACATTCTGTTTATGTGCCTTTCTAGAGTTCGCCTCCTGACCCCTTGTTCTTTACAGGAATGGGTGGCGCGATCAAGGCTAATAAGGTGTTCGGCCCCCCTCCCAGAGACCGCACTGGAGCCCGTGCTGGTCAGAATGTTGGAGGTCGCACCCACAGAAGGGGGCGAAGGGGAAAACAGAGGAGCTAATATTTCACCCAAAGGGGCGCCTGAAGAGGGGGGAATCAAGAACCCCTCCCTCCAAGGGGAGAAGAGGACCGCCTCCGAAGATCCGGAGGCCAAAGCCCCTAAGCGCGGGAAGAGATCTTCACCGGGGGGTCCGGCATCCGGAGAGAATCCGGACGCACAATCATCGCCAAAGGATCAGCCCTCCAGCGAGCCGTGAGTATGAAAAAGGGAATTAATTAGTAAGGAAATACCTTCATTTGTGCTTCTGTGGGTGACCGAGATATTTATATTGATGTTCGGATCTGCAGCCTTCTCAGATGAGTTCGTCTTCGGGAGACCTTCTTCCGGAGATGATGGAGAGTGATACGCCTCCGTCTGCAGCACCGTCGAGATAAAGTGGGCGAGCTCAAGTATAAATCACGGAGGGTATCCCGAGTCCGGAGGGGCCAGAGAGTTCGGCACCCACTAGTATCCGACCGGGAGAACTGAAGAATCTGCTTGAGAGGGCGTCCATTTCAGAAGATCACCGTGCGTTGATGCGTATGGTGATTGGAAGGATTTCGTCCGCCGAGAGCGGATTGCGCGATGCCGCCATGAGTTTGCTGGCGGGATTTGAGGTATGCGAGAAAGACGCACCCTTTTGTCTTTTAGCAGTTTCGCACATAAAAATGCGCCCTGTATAGATAGTAGCCCCTGAGACTCAGTAGGTTGTCGGAAACGACAGCGTACCGAGGATCGAAATCTAAATTAATGAATTCCGCCGTTCCTATGCAGGTGGCGGATAGTCCGGGGGCTAGCCGGACTAGTGAGTTTGCCGAGCTGAGTCGGCAACTTGACATGGCGGATGCGGACATCGCACTTGTCAACCGGCGACTTGACGAGTCGCAAGGTAAATGAGTTCTCCGCAGTCGCTTTATTAAGGGGGTCGAAGCCCTCCTCTGATAAATTATATGCTGTTGTACAGACGGTGTTGCTGCTGTGGAGAGCCTTCGGGCCGAACTTGCTCGAGCTAAGGAGCAAGCCCGAAGGAGTGACGCGGCTGCCTCGAGGGCGGCCGAGGAGTTGAAAGCCGACAGGGCTGCGCACTGCCTAAGCAGGGCGGAGGTGGCCGAATTGGCCATGAAAGTAAAGGATGCTGCCAACCGCAATGAGGCTCTTGAAAAGGAGCGCTTATCGGAGCGGGAAGACCTGAAGAAGGCCACCGCCGAAGCCAAGGATGCCCGCTCTGCTATGCGGGCTATGAAGGAGGAACTGCGCCAGGCCGGAGATATCGTGGCTGGCAAGCCTTTCCTGCTGCGTCGCTGGTTTATGGATGGAAAGTATGCTCAATTTGAGCGGTTGTGGAGTCCGGATGATCCATATATGGACTTGGCTGCAAGTGCGGCCGATGCCATTAAGCACTTCCGGAGCCAGGAGGATCACGAGACGGAAGAGCTATATTGGTCTCAATTCCACAGTCCGGATCGCTCACTTCCGTTGAAAGACCGTCTGGCAGAATGGGCCGAGCTAAATAGATTGTCCGGACTTGCCATGACTGACATCATGGCCCATGTATGGCCAGAGAGGTCCAAGGCGACGAGCTACTTCGGCTTACTGCAGCAATTCCTTGGAGCGGTGCCGCATATAAAGGAGATGAAGTGGTCGGCCTGCATCGAGGGCGCGCGGATGGCTCTTGCCCGTGTGAAGGCGCATTGTCCGGAGATGGACGCCACCGCTGTTGCTGCCCAGGGTTCGGATGAAAGCCGGCTCCCTGCCGAGCACTACTTCGGGGAAGTTATGCGTGGCGCTCGTGTAATAGAGTCGTAGTGCTCGAAAAATATCACGTTCAAATGAACGTATTAGCTTGTAAATCGATGATTATGTTATAATTGCTTTTTATACTTGTGCGCCCCAAGTAGTAAAACTTCTCTGTCTTGCCGTTTACGATACTTTTGTATAACTTGAAAGATGGCAGTCTTCGGCTTCAGCCCCCACGCACAAGGTGCGGGGGTGTTCGCAAAAATATCGCGTTTTCACACTTTAATCCCACGTCTCGGTCCTGTTATAAGGAGGTGGTAGCGTAGCGAACGAGGCAATCCGGACTATAATGCTTTATCACTTTCACTTAGCCATTGGAGCTCGAGGGTGGGGCTACGATATAGCCCCTGGTGGCATCGCACATCTCCGAATTCGGGGTGCGTATGTACCTGACCGGGAAACGGTCCTTCGTCAAGGCGGGGAATTCTAAACATTCCGGTGGTCGATCGAGTGGTTGACCAGTCTCTCGCTGTATCATGACAGTCAGTTTTCGGCTTTCATCGAGGTGCTCGCCAAATTAACTGGGGCACAATCGCAGTAGTTCTCCTGGTGTCGCGCTAGCCGGTGATACGGAACGTAAGGCAGCAAAACGCAGGAGCCGGGCAAACCCAACATTTGACCAAAGACATGATTCGGAGCTGATGCATATAATGCCTAACTCGAGACGCCGAACAATATAATGCCTAACTCGAGACGCCGAACACTCTCTAAGGTGTTCGGTCTTTATAATAATGGGCAGAATGATGCCCTAAGCCCCTAGTGTCCAGGTACGGGCATGGTCTTCGACGCTGCCGATGCTAAAGCGCCAGTTCGCTTTGGCTATAGGAAGAAACCAAGGAGAATAACAACAAGAGACAGTAAAAAGGTTTACGCAGGTCTTAATCTGAAAAGAATCCTCACAACGGTCCCCTCGCACGTCTGCGCCTGTGTCTCCGTTGCGCCGTTATCCTGGACGGGTATGCACGTTGTTCATCCATGGTTGTTTGTGCGCGCAGCCCCCTGTGAAGGGGTATGCGGCTAGGGAGCCCCTAGCCTGCTGAGGCCGGATTCGTCTATCCGAGTCCGGGGTCCTTAAGTGACCCTCGCACTGAAATGGCGCCACGCGGACCGGGCATCTTGAGTGTAAGAGACGCGTAATGCGGTATGGCGTTGAAGCGGACAAAAGCCTTTCGTCCCAAGAGTGCTTGATATTCACTTTTAAATGGGACGATGTGAAAAATTAATTTTTCGCGTCGAAAATTGTTCGGCGATCCGAACACGACTTCTAGTAATATAGAGCCTGTGCACTTGGCGTAAGGGCCTGGTGTCACTCCTTTGAAGGAAATGCGGTTGTGTCGGATTTTGGTAGGGTCTATCCCCATCCTACGGATTCTGTTTGAATATAGCAGGTTTAAGTCACTGCCTCTGTCCATTAGGACATTAGTAAATTGTAATCCGTCTATTATGGGATTCAATATCAGGGGAGTCCGTCCCGCATTTTGAACGCTTCTGGAATAGTCCAGGTGGTTCAAAGTGATTGGTTTTGATATCCAATCTCTACGGTCTGCTGGGTTGGACCGCGCGAAGCTCTTTTTAGAAAGTGCCGCACTATTTTTCCGTATTATCACATGAAGTGAGTTTCTTTGCTTTGACCCCTTGTGAGAAAGTCTTTTGTTTTCCGGTGCTCACTGGTGGGGTTTATCTTCTTTGCTTGACGCGCCGAGCCCCTTGTGTTCGGCATTTAGTCGGCGGACTGTTTAAAACCCAACAATCCTGTGGGTGTGATTTGCGTGCCTTCCGGGTCTTGTGGATTTGACATATCCGACCCAAAATCTTGTTTAAGTTGGACAATTCGTCACTGTCATCCTTAAGAGGCTGTGTTTTGTTGTTGTTGGGCCGCGAGCTTTTGAATCCAGCGTTGACTGCCATGCTCTTTGGGCTTTTCTCTTTATTCCGGCACTGTTCTTTTCTGCGTCGTGATTTTCCGTTTCCATCTCTTATCTCGGATGTACTTGGGTCGCTGGTGCTGCATCTTGCTAACCAGCTATCCTCTCCCGCACAGAAGCGGGTCATGAGGCTTGTTAGTGCGGACATTGTCCTCGGTTTCTCTTGACCGAGGTGCCTGGCGAGCCATTCGTCTCGGACATTGTGCTTGAAAGCTGCTAAGGCTTCGGCATCCGGAGAGTCGACTATTTGGTTCTTTTTGGTAAGGAACCTGTTCCAGAATTTCCGCGCTGACTCTCCGGGCTGTTGAGTTAATTATATGACTTAGATCATCTGCATCCGGAGGACGGACATAAGTCCCTTGAAAATTTGCTCTAAACGCGTCCTCGAGCTCTTCACAACTTCCAACAGTGTTTTCTGGGAGGCTTTTAAGCCAATGACGGGCTGGCCCTTTGAGCTTGAGGGGTAGGTATTTTATGGCGTGGAGATTGTCTCCTCTGGCCATATGTATATGTAGTATATAATCTTCTATCCGCACTCTGTGGTCTGTTGTTCCATCGTAGGCCTCTATGTTGATGGGTTTAAATCCTGCTGGGAATTCATGGTCCAGCACCTCATCGGTGAAACATAGTGGGTGTGCGGCGCCCCTGTATTTGTGTGTGCCACTATCACCGGGCACTTGATGTGTTGCCTTGCTTCTTGGGGCCTTCTCCTTTGGCCCGTAGATGGACCTGGCTGGGCCATCTATCCTTCCAAGTTCGTTGGTTGGTTTATGTGTGGCGCCGCTGTCAGAATTTGGCTTATCATCCGGCCGTTTATCCGGCCAGGCAGCCTCTTTATTTTTGGACGGTGGAGGCTCTATGGCTTCCTCGTCGAATTCTGGTAACAACTTGCGCTTCATGTAGCTCTTTGATTGGTGGCCATTGCCGTATTTATTTGCGGTTTTGAGCACTTTGCTCCATCTCATTCTGAGTGTGTCTTCCGTTGTTTTGAGCTTCCTCTTTTCCTTCTTCAGGCTTCTTGCAGTGTTGACGAGTCTTTTCCGAAGGTTTTTGCTCTCCGGCGGCGTGTCCGGCATGAGGTCGTCCGGACTGTTGTTATCACCGGGCCTGGACTGATTATCTGACTCATCATGTTCGGACGGTTGCTTATCTGCATGTTCGTCGTCCATTTGTGAGCCCTGCCGTATTGCGGGCTCCTTGGGAGCGTTTTTGTCGTCGAGGCGGGACTTATGGCGGCGTCTGCGTCGCTGTTTTGGTTGTTTATCGGTGGGGTTATCTTCCGCCGCGGCCCATTGGTCCTCGTCATCGCTCTCCTTTGGGGTATCCACCATGTATATATCAGGTGACGAGGTGGTACTCCCGTGTCTTATGGGCTCTGTTTCTTGTTCGTCTCCGGCATCGTCGTCCATTCCGTCGATGTCTTCGGAGCCATAGTCTAGCATGTCGGTTAGATCGTCGACAGTGGCTACCAAGTGGGTGGTGGGTGGGCTCTGAATTTCTTCGTCGTCCGTACTCCAACCATCCTGGCCATAGTCCGGCCAGGACTCTCCTGATAACGAGAGATGTTTTAGTGAATTCAGTATGTCGCCAAAAGGCGAGTACTGAAAGATGTCTGCGGCGGTGAATTCCATAACCGGCGCCCAATCCGGATCGACTGGTAGGGGCGCGGGAGGTTCGGAGTCCGGCGAGGAGTCCGGTGCCTCGGAATCACGAGTTTCGCTGGGGACAAGATCAGTGTTCGGCTCCATCGCCGTGGATGTTGAAGCCCCCAGGGCGGCGTCTATCCACCGGCCCTCGATCTGGGCGGTCGGCTCCGGGCAAATGGCCGAAGCGGATCCGTGTCGCGACCAAGGCACTGCTCGCGGCAGAGCTAGATCATGCCCATCGTCACAAAGTCTGGCGCGCTGGCTGTGGCTCGAGTCCGTCAAGATCGAGTCTCCGCGACATCGGCCGTGAAGTTCAAGCTTCCAAATCTGACCGACGGCCAGGGCGAAGCTTCGATCTGCTCCGGATGGCCAAGTGAATTGCCCGCAGCGGCGGCCGCCGAGTACGAAGATCTGTCCGGGGAGAAAAATCTCACCCTGGTCAGCGTCGTTGGTTGAAGATGCCATCAAGCCTATCAGTGACGACACAGAGGAACTCTCAATGAAAGCACCAATGTCGGTGTCAAAACCGGCGGATCTCTGGTAGGGGGTCCCGAACTGTGCGTCTAGGCGGATGGTAACAGGAGACGAGGGACACGATGTTTTTACCCAAGTTCGGGCCCTCTCGATGGAGGTAAAACCCTATGTCCTGCTTGATTAATATTGATGATATGGGTATTACAAGAGTGGATCTACCACGAGATCAAGGAGGCTAAACCCTAGAAGCTAGCCTATGGTATGATTGTTGTAATGTATGTTGCCCTACGGACTAAAGCCCTCCGGTTTATATAGACACCGGAGGAGGCTAGGGTTACACAGAGTCGGTTACAATGGTAGGAGATCTACATATCCGTATTGCCAAGCTTGCCTTCCACGCCAAGGAAAGTCCCATCCGGACACGGGACGGAGTCTTCAATCTTGTATCTTCATAGTCTTGGAGTCCGGCGCATAATGATAGTCCGGCTGTCCGGACACCCCCTAGTCCAGGACTCCCTCAGCGGCCGTTGGCAATCGCCTGGAAGTAAGCCGTATTCACATCACCCTTCAAGACCCAACGCTGGGCACCCCTAACGCGCCAATAGGCTTCCTCGTCGGTGTAGATCACAGAGAGCTGGTCTTCGAGATCATACCGGGAGAGCCACTCATCCGGGGAGCGGCCCACGGCGTCAGCCCGCAGGTCGAGTGCCTGGATCGCGGTGAGCAGCGCCATCTTCCGCACCCTGGCATCACGGCCCAGGTTGGCCCCCCAGCCCTTCATAAATTGTCGGCCACGCTTCGCACAGAAGTGCCACGTGTCAATAGCAGAAGGGGGCGAGGGTGGGGGTGGGCCCCAGCCTCGATCCACCGAACGTAGACGGCGTCGGTAAACCCAGCCTGGGAAAGCCAGAAGGTCTCAAAGCGGAACCGAGGGGGGATCGGCAGACGCTCGTCCGCGGAGGAGAAGAGCAAGGGGACATGGTCCGAGCCAATCCGGGTGATGGCGCGGAGGGAGGCTAGAGGGCACCGGAGGTCCCAGTCCGGGGAAACTAGGACCCTATCCAGGACGGACAGGGTCGGGGAGGCTTGTCGGTTGGTCCAAGTAAATCGGGCCCCAACCCGATCAATCTCCCGGAGGGCGAGGTCGGCAATGAAGTCGTTAAACATGTCCATACGGGCAAAGCAGACATTGCCATTGTTCTTGTCCTCAGCAACGCGCAGCAGGTTGAAGTCGCCCCCGACCACCACGGGGTGGGAGGCGACCGAGATCTTTCGGTGGAGCTCCTCCAAGAAGGCGGGTGATCGACTATGATCGGCCGGACCATAGACAATGATGATCTCCCACTTGAAGTTGAGCGACCTCTCGAACAACTCCATGCTGACGAAGAATTCACCCCTATCCATGCTGCCCACCTCAAAGGTGGCATCCTTCACACCTAAAAGGATGCCACCCGAGTGGCCCGCGCTCCCACTAGAAGGGAGCCAGTGCCACGCAAATAGGTGGGAGCTCAGCCGGTCAAGCTCAGGGAGGGCAAAATCGCGACGCATGGTCTCTTGGACCGCCACGATGTCAATGTGCTCATCGCGCATGTACTCCACTAACTGGCGGCGGCGGCCATCTGGCCGAAGCCGCGGATGTTCCAGAAGAGGGCCCGCATTAAGGAGCCATTGGGGGGCTGCTTGACCCCAGAACTCTGGAAGCGCTAAGCGCACGAAGGGCCGCCGTGCGTGAGCGGGTGCGACCCCGAATCTCCTGCACGGCCACCAAGGTAGGAGGGGCCGTCGCAAGCGGCAAGGGCGGAGAGGGAGGTCCCCCAGCCGAAGAGGGGGCTGGGGGAGCAAGGAGGACTGCCCGGGCCTCCACGAGCTTCCCATCGAGGACCTCACGGGCCCTAATGGCCGCGATCTGGGCAAGAGGGGGGCCCACTTCCCCATGGAGGATGATCACGAAATCGGAGGCCACTTTGGCAAGGTGACCCAGGGGAACAGACTCAAGAGCAGAGAAAGAACAAGACAAAGCAGAGGGGGAATGGAGGGCGTACCTGGCTCCAGGTTACGGGTGGCAGCGCGGAGCTCCGCCCGCTCGGGGATGGGCAAGCCGGGCTGCCTTCAGGGTGGGCCGCATCCAGCCGAGCACTCCGGCGGGAGGCCACCACCGGGAAGGAGGCCGACCGGCCGCGACGGGAGTAGGCGGCGGACCGGGGAGGAGGGGGCTGGGCCGCCAGCGGGGTGATGATCCGCCCCCCCCCCCCTAGGAGACGACGGAGGAGAGGGCGGCTGACCCGGCCCAGCACAGCCGAGGAGCTGGGCCGAAGGGGCTGGATCGGCCGGAGGCACGGGCGGCGCACAGGGGGCCGGCGAGATGGCCTCCGTGGCAGTCCGCGGAGATGACGGGGCCGGAGAGATGGCCTCAGGCGGTGGAGCGGAGATGGTGACTGGGGGAGGCAAAGCCGGAGCGGGGGGGACCACCACAGGTGGCGTCCTCCCAGCTGTGGGCGCCACCGGAAAGTCGGAGAGCAGGTCGTGGGACCGTCCCACCGGGTCTAGCGCAGGTGGCGGAGACGAGGCGGGGGAGCGCGGGGAGGAGGCCGGGCAGACCACCAGACACACACTGGAGATGTCGCTCCCCTCAGATGGCGACGCCTCAGAACCTGGCGGGCCATCCACGGGGGGGGCGAGCATCGGCCTGGCGGCCCTTGCCCCCCGCAGCGGGAGGGGGAGGCGTGGGGGAGGGGGAGCGGGAGTCCTCGGACGCCCCCTCCTCATCCGAGCGGCTAGAGCGGGAGCGGTGGCGGCCGTGGTAGTCGCCGCCGGCCCCCGGGTTGTCATCGGGGGGACGGACGTCGAGGGAGCGGGGCTGCCCAACGTGGTTGGGAGGCTCAGGGGCGATCCTGAGGTCGAAGCCCTGGTCGTTGAAGAAGACCCGGACCGAGGTGCGCAACTTGGAGGAGTCGAGGCACTTGACCTTGACCCGCACCTCCTCCTCCTTGCGCAGTGATAGCTCGTCGACCACCACCACCTTGCCCAAGAGGCGAGACATCTGGCGGATGACAAGCTTGGATCGCGCTATATCGGGGAGGCCGAAGATGAGGATCCAGGCGGTGTCGAGGACAACCACGGCCTGAGCGTCGAGTACCGGCTCGGATATCTCGACAACCAGCTGGTTGAGAGCGAGAGTGATCCGGCCACTACGCGTCGCGTAACCGTAGCTGACGGAGTAGGGGAAGACGACGGAGAAGACGTGACCAGCGGTGGGGGTGACCACCCAGTCCCACTGGTGCCGGTAGAGGTGGTTGAGCTCAGCCTCGATCATTTCAGGCGAAGCAACCCCATCAACGACCGTGACAATCGCCTGAAGGGAGGGCGACGGTGGAGGGGCGTCCGAGACCTCGAGGTGGAAGAAACCCAACCCCTCGATCCCATGCCCATACATCATGAGCTCCGAGGCCACCGGTCTATCCGGGCACAGAATGGCGGGGTGGCCGAGATCCTTGCAGAGGTAGCAGCACTGGGGGTTGACGCACGCAACCTGGGAATGCCCCCTCACCCCACAGTTGAAGCATGGGGGGCGAGGGAGACCGGAGACGGGGCCTGGAGCTGAGGAGGACCCCGGACCCGCGGGGGGAGGCACGGCCGGAGTGACGCGACACCACGGCGCTTCTTTTTCTTGGCAGGTCCAGGGCGGCCACGGGTGGTGCCACCACCATGGGCAGGCGCGGGGCCGTGACCCCCGCGGAGGCCGCGTGCGGAGGGACAAAGCGGCGGGTGTCCGGGGTCGGGAGGATTCCATCCCGCGGACGAGGGGAGCTGGCCCGAGCCGGGCGGGCGGGGATGGGGACCGCCCCGCCGGTGGGAAGGCGACGAGGAGCGCCGACGGGCGCGCGAGTTTCCCGACGACGCGCGCGGAGACCGGGACCGGGCTCGGTCATCCCGACGGGCGGGGGAGCGACGACTGTCACGCAGCTCCCGGAGCTCGCGCCGGAGCTCCTCCTCGCATCATAGGGAGTCGGGGGAGGGGCGGGAGGGTTCACGGAGAGGTTCCCCCGCCTTGCACTTCGACTGCGGAGCCGCATCGTGCCACTCCCGCGGCATGGCTGGCCGCGGCGCGGCGGGAGCCGGGCGGGGCGAGGTGAGGGGAGCGGCCGGGGGCCGGCAGGCCGGACGGGGTGGGGAGCAGCGGTAGGCACCGGAGGGGCGAGGAGAGGGGTGGGGAGGAGCAGGGGAGCGGGATGGAAGCAGGGAGAGGAGGAGGCGGCGCACTGGATCGGGGGGAGGGGGAATCCACACGGGGGCCAGATCGACCCCGAGCCCCCATCGCTGGGCCTAGGGCAAGGGGGAGGCCCACCCAAACTGGGCCGGCCTGCGAGAGCCCAACCCAAAGTGGGCCGAGCAGGGAGCCCAGGGGGAAGGGCCGTGGCCCAACGGTCCGTGCGGCCCAGCCTAGCGACCAACGCCACAGGAGGGATCGGGGAGAGCGGGGGAAACCCTACAGGCGACGGCCACCGGCGCCGCCGCCGCCGGCGCCGGACCGGCAAGGGCCCCGGGGAGAGGCCGGGCGTCCCTGGCAGTTTGCACATTGATCCCGGAGGAACCAAAGTGTCGATAAACGGCCGGAACGGCACGGGCGGGTCGACGGAGTCGGGAGGAGGGAGGAGGGAGAGGGACAGCGGGGGGGAGGGGGGCGGCGGCGGGAACCTACCGCTGCCGGGCGCCAGAGGAGCGGGCGGTGCCCGATCGGCGCGACCGCCACGCCCAGGCAGCGCGCGGCGGCGGGCGGGGTGCCCTATCGCCAAGGCCTCTCCTTGAGAGGAGCCACCGAGCGGGCCCGGGAGCAGAGGGAGGCGATGGGCGCCCGCTCAAGGGAGCAAAGCCCTCACGTGGGGGCTGAGCTCGCCCGGCGGGCGGGGAGGTCGGGGCAGGGGGAGGAGCGGGGGGGGAGGGAGCCAGGGGGAGGGGGGAAGGGCGCATCCTCCGCGCAGTCCGCCCAATAGAAGGGGGCCGCCGGGGCGGAGCACGAGAGGGCGACGGGCACGGGGGCCGGCGACGGGCCGCCCAGGAGGGTCGGCGGGCGGCGGCGGGAGGGGCGCGGAGGCGCGGCGGAGGCGGAGGCGAGGGCGCCCGCGAGGGCGCCAGGGATATCGCCAGACGCCATCCTGAGTCCTCCAATACGGGAAGCAGGCAGCAAGGGCATCCATAGCCTGCAGTCTTTCTATCTATGCCACAGTCCTTCACGTTGGGTCGCTTAATTACCCGCATGTCAATAATATATTGCCATGTAGGATGTGAATGAACGACGTGGCAATGAGGAGTCCAGAGACGACATGATATCAAAACTGTTGTAGTTATAACTCAGCAAGATATACGCCCATGCAGATCAGAACGTTGCGGGGCTAAAATGTCCAACATTTTGCATCTTTGGCTCTTTGTAGTATCTGGGCGTCGAGTTATGCGAAAAGTAAAAAAGTAAAACAAAGGAAGTATGTGTGTCCTTGGTATTTTTAACACAACATATATTTTGTAACTCAATATAACTCAAGGTGCAACATTAACTTTGTGCTACATCACTTTCCAGCAAAAGCATTGCTGCCATACTGTATATTACAGTATTGCTTGTTATTTTCTTTGGCATGAACTAATCTTAAGTTAGGTAGTTATAGCGTTGTAGTTTCCTTCACATTGCACACCAGGCACTTGCAGCTCCCGCCAACACAATTGGCCTTCCAAGAGCACCGTGGACCGCAGATGGGCTTGCGCTTTTGGTCGCAATCGTACTCACAGGTACTGTTTGAACACCCACCGGGCCGTTTGATAACTGCAGTCGTACATTGAAGTTGTTCTGCTTCCACATCTAGAACATATCACCAGAAAAAAGAGACACACATCATGAACATATATAATTTATTGGCCGTGTTGATGAAGCAAAATTGTGTGCATGGATGAACAAACTAAGTGGTACCTGATCCTAATAGAAGGACGGCAAGGGTAAGGAACGTCACTAGAGCAAGGGTAAGGAATGTCACTAGATTTGGACTCGACAGCGTTCGAGAGTTTCGTGGCTCCGAGAGGGTGATCGTAACACATCATATTTCCAAGCGCAAGCAGCTCAGCGCCAACGTATGAATAAGATCTCAGATCTGCGTCGAGCGGATGGCACGATTTGTGCTAGTGGAGATGAGGACAAGGTGGAGGTGCAGAACTTCTATCAGCGGCTCTATGAATCACAGGGTTTTGCGGATCCTCAGCTACTGTTATCACATGTGCCAGTTAAAGTGACACAAGTGATGAACATAGAACTCTCCAAACCCTATACCCCGGAGGAAGTCAAAGTGGCACTGTTTCAAATGGCTCCTTCGAAGGCACCTGGTGTTGATGGATTTACTGCAGGTTTTTATCAGCGTCATTGGGATCTACTTGGTAACGCTGTAACCGAGGCAGTACTTGATTTTCTCAATGGAGGGGAGCTGCCAGCGGACTGAATGACACGTCTATAACTCTGATCCCAAAGGTTAGACACCCCCAATCGATATCACAGTATCGTCCTATTGCACTGTGCCCTGTTTTGTATAAGATTGCTGCTAAGGCAATCACCAATCGCTTGAGATACTTTATGGATGAGATTATAAGCGAAGAACAGAGTGCCTTCGTACCCGGACGCCTCATCACAGACAATGTGCTTGTAGCTTATGAAAGCGTACATACGATGAGGAGGATGAAGAAGGGCAAAAACTATTCATGTGCGGTCAAGTTAGATATGATGAAAGCATATGATCGTGTTGAGTGGCATTATCTCGAAGCTATACTAATTCGGCTGGGTTTTGGTATGAGCGTTGTTAGATTGATATTGAAGTGTGTCTCCTCGGTGCGCTTCTCGATGCAGGTTAACGGTGAACTTTTACCATACTTTACACCATCCAGAGGTTTCCGACAAGGTGATCCAGTTTCACCTTTTCTTTTTCTGCTATGTGCGGAAGGATTTTCCTCGCTATTGAAATATTACAGTGGAGTTACCATAGACAGAGGTCTGAGGGTGAGTTATAGATCACCATGGTTCACACATCTATTATTCGCAGATGACAGTTTGATTTTCATCAATGCAAGTAACCCAAGTGCTCTTAATTAGACTCAATGAGATTCTCCGGATTTATGGAGAGGCTTCGGGACAATGTGTTAATCGTGAAAAAAGCTCTGTATTTTTTAGTACTAACACTCCTGATTCGTTGAGGCAGATTCTGCAAGCAACATTAGATATTCATGTGCAAGCATTCAGTGAGAAATACCTGGGGCTCCCTACTGCCGTGGGTAGAATTACCAGTGGCACTTTTGATCATATCAGTGAAAGAGCTCGTAGGAAGATATAAGGCTGGTCGGAAAAATTATTGGCGTGTGCAGGTCGGGAAACACTGCTCAAATCTGTTATTCAATCAATTCCTACTTATGCAATGAGTACGTTTCTTTTGACCAAGAAAGTTTGTAAGAGTCTTACTTCACCAATGGCCAAGAATTTTTGGAGTAGCTCTCTTGACAAGAAATCTTTGCATTGGGTGTCCTGGAAGGAGCTAGCTACACCTAAGTGCAAGGGTGGGATGGGGTTTAGAGACCCGCATCTTTTTAACCTGGCTATGTTGGGCAAACAAGGTTGGCAATTCCTCACCAACCCCAATTCTCTCTGTGCAAGAGTGTTGAAGGGCCGTTACTTTCCTGACAATGATTTCATGAATGCTACTATACCCAAGTCAGCGTCGACCACTTGGAGGGCGATCATTGCGGGAAGAGAATCCCTTCGGGCCGGACTGATCTATCGAGTAGGCGATGGTTCCTCCATATCTGCCTGGAATGATAAGTGGATCCCAGGTACAATTTCTATGTCTCCTATGTCCCGACCTCAACATACTACCATTGAGCGTGTGTCTGAGCTGATTGATACATCTAACTGGTCGTGGAGACAAGACCTGGTTCGCGACAACTTCATTGCGCCTGATGCTGAAGCAATGTTGAACATCCCAATTCGGCAAGGAGGTGGAGATGATTTTCTAGCATGGGCATTTGAAAGATCGGGAAACTACACTGTGAAGTCGGCGTACCGTGCTCTCGTGACTCAGAAAGAGCGTGTTGCTCTAGAGGAAGGGACGGCTACCGGAACCTCGGAGGATAATACACAGTTGTGGAAATCCCTATGGAAATTGAATGTCATTCCGAAGGTGAGAGTGTTTTGGTGGAGGGTCCTTCGTGGCATTCTCCCGGATGAAGTCACTCTCAACTATCGACATATTGCAGAGATTCTTCGATGCAAAGTCTGTTTGGCTATGGATGAAGATTTGGAGCATGCGCTCATACACTGTTCACATGCAAAACCCTTCTGGGAGGAAGCGGCTGCATGGTTCGGCCTAAGGTTGCCCCGGCTTCATCCAGACTCATGGGCACGCGACATCACATGTGATCCCAGATTTACAGATGATGACCGTGCCAAGATCACCATGATAATGTGGTCTATTTGGCACTCCCGAAACCGGATCAAACATGGAGAGGAGGGCAGGAATCCTATGGCTACGCTCAGGGCCACTAAGGAGGCGATCGCTCTTCTTCATCTTCCATGGGGAGACGCGAGGATCTTACCTGGTTTTGGCTGGAGACCACCTGATGATGGTGTTGTCAAGATCACCACGGATGGAGCGTTAAATTTTGCTGATGGCAGGGGCGGTGCGGGAGGGGTGGCTCGATCCTCTTCGGCGTTCCTGGGAGCTTGGTGCAAGCCATACTTGGGTATCTCTGATCGCTTGATCATGGAGGTTTTGTCACTGCGAGACGGAGTCCGGTTTGCTTCTCTCCGAGGCTTCTCTCATGTGATAATGGAAACTGATTGCTTGGAGATGGTGACGCTCTGGACTCCTCGACACAATTCTCGTTCAGTTGTGGCTCCTTTATTAGTAGAGATAGGAGAGCTATGTAATAATGTTACTTTGTTCGATATTCAGCATGTAATCAGGTCAGCTAACGTTCCGGCGCATCTCTGTGCAAAGCGTGCTTGCACTCTGAATGTAACCGATAGCTGGCTTGACGAGACCTCTAGCTTCTTAGTGACCATCCTATTGGCTGATTGTTCTAAGAATGCCTTCATATGAATAAAGCTCTCTGATTTCCCTGCAAATAAAAAAAAATGGGGTGCCCTTTGCCTTAGGCCTTCGACAATTGAGAAAAACTCCTAGAGATTCATATGTCCGTCTCCTAGCTTCTGTGTCTGCGTGTAGTGTGCTTGCTTAATTATGCAGTGTCCTTACCGATCTCAAGTCTCAATAGTACTATGTGAATTGGCATAATTAGGATAAATATATCCATCAATCGATACGCGCGGGAACGGATCCATCGAACAGATCGATTGATACGTACGACGGGACTTGACGAAAGAAGGGATTTCATAGTTATATTTATCACATGATAGTTGATAAATCTGTTCTACACCCTGATTTTTTTACGTGTAATTTGGGTTCCATGAGTACTCATTTTCTCTTCTGGTATTCTTTTTTGGTTGCAAAATGTAGACCCAGTTTCAGAATCATGAAATCTAAAGATTATAATGCTCTCAAAATTATACTTTTCATGCCATTTTTTCGCGCACTAAATATTCTTG
Source organism: Aegilops speltoides (assembly GCA_021437245.1). Classification (NCBI taxonomy): domain Eukaryota; kingdom Viridiplantae; phylum Streptophyta; class Magnoliopsida; order Poales; family Poaceae; genus Aegilops; species Aegilops speltoides. Next base: position 10,437,271 of record CM038145.1, read on the forward strand.
ACAGTAGCGCAATCAGCGGCACCCCCCACCAGCTAGACAGTGGCACAATCTCTTTTTTGTATATTTCTTCCTTCTTAGGAGACAGGCCGATGGGTCTACTTGAGCTTGCTAGCTCGGATGGACAAATTTAATCCGGAGAGTTTTAGATTGAATGGATATAACTGGAGCTTCAGAAAAAATAGCTGTTCAAAAAGGTGTCAACGGATTTACCAAAGAAACAATTAGTTGTAGGTAAGTAAGTTTATTCTAGACACTCCCGGGTTCCAATTTAGTAACGCAGTATTAGTACATTTTTTTTGAAACTGGCACTAGTATATGTTAGAGGCTGATTTTGTTTCGAACAAGAATCCCAAAGAACCCTATTTTAAATCAACTCATCGTTCTTGTCATCTTCGGCCCTTATTCTGGGGCCCAATTGCCAGATTGGGCCAACCATGGTTCATGACAACTAGCATTTGCATCATAGCGTGCATTCACAAATTGCACAATCAGCAGCGAGCATCATAAATGTTGAGCAACATAAGCAATGAATTGTCTATAGTACATTCCAGATTTAATAGATTATCATCTCTCCTAATCTCCAAATCCAACGTATCACCTATCAGCCAAACCGAAAGAATAGAGATTGAATGAAATGTGTAAGAATACATATGCAACAATCAAACATTGGTAGATCTTGTCGTGATGTTGATGAGGTCGGACGAATGGGGCTGGCCATCGAGGCCGGCCGGGTTCATCCAGTCTTGTAGTACACCGCCAACAGTGAGAACATGATCCATCTAGATGCCCAACCACCTTGCCTTCGGTGGAGATGCATAGCCAGATCAAGCTGCAACCATGACAGAGAGGTAAGCTAGAGGACACAAACAACCACGTGGGGAGTGGGAAAGAGGTAGCGAGTCACCTCGTGGCTATAGACACCCGCATAGAGGACTGGGAGGTGGGATGGCGCCCAATCTTCACCGGCGGCCACCGTGGGGAGGGCAGTCAGCCTCTTCTCGTTTTCTTCATTGAAAAGTGGGTGCGGGAGCATGAGGGAATTGGGGTAGAGGGAGGGACGGGCTGCGACGCATGGCTCGATCCTGCCGGCGAGGGATGAAACCCTACCGCCGACAAGGGATGAAACCCTAGCGACGAAGCAGTGACAGGAATGAACTGGATAAAAATCGTATCGAAAATATCTCTGAAATTTATACCAAGAACACCTTCGAAATATTTGAGAGGGAAAACCTAATCAGTTCAATTTTTTTTTCTTCTGAAATTGCCCCTCAGGCTCTGTTATAATGCATGTGACGGCAGCGTATTGCATTGTACCTGGATCGTCGAATCCGCTCCGATGGATGATTCATATCGACCAGATGCACTATAAAAGGACTATTTTAAATCAACTCATTACTCTTGCTTGGGCCCAATTTCAAGATTGGGCCAACCATGGTTCATCAATACTAGCATTTGCATCATAGCGTGCGTTCACTAATTACATGGTCAGGTGCAAGGTTTTGTTTCTCTCGTCGCAACGCACAAACAATTTTATATTAACCAAAAAGATTGACGGTAGCCAAACCAACCTGTGGTTGAATAGTTAGGAAGACAGTGATATCCCCGACCCACCAGAAGACAGTGATATCCCGGCCCACCAGAGTTCAAGTCCAAGACTTGACATCGGTGCTTGTATTTTTTTTCGGATTAATTTCAGGCATTGCAGCGATGCACGTTCGGTGGGCGACTTCATCAATCTCAAAGTAATGTGCCGGCTCAGTTTCTTGAAGGTGCTCATATGATAGGATTTGCGTGCATGCGTTCCTATGGCTGTGTGTATGTATGTATGTACGTATAAGGATCGGCGTCTCTACTATATGTTAAAAAAATTGACGGTTGACGTATAAAAGGAGAAAGGTCAATTTTTTTCTCATATATCTAACAAATAAAAGATATCTAAAAAAAGTAACGTTTTCAGTATACGTCCCTTCTTTTGTGAAGCACTGGCGGACCTATCAATCAATCCATTCAATGGATTTTTTCCAGTTACAATGAAATTGTTCTACTTCCGTATCTACAATATATAATTTAGTGGTCGTGTTGATGAAGCAGATTTGTGCGTGTATGAACAAACTAAATGGTACCTGATGCTGTACAGGGGTCGAGGGATGAGGCGAGACTAGGAAAGAGGGAACCTGGTTGCTAGCCGTCGAGGAAGAGGAACGTGGGCCGGCCGTGGGCGTTGACAATGACCTTAGTGCGCATGTTCGGTTAGGCAGTGGAGGGGTTTCCTGGATTGCCCATGAATAGTATACTTACAGGCTCCATGTCGATTGGGAGGAAGGGTGACAAGTGGGCCCTTGCTGCTCTTTGAGATGTTGCCAATTGGTATCAAGGTCATCTTCACGGGGTTTTCCGTTGCAATGCACGTGCCCTTTTCAAACAAAACTAGCTTATATACATATAGCATAACACACATCCCAAGCTAACTCGTCGGTGATATTCAAGGAACACACGTTGGGTAGACCCTTTGGGCATTTTTCGTGTATAGCTTTCCTATCTCCCCCTTAAAAGTCTGCATATTAAAGGGCATCCATAGCCTGCAGTCTTTCTATCTATGCCACAGTCCTTCACGTTGGGTCGCTTAATTACCCGCATGTCAATAATATATTGCCATGTAGGATGTGAATGCAATGACGTGGCAATGAGGAGTCCAGAGACGACATGATATCAAAACTGTTGTAGTTATAACTCAGCAAGATATACGCCCATGCAGATCAGGACGTTGCGGGGCTAAAATGTCCAACATTTTGCATCTTTGGCTCTTTGTAGTATCTGGGCCTCGAGTTATGCGAAAAGTAAAAAAGTAAAACGAAGGAAGTATGTGTGTCCTTGGTATTTTTAACACAACACATATTTTGTTACTCAATATAACTCAAGGTGCAACATTAACTTTGTGCTACATCACTTTCCAGCAAAAGCATTGCTGCCATACTGTATATTACAGTATTGCTTGTTATTTTCTTTGGCATGAACTAATCTTAAGTTAGGTAGTTATAGCATCGTAGTTTCCTTCACATTGCACACCAGGCACTTGCAGCTCCCGCCAACACAATTGGCCTTCCAAGAGCACCGTGGACCGCAGATGGGCTTGCGCTTTTGGTCGCAATCGTACTCACAAGTACTGTTTGAACACCCACCGGGCCGTTTGATAACTGCAGTCGTACATTGAAGTTGTTCTGCTTCCACATCTAGAACATATCACCAGAAAAAAGAGACACACATCATGAACATATATAATTTATTGGCCGTGTTGATGAAGCAAAATTGTGTGCATGGATGAACAAACTAAGTGGTACCTGATCCTAATAGAAGGACGGCAATGGTAAGGAACGTCACTAGAGCAATCCTCATGTTAGCTCAATTGTGGTGTTCACAAGAAGAGTCTCCAATGGTCGGTTGTTGGACTTCTGAGTTGTGAGGAAGAACATGAACGGGCAGGCTAATTTATAGTAGATGGGATATTAATGCTCATTATTACAATCCAAAAAAGCACCAAAAAAGAAGAATGGATAAGTTGCGCTAATTTAGTAGTAATTAAGTGCATTAATTTGTGGATAGGTACTCCCTCCTTTCCGGTATATTGGGCTCATATCATTTTCTTTGGTTTTCTATTTTATAAGTCTTGTTTCAACTTCTTTCCACCACATGTTCTCATTCCTAGGCGCGTTAAATTGGTGGATGCAAAGATTAAAGAAAACCGACCAATACACCGTAGTTAATGCAGATTAAATTTTGAGTAATTTTGTAAACTATGATATAAGTAAATTCTTCCACTAGTAGAAACAGGGCTTCCGTCCATAGCAATAGGCCCGGCCAGGTTTTGGCCCGGGACTAACGGGACCATTAGTCCCGGTCCCAACGGCTAGGAGCGGACGATGCTACGACCACCTTTAGTCCCGGTTCGTTTGTGGCCTCTAGTCCCTCTTGGTATAACCAACCGGGCCTAAAGGGGTGGTGGCAGGCTGGCATCAAGATGGGGCCCCTGAGAGCCCCTTTAGTCACGGTTTGTATCACCAACCGGGACTAGAGGTAGACCTTTTGTCCCGGTTGGTGATACAACCCGGGGCTAAAGACATCCCTATATAAAACCTTGTTTCGTCCAGCTCTTTGTTTTCTCCTTTCTCTCCTCTTTGTTTTTCCCCTAGCTCGAGCTCATCCTCCATTGTTGCCAAGATTTGTCAAGATTTGAGGCACCCCATCTATCCAAGTGTTAAAAAAGGTTAGCAACTTTGTCCTTTCATCTCTCATAGATAGTTTAGCTCATTTCATGTTGTATAAGTATAGTCATTTGTGGGTTTTGATTTGGGAGTAATTATTTGGGAGTTTATTTGATTTATATGTAATTTGAGCTCACATTAACTTCTTAGTTTGCATATGTGTAGGTGTGGTTTAACTATTGGCTTCCCGTCCTCACCGCCATCGATCGCCCGCGCCATCCCGTCGCCGACACCTCCTTGGTGAGGCTCTTGTTCTTATACTTTTTGTGAAAAAAAACTCCTAGTTGTATGATTTAGATAGTTGCTTGTATAATTTTCTTACTTGTATGATTGTTTGTTATACGTAGTGAAATGGTTTTGATATCTTTCCCCGACGGTCCTCTTCGGTTTATGATTTGGATGTGGTATAATATCTTTTATAACTATTTGTTGCATTTCATGTTTATGAAAATTATGCCCATCAAGTTGACATAGATATTCTTATCTAAGAGGTATGTGAACCAGAAATTGCCACTGACCCTCTTGTCGAGAAGTTAAATTTAGTTGAAAAAGAAAAAGAGTATTTGAAAGAAAAATTGAAAAGAATTGAAGAAGAGAAGATGAAATTGGATTTGTGTGTTGCCGATGTCGTCGATGATCAAAAGATCAAGATGGATGCAATGCGCTTGAAGATTAGAAAGATTACAAAATATGCCGCTAATAAATAGGCTTGGTATCATTATGTTGTTGGATCAATTATTACCTTAGTTGCAATTTTCATCGCATTTGTTGTTGCATTTAAATGCTTTATCTAGATAGTTGTATGTTGTTTTATGAGAATAAGTGTGTATGAAATTTATGTATGAACTTGTATTAATTTGGTCTTTTTGGTGTTGTGTAATGAAGATGAGCTGGCAATGGATGTACGATGACCGGCACTCTCCCCAGTTCATTAATAGCGTGCATAGTTTTCTGCATGCGGCTGAGGCAAACAAGCGGGATGGTTTTATGTGTTGTCCATGTGGTGTCCCTAAGAATGATAGGAATTACCCTATCTCAAAAGTCATTTTGCTCCACCTGTTTACGTCCGGTTCCATGTCCGGCTATAACTGTTGGGCCGAGCACAAAGAAAGAGGGGTTCTAACGGAAGATTATGAAGAAGAAGAGGATGATGACAACTATCCTAGTTTCCCTGAATACGGCGGTACTACAATTGGGGAAGAAGCTAAAGAAGAGGCATCAGATGAGCCCGCTGATAATCTTGGTTGGGCCATTGCTGATGCAAAGAGAAACTGCGCAAGTGAAAAGGAGAGGTTCAAGTGCAATGCATGTTAGAGGAACACAAGAAATTGTTGTACCCAGATTGCAAAGATGACAAGAAAAAGCTGGTTACCGCACTGGAATTGCTGCAATAGAAGGCAGAGAATGGTGTATCTGACAAGGGATTTGAATAGTTGCTGAAAATGTTAAAGAAGATGCTTCCAAAGGACAACAAATTGCCAGATAGTACGTACGAGGAAAAGAAGTATGTCTGCCCTCTAGGATTAGAGGTGCAGAAGACATATGCGTGCCCTAATGACTTCATCCTCTACCACGGTGAGGAGTACGAGAATTTGTATGCATGCCCGATATGCGTTGCATTGCCCTATAAGATCAGCCGCGATGACCCTGGTGATGTTTAGGGCGAGGGGCCAAGGAAGAGGATTCCTGCCAAGGTGATGTGGTATGCTCCTGTAGTACCACGGTTGAAATGTTTGTTCCAAAACAAAGAGCATGCCAAGTTATTGTGATGGCACAAAGAAGACCATAAGACAGACGGGATGTTGACAGTACCCGCTGATAGGTCGCAGTGGAGAAAAATCATGAGAAAGTGGCAGGAGTTTGCAGATGACGCAAGCAACTTATGGTTTGGTATAGGTGCAGATGGAATTAATCCTTCTGGGGAGCAAAGTGACAACCCGCAAGTATACGGGATAGTTGTAGCCTCTTTCGATAAGTAAGAGTGTCGAACCCAACGAGGAGCTAAAGGTAGAACAAATACTCTCTCAAGTCCTGTCGGCCACTGATACGACTCTACGCACGCTTGACGTGCGCTTTACCTAGAACAAGTATGAAACTAGAAGTACTTTGTAGGTGTGAGAGGATAGGTTTGCAAGATAATAAAGAGCATGTAAACATAAACTAGGGGCTGTTTAGATAAAGATTCAATAAAGTAAATATAGCGAGTGTGGAAAAGTGGTGGTAGGAGTTGTGAAATTGTCCCTAAGCAATTGATTACGTTACTAGACTGGTAATCACTATTGCAATTCTACTTGAGGGAGAGGCATAAGCTAACATGTCATCCCTGACTTAGAATTCTATGCACTTATGATTGGAACTATTAGCAAGCATCCGCAACTACTAACGTTCATTAACGTAAAACCCAACCATAGCATTAAAGTATCAAGTCCCCTTTATCCCATACGCAAACAACCTACTTACTCGGGTCTGTGCTTCATGTCACTCACGCCACCCACCATAAGCAAATCATAAACATATTGCAAACCCTACAGCGGAGATCCCTCACGCTTGCGCGACACGGAGGGCACAATAGGACAGCACCAGTAATAAAACATGCAACTCAAACCAATCATAGCAACTCATCAATCACCGATAAGACAACGAAAATCTACTCAGACATCATAGGATGGCAACACATCATTGGATAATAATATGAAGCATAAAGCACCATGTTCAAGTAGAGGGTACAGAGGGTTGCGGGAGAGTGGACCGCTGGATATAGATGGGGGAAGGTGATGGAGATGTTGGTGAAGATGACAGCGGTGTTGGTGAAGATCGCGGTGATGATGATGGCCCCCAGCGGTGTTCCGGTGCCACCGGAAGCAAGGGGGAGAGAGCCCCCCTTCTTCTTCTTCTTCCTTGACCTTCTCCCTAGATGGGAGAAGGGTTTCCCCTCTGGTCCTTGGCTCCCATGGTGTGGGAGGTGCGAGAGCCCCTCCGAGATTGGATCTATCTCTCTGTTTTTGCGTTCCCAGATTCTACCCCTTCACCGTTTCTTAAATATCCGGAGATCCGTAACTCCGATTGGGGTGAATCTTTTGCCCAGATATTTCTCATAAAATTAGCTTTCTTGCAACAAAAGAAGAGCATCAACCGCCTTATGGGTGGCCCACGATAGCCCAGGGCGCGCCTGCCTCCCTGGGGCACGGCCCCCTGTCTCGTGGCCACCCTGGACACTGTTTCGCGTTGATTTTACTTCCCAAAAATCACAAATATTCCAAAAAAAATCTCCGTCCGTTTTTATCCCGTTTGGACTCCGTTTGATATTGGGTTTCTGCGAAACAAAAACATGCAATGCATAAGAACGGCACTGGCATCGGATCAATATGTTAGTCCCAAAAAAATAGTATAAAAAGTTGCCAAAAGTATATAAAAGTTGAATTATATCAGCATGGAACAATAAAAAATTATAGATACGACGGAGACGTATCAGCATCCCCAAGCTTAATTCCTGCTCGTCCTCGAGTAGGTAAATGATAAAAAAAGATTTTGATGTGGAATGCTACCTAGCATAATCTTGATCATATGTCTAATCATGGCATGAATATTAAGACACAAGTGATTCAAAGCAATAGTCTATCATTTGACATAAAAACAATAATACTTCGAGCGTACACTACTAGGAAAAGGGCTATGGATAGGATTGATTCTAATGGCGCACCGTGGAAGCAGTGCGCCACTACTATATACTAATGGCGCACCTGTTCCTCATACGCCATTAGAGTGGAAGACACTAATGGCGCGCGTGACAGAGCGCCATTAGTATGAATTTCTTTTTTTTTTCATTTTCCCATACATACTAATGGCGCATGAACCAACCAATGCGCCATTACTATATATAACTTCTAATGGCGCACCGGCTAGGATGTGCGCCATTATCAGATCCCCTCCATCTCGATCTCGATCCCCTCCATCTCGATCTCGATCCTCCATCTCGATCGCACCGACCTCCCGCTAGCTCTACCCATCGCAACCTCCCCGCTCCACCGCCGAGCACTGCCCGCCCCCCCAAGACCAAGACATTTTGAACATATTTTTATTTTTTTATTATTTTTATAAAAATATTACACTGTTATAATTTAAACAAGTTTGATAAACACAAATAAATATAAAAACAGCATTTAAAATGCATAAAAATATTACTGTTATGATTTAAACAAGTTTGAACATATTTAAACACAAGTTTGAACATATTTAAAATGCATATTCAGATCCCCTCCATCTCGATCTCGATCCCCCATCTCGATCTCGATCCTCCATCTCGATCGCACCCAAGACCTCCCCGCTTAGCTCTACCCATCGCAACCTCCCCGCTCCACCGCCGAGCACCGGCCTGGCCCAGCAGCACCAAGACATTTTGAACATATTTTTATTTTTTTTACTATTTTTATAAAAAATATTACACTGTTATAATTTAAACAAGTTTGATAAACACAAATAAATATAAAAACAGCATTTAAAATGCATAAAAAATATTCTGTTATGATTTAAACAAGTTTGAACATATTTAAACACAAGTTTGAACATATTTAAAATGCATATTATCAGATCCCCTCCATCTCGATCTCGATCCCCCATCTCGATCTCGATCCCCTCCATCTCGATCGCACCAAGCACCTCCCGCTTAGCTCTACCCATCGCAACCTCCCGCTCCACCTGGGAGCACCGGCCCGCCCCCCAAGAACCCACACATTTTGAACATATTTTAATTTTTTTACTATTTTTATAAAAAATATTACACTGTTATAATTTAAACAAGTTTGATAAACACAAATAAATATAAAAACAGTATTTAAAATGCATAAAAATATTACTGTTATGATTTAAACAAGTTTGAACATATTTAAACACAAATAAATATAAAAACACCATTTAAAATGCATAAAAAATATTGGGGATCACAGGAGTCGAACCCGGGACCTCCGTGTGAGAGCTGGCTGCCGATCGGTCGAGCTAGTAGAGGGACTTGATGTGGATCAGTTCGGTGGAATATAACCTGTTGGCTCGAAAGAAATACTAATGACGCACCATGGTGGTGCGCCATTAGTGTGGATGTACTTATGGCGCACCCGTGGTTGGTGCGCCATTAGTATTGTGCCTCCATCCATCCATAGTCCTCCCGGCGGCCCCTCTCTCCCTCGCCCTCGATCCCTCTCTCTCCCTCGCCCTCGCCCTCGATCCCTTCCCCGCCGCTGCCCGCCGCCTCGATCCCCTTCCCAGCCGCTGCCCGCCGCCTCGATCCCTTCCCACGCGCGCTGCCCGCCGCCTCGGCCTTCTGCCCGCCGCCTCGGCCGCCCAGCGCCGCCCAGCGCCGCTGCCCGCCGCCTCGCCGCCCGCGCCCGCTGCCCGCCGCCCAGCTGCCGACGCCTCGGCGCCGCCCGCGCCGAGCGCCGCCTCGACGCCCGGCGCGAGCGAGCAAGGTACTCCATTTGTCCCCCAAACCCCTCTCCCCCACCCTGGCCGGCCGGGGTTTCGATCGGATCCCCTCTCGCGCTTCGTCTCCGGCCGGCCGCTGGGTTCCCAGGCCGCCCGCCGGCGCCGGCGATCATAAAGGATGAGTGCTTCATCATAAAGCATGCAAGTGACCTACACAAAATACCTTTGAATGTTCGTCATCTCACAATATTCACTAGTAATTTTGGCTACTCTGAATTGAAGAGCATATGCAACAAGAAAAAATTGCGGTCCCTGGTTTGGTATGGTCACAGTCCAACCAATTTTGCGGTAGTGATTGACTCTTGGTTCAGGGAACTCTTGAAAATTCGTGTATTGATTTTTGAGGCTTTCAGAGTAAGAGAGCTACCTTAGAGCATGGGCAGTTCAAAGCATCTGCGTTACCTTTGTTTAAACAGATGTTCATATACTCTTATTCTTCCCTCATCGATTCATTGCCTACTTCATCTCAAAACAATAGAAGTTGGTGATTGTGAGTTTAAAAGCTTCCCTCAAGGCTTTAGTGATGTCATCAGCTTACAGAAAATTAAATCAGTGCACCTTGATTATAACAAGGACCACTCTGACAGACTCTGTCTAAATTGGCTACTTGGTGGAATTAGTGGTGAGAAGCAGGTACAGATGATGGAACAATTACCTCATTGGAATCTCCAACATCTGATCATAAAGGATTACGCAGGTGGATCATGTCCTTCCTGGCTCCGGCCTAATCTCTTGCCAAGGTTACGTCAACTTAAATTCATTTCATGCTATAACATTCAGAACATACCGTTCTTTGAACCACTCTATCATGAAGAAATGTCAGACAACCTTCATCATCTTGAAGAGTTATATATCGACAATTGTAATTCCCTTACATCTATTGGAGTCTCTGCAGCAAGCAGCAGTGTTGGAGCATTATCATCCTTTGCTAGACTAATTATTATCGGGTGCGGAGGATTATTTAGTCTTGATGGATTCCTAAAACCAGATTATGTACCTGCCTTGAAGACCATTCTTATTCAATCTTGTCCAGAGTTGACGTCCCTTCCGGCTAATAGGCTGCATGGGTTTTCTTGTTTGAATGAGATTTCTATTGATTATTGTCCTAAGTTGAATACGCCGGCGCCCGCTGGATCGGAATTCTGCTTATTTTTGGAACTATATTTTGGAACTATATTCACTATTACAAGGAATTTGCATAATACAGTTCAATGATGACTCATGTTGAAGATTGTGCACCCCGGTTGAAAGCAGATTGCCTCAAGCAGGAAATCACTAGGAATTGTGCTTCTGGATGCATTATGTGCCATTGGTCTTTTTTATAAGCAAAAACAATTGTTAGCTTTTAGATGTTGTGGTGGTTCACTTGGTGGTATATTGTTTTGACTTACACTTGTTAGCTTTTTATAAGCAAAAACATGCCAATGTATTTTCCATGCTATGATGGAGGCCTTTTTTGCCTTGTCCACCGAGAGGCCCTTGAGTTTGCGGAATGTCGATTAACTTCCGTTCCGCAAATTGGTACTCCATATGTCCTATTTTCAGCAAAGGTCATGCTGAAATTTTCCGTGAATTTTAGCATGACTTTGCTAAAAATAGGACATATGGGGTACTGCGACTAATGCATGTTTTATGATCTGTTGTAAGGGTACTAATTGGTCTCTTCGCTGCTTATCGAGATGGCGGAAGCAGCCACCGCCGATCTGCGACACATGATATGAGTTGGATGATTCGAGTTCTTCACTATCATACTTGAGGCTTCAGTTGGATCCATGACGCTGGTATATAAAGCGAGAGATCTCCCTTCACCCATCTCATTATGATATGTGTTGTTTGCTACATCACTCATTTTCCCAAACTGCAGAGGCTGCCGACAGGTTTATGAACATGCTGATGGGTGAAGATCCGCCAATAATGTGAAGCTGCGACAGGCGGCAGCGGGTTTCGCAGACGATGGGATGTGCAATTGGCGATCAAGAAGGGCCACATGTGCTTGTCTCGTGGGTGGGAGAACTTCTACCGTGCCACGACCTGTAGCTGGGGTACTTCCTTGTCTCAGTGTACGACACGACGCCAACATGCTCATCGTGAAGGTGTACAACAAGACTATGTGTCGCATGCGATGTTGCCGATGATGATGCGATGCGTTCGCCTCTTCTTATTCCTCTACATTTGGCTTTGTCTCACATCGATTGTTAACGGTCATTGTTGCATTTTGGAGAGGTAGGAGCAGCAGCAGCGACATCTGGCTACAGCCAAAGCAAAGCGGCGACTATGGCTGTAGCGAAGCAAAGCGATTCGTCAGAAGCGACAAGAAGAGCGATTCTCGCACCAAACATAGACAACAAGAAGGATGATCCAGACTGGAGTGCGGGAGAAGAGGAGCAGAGTGAGGATGAGGAGCTACATCATGATGATGGGCATCAGGCTGAGGATGACCTAGCGCTGGTGGTGGCTGACCAAGGGCAAGAGATGGTGGTGGCTGACCATGGGCAAGAGAGGGAGGTGGCTGAGGATGACCTAGCGATGGTCATGCCTGAAGGTGGCCTCGCGATGGTGGTGGTGCCTGACAATGACCACGCACCGGTGGTGGCGCCGACGATCCCACAGCTGGGCGACATGACCACGCCAATTGTGGTAGAAAACTACATCCCACTACCTCCATGCCTCCACCGCCTCGCCGCCTAGGCGCATCGAGGAGATGAAGGAGAAGAAGGAGAAGAACTGCCTACTTTGTCGGTATGTCGATCTCCTATAGGTTAGCTATCCAAAATGATATATATATACTTAGTTACCTATGTTATCTCTAATATGCTTAGTTTCCTATAGGTTAGCTTCATTTTACCTAAGTTGGCTCTAATATACTAACTTAGAGCTTATATGCTTAGTTTCCTATAGGTTAGCTCCAAAATAACTTATGTTAGCACAAAATGATCAAGTTTACATAATAAGCTTATAGTCTTTTCTTAATCTTCTTCTTTTCCAAAATGACATAGGTTAGCTTCATTTTACCTAAGTTGGCTCTAATATACTAACTTAGACCTTATATGCTTAGTTTCCTATAGGTTAGCTCCAAAATAACTTATGTTAGCACAAAATGATCAAGTTTACATAATAAGCTTATAGTCTTTTTCTTAATCTTCTTCTTTTCCAAAACTCTTCTTATTCTTCTTCTAGTGTTCTTCCTCTTCTAGTATTTTTCTAGTCTTCTTCTTTTTCTTCTTCTAACTTCTTGTTTATCATTTTGCAGATTTGATTTAATTGACGGAAGCTTGCGTCGATGGGGTGCTTCTTTTCCATTTGTGTTTTTATTTTGTATGAATGTGAAACTTTTGTGAATTGATGGATAACGGTGTTGGATGAACAATGTGAAACTTTTGTAACGACGGAACTATGTGTTGGCTATGTACGTATGTATATATGATGAAACTTGTGTGTTGGATATGATTGCTATATGGATGCTTGTTGTATATATATATGTGTTGAATATCTCATATGTGAAATAGTGACATGAGATTAAGAAGAAAAGAATTAAAAAAGTTGTTACTAATGGCGCACTACAATGTGCTGCGTTGTAAGTATAGCAGATAATAGTGGCGCACTGTGAGCAGTACTAATGGCGCACTGCCTGGTGCACCATTAGAATACCAGATTCTAATGGCGCACATGTGGTGTGCCATTAGAAAGAAATTCTAATGGCGTGATGCCAGTGGCGCACCAGCCATGCGCCATTAGAAGGCAAAACTGGTGCGCCACTAGCATGCCTTTTCCTAGTAGTGGTACCAATAAATCAATCATGTCTTTTCAAAACAACATGGCCAAAGAAAGTTATCCCTACAAAATCATATAGTCTGGCTATCGCTCTATCTTCATCACACAAAGTATTTAATCATGCACAACCCCGATGACAAGCCAAGCAATTGTTTCATACTTTAATAATCTCAAACTTTTTCAACTTTCACGCAATACATGAGCGTGAGCCATGGACAAAGCACTATAGGTGGAATAGAATATGATGGTGAGGGTTATGTGGAGAAGACAAAAAGGGAGAAAGTCTCACATCAACTAGGCGTATTAACGGGCTATCGAGATACCCACACTACAGGAATCAGTTACTTTGCCGTCTGCCACGGCGGATGGCAAAGGCATGAATGGCGGACGGCAAAGGTCTTTGCCGTCCGCCACGGACGGCAAAAGTGGACGGCAAAGAAAGGTCAGGTAAAGAGCTACGTTGTCGTCTGCTTTTCGGGGCTGACGGCAAAGGGGCCTTTGCCATCAGCAACGGACGACAAAGAACACCGACGGCAAAAAATTTCGCTGTTAGTCCATTAGGTGGCTAACGGCGGGACTTTGCCGTCCGCCGCTGACGGCAAAATTCGTCCTGTCTTTGCCGTCCGCCGCTGATGGCAAAATTCGTCCTGCCTTTGTCGTCTGCCACTGTAGGCAAACTGATTAAATGGGCCAGCTCCCAGGAAGCACAGTTGGCTACCACGTGCCTCATTTGCCGTCCGCGGCTGTTGGCAAAGAGGCCTTTGCCGTCGGTGGCGGACGGCAAATAGCCTGCATATTGACTCTTTTTTTCTTTTTTTTTTGAATCCAACAATTTTCACAGCAAATATATATGACATATATAGATATATTTCACAGGACTATTTAACAACACATAAGTTTCATTGTACAGGGAGGGGCGATTTGGTGCCCGTGCCCAGCTGCTCCCGATATCTATGCCTTCCGTTCCTCGCTCGGGATCTGGAAAAGGAGGTCAGCCGTGTCAGACGCGGTCCGCTGGAAATTCGCATGGAGGTGAAATACGGTACGAAACAGTGCGCATGATATGGGCCCGTAGATGCGGTTGGCGTCTGGTCCATGCACCAGGACGTTAATGTCTTTCCCGATCCGAACAGATAAGAGGAACAAGTCGTCGGGTGAAAAGTTGGGCCGTAACGGGTGCGATACACATGCGCGTGTTCTGGAAACCCTTGCCGCCCAACCACCCCCCACACCCTCAGTAAAAGTTGAGGTGGCGGCGGCAGCACGCCCTCGACACCCTTCCCTCCGGTCGACTCCATCCGTCCGCCGCCGCCGCACCCCAGCGTAATGCCCGGCGAGGTTGTTCCTTGAGGTGACGCTAGCTAGGCTACGGCCGGAGCTGGCTGAGACAATGGAAGATGCGGGCATGGAGTTCCTCCTCGACGCTGTTGACAGGTAAATGATTCTGGATCCGATAAAAAATAGGACGGGAGTAGATTACATGTGGAATGACTGTCAATGGATGCCAATGGTCGCATCTATTTTGACAGGTTTCCCCTGCTTGAGGAATTCACGGACAGCCATGAGCAGCCGGATCCGGCTCCTCTGGTTTGATAGCGAATGGAGGAGCAGGAGCGAGCGGTCCAGGCTTATTCCAGTGCTAGCTCTGAATGTGGTCAGCAGGTTGGCGGCGACTGCAACGATGCTGCTCGCACTGGGGTTCGCCGACGGCACACTAGTAGAAAAAGAGGCTTTCCGTCCAGCCCCATAAGTCGCGAAGCTGTAGGAACCGCGACTAATGGGACCTTTAGTCGCGGTTCTGGAGGTGAACCGCGACCAAAGGCCTGGGCCCAGGGCGCTCGGTGGCAAGCTGGTGCACGTGAGGGGCTTTAGTCGCGGTTGGCCAGGACAACCGCGACTAAAGGTCCTCGAGCTAACCAAGGCCTTTAGATCATGGTTGGCAGACCAACCGGGATTAAAGGTTAGACCTTTAGTCCGGTTGGTCTGGCCAACCGCGACTAAAGGCCCGAACCTTTAGTCATGTTGGTTAGACCTTTAGTCGGTTGGTCCGCCAACCGCGACTAAAGGGATTTTCAAACTCTACCCCGGGATCGCCTTTTCAGTTTTAGAAAAAACAAAAGAAAATTATGGAAATGTCAAAAAAATAAAATAAAATAAGTTTTCCATGTGATATGTGGTCTAGTTGTTGGGAAAATTAACAAATATGAATTTCGACTTTATTTGCAAAATCTCTCTGGAAATTCTTAAAATTGGCATAACTTTTGCATACGAACTCGGATGAAAAAGTTTTTTATATGAAAAATCATCTACTCGAAAAGTTACATCCGAATTTAACAGGGGAACCCCGTTAAACATTTTTAGAATCCCCAAAAACCTAACAGAAAAAAAGATACGGGGCTTTTAAGTTCTGGAGAGGCAAAAAAATTCAAAAAATTTCAAATTGTGGTCAAACTGTGGTCAAACAATGGTCAAACTAATTATTCTAGAATATTAGTGTTACTAAATAATTATTTCAGTTTTTTTAAATTTTGGTCAAATCTGGTCAAACTGTGGTCAAAAATGGTCAAACTAATTATTCCGAAATATTAGTGTTACTAAATAATTATTGTTTTTAAAACAATAGTTTCAAACTCAAACAGTGAAATGTGTCACTTCATGCTCAAGCCAAATACCGAGGGTTAATAGAATTGACATCCTACTATTGTCGGAAAACAACAAGTGCAGACTTGGAAGCGAGGAGAATAGAACCCGGAAGTTAAGCGTGCTCAGTGGGGAGTGGGAGGATGGGTGACCGTTCGGGAAGTTAGATGATTTGGAATTATGAGGGGTGATTAGAGATTAGAGGATAAATTGAGCAGTGATGAGGGGTGGTGATTAGAGATTAGAGGTTAAAATAATTCAGAAATTTGAAAATAAAAAAATGAAAAAATTCGCAAAAAAATTAGTAAAAAATTTAAACTCATGGAGGAGGCTTTAGTCAGTTAGCCACGAGAACCGGGACTAAAGCCTTTAGTCATGATTCGTAAGGGCCGCGACTAAAGGGGGGGGGGGTCTTTAGTCGCGCCTAGCTAGTCGCGGTTGCGCAGCCGCGACTAAAGGCCTTTGCCAACCGCGACTAAAGGCCTTTTTTCTACCAGTGGCACAAGTCGTCCCCGGCGAGGTCCACGCAATCTACTTACAGAATCAATCCCCAGGCCCCTGGATGGACAAAAATGTATGAAGAGAAGAAATCGTGGTTCCGTAGCATTCAGAAAATGTATTCGTAATCTTTTGAAAGCATGTGTTGGTGAAAATTTTAGAACATGGTTTCTATTTCAGACCTGAAATAGGCGAATAGGTAGTTAAGAACACAAAAAAGAAAATATGCCACCATGACCCATTTGCATCACTGAAAGAAAATGTTAGAGATCTTACGTTAGTGAGTGAAAACCACAACATAGTTGATGCCGGTCTTAATCAGAGAACATCTATTTATATCGAAACTGAAGAAACGTTGAAATGCAGGTTAAGACTGGGTAGTGCGCCACCAGACCGGAGTCCGTGTCCACCTCGAATGAGTGCTTTGGAGCAGTCAGTTCGGAAATACGCGGAGAAACCAACAAAAAGTGTAATAAGACCTAAACTAGGATTGAGTTTTGATTCGTTGGGCGAAGCATACAGCTTCTACAATTTGTATTCGTGGGAAATTGGCTTTGGTATTAGATATGGCAGAGAGAACTAAATGCATGCAGGAGATCGTCTGCGGTTGTTCGGTAAGTTTTGAATTCCGTGTAGTTTTTTGTTTGAGATTCTAGATAAGTGTTATGACCTTGCGATCTGTATGGACAACCTGAAGGGAAAGCCAGAGACGGAGAATAGCAGGTCGTGCAGGTGCGAGTGTCCAGCCTTGATTAGATTGCTACACGTTGCGGATAATAGTTGGTATATTACTGAGCACCGTGAAAGCCACAACCACTCCATGTCACCGACGATGGGCGAGAAGGTGCACTGGCCCTCACACAAGCACACACTAAGGATTTGATAAAAGCAGATGAGGGAGAATAATGTGAATCTTGGTAAGGTGTGCAGCATAATTTGCAACTATTTCGGATCAGTCGATAAGCATTTACAAAAAGGACTCTAAGGAACATTTGCAGGGAGATAAGCCGTGAGCAGGCGGAGGATGATGTCCAGAAGACTTTGGAGGTGTTTGCGGACATTGTTAATGGTGACCCCGGTTTTACATACAAAGTTCCGGCAAAGAATAGGTAGTAAAGTGAAGAATGTCATGTGAACAAATAGGAGCAGCAGAATGCAGTACAGGTTCTTCGGGGATGCCGTAACTTTCGACACCACTTACAGGACAAGCCTGTACGACATGACTTCTGGACTATTTGTTGGGATGAACAATCATTTTCAGAGTATAATTCTTGATGGTGTCTTGACGAGGGACGAATAAGAAGAGAGTTTCGAATGGGTGTTCTTGCAGTTCATGCAGATGATGGGAGGACCTTCTCCAAGGACTATTCTGACAGGTAAGTCATGGACAGCACGATACCCTTGTGTTGGTAAAAGTCACACTTCATGTATAGCTGACGACTTGTGTTTGCAGACCAAAACCGAGCCATGGAATTGGCCATAAAGAAGGTTTATCCAGGCACGGTGCACAAGTGGTGCAAATGGCATGTCCTGAAGAAAGCAAAGGAGATGTTAGGGCTGTTGCATACGAAGAAATCTGATTTTCAGGCTGAGTTCCACAAGGTTGTGAACCACATGTTAACCATAGATGAGTTCGAGGCAGGGGTATTTTGTTATATAATCACAATTTGAGGAACCATACATACATGACGCAGTTGTATGAGATTAGAGAAAAGTGGGCGAAGCCGTACTTCGAGGGGGTTTTCTGCGCCAAGATGACGAGCACTAAACGCAGCGAAAGTGTGAATCACATGCTGAAGACCTACATGCCACCAGCGAGTCCAATGCACGTTTCTGTGAGGCAATACATGAGGCTGTAGTTTGATCGAGAGCGAGAGGATAGCTATGCGGAGAAGAGGACAATGATAGTAAGTAATTCGTTCCTTTAGTTTTTTAAGTTAAAAGACGGGGAGCATTTGTTTTCTATCGAGATCAAGTAAATGTAATGTCATTTGTTAGTACTGCTAACTCCGAGAAAATGCTCAATGGTATTGACAGGGTGGAGCAGTGAGGAGAACTAATTTGGCGATAGAGCAGCATGCAAGTAGGATATACACGAGAGCGATGTACGAAGAGTTTAGGCGCCTAGTAACCGAAGCTACTGCATATAATGTCACCGAAAATAGAGAAGATGAGGAAATATCTTGCAGTCCACAACAATGCAGCCAAGAGAGAAAAAATGGAGCAGGTTGAGTATGAAGTGAACATAAATGATGACCAATGACAGTTTACATGTGAATGTGGTCAGTTCGAGCACACTGGGATGTTGTGCAGCCATGTTCCAAGGGTAAACTTCCGCAGCAAATTTTATCCTGATAGGATGAAAAATGTTCCTCGACAAGCATAACTAATTGCTTATTTTTCCAACAACACAGGTGATGGAAATACTTCATCTCGAAGAGATCCCCGCTAAGCATATAGTGAAGCGGTGCACAAAGGACGCGAGGGACATATTGCCGCAACACCGGGCTCAGTATCGGAGAGACAACTCAGCTAACATGTCCTTTACCTGTAGACACTCGAAGCTGTACCTGAAAGCCATGGAGGTGGTGAGGATGGATGATGCGAGTGCGGCAGCGTACGATCACCTATATGAAGGTTTGGACGCCCTGCTGGTGAGTGGTGCACCTTTGGCCGAGAAGAGGGACGGCTTGGGTCTCCAGGACCGAATGGCCGGCTTAACTCCTGGTACATTGCTTGGCAATGATGAGATAGAATATTTGGGCGGCGACGGTGCTGAAAAATGCATCAGTACTGGAAACTCTGTTAATGTGAATGGTCTGCACGGTCTAAAAGCACCGGATAAGCAGAGGGAAGTTGGAAGACCAACAAATAATAGAGAAAAGGCATCGTATGAGGGACTCAGTAGGCGAAACAGATTCTGCAGTATATGCAGACGCGAAGGGCACAAACAAACTACATGCCCTGAGAGACGAGATGCTCTGAAGAAACCACGAAAGCCCGGTAGATGCAAGAATTGTGGTATGGAAGGGCACCGGCAGACCACATGCACAAGGCCTTTGGGTGTTACTGAGAAATGAGGACTGAATTTCGAGAGGAGCGATGATGGCTTTGCTGATTAAAAAAAAAACTTCTGCTTGTGTAATATGAAGTTTCCTTAATTTATGAAATGGAACTGCTTTCTTGAACGTGTTGGCTGCTTTTTCACCTGGGTATAAGCATATATGTATTGCAAAATGTCTCATGAGGTTTGCTGTGTGCTAGATTTGGTCTTGGGCTGTAGACACTTGTCTAACATGCATCCATGTACCGATCTTGTTTGTGAGCACGACGCACGTTCAAATTTCGAATTGCTGAATGGAAGTAAAAGATCTCCAGTGGCAGGTGGCGTGTGTGGCTGACATGGTCGTCACTATAAGAGTGGGAGGCTGGCAACCCCGTTTCGAACAGGATTAGCACTGGATCTACTTACATCAGGAGAAGCATTTATTGACGGAGATTTCTGGTTGCCGTTTCGAAAGCTGCCAGCGTGGGACGGCTCATGTAGGCCTGAGCCGTGCGTCGCACTCCTGGTCCGGACGCACAGTCCAGCGCGCCGTGACAATCAATGCGTCTTCTGACTGTCCAATTTCTGAAAGAATACAACGAATAAATACATCTACTGGCGCATATCCCCAGGTGAGTGAGCGGCATAGATAACGGGATCAGCTGAGCCTGGGCTCAGAAACTGATATCCGCATTGTACATACATATATAGTTCCATCCATTCATACATAGCAAGTTGCACATAGACATAAGTTGCAACCATTAGGAAGTTGCACATACATGTTACAATGCAAAGTTTCATCAAGATAGCAAGTTCCATCGTAGCAAGCTAGAAAAATACTAGAAGAGAATGAAATAAAAAACAAGCACTCCATCATAGCAAGCTAGCTTCCGAGAAGTGAATGAAATCTGCAAAATGGCAAATAAGAAAGTTAGGAAAAGGTGACTAGAAGAAGAAGACTAGAAGTAGAAGCACGCCATCGTTTGTGAGGTAACTTAGGTGAAATGGATCGTTTATGAGCTAAATTAGGTAAAATGCATCATTTTAGAGCTAACGTGGGTAAAATGGATCGTTTATGAGCTAACTAAGCTAATTATGCTGTTTTTTTACATAAGTAAGCTAAGTACATGTCATTATTGAGCAAACCTAGTTAACTAAGCATATTATAACTAACTTAGGTCATTTTGGAGGAAACAAAGCTAAGTATAGATCGTTTTAGAGCTAACTTAGGTAAAATGTCTCGTTTTGGAGGTCAGTAAGCTTATTAAGTCATTTTGGAGGAAAAGAAGCTAACTCCAGGTCATTAAGGTAAGCATATTGGAGGAAATAAAGCAAAGTCTAGGTCTTTATGCATTTGTTAAGCAAAAAACTAGAGAAACTTACCTTGATCATGGAGGTGTAGGAGCGGGCTGGCTCGTGCTAGTAGCTGGAGAAGGATCGTGTGATGCTTGTGTGGAGTTACGCTAAACCAAAGATCATTTCCAATGTTTCGTTAGCATGATGACACTCAAATGTTAAGACTAGCAAGTAACGTCCATTCGAATTAAACTCGCCGTGGTCTCAAGAGCAATCTCTGGATCAATGGCTATGGAGCCACGGGACCTGCCGCCACTAGATATCATCACCTGCTTTGGATCAATGGGAATCTGGCTCGGGTTAAACTCCTCCCCTTTCCTCGCCTTCCCCTTGAATTGCTTGTAAGAGGCAGTGTGGGCCATGGCATACAGGTTGTAACCCTCTGGCACCATCTTATTTTACCATGCCTGAAAGAGAGAAACAATGTAAATTAGTAATTAAAGGGCTAAAGCTAGCATGATGAATGAATTGCATTAATCATGAAGCAAACCGCATACCCAGTTCTGCCCGAACTGATATAAGCTGGAGCTACCTTGATGGTGTGGCACACCTTCAATTTGGGTACGTTTGTCCTTGGCCTCAGTCGGCTCCAATTCCATCTTTCAACACCTGCGATGACAAAGAGTAAACGAAATTAGTACAACTTAAAAAAATACCGACATGAATAATAATATGTATATCACTTAAGTGTATCATCATCAAGTACAACATAAAAAAATTGAATACCTAACACTACTAATAATCTCGATCAGTATCATCAATAAATGCATAATCATCATCATCACTATAATCAATGACAGGCTCATAGGGTTTAGTGACATCAACATGTGGAAGGCCACCTTTACGTAATCGGTCAAGCATTGACAAGTCATCCACAGCAGTAACCTCTTCTTGTTCCAGCTCTTCTTGTTCCTCCTCTGGGGTGATGTGGGATTCACTGTCGCTGTCTACTTCAATGTTTTGGGGTGAAGTATACCGGTTCTTGAAACGCCTTTTGGAAAGACGTGTCTCTTGGAAGAATTCTCCTTCATATGTGTCTGGGTTAATGTGAGGTTCATAATCCTCTTCCTTTGGGGGAGATAGTCTAGCACGTGGCGGAACTTCATAAACGACATCCCAACCTTTCAGATTTGGATTAGTTTGGCAGGCCCACGGTAGATAGCATACTTGGGTCGCCTGTTGAGCCATAATATAGACATCAGGAACATCTAAATGGGTGCTTTGGTTGATTTCAACTAGCCCTATATGTTCATGAGTCCTTCTAGTCTCCTTTGGCTGAAACCAATAACATTTGAAGACTACGACATTCGGTGGGTTTTCACCATAGAATAGAAGTTCATAAATTGCTTCAACTCTCCCATAATACTCGGTACCTCCTTCGCCGATAGCAGATACACAACAATTTGGCGGGTCGGCCATAGATAGCTCTTTGCCATAGGTACGAAAGCGATACCCGTTGATGTCGTATCTGTCAAATGAACGGACCTTATAGTCAAAACCATTAGCGACTTGTCTCAATTCGGTGTCCATAGACTCTGAATTAGCCTACAAGTTTAATATGAAACGATTGTTGCATTACGCACAAATTAGCGAATGAAATGAAATTGTCTAATAGAAATTACCGTTTGTTTGAGCCAAGAGATGAAACCGGGATAGCCGCCTCCTTGCTTTGCGAGAAGCTCATACTCTTCGACGGAATCCTTTTGGGTCACCGCTCCATACGAGAATAGGGTGACGTATCGACTGTATGAAATATCCAGGAATAAGAGCAGTTCAAAGGAAATAGAAGTTGCAAAACAATGTACTGAGAACTTACTCGATGTACGGCCGCACTTCTATCAAGTTGTTGAAGATATACAACGAAATGGTCTGCCATTCTTCATTATCCAAAGATACTGGATTTGAAACACTGGCTGGTGCGAGATTCCCTTTGAATAGGCTGAGGTTGGATCCACCCTTTTTAGGCTCGTTAGCATTGTACTGAGGCTTCAGATTATGCAAATGACGATTTTTGGTTTTGTAGTGTGTTGTCACGAAGTTTGCCGCCTCCTCAGTGATGAATGCCTCAGCCATCGATGCTTCAATTCTACGTTTATTTTTACATTTTTCTCAAAGCGTCTTCTGCATCCTCTCAGTTGGGTAGCACCAACGTTTTTGCACGCCCCCCCCCCAATCTTGCCTCGGTCGGGAGATGCAAAATCAAATGCTGCATTGGATTAAAGAAGCCCGATGGAAAGATCTTCTCTAACTTGTAGATCAACTCCGGCGCCAACTCTTCCATTTCTTCTAGCACGCCAGGCGATAGTTCTTTCGCACAAAGAACAGGGAAGAAATAGCTAAGTTCTGCCAGTACTAGCCATTCATCCTCAGGGATGAAGCCACGCAACATCACTAGCATTACCCGCTCAATCCGTATGTGCCAATCATGACTCTTGAGACCAAATATCTTCAATTTATCAAGACTCGCTCCCCTCTTTAGATTCGCTGCATACCCATCGGGGAACATCAACTGCATTTTCACCCACAAGATAATTTCCCTCATAGCTGGCCTTCCAAGATTGAACCATGCCTTTGGCTTTGTCCAGTTCTGCTTTCCTTTCAGTTCTTTCATATTTTGTAACGGCCTATCACATAGCGCCTCCAGATCGACTCTAGCCTTAGTATTATCCTTTGACTTCCCATCTATGCCAAACAATGTACCAAAAAGTGCCTCGGTGATATTCATCTCAGTGTGCATCACGTCGATGTTGTGTGGGCAAAGGAGGTCTTTGAAGTAAGGCAGATCCCATAAGCGTGTTTTGTGAGTCCAGGCGTGCTCAGAATTATACCCCTTGAAGTACCCTGGAAGCTCTGGATCTGGCTCGAGAGCGTTTAGCTGATCCAGGGTTTGTTGGCCTGTCAACGCAGGTGGTGCAGAGTTTTTTACAACTCTACCTCTGATGAAGTTCTTCTTGTCTTTCCTGAACATATGGTGAGGATCCAGGAACCGTCTATGCATGTCGAAGCAAGAAAACTTGCGACCGGCCTGAAGCCAATGAAACTCAAGAGCTCCCTTGCATGTGGGGCACGGGAACCTTCCATGCACACACCAGCCAATGAATAGCGCATACGCTAGCAAGTCATGCGTCGAGTACATGTACCAGACACGCATTATGAAGTTTTGTTTGCTATAGGCATCGTATGTCTTGAACCCATTATCCCAGGCTTCTTGCAATTCGTCCTTAAGCGGCTGCATGTACACATTCATATTTTTCCCCGGATAGTTGGGCCCTGGAATTATCAACGTCAGGAAAATGTTCTTTCTTTGCATAATCTGTCCGGGGGGGAGATTGAGTGGAAAGACAAATACTGGCCAACAACTGTATTGGGCTGCCGTCATACCAAACACACTGAACCCATCTGTGATGATGCCGACTCGAGGATCCCTCGGATCTGCTGCTTTGTCAGCATGTAATTCATCAAACTTTGTCCACGCAACACCATCCGATGTGTGTACCATCATCAGATTCCCATCTGCATCTAGTTCGGTTCTTTTGCCTGTTTTGTGCCATGTCATCTGTCTGGCCATCTCTTCGACCATGAAAAGACGTTGAAGTCTTGATACGATTGGCATATACCGAAGAACACTAATGGGGATTTTGGTCTGTGTCTTCTCACCCATACCGTTGTCTACCACAATATACCTGGAAGACTTGCAAATGGGACAATAGTTCAAGTCCGCATAGTCAAGCCTAAATAAGGCACATCCTTTCTCACACGCATGTATCTTCTCATAGGGCATCTTCAGTGCACGGAGGATTTTGTCCGACTGGTACAGGTTCCAGGCATTACATGGACTTTGGGTAGAAAGCGTCCAAATACTGTCATAATTGCGTCGTAGCATTCTCTGCCCATGTTGAACTGAGCCTTCTGAGCCATTACTTGTGACATGGCATCCAACTGACAAAGCTCAATGTGCTCGTGGAGCGGACGTTTTGAAGACTCCAACATTTCATTGAAGGCCTTTGCAGATTCCTCCATCTTCTTGTCCGAATCCCGAGCATCATCATAGTCTTGCACCATGTTTTCCATCCCGGTACCATGCTCATCGGTGCGAGGATGATCCACCTCAGCTCGGTCACGTTGGGCAGACTCACCATGAAATGTCCACACCGTATAATCGGGCATAAAACCATTCTTCTGCAGGTGTTTGCCCATTTCAGCCTCTGTCCTCTTTTCCCAATTGCCGCACCGGAAACAGGGGCACCAGTTTTTCCACTGGCCATTTGCAAATGCGGCTTGCACAAACCCCTTGGTTTTTGTGAACCATTCAGCACTCCATTTGTTCTGACCAGCGTGACCGGCATACATCCACGCACGATCACTCATCTTGACTTTCAGAGCTACTGGACACACAACAATTATATATATAATTCACCATGTATATATTCATCAGTTGATCTACTTTGTCAAGTTTATTACCTCCATGCAACCTACACTCTAATAGGTAATGATAGGTCCTAATCCCACCCGAGTATGTGTAGATTGGGTTCATTTTCCCATGCTATGCTCCGGATCCGGCATAAAATTTGGCAGCACCTCCCGCTGTTCTCTCGATACACGTCCTCGCAATAAGCAGAGAGGATGTGTACCGGAGAACAACAAGGAGGAATCGACGAAAGTTATGTGTCGGATCCGGAGCAAAGCATATGGGAATATGAACCAATCTACACATACTCGGGCTGTCCATGGATAGCGTTGGACAATTCGAAAGAATCAAGGTTATAAATATGCAAATGCATGCATATTTATAACTATGACGCTTTCGAACGGGAGACACATATTGGTTACGCATACTGATGATTCAAGACACATATATAGCTAGCTATCAAATTTCATCGGCATGAACACCGGAACAGAGCAAATAATTAATGGAGGAGGAGGACATGTCATTTGTGCTCACCCACGAACGAAGGGTCAGAGCTTGTCAAATGCACGGCGAGGTCGTCGAACACCAAACCTCGCAGCGGTGAAACAACTGCACATTTAAATCAACCCGATCAACACAATTATATATGATGTTTTTCATAAAAAAATAAAAAATATATGACCTAACTAACAATTCACAAATATAAGACCCCGTCGGCCTCGGGGGGTCGGGTGTCGGGGTGTCTGGGTGTCGTATCGGGTGTGGTGTCGGGGTCAGGGGGTCGGGGTTTTTCCTTCTATCCTTCTTCTTCTTTCTTTCTCTTCTTCTTCTTCTTTCCTTTCTTCTTCTTCTTCTTCTTCTTTCATCTTTTTTCTACTTTTTTACTTCTTTTCATTTCTTCTTTTCTTCTTCTTCTACTTCTTCTACTACTTTTCTTCTTCTTCTTCTTTCATCTTTCTACTACTTCTACTTCTTCTACTTCTTCTAATTATTTTCTAACACTAACACTAACACAATCTAGCACTAACAATTAAACAGCAAAAAAATGAAAAAACAGAAAAAAAGTAGTAGTCCCTCACGAACAATGGGACGGTCGGGGGGGCAGGCGGCGGGTGTGGCGCCCGGGCGTGAGTGGCGTGTGACGGGCGTCGGCTGGTGGGGTGGGGCGGAGGGTGGTGGGGCGACAGGCCAAGGGCGGGAGGCGGGCCGAGGCGGGGGCGGCGAGGGCGAGGCGGCGGGCGGGCGGGTGGCGGAGGGTGGTGGGGTGACGGGCATTGGCGGGTGGGGTGGGGCGGAGTGGTGGTGGGCCGACAGGCCAAGGGTGCGGACGGGCGGCGCCGGGTGGCAGGGGCGGGGCGGCGGGGGCGGCAGTGGACCTAGCTAGGGCAGGGCGTCGGGGAGGAGAGAGGAGGAGAAGAGAGAGTAACGGGCGGGGGGTGGCGTCCATTAGTTACTCGGCTCTTTGCCGTCCGCCCCTCTTTGCCGTCCGCCGTTATGTCTCTTTGTCGTCTACTAGCAGGCGGCAAAGAGGTGGGGCATTAAGTTTTTTTTAAACGGGCGGGTGGGTGGGGGCCACCTTCCTCTTTGCCGTCCGCTGGCGAACGGCAAAGATTCTTTGCCGTCAGCTGGCGGACAGCAAAGAAATGGCTCATGGCAAAGAGCTTCTTTGCTGTCAGCCGTTTCTTTGCCGTCTGCTTTTCGGTAGCTGATGGCAAAGAGCTTCTTTGCCGTCCGCTAGCTGATGGCAAAGATTTTGCAGATGCAAAAGTAGCTGATTCCAGTAGTGCCATCAATAGATATCAATGTGAGTGAGTAGGGATTGCCATGCAACGGATGCACTAGAGCTATAATTGTATGAAAGCTCAAACTGAAACTAAGTGGGTGTGCATTCAACTTGCTTGCTCATGAAGACCTCGGGCATTTGAGGAAGCCCATCATCGGAATATACAAGTCAAGTTCTATAATGAAAATTCCCACTAGTATATGAAAGTGAAAGCATAGGAGGCTCTCTCTATGAAGAACATGGTGCTACTCTGAAGCACAAGTGTGGTAAAAGGATAGTAACATTGCCCCGTCTCTCTTTTTCTCTCATTTTTTTATTTTCTCCTTTTATTTATTTTTTATTTTTGGTGGGCTTCTTTGGCCTCTTTTTTATATTTGGGCTTATTTGGCCTCTTTTATTTTTCATAAATTCCGGAGTCTCATCCCTACTTGTGGGGGAATCATAGTCTCCTTCATCCTTTCCTCACTGGCAATGCTCTAATAATGATGATCATCACACTTTTACTTACTTACAACTCAATATCTAGAACAAAGATATGACTCTATATGCATGCCTCTGGCGGTGTACCGGGATGTGCAATGACCTAGCGTAGCAATGACATCAAAAAACGGACAAGCGATGAAAACATCATGCTATCTGTCTTACGATCATGCAAGGCAATATGACAATGAATGCCCAAGTCATGTATATGATGATGATGAAGGTTGCATGGCAATATATCTCGGAATGGCTATGGAAATGCCATGATAGGTAGGTATGGTGGCTGTTTTGAGGAAGATATAAGGGGGCTTATGTGTAACAGAGCGTATCATATCACGGTGTTTGGATGTACCGGCGAAGTTTGCACCAACTCTCGAGGTGAGAAAGGGCAATGCACGATACCGAAGAGGCTAGAAATGATGGAAGCGTGAGAGTGCGTATAATCCATGGACTCAACATTAGTCATAAAGAACTCATATACTTATTGCAAAAATCTACAAGTCATCAAAAACCAAGCACTACGCGCATGCTCCTAGGGGGATAGATTGGTAGGAAAAGACCATCGCTCGTCCCAGACCGCCACTCATAAGGAATACAATCAATAAATAAAATTGTGCTCCAACTTCATCACAAAGCAGTTCACCATACATGCATGCTACGGGAATCACAAGTTTCTCTACAATCCACAATCACCCACTAGCATAACTCCAATATTACCATCTTTATATCGCAAAACTATTGCAAGGAATCAAACATATCATATTCAGCGATCTACAAGTTTATGTAGGATTTTATGACTAACCATGTGAATGACCAATTCCTGTCATCTCTCTAAATAGATATAAGTGAAGCAAGAGAGTTTAATTCTTTCTACAAAATATATTCCCACGCTCTAACAAATATAAGTGAAGCAAAAGAGCATTCTACAAATGGCGGTTTTCTAAGTGAAGAGAAACAGGCAATCCAAACTTCAAATGATATAAGTGAAGCACATGAAGCATTCTATAAATCCATACTCAAAAGATTTAAGTGAAGTGCAATGAGCATTCTATAAATCAACCAAGGACTATGTCATACCAGCACGGTGCGTAAAAGAAAAGTTAAAACTAAATGCAAAAGACGCTCCAAGACTTGCACATAATGCATGAACGAAACGAATTCGAAAACATACCGATACTTGTTGAAGAAAGAGGGGATGCCTTCCGGGGCATCCCCAAGCTTTGACGCTTGAGTCTCCTTGAATATTTACTTGGGGTGCCTCAGGCATCCCCAAGCTTGAGCTCTTGCCTCTCTTCCTTTTTCTCATATCGAGACATCCTCGATTAGACACTACATCCACACAAAACTTCAACAGAAAACTCAGTAAGATCCGTTAGTATAATAAAGCAAATCACCACTCTAAGTACTGTTGCAAACCAATTCATATTTTGTTTTTGCATTGTGTATACTGTAATATAGCTTTTCCATGGCTTAATCCACTATTATAAATTGATAGATTCATCAAAACAAGCAAACTATGCATCAAAAACAGAATCTGTTAAAAACAGAACAGTCTGTAGAAATCTGAACATCCACCATACTTCTGGTACCCCTACAATTCTACCAAAATTAGGAAAAATAAAAAAGTTGTATAGCAAGACATTGAATAAGGAATCAGAACCATTTGACGTTCCAGTTAAAAATGTAAAATCGCGCACTACAGCCAAAGTTTCTGTCCAGCACCGTACAAACCAACAAGCATTGTAAACATCCTAAAGGCAAACCTTGGCACATTATTTTTATAATACGATGGAATTGTACAAGGGGATAATTATTTTTGATGAAAAGTTTCTGTAATCCAGATTCACAAAGTTTCCGTGATCATGAACAAAGTTCAAGGAGCTCCCCCACTTCAACAATGCTTGTCTTTCTCACTTTCACTTTCCTTTTTGAATTGTTTTTTGGGTTCCCCTCTTTATTTTTTGTGTTTTTAAACTATAAGAAAGCACTCAACAGAAATAAATGACTCTCGAAAACTTCCAGGTTGTCTCCCTGGCAGCGCTTTCCTTAAAGCCATTAAGCTAGGCATTTAGTGCTCAAGTAATGGATCCACCCGGATCCCAAGGTATATCAAAGCCAATTTTAATTAACAATAATTTGTAATTTAGTAGTGAGCACAAATTAACATATATCATGCAACAATGAAGTCTAAATCTCTTCATATGCATTGGCATGTCATAAAAGAACAATTCATGCACACCAAGTAAAGGCCAATGCATAGTATAAGCAGTTTCTTGCAATTCTATCGTGTTGGAAACATAGAGAGGTGGAGACATAGTTCCTCTCACATAATAATTGCAAGTAGGAGAAGCAAGCACATGCATATTACATTCATCAAAATTATCATGTGCAATGGTAAAAGGCAACCCATCAATATAATCCTTAATAAGCACAAACTTCTCCGATAAAGTATGGTAGGGAGAATTCAAAAAGATAATAGGACTATCATACGTGGGTGCAATAGCAACAATCTCATGTTTAACATAAGGAACTATAGCAAGTTCATCTCCACAAGCATAATTCATATTGGCATCTTGGCCACAAGCATAGCAAGCATCATCAAAAAGGGATATTTCAGACAAATTCAAGGGATCATAGTGATACGTCTCCAACGTATCTATAATTTTTTATTGTTCCATGCTATTATATTACCCCTTTTGGATGTTTATGGGCTTTATTTTACACATTTATATCATTTTTGGGACTAATCTACTAACCGGAGGCCCAGCCCATATTGCTGTTTTTGCCTATTTCATATTTGAAGAAAAGGAATATCAAACGAGTCCAAGCGGAATGAAACCTTTGGGGCGTGATTTTTGGAACAAACGTTATCCGGAGAGCTTGGAGTGCAAGTCAAGAAGCTCTGAGGGCCCCACGAGATAGGGGCCGCCCGTGAGGCGCGCCCTGTCTCGTCAGGCCCCAGCGACCACCGACGTACTTCTTCCTCCTATATATACCTACGTACCCCGAAAACATCCAGGAGCACCACAAAACACAATTTCCACCGCCGTAACCTTCTGTATCCGCGAGATCCCATCTTGGAGCCTTCGTCGGCACTTTGTCGGAGGGGGAATCAACCATGGAGGGCCTCTACATCAAGATCCTTGCCCCTCCGATGAGTTGTGAGTAGTTTACCACAGACCTACGGGTCCATAGTTATTAGCTAGATGGTTTCTTCTCTCTTTTTGGATCTCAATACAATGTTCTCCCCCTCTCTTGTGGAGATCTATTCGATGTAAACTCTTTTTGCGGTGTGTCTGTCGAGATCCGATGAATTGTGTGTTTATGATCAAGTTTATCTATGAATAATATTTGAATCTTCTCTGAATTCTTTTATTTATGATTGAGTTATCTTTGCAAGTCTCTTCGAATTAAAGTTTGGTTTGGCCTGCTGGATTGGTCTTTCTTGCCATGGGAGAAGTGCTTAGCTTTGGGTTCAATCTTGCGGTGTTCTTACCCAGTGACAGAAAGGGTTGCAAGACACGTATTGTATTGTTGCCATCGAGGATAACAAGATGGGGTTTATATCATATTGCATGTGTTTATCCTTCTACATCATGTCATCTTGCTTAATCGTTACTCTGTTCTTATGAACTTAATACTCTAGATGCAGGCGAGAGTGCATCGATGTGTGGAGTAATAGTAGTAGATCTGAGGCAGTAGTCGGTCTACTTGTTATGGACGTGATGCCTATATACATGATCATGCCTAGATAATCTCTTAACTATGCGCTTTTCTATCAATTGCCAAGAGCGTTTGTTGCTGTCAGTAGCTCTTCTCTGGTGCTGGTGGACAGAACGCAACAAAGGCAACCATGGTGAACAAAGAATGGAGGTTGAGGCCTTTCGTTACACAGTGCAGCACCATGCAAACTAATCATGTCTGCTTAAAAATTGCTCGGTATATCACTGCCAGGCGAAACCAGATAGCGCTCATATAGTGTATACCCAGCATTGCTCGTTATATTTAACACAAGTGCTATCTGCAGGAGAGGATGACCCATGACCATTCAGACTGGAGAAGAATGTCATGGTATGATGGATGGCATCGCAGTTGATGACTACCCAGAAGCTGCAATGAAATGGTCGCTGCTCCGCCAGTGTCTGCAATGCGTTGGGTTTTCATGGACTCGGTTCTGGGTGGTGGAAGTTGTGGAAGTTCTATGGTGTTGTTCGGCCTCGGGTATGACCGTTGAAAGGTGCCCAATGGTTTGCATGATACTTGTGCTATTAAGTTGGAAACTTGGCATTCTTTAATTAATAGAGTTGCTAGTTGTGAATTCAGTTTGATGTGATATTTGAGAGCTCCTTTCCCTGGCCACAAAAAAAAATCAGTTTTCGTTGTTCTCGCCACTCTTGAAAAGAGGTCTCTGCACCTAATATCTGATCGTGTCAAAACAATTTCCATGAGTCAGATTGCAGAAGAAATTGCCAGCTTTCTTGTGATTAGTGTTGGGTTGTAAAGGGCAGAAATGTTGTTTGATCAGTGCCGTGTCTTCTGTGTATTGTTGTTTGCTTGCTTATTATTGTTGCTGTAAAATGATGTATAACTCAGGATCGTGTCATCACAATGTTGCTGTAAAGAATGTTGTACAACTCAGGATCAGTGTCATTGGCAAATAATTTGATTGCATTGAACTTGCCCTAAGAGCAAGATCGCTGGTGAGAGTAGATCCTTTTTCTTGAATAAATTATTGTTACCTTGCAATGTTGTCGTAGTGAATAGAATAGATACAGGTTTTCTGGCGACGCAACTCAAACACTTAATCCACATGTTTACATTAAGGTCTTGTTTGGACCAATGATCAGTCCAGCTTCCTTGCTTCTAACTTGTCATAAGGTGGTATGGAAATTAAGGTTGGATTCTGTCTTCATGCATATGGCTCGTTCTTCTGGAATGATGCCCTTGTAGAACTAGTCAACTATGCAGTTTATGTTGTTGAAGCTCAAGGTGTGATGATTGAATGAACCTCTTTGTTGTCACTTAATTGTTAGCATCTATGTCATGTTTTTCTTGTGTTATTAGAGAAACCTGACTCCGTTCTTTGGATATTATTACATTACAGGAGGGAGAGCCCATCTAAAGAAAAGAGAAAATTGAAAGTCATGCTTGTTGCAAGGTGAGGGCTGGAACTTTGATACGCTCAAGCCAAGGCCACCTCACTGGAGTTAGTTGTCAAGCTGAAGTGGCTCTACACAGTGTGATGATGAGATCTATCTATGGGTCTTTGCTGCAATCTCTTGACCTGTAGAAGAATGACTAGCTATGCAAGTGGTCGGGGGAGCCTGGGACTCTCAGGTGTTTTGGTTGGCTGTTTTAGCAATGGAGGAGAAACGTTTTTGTTTGTGAGCTGTAGAACTGATGTTTGTATTCAAGAATGTGCTGCTGGCTGGCTCTTGGCTTGTGGTGCGACTGAAGGACGGACGGAGCAGTTGGTTGTCGTCAAGATTAGATATCATCAGTCCTGGTGTATTGATCCGTGGTGTAACACAACTTGCTTTATTTATGCCCTCAACTATATGTTACAACATGCTTCGGTAGTGCTGTGATCTGGAGTGTGCATCCATGTATATTTTTGATGGTTTGATTGATCGAGGTTGTGACCAAATAAAACCATCTCCCCGCCTTTTGTGCATTCTCTTTGGATGGCTGATGCATCGCATGTGTGCTCTGTTTTGTTGAGATGGATGGATGCAGGAGAAAACATTGGCTTACAAATAGTAAGAGAAAAGATACTGCCCATGTCCATCAACATCAAACAAGAGAAGGCTTTGAACATTAGAAAGATGAGTTGTTCAATTGGCGCAATGTAATCCACCTTGTGTATTTTCTGGCATCCTCAAAGAAAGCAGACCAACTTGGAAATGCGATTTCCTAGAAAATACTAGTACATTTTTTAGGGTCATTGTTAAGAAAAAATCCTAGTACATTTTTTAGGGTCATTGTAAAAAAAAGTAATGTTCATGCAATTACTGGAACTGCATTGGAA